>JAMZAV010000600.1:0-733930 GCA_024449915.1 Sweltsa coloradensis
TTTCAATTAGTGAATGCGCTCTAGCGCCATCATAGTTGTAGTATTTGTTGTAGCTGAAATAGCCACTGGCCTCACTATGAATTGGAGTTGCGCTATCACGCCATCATAGTTGTAGTACTTGTTGTAGTAGAATTAGCCACTGACCTCTCTATGGATATATATACTCTTGGGGGAAATAAAACATGGCCTGATTAGAATCCTAAGTTTTTTAGTTTCTTTCCCGTTATCCCGAATCATCCACACAGGCCTGCTACATCTAAGTAAAACAAATCCTTAGCCTAGTTTTTAGGTTAGCTATAACTATATATATACCTTTTGGTAGCCTAGAATAGCAGTTCTCGTCATAATTTTCATTGATGCTGGAAAGGGCTTTAGATTTTATATTAAAATATGAGCCTAGACCTGGGCGTAGTGATAGGCCTCCCTGGGCCCTAGGTCATAAAGGCCTAGGTCTACCAAGAGGGCCAAGGCTAGGACTACCACTGTAGAAACACCGGAGAAGATCATTTATACACTTGCCTAAAGAACCAAACGGCAAACGGAAAAGAGGTGTTCAAAGCTGCAAGACGAGAATGTGTCGAGGAGGACGCCCCCTCTACAAATTCGCTTTACTGTTGTGAAGAATACTTTGATGCAAGTAAATATTATTAATTGGTCTACTAGTATTTTAATTCACTAGTGAATTTCCTATAAGCTTCTGTTAGGCTCTGACCAATACACTTGCAGCAAATTTTGCCTTGAGATTTTGAGCCTAAGGCCTAAACGTAAGAGGCGTTTTCTCGCATGGGAGCTAATAGACTTTAAAATCTAAAAGATTTCCCTGCGAGAAAATGAGTTATGAATAGCAGTGTTGGGGCAGTTCTTTTTTAAAATATTTTTTTTAAGGTTCAGTTCATAGCTCAAAAAATGAACTTTTAAAAAGTTCCAAGTTCTTTTAAAACCTAAAAATTTTGAAAAGTTTAAGTTCGTCTAAAATATGAACTAAGTTCTTTTAAAAGTTCTTTTGTAAAAAAAAAACAATATTTTATTAAAGGCTGGCGTAAAATGAAGAAAAACACGAGGAAAAACATTATGGTGTTCGAGTACCAAACTACTCGCGAGTTTGAGTCTTACGTAAGTATTCAGCTGTCTTTGATCGTGTTGATGATTTGTAATACATTCTCGTCGACCAGCTTGTAAAATTATGGCAGATACTTAGCATTTTAGTCTTTCCAGATTTTTTTCCTAATTAGTTGGCGTGCATCGTTTTAACTTCGTGAATCGTGCTTGACCTTATCAAAAACTGCTGAACGTGTATCAACGTAGACCAACGATGGAACAACGATTTGTTGTTGTTTTTAAGTGTCGACGGCTGCTCGACGCACGGAAAGAACTTTCAAATGAACTTTCTCAAACCGAAAAGTTCGTTCTAAAAAAAGAACTTTTAAAAGTTCAAGTTCATTCATTTAAAAAAAGAGTTAGTTCACTGAAAAGTTCACAAAAAAAGAACGCGTTCACGAGAACGCGTTCTTTTTAAAAGTTCCTTCCCCAACACTGATGAATAAGTCCTATAGGCTTATAATAATCTCGAGGTAAATTAGAAGCTTATAGGAAAATAACTTGCGAAATAAAAAACTAGTATAGGTGGACCAACTTATATCATTTACGTACTTACATCAAAGTGGTATTCACAACGGTGAATTTGCAGAGGTAGGACTACGACCTCCTTGACATATTCTCGTTTTTCTGCTTTTAACCATTATTTTCAACTGTTTTGTTCTTTTTGTCACATATATAAATACTTTATCCGGTGTTTCTAGAGTGGTGTTTAACCACATTGGTACCTTACACCTATTAACAAGCGTGGGTCGGGGTACTAGCACTGAAACGCCTTAGCACAGAAACACCGTTACACCGAAAACTGAATTGATATTTTGTCTAAGTTATTCGAGAAGAATGGGTCTTTACACCAAATCGGCGTAGCACCGAATTGCCGTTACGCAGAAAATTCGGCAAAAACGACAGTATGTGTCTTTAGACCGAAATTCGGTGTAACGGCCCATCCGGATGGGCCGTTACACAGAAACAAGTACTTTAAAGTTAGCAAACTGCATGGTCCTTAGCACAAAAACGCCGTTACACCGAAAAGGAAAATGGATAGAAATCCCACAGAATAGCAGTATCTGACTTGAGACCGAAATGCAGAGTGTGCTTTGAAAACAAAATTCGGTGTAACGGCAAATTTGGATTGGCCGTTACACCGAATTACAGTATATGTCTGTACACCAAATCACAGTATGTGTCTCAAGACCGAAATTCGGTCACCGAATTACCGTATGTGCCTTAAGACCGAATTACAATACATGTCTTTAGACCGAAATTCTGTGTAACGGCCCATCCGAGGTATATGTCTTTAGACCGAAATTCGTGTAACGGCCCATCCGGATGGGCACACATACTGTTATTCGGTCTCAAGTTAGAAGTTTTTGCAGAATTTTCTGCGTAACGGCGATTCGGTGCTACGACAATTCGGTGACCCACACGGTCGTTATACTCAACTGTTTGGTTATTTTCGGTGTAACGGCATACTCGGTAACTTTTAAAATTAGTTTCGGTGTAACGGCTTTCTGTGCTAAGGCCCACACGGTTTTCAGTTTTAAATAAAAAACTTAGAAAAAGGTTATTTTATTTTTGGTGTAACGGCATTTCTGTGCTAAGGCGTTTCTGTGCTAATACCCCGACCCAAAAAGCGCAATTTCTTTAGAAATCAATCAAAAGGATCATTGAGAAACGATAGCACGAATGACAGCAGGCGCAGTGACAGCAGTTGAGTTCTGGAATGAAGGCTAGTTCCCTATTCAACCCTCGACCCATACGAGAGTAAGGTGGATTATTAGAATGATAAGTTAATTGCACAAATAAGTGCATGCAGCTTATTTAATTTTCATGTGTACCTATACTGTAGGATCCATTTTGTATACATAAAAACTCGTGAATGCGATAGACTTACATATTTTTTTCTAAATTTATGCCACAAATGTTAAATTAAATTAAAAATAAAATAACTTGTGTATTGTAACTGATGGATGGATGGAAATGGAAATTGGAATGAACGAACCTAACATCTAATTTAATTTTATATCACAAACTACAAAATAAACGATTTGTTTATACTTTATAATAAAGAAGAAGAAAACAAAATTATAGTTTTTTGCTGAAGAACGGGAGGCGAAGGGCCTAACATTGTGTTTTGCTCTACAGTGATTACTGAGTACATTCTTTGTGCCAATGTAGCCTACAGTATTTCTAGATGTGATTCGTCGGGAAACACGCCATAAGGTATATTTGTTTATAATTAAGGAAATCAATTCAGAAAATAAAAACTCAATCTCAGACGGATCAGAAGACAATGAGTTAAATCTCTCGGTACTTAGTGGTTGAAGCGTCTGGCCGGGAATCCGTTGATGGGTTAAAAAAAAACACAAATTTCGATAGTTTTTCTAAAATAAACATTGCGTTTTACTCCAAAATATTCAAAATTACTAAAATTTGTAGGGAAAACACTAAATCTTCTATCTTCTAGCTAAAATTAGCCCAAACACTATTATTTTAGTGTATATTTGCAAAATTTCATAGTTTAGCATTAAACTATATTTTGGCATTAATAATAGCAAAACTGAAGTTGGGCAATAACACTCCAATTCTATCAAAAATTCAAGAAATACATTCTATATCGAATTTGGCAATTTAGTATTAAAAGATTTAACTAATTTCACAGGGCTCTTACATAATACATGAAAGTGGATTGTTTGACAGTCAATATTCACTGTTTGATTTGTGTGTCTTTCAGTCCTCGATCGGTAGTAGTCCCAAATATCTCCAGGCGATCACAATCCCTATCGTTACCCCGTTTCGGTGCAGAATGGCGTACACTAGAATCAACCGCAGGATGATCTGCGCCGGATACTTATATGGACTATTGGACTCTTGCCAGGTAAAAACAATCGTACCATGTTCAAATGAATACATTCGTATTAGGAGTCTACCGGCCACTCACTCAGTCACGTTACTAATTTTAAGTGATGGCCATTAGTTTTAATTTAAAGCAGACCACTAATTCAACTCTGTAGGCACCTACACCATCTACAAGCGAGCAAGACACCAAGAGGCAGCCAATGAGTTACCAAGTGATGACCACTTACCAAACAAATATTTTCCAAAAGTTACCAAGAGGTAGTAAATATCGACCTCTTGACGTCCTTCTGGCTTCTTTTGTTGACCATACTTGTCAAAAAGTGTGATGACTAATTGGTTACCTTTTGGTTATTGGTAACCTAATAGAAATATTTTGATTTCTTATAGAAACAGTCCAAAATATCTTGATAAACAAAGCATATTATTCTGTACAAGATTTTTTGCAAAAATAACGGAATGAACGAACATTATTGTTAGGCCAACATAATAGATTAATTTTTATTTGATTTTAATGCAAAATAAGTATGTCAATTTGTTATTTTGTAGTCACCTATTAACTTTTTTGAATGTTTTTGAGTTTTTTTAAAATAAAATAATTAATTGTATATAATAATATCCCTATATTGCTAATAGTCTTGAATATTGAATCATTAATGTAATCCCCCCCCCCCCCTTTGGGGTTTTAATTTATTTAATTTATATCCATTTTGAATTTGTTAGCAAATTTATTATCCTGTTATACATTGTAATTGTAATATTACTATTTTAAACTTGATGTGAATATATTTTATAATTGTGTCTGTATTTATGTAATTAAATTTATTTAGTTGTTTTCCTTTGTAAATCTGCTTTTATTACTGAAAAGAATATACATTTAATTAATTAATAATTAACATGAGTGCATTGCTCGTTCCAGGGAGATTCCGGTGGCCCCCTAGTCGCCACACTAGGAACCTCCACGAAGCTCGTGGGTATTGTGTCCAATGGATTCAAATGTGGTGTTCCCTTTTTCCCAGGGATATATACACGAGTATCGGAATTCAGGAGTTGGATTAAGGATCATTCCGGTGTTTAGCGTTACTTTCAATATGGCCGTCGAGCAAAAACAGCGAACCTAAGTTTTGAAGGCGGGAACGAAAACGGTTCTCGCTGGTCATGGTACGAAAAAGTAACTCGTCCTACCTTTTGACTTAAATAAAATAAAAGAAAAGCAAGAACACCACTAGATACTTTATTGTATGTAACTGATAATAACATTTCACACAATTGGCCAACGCTTCCTAAATTCAAACTCGTACGAGTGAAATGGACTCATGTTTGAACACTGTCGCAAATGTACGTAGACCGAGTGACATCCTAGTGCAGATGTGGCATCCTCGCATTCCACGCGCCTGTCCATTGTTGCTACATTTCAAGACTTTATTGCCATTGAGGGTATTCTTTGTAATTTATTATAACACAGTTTAACATACAGTTGCCACAAAGCAAAGAGAATACTAATGCTGATGCCACGGCCAAATTAAGTTGTTACTTTTTCGACAGTTTAGAAAGTTTGGCAATAGTGTTTATTATGTACAGTTCATTTCAAGTCAAAAATAATTTTATTTTTACTCTCCCCCCAAGGCAGAACGCATTATCTCATTTTTGCAGCTCTGTGTGCTAGATACCTTTTATCATAGAGTCTGGAGTTAATGCGTTCTGCCTTGGGAGTAAAGAGAAATTCAGATGTACGCCCCAAAGGCAAAATGCATTAACTTTAAAAATGTGCATAGCTTATTCAACAATAAATCCAGCCTTTCATTGTTGAGGTAATGCGTTCTGACTTTGGGGGTGGGGGAGGAGAGACTTGGGTTAGAACAAATAAATGTATATCCACCGGTGCGTTGAACTTTGAACTTGAAACTTGAAACTCATTATTAGTACATAAATATTACAATTTATTCCCTGAGTATAAATCCACACAACCTGAAATGGCTTGACTGTGGAATAAAACAATGCTTAAAACAAAATATTATACAACGACGAGGCAGGAGGCCCTCCTGGGATTCTTTGTTCCTGGTGAAGGGATTTATACAATGATTCAGGAACTAAAAGAATATGTAAACTCTGTGAAATTTTAACAGAATCAGTAGGAAACAACAATCCTTTTAAAATGTTTGTTGTTTCCATTTAAAGCAAGTACAAACACAATTAATATACCTCAAATTGATTTAGTCAAATCTGAACACATTTAATAAATACTTATTGTTAACCCGTATATCCTTTCTGAATTTTCCTCAAATAAAAATATGTTACTTTGTGTTTATTTAGGAAATATCATTTTATTTTATTTTGTATTTTATTTTATTCTTACAAAATCCATTAACAAACACAATAAAATAATATTTTTTGAACAAAGTATATAGGCTTCTGTTATTATATAACCGCAAGAAGAAAACAGAACTGGAAGCCCGTATAACGAAAAAATATCCTCGTTTACGGGTTCGCAATATTAAATTGACTAGTTTAAAAGTTGTACAGATAGTCTGTGGGTACAAGGGTTTACAAACATTTTCCCATAATTGTGACAAAAGATTTTAAAAAAAGGATATTATCACTACATAAATGATTTATTGGATGAGCGTAGCGAGCGAAGCGAGCGAAGCGAAGATTCCATTTCACTACCCTGGAGAAAAAAATCCGGAATGCTTTTTTTTCTTTTTTCTGTTTGTATTATTGTGTGTTTGTTTACACGATTCCGGCTAAACCGATACTCCAATAACGATGAAATTTTATGGAGGCCTTTGAAATCTCTGAACTTAGAACTGCCACGTTTTTGAGCGTAATCGAAAAACTATTTCTCATTAAAATCGCCATTTTACGATTTTTTTTCGATTTTTACAACATTTCTTCAACTTATAACAACTACATTTTTTATTCGATTGTAATAATTTTTTCACAAAACCTTAATTTTATTAATTAATATATTGGGGTGAAATTTGAACGCAATCGAAATATAATTTCTTGTGAAAATCGCAATTTTACGCTTTTGTCATAAAAAAATCTTCGATTTATAACACCTACTTGCTTTATCCGTCTGTAATGATTTTTTTACAGAACCTTAATTTTATGAATTTATATATTAGTGTTAAATTTGAGTGCAATTGTAAAATAATTCGCATGAAAATCGCAGTTTTACGCTTTTTTCGTTTAAAAAAACATACGCTCATCCAACAACGCGCCTGAAAAAGCGTTTGCGAAGCTTCCTAGTTATATTCAATTGTATTTGTTATAAAATCCAATCTATCATGGATTATATCGATAGGAAGTTTTAATTAATCAATCATCTGACATCCCCAATACGTGAAAGTAAGAGAATGTTGTAATAGCGCAGCGCGTTCGTCAATATGGTCGCTCGTTCGGGGGTTGTCTAGCCGACAGCATATGCGCAATACATGTAAAAACGTTGAAACATTGTGTTTAAAAACAAATTAAAAGTGGTTTAACGCTTAAAATAGAAATAAATCAACTTAAAGTTAGTATTCGAGCCATTATGGATTACATTGGAGAAGGATCGCGGACATTTATTGAGGGAGAAGTAGTTTTTAAATGCACACCACATCATCTTTGTGGCATGCACAGGCAATGATGGCAAAACTATGAATGTGTGGCCTACAGTGATGTGACAGGCTGCTGTTTAGCTGCAAGATGCGTATAGGGCCTTGCCAACGATCGTGACGTCGAATATGCAGCCTAAATAATAACTTCAGAAGTCTTTTGTGTTCTATAAATTTTAGTGGTCTGTGGTTATCAAAAAATAATATTGGAATAATTAATGTAAATATATCCGTTTGTCCACACTCAGAAAGACCTGGCTACCCGAAAAGGAGTATTTATTTATTTCTATAGTTAAAAAACTGATTTAAAAGGAATCACAACTAAATAAATATAATTATATAAATGCAGACAAAATAATGGACAATAGTAAAGTTAAGTTGATAATACTATGACATTAAATTATAAAATAGCATAGAATGCTATTACACCCTAAGCAGGTTAACCACGACTAGCCCAGCAACGAACACAAAACATATTCTAATCACGAACTTCATGCCTTCCATATAAACTCATCAATGACACTCCATGTCAGACTCCTGGTTTCATAAGAGTTTGAGCTTTTGATAGTTCAATTGTCTCCCTCAACATTGACCTTTTCAGTACCTAGGAAACCCGCATCATGACAATAGACTTCGTTTCTATACATGTGATTAAACGAGTGAACGAAGCGAATGAGGATTTATAATGCCACGTGATCAGGTCTTCGTCGTGACTAATGTGTTAAATGTTTGTAAAATGTCTGTCTGTCCGGTCCCATACGGCCGAACGGCCGAACGGCCAAATAGATTGAGCTGAAATTTTAAACAGGCATCCGTGACCAGGTAACTGAGAACTGCTAGCAAAATGAGAAAAATCCTTTTCGATTAAAACCTACAAGAAATAATAAATTAAAAATAATCTTGAAATTTTAAGGATTTATTTTAACGAAAATGGTTTTGTTTTTGAAGAAGTCTTTTTATCGAATCATTGTGGCTGTGATTGTATGCAGTGACCAAGGTGTATGGAATCTTGTACGTTTAAGGTACCCCCAAATTCTGCTCGGAGATTGAGTAAACCTTGCAATATTTACACGTATTTTGGACTGGCTATGTTTTCCATGGTATTATCACAGTTGACGTAGACTATACACTGCGTTATATGCATTTCAAAACATGTTTATTAAAAATTTAAATACTAAGAAAACGCCGAAATTGTTATTAGACGAGTGAACGAGTAATGTGTTGAGTTCCCGGGAACATTTGCATTTTAGTTTCAAAGTTATATTATATAAATAAATAAAGGGTTTTTTAAGTTTAGTTTATATACGGGCGCGTCAACTGTAAGGCCATATAATGCGCCACTCTAGACAATGATAGGCTAGAGAGGCCTAAGGTAGAAGGAAGAAAAGGAATGTTACCGGGTACTCAACACATGGCTCACTCACTCGTTTAACAACTTTTTTGGGCGTTTTCCTAGTCAATATCAAAGATGGATATCTTCATGCCACTATTGAAATGTATCACTTGTTTTATTTTTTTATTTATTTATTTAACGTCTATTCTATTCAGTTATAAAAACTGATTTACAAAGGAGGACAACTAAATAAATCTAATAACATAGATGCAGACACAACAATGAACTACATTTAAGTAATTATTTGAAATAGTAATATTTCAACAATGCATTAAAAACTCAACAAATTTGATAATAAATAAAAATTATATTATGCAATTTATGAATGAATCAAATATAAAAAAGGGTGGGGAATGAAAAGAAAAGAAAAAAGAATACAAAACAAAAAGAAAAGAAAAAAGGAAAGGAAAAAAAGTAAGGAAAAAAAAGAAAGAAAAAAAAAAGAAAAAAAAGAAAACGAAAAGAAAAAATGATTTATTAGACGATACCTTCACACGAATATGAGATTTGCCAAAAATCAGGAACAGCAAATCAGGGAGTAATCAATCTTTTCGCGGAAAAAACCACCGAACGCAAATCTTCATTCTTGTGTTTAACCTTCATTACTGTGTTCAAATCTTGATAACAATTAAGTACAAAAGATCTTGACTCTAATATATAATTATATCAGATACATAATTATTTAAAATTGTTCGTCAAAAACTGAACACAGCAATGATACAGGACACCTAACCCAAGTTGCAAGCTCCACCAGTGGGCGGCAACCAGCCAATCTAGGCAGAAAAATATCAACTGAAAATACATTGAATACATCATAATCAAAGCAATAATGAACAAACAAAGAGAACAGCAAAATCATAAATAAGAACTTATGAAGAAAAATTAGTTACATTACATAAACACACAGACAATGCCCCACAAATAAATAGTAAAAATCAATACTTCTTTGTTCTTCGATTCATATCATTGTTTCAATTTTACTTTTAAATTATACTATTCCTAGCTCAGTAAACTGGCTTCTAATAGCATAAGAAATTGAATTCCAAAAGGATACTTCTCTATACAAAAATAACATTCTTAATGATTCAGAAATTAATTTAGGAACTTTCAATGAGTACATTAGAATAGAATTTCTATCACGATCAACAAATTGAAAAATATTGGGTAAAATACCTGAATACATACCTTTCAATACTTTGTATGTATTTACCAGTACGCTATACTTCATTCTTTCCTCAATCGTGAAGCAATCAGATTGTAAATCTTGGCTCATAGGAATTGAATCAAACAGATGGTCAATTCTCTTCTGAAGTACAACATATTCGGTAGAAGGTCTTACTGCCCAAACCACTAAACAATAATCAATAATAGAGTGAATATAAGAATCTACAAGTAACCTCAACATTCTCTCTGTTACAAACCTCTTCATTCTACTTATAATTCCAATTGCTGATGATACTTTATTACATACATATTCATAATGTTTCTTAAAGTTTAAATTACAATCTAAGAAAACTCAAAGAAATTTAAATTCAAACACTCTAGAATTTAGCTTACCGTTACAATTCAATGTCAAATGAATATCATTCATGCTTCTATCATTAGCCTTATGACAAATCATAAAATTTGTGTTACTTTAATTAATATCAAGTTCTTGAGTTTAAAACCAATCATCCATCCTCTTTAAAACTTCTTGAAAACGTCTTACGATCTCTTTAACATCCACACCTTCTAAATAAAAGACCAAGTCATCAGCATATAAAATAGAATTGATTCCTCCCATTATAGTAGATATATCATCTATGTAAAGAATAAATAAAAGGGGTCCTAATATTGATCCTTGTGTGGTACTTCACAAAATATATTGAATACTTTTGAACTATATTTTGCAAGATTGATAAACATTTTTCTTTTTAAAAAGTAATCCGGCCAATATTGATGACAAATAAGGACTTATGTTATGTTATAGTTAAAAGTGAGAAATTAATTTCCCTTTATCATGGGACATTACATAATGTTTATTTTCTACCTACAACATACATAACTATGTTATATCTTTTTATTATTACTAGTATTATATTAATTTTTTATCTACACTACTCTCTTTCTCTCCATGCAAGAGATACCTACAATGTATAGGTAATGTTAGAAAGATAATCCTTCTTATTTCACCCAAAACAATTCTTATACATAACCTCAATACAAGATCTAACACTAATTTACATCAAACTCAACATAGACTTAATCTGTCAAACAGGGACCCTGTAAAGTCTAGAGTGATACTTTATAACAGTTTACCAGATAAATTAAAACACCTTGACATAAGCAGAGATAAATTCAAATTAAACATAAAAAGTATTTAATTGCTCATGCGTTTTACAGTACACAAGAATTTCATGAAGGCTATAATTGCAATTGTAATTATTGTAAGAAATCACCTACGCTAACGTTACATTTGTCAACATTTCTTTATATTTACTTCTTTTTAATTATTGTTTTTATTTCTAATAAGCTGTCATATTGTTTGAGTACTCTTTATTAATTAATTTGTATTACTATTTAGATTGTTATATAACTTTGCATTTTATAGCGTATTTCAAGACTTGTACGGCAATTATACCAAGTATGTAATTGAGCATTTGTTGCAACAGAAATAAAACACATGTGAATTGAAAATATCAAAGAGAATAAAGCTTAACCATTACGTACGGGAGTGTTTCCCATATAATTAAATTGAGAATATTCAGCCTTCTGAGACCACTATTTCCCAACCTTGTGTAGTTGACAATTATTTAAAATCATTCAAGAGAATAAATCGCCCTTAACCATATTACCTACGGGAGTAGTTTTATTACAGAGGTATGTTCTGGTCCACCCCAAATTGTGGTTTTTACACCTAGTGAAAATATCAAAGGGGAAAAGGTAACCATTCACGGATGGACCCAATAAATTATTGAGTAACTTTGACAGCAATTTCCGATCTTGTGCAGTATACACTAATTGAAAATATTTAAAGGAATAGTCAATAACCATAAGCTACGGGATGTTTCAATATAATTAAATGAAAATTATTCTGAGACCTACCAAGTCTAGTTCTATTATTAAAGAATCAACCCTTGTACGGGGTTTCCCCTTTTTAAATTGGGGAAATTCCCTGAGACCACTATTTACCAAACCCCTTAAAGGGCATTGACAAAAAAGTGTAAACATTGTAATTACCCCCTTAACAAATGAAAATCAGTCTTTGAGAAATACTTTGTATTGCATTTGAAAAATAAAGACAATAAGATAACCATTATACGGGTTGTACCCATATAATTAAATTGAGAATATTCAGCCTTTGAGACCACTATTTCCCAACCTTGTGTAGTGACAATATTGAAAATATCAAAGAGAATAAAGCATAACCATTACGTACGGAGTGTTTTCCCATATAAATTTAAAATTTAGAATATTTTAGCCTTCTGAGACCACTATTTTCCCCAAACCCTTGTGTAGTTGACAATTTTTTAAAATCTTGAAGTGTGCTAGAGATCGCGCATTGCGCTCATTATTAGGCCTACAAGCTCGATATGTTAGTTTTTCATTACACATAAGGTATGTTCTTTTGTCCACCTCAAATTGTGGTTATTACACCTAGGTGTAAAATACAGAATCAGAAATGGAGTTAAAAGGTGTAATATTTCACGGATGGACACAAACACAATTTTGATGTAATTTGACAGCAAATTTCGATATTATGTTGCCAGCTATCATTCAATTCAAACACTTTCAGAAGGTATCTTAGTCAATAACATAGCTTTGTGCATTTTCTACAATTATATTTCATATTATTTTATTACTACCAGTTCTAGCTTCTATTTATTAAACAATCACACATTTTAACGGGGTTTCTTTTGAAATTGGCGCAAATTTTCCCTAGGAACACCTTTTACACCTCTTCAAGAGGCAGGTGCAAAAAGTGTAAAAGTTGTAATTACCCCCTGGACAAAAGAACACGTCTTTGGAAGAAATACTGTAATTGCACCTGGACAAAATAACGTTTATTTCTTCAAAAGGTGTAAAAAGTGCAAAGGGTGTACAAACTGGTGGACAAAAGAACTTACTTATATTGTTGATATTGTTATAACATAATTTTTAACTTTACCCTATAGCTTTGAAGTATACTTGCTCCAACGAAAGAATGCAGATGCTTGGTAGTGGTAAGGGTTGAATGAATAGGCGGTAAATGGAATGTCGCCTTTGTGTATGAAAGAGAAATATATTTTAACAACGCAAGCAAAATGTATCTGTGCTAGATCACAGAGTTCCTCCGTGTTCAAGATCTACGCTGAGCAAGCGTGAATAGAGTTCATCAAGTTGTTATGTTGGGAAAACAATTTCGAGCCATCTGCATTCTTCCGTTGGGACCACTATATTATGAGCTGTATCGGTGCGCCCTGTGAAATAAGTGCGATTATTTGAGCTTAGTGAACTCTCAGAAGCACGCCCCTTTTATTGGTTCTTTGTTCTTGTGTTGTGTTTCATCAACATAGGCAGACATGCCAAGGTCGTTTGATACTGCAGATTATCGATCATGTTTGCATGTCATCATGTCGCCCTATTTTTTAGATTAACTATTACCTCAGTCCTTTATTAAGGTTGATCATTAAATTTTATGTGCATGTTAATGAGTTTTAATTTATATGCCAAGTAATCTTCTATATGTCAGTTTATCAGCGCCTTGCCAATGACAGACTGTGTAAGTCTCTAGGTGATAAAGAAGAGGTAAACAAGGAATAGAATTTAAAAAAACAATGGTGAGTACACGCAAATGTTTCGGGTTACTGATAGATTGATTTGATTATGCTTAACGTCTCATATTAATGCACTAAGGCTATTCGAGACGATGAGTGGTGATAGATGATGATGAAGTATGAATATAAGGGATGAGGGAAAACCCGGTTCCGGCACTTAGCCTACTCTGTTACGATAAGTTGTTAAATGAGGTACCTAATCCTAAAAAACTTTCAAATACAATTTAAGCACAAATACTATTATAAAGAAGTGAACATTAATTGATATTTTGATGTCGATACTTTCCTGCTGCCATGGGGTGACCATACATCCTGGATTAGCAGGGACAGTCCCATCCCCCCCCCCCCCCCCTCTGACTTTATAAAGCACTCAAATATCCCGGAATATCGATACGCACTTATTATGTCCCGGATTTTTTAAATAAATGAAATCAATAAAATTAATTTATTGAATTTGATACATCTGGGTTTACGTTAAAATAAAAGAAACAACAGTTAATTTCTCATTATTTACTACAATTCAGAAACAAAAAACCAAAAAAAAAGGTAATGTTAGAAAGATAATCCTTCTTATTTTACCCAAAACAATCTTATACATAAACTCAATACAAGATCTAACATAAACATCAAACTCTGCATAGACTTAATATCACTATTAATACTAATACTCGTGTCACTAGGTAAGGAAACACTCCGGTACAACAAAACTTCTAAAACTCTTAAAACTACGTTAAAAACACGATTTTTTATAATATATTTTATTATGTTGATTGATTAATGTTAATTTATTTTTGAAATATGGTCAGCTTAAGCCGCCAATAAGTGAGGTGATAGTAATGTTATACAGTTGTCAAGCATGGATGAAACGTAACGTCTAGATGTGTAGTTCGATGTTGTTTTATTCTTAAAGCCAACACTTAAAAATTAATATGGCGATCTTCTGTCTCTGCTTCCCATCGGAACGCTTTATTCGTGAGTTGCAATGCAAATCCCGACCTGGCCATTAATTACTGTTTTATGGGAGTGTTTGATAATGAAAACGCGGTCGTGGATTTTTTCATATTGTTTGATTGGAAATGGGGTTTTTTATTTGTGGAATAGCGGATCAATTTATCTTTTACTTGTCATATTGATACTTTTAAACACTGTCCTGTGTTAAAGAAGTTAATTTACAAGGTTACTTTTGGTGGAGGTGCCGAGTAGCTAAAACAAATTAAAATGCTGTTTTTACCGAGCTCAAATTGTTTTACCCTTTTAAGACAGCCTAGCTTTTTTAACCTTAATGTCAACAAAAACATGTAACGTGAACTTCTTTGTTGAAGGGTAATTTCAACAAAAAAACGCATGTAAATCAGAGGTCGTGTTCGGTATATATAAATTTCGTACTCGTTTACCGACGGAAAGATGAACAAATCACTTCATCCACAACTTCTTTCTCAAATAAAATCATTATTTCAATGGTGGCTATGCAATACATATTTGATAGAAGTGGTTATTCGATGTGAATTTTACTTGATATTGTAGGCTAACTAGGGCCCTAGTAGGATAAAGAGGGTATGTACATGATCATAATCCAACCCTGATTGACCTGTCCTGTCATGGGACAGGTTCATTAAAAAAAAAAATAGAATCAACGAAGCATTTTTATGTTAAGTTTTCTTTACAGAACCGCCACCAAGAAGATCCATGCATTACAAATAATTTTGTTTTTGTACGTTTGACAATTTGTTGATTAAGTACCACATTCAACCCTACATGTTCCGGTTAAAACAAAATATATTCCTCGTCTCCTGTAGGACCCATTAAGTAGCTTCACTTCCTCTTTTGGGTTGTACTCTTAGAAAGGAAACTGTAGTTTTATATGTAAACGGACCGAATTGGTAATTGATCATATTTTTTTCCCTCAATGCCATGCGGTACATCTATCCCTTGTATATGAAAAAGTTTCATAAGTCTAAATGACTAGATAAGTCGCAAATAATAGGTCTGCGATTTTTCTATTAGGTTCCATCTTTACATCTACAAACCCGAGAACTACGAAGTGATGTCGATCAAGGCTGTTATCTGCCAAACCCTTCAGTTCTGTTCTACGCAGTGCACTCGTCTTAATAAACACATTATTATCGTTGATCCGGAAGAAGAATTTAATAACTCTTATTATTTCGGAATATTTAAAACTGAATCTGGAAGCGTGAAAATCAATATCATTTTTAGTAAATTTTATTTGGCAATTATTTTAACAAATTTTCTTTGACATTTCTTGTTAAATTTTTCAAACTTCAATTGTATAATGTGTCACGGATGTATTAATATTACACATGAATTTACTTGGTGAAATCAGAATAAATATGGATGGTAAGTAATTTTTCCTTACAATAGTATTATTCAGTATGGGCTATTTACTTTGCAAGTTTTTATTTCAACCACATGTGATGGCAATGCTAGTATGATAAAAAAAAACTGACGTCTATGGACTGTAGCATGTTCTCGTAACTAATCACATATATAATATTTAAGGGGTATTCACCTGCTTAACTTTAAAAATATATTTAATTCAGGTTAACCAGTAATGAATTTACAAAATAAGAGTCAAATTATTGGGGCCACCATGACCCCCCAAAATATTTCAAACATGGGTATTTTCGAACTTGGTCTCATCGGCAAAAATTTCCATAAAAAATAACATGGGGACGATCTTTACCCCACGTGACATTAGAGGGTTTCGATAAAAAAAAAATACTGGTTATTATTGACGTACTCAACAACAATTTCTCTAAATCAGCTATTTTTTGTAACTAATTTGGACAATTGGTTCGGTAAGAAAAAAAATGTTTAGTGTTCTAGGTGTATATGTGTGCACAGTTTCAAGATACAATGTTATAGGGTGCTGGAAAAAATCATGTGAAATCACAGTTAAAAGATAGGTTTTTTTAAACGCTCATTTAGTGTAGTATTATGCTATAGAATATGTTGTAAAAAATCTTTTTGGGGGTAATAGCCCCTTTAAGGTGACTTTAAATAAAATTGTCTAGCATCTTTCCAAACAATTTGCGATTACAACTGCATTGCATCATGCATGCATGTTGCAGTGCATGATACCTAATGAATAGGTATGTAAATGTGCCAAGAAGAAATACATTATACCGAACAAAAAGTTAGCAATTTTCGTACGTTTTATTGTTTCGTAATATTCAAGCACACGTTTACAGAAATGGTTAATTCAACGATAATGTCTTAATATTACGACGACCTATTGTATCTCAATAAAGGAACGTCATTCAACTCGACAAAAAATTCTTATGAAAGTCAAACTTGTCGTTTGCATAATTTAATGTGTCAACAACACGATGTATGAAAAAAATACACGATATTATTACTAGGAACCGTCGCAAACACTTATCAGACGCGTTGTTGGATGAGCGTAAATTATGCATTGAGCTGCCATGTGTAATGAAGATTTTCTGTTGTTCTGTGAAAAAAACATTTAAGTCGAAGAAATGTTTAAAAATTGAAAAAAACGTAAAATTGCGATTTTCATGAGAAATAATTTTTCAATTGCGCTCAAATTTCACACGAATATTTTTATGCATAAAATTGTTGTTCTGTGAAAAAATCATTACAATTGGATAAAGCATGTAGGTGTAATAAGTCTAAAAAATATTTAAAAAATTTTAAAAAGTCGTAAAATTGCGATTTTCATGAGAAATTATTTTTCGATTGCGCACAAAAACGTGGCAGTTCTAAGTTCAGAGATTTCAAAGGTATCCATAAAATTTCATCGCAATTGGAGCATCGGCTTAGCCGGAATCGTGTTAACATACACACAATAATATTAACAGAAAAAGAGGGAAAAAACATTCCGGATTTTTTCTAGAGTGTAGTAGAATGGAATCTTCGCTTCGCTCATCCAATTATACTACTCCGTTATAATCATTAATATCAAATTAACTTTCGCCAATTGCCACTGCTTACTTTTAAACACGAAAAAAGTTTCACATCGATTTTTTTTGTTGATTTGGATTAGGAGCGCGTCAACCGTTAGGTCATAATGCGCAACTCTAGCCTAGGGGACATGGGCAGGAGGGGCCGATGCTGTTCAGAACCACCCACGCTTAGGGGAAGGAGAGGGGGTATCTCACGTCGCAGTCGTCATACTTTGTCATCGTTCGCTGTGTCATTGTCATCATCGTTGGGGAGATCGTCAAGGGAAAGGGGAGCTGGGAAAGCTCGCCTCTAGTTTTGGGGAGTAATATCTTTCTCCTCCTCCTATCCTCTTACTAGCTGATGTTTGCGAGGTGGAACTTGTATCTCGAATCGCCTTTTACGATTAGCAGTCATTCTCTGGGCCTATTCTACCCCGGGCCCAGACGGAGGATTTCACATCGAACCTTAAATTTTGCAGAAGAGATAATGGTTTAGTTTTTTTGATATGAACTAGTTTCCACATACGCTTCTTAGTTATGCTAATATCAGTATTGAATAATAGATTTGAAATACTTTTTGTGGACAAACAAAACATCACAATACACATATTATGAATACAAGACTAGGTTCTTTTGTTAAATCATGTCGAAAAGATGAACTAGTGAAGAAAGTGGGAGATCATCGACGTTTCAACAGAACTACGTCAGACATCTTCAGTGTGACTTAAATCTAATATTTATATCGTGCGAATTAGACCTATTATATAGGATGCAATGTATGTCCTTCTTCAGGTTATAGGTACGTTGCGGATAGCATAAATTGTGATGGATGTCAGAAGAATGTTTAAGAGGACTCAATCCCATGCATTCGCAATAACGACTGATTGTGATTGGATATTGCTTAACGTCTCATATTAATGCACTTTGGCTATTCGAGACGATGAGAGGTGATAGATGAGGATGAAGTATAAACAGATGGGAGAATGGGAAACCCGGTACCGACAGGCAGTCTACTCCTTTCGAATAGTACCAAGGGTACCAACGGCTTAACGTCCCATCCGAAAGGACGGTGTAACCTTAAGACAGACATATAGGTTTCTCCACTAACCCGGACTGCTGAGCAGACGTCGAGGAGAACGAAGCCGTTACACTAGCTCTCGAACCCTCCATCTGCTCTAACCAGCGGTATACGTAGGTTTCAGGGCAGAGCGGTCACCCTCTTTACCCTTGACCACGCTTGAGGCTGCTTAACTTCGGTGTTCGAGTGGGAACCGGTTAAACGACCTCGGCTAAACCGCTGTCTCAGTAACGACCGAGGAAATCTTCAGAAAAAAACATCCAGACAGGATTGCCGGTCACGACGGGATTCTAGCTCGGGACTTCCCAAATCAAAGCCAAAACTGTCGGTTCATTTTGACATGAAGTCTCAGTGGTTGGCACACGCGCAACCACCTCTCCGAACCTTCCTGGGTATATTTTAACGGTCTTTATAATTATGAGGGACAGTTTTTATGTAAAATATCTGTTTTATAAATATGCTAGTAGGAATCCCTAGAAATAAATATGATTTCTAAAGAATGCATGTTAAGACGTTTGAAAAGTTGGTAGAATAAAAGGATCTATGGGTCTAAATAAAATTTCCCTAAATATTATTTTATTAAAACAACAGACATTGTTAATGAATTATAATTATTTGACATTGACAAAACTATTTTTGATTTATTTTTGGGTTGAACGGTACGCCTATAATAATATAGACTATTATAGTGAAATTTATGAAGTTTACCCCGGACGTATTCCTGATCATAATTTCTGGGTTGGAAGGCTCATTTTTGTTTCTATTTATAACACGTACTCTTGCCTACAAACTATTATACTTGGGAATTTTTTCCGTTGATATCTTGCACGGTACAAATTTTTTTCCACCGGTACAAATACTCACTTTGTACCGGGAGAAGAAAAAAATCGTACCGTGCAAGATATGAACGAGAACATTTTTTCAAGTATGTCAGTTTTTAGACAGAAGTATGTGTTACAAATAGAATTAAAAATGAGCCTGTCAACCAAAAAATTATGACCAGGAATATGTCCGGGGTATACGTCATAAATTTTACTATAATCGTCTTTATTAGGCGTACCGTTCAACAAAAAAATAAATCAAAAATAGTTTTATCAATGTGAAATAATGATAATTGATTGACTATATCTGTTGTTTTGATAAAATAATAATAAGGAAAATTTTAATTGGGCCGATAGATCAACCGAGAAAGAGCTGATTATTTGTTTGAAATTTTTTGAACGGGACGTATCTTCAGAATCAACAGTTAAAATCAACTTGCCCGAATCAATCCAGCTAGTTTAAAATTGAATTTTGAGAAGCGGTTTTTTGTATATTTTCTACAGTCCTCTATCTACAACCTAAACATAAGAATTAACGGTGTTCCATAGTTTCTTGCGTTGCACAATTTTTTCGCCTGCCGGTACAAAAAAATCATGCAAAGCCAGAAACTACAGACAGCTTGTTTCCCCTGAACTTGGGTGGAATCGTGTCCAGCTTAATGGATCGGTGTTTCCTACTTTAAAATATGCCGATCCTAGTTGGTCATTGGTCGCTCGTCGATGGTGTCAGCGCCTGCAGGGTTGTCTTGGTCTTCTTATAATGCCGCCCACTGAAAATAAGTTCTGTTACTGAGCCGGTCGACTCTAAATAAATATGAATTTATTAATTTTTTTTTAAATTTTAAAAATTATTCACTTATTTTACATCAAGGCTTGTATAAGAGAAATGTTTTCAAATTTTAGTTTCGCTATTGCCATGATTGTGTTAGAAAAAATAGTAAATTTTTAATGAAGCATGCACACCAAAAAGTATACAAATAGTAAAAATTCATTAAATTGAGATATGACTGTGATATAAGATAACGTTTAAGAGAGTATTTAAATTTATCGTGGGAAACCTGCCAAGGGTGAAATGCAGCCTCTCTTCACTTCTTGGTTATATTGGAAAAAGGACAACATATTGTCCGTAGGGTTTTTATTGGACTTATCCCTTGCATTTGCAGCCTCGGAAGTATCCCTCAGTCAGGATTGCCGGTCTCGACGGGATTAAAACGGGACACCCAAATCAGAGTCATGTGCTTAACTTTCGAGCCATCGGTTTATCTAGTATTTATGTTATAATACTGTCCATCTTTGTTTCAGGTATTCAACTGAAGATTTTTAACTTCATAAATTCTCGCAGTCCTAGCAAACCGTTAGTACGTGTTGTCCAAGTATAGACTAACATGGGTAACTGGCTGAGAATCTGTGTGCTGCTGGTAGCCGTCCTGTGGATGAATGCTGCTTCGGGGAATTTCATAACCAATGCTGTCGCTGCAATAAGTTCATGTAAAGATAAATTACTTAAATAATGACTCAAATACACTAATTAAATTAAACAAATAGAAAGGAAAGACTATGCGTGTATACTTCACTTGTATGTTTAAGAGTTTAATACAGATTTTTAATTCTAATCTCATTTAAATCACTCATTTTTTGTTGAATTTTCATGACAAATATTTATTCGATTATATACAAAAACGTGGTAGAGATTTCGAAGGTTCTCCAAAAAATTCAGCATGATCGGAGTAACCACTTGTCCAGTAGAGCGCGAACAAACATACTTAAAACTAAACAAACAACACCCATTGTTGGAGATCAAAATCATGCGAGTGTTTTAAACTGTAAAGATGAGCAGTGGTCAAGCAATCTCATATTTCTCCCTTCCACTAGTAGCTTCTTATAGCAGATGAGCAAGTAGGTTTATTATGAGCTTTATTCTTAGTTGTTTTTTAGAAATCTTGAAGTTATTATACTTTTCTGTGAATTACGACCTGTTAATTATATTTTTGTATTATTATTAATAATACATTGTTGTTGTAATATTACTATTAAAAACTTTACTAACTTATACTTCATTCTTCTGTCTGCATTTATGTAATTATATTTATTTAGTTGTCCTCCTTTGTAAATCAGTTTTTTTAACTCAATATGATAGACGTTAAGTAATTGCTGGAAGTAGACGTTCCTTTTCTTTTTTTTTTACCAAACGCGAAAGAACAGACTGCGATTGCCAAAACATTACTTAAACCAATGTTCGAATCTAATTTCCTTATGTTCTGTGATTAAAATGAAGTTCTTTGGTATCGTAATTAATAAATATGTGCTTATTTTAGTGGTTCCACACACGAGTAATAGAATCACCGCAGGAGTGGCTGTAACAATGGATAACTTTCAATACCAGGTAAACAATTCTAGGTTGACTTACAATCAGATTTTTGTGTAAGAGTTTGCTGCGAAGAATGTTGTAGCATTAAAACTTTGTGGCTGGGCAAATAAGTCAATATATCCGTACGATATCGGTATGCGGGAAAATTTTCTATATCGATATGTGAACTCCACATCGACGTATTGCAATTTTGTAAAAATTTCATTTTAATTTTTAAAAAAGTAAAAAAGTAGATCAAAAAGGCCTATAGCAAGTTTTGAGAATGTTATTTATTATGTATGTGCTGTAAGTGTAAGGTGGTCATCTGTTTTACGTCTGGTTTTGACTTTTGATTAATATCCGGGTCAATTAACTTGTCTTACACTACCAATATCATTATTGTGTTTATATTTTTATATATTTTTTTTGTGTTAAACATGCCCATGGTGCAATGCATGCAGGTGACAAACTAGGTATATTGGAGTTAGGATAATTGTGAGGGGGTGTCAGAGGGCTGTTTAAGAGGACTTAATCCCTTGCATTCGCATTAACAACCAAGGAAAACATAGGAAAAAACCTTCAGTCAGTATTGCCGTTCTCGACGGGACTTGAACCCGGGACCTCTAGAATCAGAGTCGCGCACGCACGCACGCACGCACGCACGCACGCACGCACGCGAACGCACTCGCGGACGCGTCCCCCCACTTTCTTTTCGAAGTGTCTTCATTGTAAAGTTAATACATGGTAACACGCGCTGTACTATTTACAAAAATACGACCTACGAGTTTAAAAGTTTCTTCCGTATAGCTGACTGACTGACTGACATTATGTGCATTTTTTACAATTTTAGACAACTACTATCGACGAAAGCACGCTAAAAACAATTAAAATACCACCATTTGTAATGATTGAAATAAAACAATTCTGGGGCTATGAGCCCCAGACCCCCCATTGTACCATGTACTACGTACTTTCCCTGAATATTTTTTTGATGCGCAGTTCTAAAGTATATATATAGTTTCTTTACATCCGATCCCCGGTGTAGTCACTTTTTTTATTTTTGTCTAAAGTAATAACATATCAACGTCATAGTCACCTACTATACAACTAATAAACACACATATATATAAGCCCAGCGTCTAGCGTCCGCTCACCAGTGTTGTGACTAGATAATTTATTTTTTATCTAGATAAGGTAAAAGATAAGCTGTAAAAAATTATCTAGATAAAAGACAATATAAAAAAATATTTATCTATATAATAAAGTAGATAGAAGATAATAATTATTGCAAAAAAAGGTAATTTATTTACCAGCTTTTCCGCCATTTTCAAATATGCGGATTCTACGAAAAACATACTGAAATCAACTAGTAGAAGTAATATTCATTTAAAAAGTGATTCATTGATATATTTTTTCTAAGGTATTGTTTTCTAACTATTGTTTCTACAAAATTATCTAAAAGCTTTAAAAGCTTGGATAAGATAAACTTTATTTTATCTAAAAAATTGAAAAAGATAACAACTATTTACTTATCTAGATAATATAATTGATAACAGATTTTATCAAGATAAGTCAGAACACTGCCGCTCACTTATTTTTTAATTTAACTACTAAGTAAAACTACCAATATAGTTGTTTCTTTGTAGTTGTCGATGCGAGTAAACAACAAGCACATCTGTGGGGCCTCGATCATCAGTCCCTACTGGGCTATTACCGCTGCCCACTGCGCTGTATATAACGCAACGATCACTACATTCAGGGCAGACAGTTCCGACAGAACGGCAGGAGGTACACTACACCAGGCAATGCAGAAGATTTCACACGACCACTACGACGCTTCGACAATCGACTACGACATCGCACTTTACAAGGTTAGAATAGGGAATAGGGAATGTTTCTTAACTTTTTAATCACTATACTACATAAGGAATTCATTCTGAATACGTAAATATGTTTTTCTTTATTTTAAGATAAGATTTTAGGATTTAATTCTGAATACGTGATTTTTTTAAAAAGATAAGTAAGTAAGTAAGCAAGCAAGCTGAAAGTTGCACCAATAATAATGGCGGGAAAAACGAGTCAATTACAAAACGAACAAAAAGTTAATGCCAAACAGTGATATTAACTGTGTAATCTAGAAGGCGGTAGCTAATTCGTTGATTCAAAGACATTAAACTGATTTGCGCATTGGTCAACAAAGCTCTAGTACCAAATTATGACGTCACATGCTGTTTGCACACGTTACTTATCGGAATTGGTGAACATTCGCTGTTGTCCTTCATCCCCGAATTCGAATATTTTACTAAACAATACTTCACAATAGACTGGTTAATTGTTTGTTTTTTAGTGTCAAGTTCTTATTAGCACCAGAATTTGACAAGAAACATTTGATTCTGTTTCCCCGCTGAAAACACCGTGGAACGTCATCCGGAGTAGGACGTAAGCTAGCAGATAGGTTTCCACACAGTTGGAACCAGGCGGCAACCTAGCGCGCATGCCTAAACTCCCGATCATAGATATTGAACACCTATTCTAGCCATTAACACCAAATGATTACTAAATTCCCTTCTGCAATAACATCTTATTGTTTCTCTTTGTGCATTCCCATGTTACACAAGCTAAAACCATATCAAACAATCCAGAAAAATACTTTATTGCATTAAAAAAGCATAAATTAAAACGCCAAATCGCCATCTTTAATATGACAAAATTGGCGCTTCAATTTGCTACGCTCGCGTCTGTGCGGACGTATTGGGAGACTGCGGTCTAGCCTACTATAGGTGTTCAATATCTACGCTACCGAAGATGTGAGAACAAATCTCCATACTTTTTGCGGTAATTCAAAACCCAACAGATTTTAACACCTATAGAATCTACTCTCCTATCGAAACTATTTCAATAATTTATTTTAGCTCTACATCAATACTAACTGCTTGCATATAATGTAGATTCTGAAATATCTCAATATAACTGATTTTTTCTGATAATATGGTCAAATCAGCCAAAGTTACTTAATTGCATTTAAGTTGATGATATGTAAGGTATAAATGACAAGAGATTTGAGTTTGATTGGTATAAGGGCGCGTCAACTGTAAGGCCATAATGCGCCACTCGAGCCTACGATAGGCTAGGGAGGAAAGATCCATGCTGGGTCTAGCCTTAGGTATATATATGGGGAGGAAAGGGAATGTTCCCGGGTACTCATCACATGACTCGCTCACTCGAAAAACAACGACTTTGGCGTTTTCCTAGTTCCATTACAACGCAAGTCGAACGGGTCGTCATCGTGATTAATTTATCTGGTTGTCTGTCCGTACGATCGCATACGGCCGAATGGCCAAAAAGTATGAACTTAAATTTTAAACCAACATCCGCGACCAGTTAGCTGAGAACTGCTATTAGTCCGAGGAAATGGTGCAAATAGTGTGTTGGTGTACAAGCGTGAAAATTTTTGAAAAAAGGATCTTTATTACTGACTATTGAAAACGGGATATAGATTCACTGATGAATCGACCCCATTTCCTTACTGGAGGTAAAAATGTAAAAATCATTGAAAAGTACCTTTATTTCACTCATTTTTGTTTTTCGTTTTTTATTTTAGCCATATTTCATAACCCTAATTGCTTAAGAGGGAAAAAAATCAAAATGTAAAACAAACTTTTATTTAGGTCGGTAAAAGTCAAAATAGTTTAATTGTGTTTTTCATTTCAAATCGACCAAAAGTGACATGACATCTGACACGTGAATATTATTGTGGTAAGTACCCTTTTGGGGTCAAAATGTTAGGTAAAACAATTTCGTCAATTTTAGATGAAAAACACTATACTACCTGATATTTTTTATTTATCGGGTTGTTTTGTGGCGGTGGTATACACGATATTCTTATGTCGACGTTTCAAAGACCATTTTGTCTTCTTCTTCAGGACGTAAAATATGATATGAAGTTTATGAATTGACTCTTGTTTCTTGTTTTTGTTTTTCCTAGTGTTACTATTCAAGTTTTATTGTTTGGTTATTCTAAATAAGCTTGGTAAACTCACTGTCAGATTGTCATTTACTAGACAACTTTCCTATTTTGTAGTCTTCCACCCCAGACATTCTCCTCTTGAACCGGCACTATCTCTTGGCCCGTTGGCCCTATGATATCTTCCTCAATAGGTACAATTATTATTATTTTTTTATTATTATTTAGTTTCCACTAAAGCTTAGTGGGAAGGTGGGCAGAAAAGGGCAGTACCCCCAAGCACAAGGTGTCTGCCAGCCTCTACACAACAAATTGTGATAAAAAACAAGCTTATAAAACATAGAATATAGAAACATAAACAACATAAACAAAAACATAAAGAAACATAGAAGAGACAAAACAATAACATTCATGAATTCATAATATCAAAAAAGCAATCATAATGGTAGAAGATTTAAATAGCTCTCTTGAAAGGAGGACATGCCAAGTCCTTGTATTTCTTCAGATAGGGAGTAGTTCCAAATTCTGCAGTTCGGCAGAAAGAACCCACTTATGTACGCGCTGTTCGGGCAAATGGTGGCTGATGGACTGGGCCTGGTGACGTCTTGAATCCCAAAGGTTCCAAGACACCCGATGGAATGGGTCGAGGTCCACACAGCCAGTCAACATTTTTTTGAAAAACAAACGTCCACTTGCTTCATGAGTTGTTCAATTGTGATAAGGCGACATTGACTACGACGTGTAGAGGCACTAGGCTCTTTGTAACCCATAATATGTCTGGTGGCAACGATTTTGAATTCTTTCCCCAACTTGCACATATTGGTCCTTTGTTGTTGGATGCCACGCTGGTGGGGCCATGAGTGATAATTGGCCAAACCAGCGCTAAGTATGCGGTGCGAAGGTTTCTGGCTTGCCACCCTTAGAGAGCGCGATACAAATCCTAAAGTTTTAGAGGCTCTTTTTCGCACATACTCACAAGGGTAGATTCCACGCAGATCACAAGTAACAATTTTTCCAAGTAGTTTGACCTTTTGGCAAACGGTATTATATCTCCATTTATGCTATACACGATGTTTATGTGCCCGGTTCTGATCGCGTGATTCGAAGTAACTGTGACTTGCTAACATTAAGTGACATTTGGTTGTTTTCACACCAACTTGGATACTTTTTTAGGTCATCTTGTAGAGCCTTTGCGTCTTCTGAAGTAGATATATTTCTGTACAGAGTTGTATCTTCAGCATATTGGAGAATACTGGACGTTACAACATCTGGTAGGTCTATCAAAAATATGGTAAAAACAAAGGACCAAGTACAGATCCCTGCGAACTCCAGAAGTAACGTAAATTAATGATGATGAGGCTCCATCATGCACTACACGTTGAGACCTGCCCTTTAAAAATGATGAAATTTCCAATTAAGAAGCTCACTTTGAATTCCATAATTGTGTAGCTTATGTAGAAGTCTCTCGTGTGGCACACTGTCAAATGCTTACTCCAGTCCAATGGGAATGCAGTCAATTGCCTTGTCTTTCCTTGGTCAAACGTATGCTGCCAGTCATCAATAGCCTTAGTCAGCATAAATTGTGCATGATCGGGCGAGGTAAAAACCCATGCTGGTTAGGGGGTATCAGACTGTTCACTTCCAAGTGCGTATAAATGGCTGAAGTAACTAGACGCTCCATTACCTTGCAAAACCGTACTGGTAAGTGATATTGGCCTGTAGTTAGATACATCTGACCTATTCTTCGATTTATAGACAGGCACAACGTTAGCTACTTTCCAATCGTTAGGAAACAACTCCGGACTCGTTTGACAAGTTAAACAGTGCAGTGAGGGATGGAGCAAGCGAAGAACACACTGGTGAAGAATTGTAGTAGGGGGTTCCCTCAGGACCACTAGCCGCACCAGGACGAGTGTTTTAGAAGTACTTGTCTCACCTCGTTGACTGAGAAAGAGAGTTTTGTAAGAAAGGGTTTTGAACTGATGGATTTTCCCAGAAAAAATTTCGTACAGTTTTTTCGTTAATGGAGTAAAGTTTTCTTGGAACTTTGAGTTAAATGCCATTGGCAATTTCCTTTGCATCAGTTAAAACTTTACCATTTGCTGAGAAGTGAGAAGGAGCTGCCTGCCACTCTTAGAAAAGAATAAATTTCCAGAGTCCTTTAGAAATTTCTCCCTAAGTTCCAAACATGTTGTTGCTGAGCATTTCGTATTGTTGTTTTTCACTTGATTACGAAACTTTCTGTATGAGCTCCCTAAATCATCAGACTGTATCCTCTTACATTTGAAGAAGAGTTTGTCACGCTTTTTAATCAATTTCAGAAGATCCGAAGTAATCCATGGGGCCCGGCGTTTTACCCTTCATTATTACTTTTGAATTGCATCTTCAACACAACTCCAAAACACCGAACACCAATCTTTCCACATCAGATTAACGTCATGCTGCTGAGTTAATATTGTAAAGGGGATCTACGAAAGAGTTCTAAGTAGCAGCCAATCAGCCCTTTTATAGTTCCATACAGATTTGTTAATGTATTTGGTCCTAGGAACAGTGAATTTTAGATTAGCGCATACTGCCAAATGGTCACTCACACCTGGAATAACACTCGTGTCTTTAATAATATTTGGGTCATTGCACAGCAATAGGTCAATGATAGATCGCGGGAAATATCTGTTACTCGATAGGTTCGGTGACTGTTTGCGTGAAAGAGAGCTCGTGGAACGCAGATAAATAAAGATTGGCAGTAGCATCGTTAGGAATAGGAGCTACAGAATCCCAAATTATATTCAATTAAAATCCCACACAGAAACTATCGCGGTATACTTGGTTACTAACTTATCAACACGACTTAAAGATTCGATTAGTTCCTTGTCTAATCTGCAGTCGAATTAGGGGGCCTGTAAGCAGACCCAAGTAAAAGTTTTTTTATTTCCGCATGTTATCTCCACCCAGATGTCTCTGCATAAGTGTAGATAGTTCAGGTACGTGCACCGGCTTAAGCTCAGGTTTTGCTGCTATGAGAACTCCACCTCCTGATCGGCAAACTCGGTCCTTCCTAAATACCATATATGACGTGGGCAATATTTCCGAATCTCGTACACTTGCATTTAAGCCACGGTTTTTACAAAACGAAAATAACTGATGGGGTAAGCGCTTTTAATCCAGGGATGAATTTTGGAGAGCGTTTCCCAATGTTTAAGACTACGAGCGTTAAAAAATAGTAATTGTATACCAGAATTATTGGATCCAGAATCGCTATTTGGGGCTTTGGTTAAGTTGAAGCGCATCTCCAGCAATGAAAATGAATCATTAAACTGTGGCACTGTGCACTCCAGCAAGTCCAAGTCTGTGTACCATTTACTACGCGCCTGTGCAAGGATGGCAGTATTTTGACCCCATGTTATTGTGGAACGGTCTCGTACATTCAGAGCACAATGTAAAAAGTTGGTTTTTACGCCCCTCAGTTTTTACAATGATGGCAAAAGCTTGTTCTGCCCGTTGACCCGGACCAGGATTTACTTCTACATCTCCACACAAGCAAGAAGGAGGTAAATGATATCCATGTGCGATACAGGTGGTCTGCATGAGTCACTGGCAAAGCGAATGATCATCGTTTGACACACTTGCAAAGGCCGGGGTTTAAACTCCACATCCCCAGAAAGAGCAATAAGCCCAAAAGGAAAATGCTGCCAAATATTGAAGTCAAAATACTCTTGGCCATTGTGCTAGTTCGTCGCCTTCTTGTCCGTTGTTTACGACGTCCCAAACATCTAGTTTAATGCAACCGGTCTTATTTTTCTTAGAAAATACTTCCACACAGACTTACGGAGGAAACCCAGCATCTTATTGAAACCAATTCACTTTTCAAAGGGATGCCATAGACCTGTCTACATTTAGTTGGATTAAGTCGTGTCTACCAATTGCAATTTGCATCCATAATTGATCATTCTAAATGTCAGAAAAGAAACAATGTAAAAAAGCCACCAAAAGCACGAAACCTTTCTTGCCCATTTCCGTCTTATTCGACTAAGCCCTCGCCCTAAAATTTGCATCTGCGACACTAACAACCATAGTATATGTTTTTGATTAATATCGTCATCTTACCTCTTGCCGAATCAGGTTTTTTCTTATACTCAAAAAGATAGGAATGTCAACATATCACGTTAAATGTATTGACATTCAGTAGCAACCTATTGTTTTGTTTGTTTTATACACAAAACAAAATCAGCAAAAATGAAATCAAACTAAAACTTTAAAATGTTACAGGAAAAACAAAAAATAAAACTTGGATAACAATTGTACATACACACCTTAATACGGAAGAACACTTTATGATCAAAAAATAAATTTCAAAATGTACCCAAAATCGGATAAATTTCCCTATTTTAGGGCACTTTCTCCTAAGAGAGGCCCAAAATTATTCCCCTGCCCAATGGAACTTGGATGCAATGCAATGCAATGCAATGCAACTTGGACTAAGGGTGTGTCTGAATATTATTCAATTCTAGGTCCAGGTCCCGGTCTAGGTCTAAATTCAAGTCCACGTCTAACAACGCAGAAGGTACTAATTATCTGTCAATGGCGTATGAAGTACGTCTGAAAAGTCTATGTCTAGGTCCATTCTGGGTCCAAATCGACAAATGGACCGAGCAATCGAAAATGCCCTCGTTTTAGGTCCGATTCAAAAAGGCAGTCCGCGACAATGAGAGAACAACAAAAGAATGCATTTTTATATAAAGGTAAACATTTAAGTTTCTTGTTTTTTACCACGTATTTAATTGGGTTTTACTAGATGTACAGATACTTTTAGTAATCAAATACTTTCAAAGGACTTTTGAATGAACACCTAACCTAACTTTAGGTAGTGTTGACTTCGCCCGGCAGGCAGCGCTACTGTAGGCTAGTATAGCACTTTAACATTGAGTTGGACTTGGACCCACACCTGGACTTGGACCTAAATTCAGACACACCCTAAGTCTATGATGTCTTCCCTAATAGGATTAACTTGCTGTAAGTGCTATTCTATATAGCTAGTGTAACGGCTTTGTTCTCCTCGACGTCTGTTCGGCAGTCCGGTTTAGTGGAGGAACCTATATGACTGTCATGGTTACACCGTCCTTTCGGATGGGACGTTAAGCCGTTGGTCCCCTTTGGTACTTTTCGAAAGAAGTAGACTACGTGCCGGTACCGGGTTTCCCCTCCTCCCTTTTGTTCATACTTCATCCTCATCTATCATCACTCATCGTCTGGAATAGCCAAATACCAAAGTGCATTAATATGAGACGTTAAGCAATATCCAATTAAGAAATTAATCATCAATCGATATATTCTACTATTCTATCATTATTATTTTCTCATCATATTTGTATTTATTTGTCTTGAGTGCTTGAAATTGTTAACATATGTATTTTAATTGTTATTTTAAGTTTTAACTTTAGTTTGATTATCATAGAGCCGATACAGGTCATTGTATCTGTCACCTGATACACATTATGTAATTCATATCGTATTAATTGCCCAATTAACTATAACTAACTATCTGCCTAACCAAATGGTTTATTTCAGGTTAACACGTCCTTTTGACGGAACAGCCGCGGTGTCTCTTCCTGACTATGGAACGAGGGTACCAGCTGGCAAACGAGCAACCGTCAGTGGATGGGGCACAGTTTGGGTGGGTCATATTTTACTTATTTAGTTTAAGGGTGTCCTAACCGTTAGGTAATCATCGCCATAGTGATGTGAGGATGACAGACTGGTGCTGGTTAGATGGAAGTAAGAGAGTTTTTAGTTCGCTTTTAGTCTCGGTATGTAACATAGACCCCTACATAATAGCTGATGTTTTCGAGATGGATTTTGCGTCGTATCACGCCTTTAACGAATAGCCGAGGAATGCTCTGGGCCTAATTCAACCCTTGACCCCATGATATTTAAGATCGATAGTAAGCTAGATCTTCAGTCTCCAATACGTCTGCACAGACGCGAGCGTAGCATATTCAACCATATTCAAGATGCGATTTAGAGTTTTTATTTATGCTTTTTTAATGCAATAAAGTATTTTACTGTATTGTTTGATAATGGTTTTACTTTTGCAGCATGTGAGTGCACAAACAGCAACAATAGGAAGTTATTGCATGATGGAATTTAGTAATCATTTGGTGTTAATGGCTAAAATGCTGAGAAACAAATCGCTCCCATTTACTTAAACAACAAACTGCCATATTTAAGATGGCTTCAAACTGTCACGGAAGTGGACTAGTGACTGGGGATCTAGCCTACTATAGATGTTAAATACTAGGCCGCTTCGCGAACGCTTTTTTTAGTCGCGTTGTTGGATGAGCTTTTTTTGTAAGTTTTTAGTTAACGTGGGATCTCTTTACTTTTGGAGGTGCTTTTTGAACGTATTGTAGGTGATTGTTGCCAAGTTTCTATTATTACTTGTTAATTGTTTTTATTACCTCAAAAAACTTATATTTAAAACCTTTATTTCTATGGATTCTGGCTAACTTAATCAACTTTTTCTTTCAAAAGGTACTACATCACCATAACCTTAATGTTAACGTTGAAACCCTACCCGTTTGGTCAGAATTGGCCCAAACATAACGAAAATATCGCACTAAAAATATAAAAAAAATCGTAAAATATATAATAAATAAATAAATAAATATTCATGGAAAATATTTCTTCGATTATACCCCAAAACGTGGCAGGTCTAAGTTCAAAGATTTCGAAGATCCCCTCCAATTTTCATCAAGATCGCATATACCGTTTGCCCGGTAGAGAGCGAACAAACAGACAATAAATAAACAAACAAAAAACAAAACAAAAACACACGAGCAAATTTTTTGGGGGGTCAGTGAAATTGAAGTCTTCGCTTCGCTCATCCAATCATTGCCTTGATCGACTCATACAGGAGTAAGGTGGATTATTATAATTGGATGAGCGTAGCGAGCGGAGCGAGCGTAGCGAAGATTCCATTTCACTACACTGGACAAAAAAATCCGGAATTTTTTTTTTTTTTTTTTTTTTTTTTTTTTGTATTTTTGTGTGTCTGTGAACACGATTCCGGCTAACCAATACTCCATTGCGATGAAATTTTATGGAGTCTATGAAATCCTGAACGAAGAACTGCACGGAGGGAAAAATCGATCAAAAAATTATTTCTCATGGAAAATCGCAATTTTACGATTTTTTTTCGATTTTTAAAACATTCTTCGACTTATAACATCTTACATGCTTTATCCGATTGTAACGATTTGTTTTCACAGAACCTATTTTATGAATCATATATTCGTGTGAAAATTTGAGCGCAATCGAAACATTTTTCTTATGAAAATCGCAATTTTACGATTTTTTAAATTTTTAAAACATTCTTTGACTTATAACACCTACAGTGCTTTATCCCATTGTAATGAATTTTCACAGAACCTTAATTTTATGAATTAATATATTCGTGTGAAATTGAGCGCAATCGAAAAATCATTTCTCATGAATAATCGCAATTTTACGATTTTTTTCAATTTTAACATTCTTCGACGAATAAACCTACATGCTTTATCCGATTGTATTATTTTTTCACAGAACTTTAATTTTATGAATGAATATTTCGTGTGAAATTTGAGCGTTATCGAAAAATTATCTATTAAAAAAACGCAATTTACGCTTTTTCGTTTAAAAAAATACGCTCATCCATCAACGCGGCGGGACTTAACGTTTTCCTAATTATTAGTTAATTGTACAAATAAGGGTATGCAGCTTTTTTAATTTTCATGTATATTGTAGGATACATTTTGTATACAGTTAAAAAAAACTCGTGAATACGATAGGCTTACATATTTTTCTAAATATATGCCTCAAATATTAAATTAAATTAAAATAATATGACTTGTGTATGTTACTGATGGATAAATGGAAATGGAAATGGAAATAGGAATGGACCTAACACTAATTTAATTTTTTTTTATATCACAAACCACAAAATATACTTTTTGTTTTTATTAAAGAAGAAGAAAACAAAATTATTGTTTTTGGCTTAAGAACGGGAGGCGAAGGGCCTAACATTTTGTTTTGCTCTACATTGATTACTGAGTACATTCTTTGTGCCAATGAACAATATTACTAGATTTGATTCGTCGGGAAACACTACATAAGGAGTATTTGCTTATAATTAAGGAAATCAATCCAGAAAATTAAAACTCAATTCCAACCGGGTTTATGTACGAGAATACAGAAGACAATGAGTAAATCTTTCGGTACTTTAGTGGTTGAAGCGTCGGGCTTGCAATCCATTGATTGGTAAAAAAAATCACCAATTTTGTTAGTTTTTCTAAAATAAACATCACGTTTTACTCCAAAATATTCAAAATGACTAAAATTTGTGGAGGAAAGACTAAATCTCCTATCTTTTCGCTAAAATTAGCCCATATATTCTTATTTTAGTGTATATTTACAAAATTTTACACATTAGCATTAATCCATATTTTGGCATAAACAAAAGCAAAAATGAAGTTGGTCAATAACACTCTCATCCTATCAAAAGTTCAAGAAATACATTCGGCAATGAAGCATTAAAAGTTTTAACTTATTTCACAGGGCTCTTTCTTTTTTTTCTTCTTATTTATTCCTATTGATATAATACATGGAAGTGGATTGCTTAAAAGTCAATATTCACTGTTTGATTTGCATTTCTTTCAGTCCTCGATCGGAACTAGTCCCATTTATCTCCAGGCGATCACAATTCCCATCGTTACCCCGGGTCGATGCAATACGGCGTACGCAAGATACAACGGTAGGATGATCTGCGCCGGATACATATTTGGACTTTGGGACTCTTGCCAGGTAAAATCAATCATTCCGTTACTCACATTGTATAAGCAAATAAATACATTCGTATTAAGAGTCTACCCACTCACAGCCAACCTTGTATTGTATTAATTTAATTTATTATCCATTTAGAATTTGATAAGAAAATTATTGTTCTGTTATACATTGTTGTAATATTAGTATTACAAACTTTCCGTGAATATAGTTTATTATTGTGTCTGTATTTATGTAATTAAATTTATTTGGTTGTTTTCCTTTGTTAATCAGTTTTTATAACTGAAAAGAATAAACATTTAATAAATTAATAATTAACATGAGTGCATTGCTCGTTCCAGGGAGATTCCGGTGGCCCCCTAGTCGCCACACTAGGAACCTCCACGAAGCTCGTGGGTATTGTGTCCAATGGATTCAAATGTGGTATTCCATTTTACCCAGGGATTTACACACGAGTTTCGGAATTCAGGAGTTGGATTAAGGAACATTCCGGTGTTTAGCGTTACTTTCAATATGGCCGTCGATGATGAACAGTGAAATTCTGAGTTTTGAAGGCGGAAACGAAAGCGGTTCTCACTTGTCATGGTACGAAAATGTAACTCGTTTTACATATTTTTTTGACTCACATAAAAGAACACAAAACCAAGAACACCACTATACTTGAGTTCATGTCTAGAAGCCCTCCAGAACCACCCGTAAAATGCTAGCTCAAAGGAAATATTTGGTATTGATGGAGACCATAAACTGTCAATCATGTCTTCCACTTACCAACCCTTGTTATACAGGTCACTCCAAACTGCATGGACCTTCTATTGCTTTGTTTGTTTGTTTTTTTTCTTGGAAATTAACATAATAACCATTCACAGGCACAGCTGACGAGTATTTTGAGGTCACTTTGTATTTGGAAGCGATGGATCAACCCTTCTCTCCATTAGGAGAATCACAACATAATTTGACGTTTACAACGTTGCACAAAGAGAGCATAGAAATAAGTTGCCCTTTGAGAGGAGGGCTTCTTGATATGACCATGTTTATAGATTTGTTATTGTTTGTTGTTGATAATGACATTACAAGCAATTTGCCAACGCTTCCTAAATTCAAACTCGTACGAGTGAAATGGACTCATGTTTGAGCGCTGTCGCAAATGTACACCGACCGAGCGACATCCTAGTGCAGATGTGGCATCCTCGCATTCCACGCGCCTGTCCGTGGTTGCCATATTTCAAGACTTTATTGCCATTGAGGGTATTCTTCGTAATTTATTATAACACAGTTTAACACACAGTTGCCACAAAGCAAAGAGGATACCAATGCTGATACCACGGCCATATTAAGTTATTACTTTTTTGACACTTCAGCAATAGCGTATAACGTATGTAGAGTTAATTTCAAGTACAAAATAACGCTTAGTCTTGGGATAGAACAAATTTATGTATATTCACTCAAAGAGGAAAGATTCAAGTTTCTTCCAATCTGCGTGTAATTTCGGTCCATTGAATCTACAAAGCCTGAAATGGCTTGACTGTGGAATAAGACAATGTAGAAAACAAAATATAATACCACGACGAAGCAGGAGGTCCTCTTGGGGTCCTTTATTCCTGATGAAATGATTTTTTCAATCATTTAATGAGTAAAAGATAATGTAAACTCTGTGAAATTTTAACATTGTCAGTAGGAAACAAAAATCCTTTTAAAATGTTTGTTGTTTCCATTTAAATCCAGTACAAACACAATTATTTATAAACCTTAAATTGATTAAATCAAATCTGAACACATTTAATAAATACTTATTGTAAACCGGTATATCCTTTCTGAATTTTCCACAAGTAAAAACTGTGTGTATGTTTAGGAAAGATAATTTTATTTCATTTCTAATTTATTCTTACAAAAGCCATTAACAAACACAATAAGAAAATATTTCCACAAAACAAAGTGTATACTGTCGCAAGAAGAAAATAGAATTGGAAGCCCGTATAACGAAAAATATACTTGTGGAAGGGCTGGCAATATGAAATTGACTACTTTGAAAGTTGTACAGGTAGATTGTGGGTACAACCGTACAAGGGTTCTTAAACTTTTCCCCATAATTGAGACAAAAGATTTAAAAATATATAAAAATGTAATCTGATCTGATCACTACATTAATATTTATTATAATGAATTGTATTTGTTTAAATCCATTTTTCGGGATTATATCGAAATAAATATAAAATTAATAATCTGACATCCCCAATAAGAAGCAATTTTATAAGATTGCTATAAATTCCACTTTTGTTAATATGTATCTTGATTTATGTTATTACTTATTCATACGTAGAAGTACACACTTTTTTTATTCTCATTTTAACCGTTTAAGGGACTTTCGCCCTTGATTTAATTTAAAAAAAAATGTTTTACATAGAACCAGTAACTGATAAGACAACGTTTCTCTGCATATATTACCCTTAATATCTTTAATGAATTCCTGTTTAATTCAAACCACAAAATGAAGTATAAAGCTAGTTGATGTACTTACATTATGATTAAAATCGTGTATTTATTACGTGGAGCCGTACAGTGACAAAGACTTGAGACTAAATCACGTGCTTCAATCGGCATAATTTTAATGTTACAACGCTTATTGTGGCCTTGATTAATTATTAGATCATTTTGTTTAATGGTGTGTTACATTAATTTAAATAACATGTGCTTGTTAAGTAGGTGTGCAATAAAGAATACTTATGCAACAACTACGAACAAGCGAGTGACAGTTTCACGTGTACTTAAGTAGGCAATAGTTTATATATAGGTTCAACATAGACTACCGGAGATTTGTGTGACACGAGGCGGTGTAAAGGTGAGAAGGGAAATTATTATATGTGAGTGTTTATCACATGGTATTCTCAATTTAATTAATCGGGACACATGCACTCCCGTAGGTGTAATTGGTGGTATGAAATCAATCCAGAAATAATAAAGAAATCATTTCGGCGAGGTATCGACCCCGGTCTCCCGATTGATTGCTTGTTTTGAAAGAAAAAAGATCAGAACGTATTATTAACCACATAACAGAATTCTTTTCTTACTCAAATATAAATTGTAACCTGATTGCATTCATAATTCCATACAAGTAGGAATCCATTGAAGTCAATAATCATTGCACACCTTAATGTTCACGTAGCAGACAGTGGCGTAGCTAGTAGCTCAAAGGCCCAAGTGCAGGTTTCTGATGGGTCCCTCCCTGTACTTGCGTGGGCTACACGGGGTCTGGGCGAAGCTCAGCCGCCGGAGGCGAACATTTTTGGGTGTAAATACGCGGAACATTCAAACAACAATAATTAAGTGCCATCTTTGTCATATAGAGAAATTAATTTCCAATGAAAATAAAGACATTTTATATTTATAATTACACCCTTGCGCTCTTCGGGGCCCCTTTGCGGCATTGAGGGTCCCCTTCGGGGCCCTCAATGCTCAGGGCCCGGCGCGACCGCACCCCTTGCACCCCCTATTCCTACGCCCCTGGTAGCAGATAACAATTAATATTAAATGTTTATTATCATGAGACAAATACATGTGCTTTTATTCAGAATGGATCTAAGAGCTCTTACTTCAATCATGAAAATTCTAATTAAATGTGAACACTTAAGATAATAGCGTGAGTGACTAATATATTTATAACGATAATAATTCTTAAATAAACACTAAAAGAGAGAAAATAATAATTATTGGTGCTCTATATTTTTGGATGAGCGTAAGCGAGCGTAGCGAGCGAAGCGAAGATTCCATTTCACTACACTGGAGAAGAAAATCCGGAATGTTTTTTTTTTTCCTTTTTTTTTTCTGTATTATTGTGTGTGCAGAGCGATTCAGGTAAACGAAATCATATTATGAATTTTCATGTAGCTCAATTTGAATTAATCGGCACATTTGGCAATCACGTAATTAATTTGGTGTATTGAAATCAATTCACGATATATAAAAAATTCATTTCGGACGAGGTATCGAACCCCGTCTTCTGATTGAATTGATTTTTTGAAAGAAAAAGATTTAAAATTTCAGAATGTTAATTATTAACCAATCAAAGAATTCCTAAATTACTCAAATATAAATTTGTACGGTATTTTCTTTTTAAAATTATTCATACAAGTAGTAACCATTGAATCAATTTCACACCTTAATTTTGTAGAATAACAATTAATATAATTGTTAAATTTACGAGACATATACATGTGCTTTTATTCAAAAATGGATTCTACAGTGCTCTTACTTTCAATCATGAAAATTCCAATTAAATGTGAACTTTTAGATAATAACGTTAAGTGTAAAATATCTTATTATAACGATAATATTTCTAAAAACACTAAAACGAAAGTAAAAACAATACTTCAAGGGGGGTTAGCTTTCTAGTTAATATATAATATCGTCGTCTCGAAAAGTTAAAACTTATCAAATAATAAACAGTCGAATAGTTAGTTAGTTGTGAACTTTGGATTCAACAAGTCGTTTAAAAACGAAGGCAAACACAAAAACATTACTGATGAATATATTGATTTGTCCAGCTTCGGGTAATCAACATTATTATCAACTGTTTTACTTTCCAACAGCAAAACAAATACTTTTTATTCGGACATATCTGCATTTCTTTTTATCGAACATTTTTTAAATTTCCAGTCTTTCAAGTCCACACAGAGAGTGTAACGAATTTCACTTTATTTGTGTGAGCAAACAATGAAAAAATCACGTTAAAAGATGAACGGGCTTGAACATTTCTGAATATGAACACAGATATTATTATTACAAACGATGAAAATATAGCCGTAGCTCGAAAAGTAAAGTCCCCCACTGAAAATCAGTTGTATGACTGACTGAGTGGGTAGACTCTAAATAAGAATTTATTTTATTTATTTATTTTAAGAACGCACATATTCGACTAGAACTGTGACGTCGTACTCACTTGATTTAATTGCGATTCCGAGCTTAATTAAAGCGATGCATTGTTGTATTGTATTGCCCACACAAGAATTTGGTTATCTTTTGACATTGGATTTAAAAATTTTGATGTAAAACATTAATTAACGTCTAATAGGTAGAGGTACGTGAAAATAGCTTTTTGTGAATAGATGCTATACAAAGCGCTATATTTTCACTTACAACTTTGGTTTTTAAGTCCTATTTTATTTTATTTTACATAGTTGTTATAATTTGTTGTCCATATTTTTGTTCAGTTGATTATTATTCAACCTTGATGACGCAATATCAAAATTGAAATATGAAAAAACTTCATACACAAATTTTTGAATATTGAAAGTGGCAAAAAAATAGAAGCTACAAAACTCTATAAAATGATACTTTAAAAATGCTATAAACACGTACCTCTACTATTAGGGTGTGCTGCCCCGAGAATCTCGAATGGCCATCTAAAACTACTTAACAGGACTTGGCTACAACACTATTTAATAATCAATATCACACCCAAATTTCGCTATCGCTATTGATATATCGACATTATTTGTGCAAAAGAATGAAAACCGCGAGAAAAAAAAGGAAAAATGTATCAAATGAGTTTGCGTGTGGTGCTATACAAGGGTTAAAATAAGGTACCAACAAAAGTGTATAACGAGTTTGACGTTCTCACACACGAGTGACCCGGTACTTCCACAATTTGTCAAAGTCATGACGAGTTTACTATAAGCTACCCGGTACCTCCACCATGATTAAGCACGCAAACCGAAATTTGAAGATACTACGAAAGTTTTCTTAGGTATTTGCAACATTAATGGCTTACACATTTTCTTTCCCAAAAATTCCTATATTTTAGAAGAAAAATCGATATTTCGATATGGAATTCAAATATCGATATCGACAAAATTATTACAAATTGATATCGATATCGTGTAGAAATATCGATATCTTTGCTCAGTGCTAGTATCAAAGTTGAGTAAACACCGTCTACCAGAATACTAACATGGATATCTGGATGTCAGCTTGCCTGCTACTGGTGGACATTTTGGTTATAAGAGCAGCTCCTAGTTCTGCCACATCAGCTCTACAGTCTTGGATTTCTAGTAAGTATAGTGAGTGAATGTTTACAAAATCCCAACAAGTTGTTAAAACTTAATCAGGTGCTGTTGAATCAATTTTCAGCCTCACAAAGTAATGATGTCATAATGCGGGCCAAGTTTAACAATTCGTTTGTAATTAATTTATCATTAAACTGAAATTGCAATTTCTGCTTTGTATAGGATGTTGATTGATTGATTGTATATTGCTTATTAATGCACTTTGGCTATTCGAGACGATGAGTGGTGATAAATGAGGATACAGTATGAACAGGAGGGAGGAGGGAAAACCCGGTACCGGCACGTAGCTTACTTCTTTCGAAAAATACAAAGGGACCAACACAGTACATAAAGGTTCCTCCACTAAACCGGACTGCCGAGCAGACGTCGAGGAGAACGAAGCCGTTACACTAACTCTTGGACTTTCCATCTGCTCTATAACCAGCGGTATACGTGAGTTTCAGGGGAAAACGGTCAATTACTCTACTTCTGACCACGCCCAAAAAGCTGCTTAACTTCGGTGCTCTAAATGGATAATTTTGAAATAAAAATCTTGGCTGGTTGTCCACTAAGTTTTGTTTAAGTTAAGGAATAATTTATTTCTAGATTTCACCAGTTGGGCAACACTCGTTACACACTGTCTCCTGGATTATTCTCAATTATTCGGATGTGGCATATTTTACACGTTTTTAATCATTTCTTGTAAAATTGGACATCATCGGAATCGTTTTGTCACCACTACACTCTTATAAAATTAATTTAAAATATTTCGTAATGATCTCTTTTATTTTAACTATAACTTATAAAATCTACACACTTAAGGGGGGCAGGAATGGCCTATATCGCGCATGTTAAATTGCCTAAATTCCGGTACAATTTACTCTCTGGCATTAAGTCTATAGAGATTAATTCTTTTCCCCCTTGTACATTAGCCTGTTACTTAGAAACTGTGTGTGGGGATTTTTGAATTTTGAAAATCTGTGGTCACCAGATTTTTTTAGAAATTATAAAAAAAAAAACAGAAAATTGACATTTTTCAAAACAATTTATGGATTAAAATTGGATGATGATATTTTTTCAAAATTCCCCACACAGCTTCTTTAAAACACAATACAGAATAAGTCCTGAAAATTTCAAGGCTCTAGCTTGAAAACTACTAAAGTTATGTGTTCCGAAGTGAAGAAAAACCAAGATCTGAGTACACGGGTGTTAAAGTTAATATATAAGGTGTACTTCATGTGCAGATATTACATTACCGGTCTCATTTTTTCGGAGGGTATTCAACTTGGAGATTTGATTTTTTTTAAATTCAGCACATTGGAGTTTTTGCTAACATTATTGTAAAAAAAAAATTAAAAAAAATTAAAATTAAAAATGTTTTTTGTTTACATTATATTTTTGAGTCGTTAATATACGATGGTTGTCAAAGCAACATAAAATAATAAAATTTTGCAAAACAAAAACAAAAAGAAAGAAAAAAAATATTAATTATTTTAAATTTAATTGAGATTAACAATATAACATATTCAACACAAAAAATCAACTTTGACAAAAAGTTTCATTCCTGCTTCACTTAACGTTTACTTTATTTGTTTTGCCACATTATGTCTGTCTGGTAAGTGTGGATACCAGATAGATAGCACATTTAACCACTTGTATGTAAATGATGTATACTACTTCCAATTTTACTCGAGGCATTTAAAATGTTGATACTTCTAGGTTTTCCCCATAAAGATCATAAGATCGTCGCCGGAGTCGCTGTCACCATTGATGGATACCAGTACCAGGTAGGCTACCATTACCAGCATTACCTCCTCCACTACAACTACAACTTAACCAGAATCCCACTACCTCTACCACTACTAATACTATAAAAACCACTACAACAACTATAAATCACAACCACTACTTCCAACACCAGGTCTACCACTACAATTACCACTATCCGCACTACCATTACCATTACCATTATCTATATTTAATGCTATTACTACAACAACCATTACACTAAATTTGATTTATATTCTGTTATAAAAGAACATGTATAAAAGTTAAAATTGTATTTCAATAACCTTATCGTTTTCATTTCTCCAGCAATTATTTTATACAACCTCTACCATTTTACAACTAGAACTATACTTGCTCCAACGAAAGAATGCAGATGCTTGGTAGTGGTGGGGGTAGAATGAATGCGCGGTAAATGGAATGTCGCCTTTGTGAATGAAAGAGAAATATCTTTTACCAACGCTAGCAAAAATTATCTGTGCTAGATCACAGAGTTCCTCCGTGTGCTAGATCCATGCTGAGCTAGCGTGAATAGAATTGACAAAGTTGTTATGTTGGGAAAACAATTTCGAGCCACCTGCATTCTTTCGTTGGGACCACTATACTACCACTTTTTGTGGTTTTGAGTGATAGTTTTCCACCTACTTTCTTTTTTACATTCACGACCAATAAAAATGTATTATTGTTCTATTTCAATGGATTTACTGTTTGTCTCATCTTAACTAGAGCCCGGCGTTTTGTGGGTTCAAAGAGCGCAGGCAGTGGTGGTCACTTTGTTAACGTATCACAGTTTGACAGCTGAAGTCGACTCCGCAGAGCAGTAAAGTACAGTCACGTCCAGTGCGACCTTGGCCCTATATCATGTATGGGGATGATATTGATGGAGCGAGTGTAATTGAAACGTTGATCTTGCGCGAAATTATAGTAATGTAGGTGCAGCAAGAAGAGTAAACCACTAAACCCAGGACTACATACAAGTGGTTTTCGATACTCGGGAGGTTGCAACTAACTTGCATAGGATGTGATTCTACTTTGTTATTACGGAGAGGCCCATCCTTCCCGTCAAATTCGGACGGGTTTACAACCTTTCATAATAGAGCAGGCGACATCCTAGTTTCTTTGAACCCTAAAACGCCGGGCACAGGTTAAGATGAGACAAACAGTAGAAATGTTTTGCTTGTTTACGTTTTACTTGTGCTCCTGTAGTTGTCTATGAGGATAAATGGCTCTCATATTTGCGGGGCCTCTATCATAAGCACGAACTGGGCATTGACGGCTGCTCATTGTTCAACGAAGGACGCCTCAGTCACCACTCTAAGATCTGGCAGCTCAGACAGAAAGGGCGGAGGCAAGATACACCAGGTGGTACAGAAGATTTCACACAATCAGTACGACACGTCGAACAGCGACTACGATATAGCACTACTCAAGGCTAGAACACAGGGTTGATTTTTGATTGATTGATTGGATATTGCTTAACGTCTCACATTAATGTACTTTGGCTATTCGAGACGATGAGTGGTGAAAGATAAGAATGAAGTATGAACAGAAGGGAGGAGAGGAAACCCGGTACCGGCACGTAGCCTACTCCTTTCGAAAAGTATACCAAGGGGACTAACGGCTTCACGTGCCATCCGAAAGGACGGTGTAACTTTGGGAGTCACATAGGTTCCTCCACTAACCCGGACCGCCGAGCAAATGTCGAGGAGAACGAAGCCGTTACACTAGCTCTCGAACCCTCCATCTGCTCTAACCAGCGGTATACGTGAGTTTCAGGACAGAGCGGTCACCCACTTTCCGATTCTGCTTAACTTCGGTGTTCGAGTGGGAACCGGTTAAACGACCTCGGCTAAACCGCTGGCTAGAGACTGTTCAATGTTTTACAAGATTCCTTGAATTCAAGGACAAAACACCATCAAAATTTGCAAAGATAATCGAATACAACAATACCTCCTTCACATTGATCATGCATTATTCTTGATTTGAGGGAATCTCGAATGAAACATTGAACCGTCTAACTAAGAATATGCACGGATTTATAAAATGTAAAACGTCCATAAGAATCAAATTTCCAGGACTTTTTCCAATATAATATTTCCAATATTATTCCAGGACATTTTGAATCCTTAATATCAAAAGTCGCTGTGGCTGTTTTTACGTGTTTTCCTTTCTGAAAGTTAAAAATATCGTATTAAATAATGTAAGAAAATACTCAATTTAAAAAAAAACAATTCAAATGAAATGCAATAAATATTTAACACAATTTCAGCAAAGCATATGAATGTTACTTCCAACGGATGTGTGTTTTTTTAATTATAATGTTTTTTTTTTAAGTGTGTGGCTTCGCATCACGCCACCGGCAATTTAAGCATAGTTAGTTACCCAAAGCTATCATTAACAGCCCTCGGGCATTGCCTTTAAAACTGCCCAAACATTATCAACCTAATTATGCACATGGAGACGACCCTGGGTATAGCAGATGTGTAACCTACAGTGGTCACCCCTACCAGAAGAATTTATTTTTCAGGTGTCGGACCCCTTTCGAGGCCGTCGCTAACGTACGAAGTGAGTTAGCGACGGCCTCGCCCTTTCCCGCCACATCCACCATTGCTCTTCCAACTCAGGGCAGACGTGTTCCTGCAGGTACCAGAGCCACTGTCAGTGGATGGGGCACCACTTTCGTGAGGAACAATAGTACATAAATGCAATGTTCTTGCATTGCAGAGGCAACAGTCTTATAATTGTTGTAAAAAAAAGCTTTTACATAATATATCTGAGGAACGAGAAAATACTTATTTATTACGTATTACAAAAAGTATTAAACAAGTGACCGTTGACCGCTTGTTATGAGAGCCAAAGGCTCTAGTCAGATACATCATTTTATCTCTCGATTTGGTTAATCGGGAAACATTCCCGTGGGTGTAATTGTTTTTATTACTACAATTCAAAAATTAAAAAAGTTCCATCCATTCAGATGTATTATGCAACTACAATTCAGAGATTAAAATGTACCCGTCCTGATGGTCTAGTGGTTAAGACGTCCACCTGGAATGTGGGAGATCCGTGGTTCGATTCCCGGTTGGGGCGGACTTTTTTAAATTTCTGAATTGTAGTATATAAAAAAAAAAAAAATCATTCTATCTATTTATGTCATAAGAAGCATTGCAATTGTGTAATAACTAAAAATATATGTTTTAGAGGTTACATAAATTGCATTACATAAATTACAATTACATAATTGATCACGATAACATCACGAAATACAAATCTTAACACGCGTGACCGTTCGGCAAAATCGGCCAAAGTCGAAGAGAATAAGGTAGGTTGCCCTTGTACCCCAAAAATGCGAGATGATTATTTTCTAATGCATTTTTGAAGTGTTTCCTACTATAACTTTGAGATCTTAAAATGTGTTTGAAATTATTTTGCGTCACATTTCAACAAAACGCCCATAATATTAGTAACCAAACATATTTTTAATTATAAGTTTTATTATTAATCATGATTACAATTTTTATTTCTATGTCTAAATATATCACGGCTATTGCGTGATTACCTTGCATTTTACACGAGCTAATGCTAACCCTTTTTACTACGTAAAACGGCTTACCCGCCGGTCGAATTGACGGGCCCGCCGAATTACCAGGCCATCTGATCGACGGTCTTGAACAGCGCACTACATTATCGGTCGTTTTATGAGAATAGTTCGTCCAATCGCCAAGAGATCGCGCTCAATGCTCTCTATACACACTTCGCTGCATCTGACGATATGTTTCGCTCGTATATGGCGGCAACGGCAATTTGCAATAAAATGCTTGTTACGACGATTATAAGAGGTGTGATATTTTGACATCAAGAAAAATTTGCAGGAGAGTTTATAACCTGTAGACACTTATTTTGTCTATATTTCAGAATTTATTTTAAGGAAATCTGTTTATTTTTGTAGAAGCAGTAAACATTTCAACTGGAATGCGCTCTGTACCACCTTTTGCAAAAAATGGATCTTAAGGGTAGCGCGCCGCGATTTTTAAAGGTAAGGTGATGGATTAATACAAATTTTGGCTCTCAGTTCTCACTGTGGCGTTTGTTTCCAGTCTTTCGCCCTATCGCTTCCTCGGTATCTTCAGTCCACCACTATCCCTATTGTGACAGAGTTCCGCTGCCAGCTCAAGTACTTCTTCGCCATCACAAAGAGAATGATCTGTGCTGGTTACATTTATGGACTGTTCGACTCTTGTCAGGTAAGTGCAGACATTTTTACAAACTTATCTTTTAGCTTCAACATGTTGCATTACCCGCAACAATGCTAAACTTTTATGTTTAAAGCGCAAAGTAGTGTATGCAGTTCTGATTTTTGGTAAACCTCACATTCGTTTGAGTGGGATCGTCTAATAAATCAGTTTTTATCTTTTCGTTTTTCGTTTGTGATGTTTTTCCCCCTTTCTTTATCATTTATTTCACTTTTTTCTATATTGTCAATATATTATTTGAAAGTTGTCAAAATTACGTTGTTGTTGTGAATCAATTTTTTAAAATTTGTTTAACATTGGTTCATTATTTTGTCTTCAATTGTGTAATTTGTTTTTGTAAATCAGTTTTATAACTGAATAGGACAGAATTAAAATAAATACATAAAAATGCACCATGCATATTTTAAGCACATAAAGGGAATCCCTAGACCAAATATGATTTCTAAAGAATGCAGTAAAGACGTCGGAAAAGTAAATAGAATGTAAGAGGGCTTAAAAAAGAGCGGATTGTTTTTTTGAAATTTTTTTGAGGACATAACTCAGAATCAACAATTGTATTCAAATTACTGGAATCAGTTGCTCAAGTTCAAAATTGAATTTTTAGCAACGGTTTTTTGTATATTATTTCTACACTCCTTTATCTACAACCTAATAAAAGGATTTTTGAATTTATATGGTTTGTTGGTTGCACAATTGTTTTCGCCTGCCGGTACAATTTCAAATTTTGTACCGATTACGGAAAAAATCGTGCAACGCCTGAAACCATTAAAACCATAATACTTATATTTAGGTTGTAGATAAGGAGTGTAGAATAATATACAAAAAACCGCTGCTAAAAATTCAATTTTGAACTTGAGCAACTGATTCCAGTAATTTGAATACAATTGTTGATTCTGAGGTTATGTCCCGTCAAAAAAATTTCAAAAAAATTATCCGCTCTTTTATTAAGCCCCTCTTACATTCTACTTACTTTTCAGACGTCTTTACTGCATTCTTTAGAAATCATTTTTGGGTCTAGGGATTCCCCATAACGGATCTTACTTTTAGTTAGCGTTATTTAATGGTCGTTGGTTATAAAACACTATTTGAATCTTAATTTTTTGTTGATTATTGAATCAAATGTTTGATTCTTCCTAAACAACGTATAAAACAAAAGGAGCGTGCCAATATTCAGCTATCGAGTGCACTTAGTGAACAATTGTTGTGTGTGTTGCATTCAAGCGAAGTAAGATGTGCATTTGTAGATATAAACATAATAATCTACATTCACCATTCATAGTCCTATTCCTTTTCTGGAAAGTACAGTGTAAAAGAATTATACATTGGAATCTTATCACGACGTTGAGCCATTTAAAATGTTAATTGTTGATTTCAGGGTGATTCCGGTGGCCCCCTGGTCGCCACACTGGGAGGTGTGAAGCAGCTGGTGGGTGTCTTGTCCTTTGGATTCTTGTGCGGGGTGCCCTTCATCCCTGGAGTCTATACACACGAGTGCCAGAGTTTAGAGACTGGATAAAAGCTAATTCTGGTGTTTAGCTTCATTTTGAACACTTTATTAATAAATGACTGAAATCGTCACCCTGAAACTTATTTTTGTCATCCACTTTTCGATTTCTTTTTGTTAACAATGTATAAAAGATTTTATTTTGGCTTATTGGTGTCATTGCAATGTGATATGGTTCAATATTGTAATCTAAACGGTGTTCTAGCAAAGTGATAGGTTTTAGAGTTTTCTCTGCAGCTGAATATAAAAGACCAGTCGAGAAATCCAAATATTTTCAAAAATAATCATTTTCGTGGGAAGCCTGCCCAGGGTGCAATTCATGCCTCTCTTCAAGTGTCAAACTAGGTAAATTGAAGTAAAGACAATTGTTAAGGGATGTATGTTCGAGGGCTGTTTATAGGACTCAATCCTTTGCATTCGCATTAACGACTGAGGAAAACCTTGGTGAAAATCTTCAGTCTGAATGGCTGATCTCGAGTCTCGACGGGATTTGAAATCGAAACCTCCCGAATCAGAGTCGCGCGTTTAACGCTCGAGCCAACTGTCGGTATCACTGACTTCTATATACTTACGTAGACTGCGCATGCTATACTGTAACCTTGAAGCCAACATGGACCTAAAGCGATGGGCGAAAAGGCCTAATCCAATAGGTCTATTGGGCGTCGTTCATCGATTGCAATTGCACCGCCGTCTAGATGTAAATCCTAATTCGTCTAGATGGCGGTTTTTGGCTAGCTTATTTTGAGGTTATGTTTACTGGTAGATCTACATTACAGTGGTCTATTATCAGGGTTACTCAGGATGCCTAGGAATAGTATTTACTGCAATGTTACACTAAAAAAAACAGATAAACACAGGCCAGTGTCTCAGGTGAACGAATCTATTATGTAAAGTTCTTTTGAATCTGCCGCTGATTAGGGACGTCTGAAATCCAACTTCCGCCAACTTCACAATTCAACATTTGTCAGGTATGCATCACCAGTGCACATAAGTATATAGAGGTCAGTGGTCTGTATTTGTATTAATGTATGTGATTGTCTGTCTATTACATCCCTGACTTTCACTCTGAATGTGTGTAATCTCGTGTCGTGTAAGTCGAGGTCAAGGTGTATTGTAAGTTTTTTATACAACTGATTGTAGCCTATTCATGCAAGAGTACCCTACCTACTTGTAAACATCTATACGACTGGGTGTAATCTGGATCAGTCAGTGTCTGCGTGTGTTTCTTGGTGGTACGCGATAGGTTGGGTCGAACGTTCAAAATTTTGTTTAAATCAGCCAGAAAATCACGAATATAGAAAATTTTGGAGTTTTTAGCGAAATCAAAATTCAAGAATTTTTTTATTTCTTTTTATTAATAATTTTAAAAAAAATGGAAATGTGTTGCTGCAGAGCCCTATATTTACACATTTGTGACATTTGTTTAAAATTCAAACATCTGTGGTGTCAGTCGGCCGAACGAACAGCAATTTGCGTAAAAACGCATGTCCTATATAAGGCACTATTTTGTTGACGTGGTTACAAAGAACTGGCCGGATGTGAAATTGACTCCAACATCATTCCTTCGTGCACACTGTAGATTTGAATTTCGAAGAGTTTCGTTATTGGTAATTTTATATTTACATTTGTTTGTGAATGAAAATGCAGATCGTGTGGGCTGTTGACAAAACATACAAATTATTTTGGTTGGGGTGCAATTCCGTTTGGATGACAAAATGTGTTGTAACATGCTATGAATCACTTCCGCATACTAGTTAATCCTATTTTCAAGCGAGTAGAGCGGAGGGCGCAAGGAGATCTAGTAAACTTTGTTCCCCTAGCCTTTTATAGACTGAATGGATAGTGTAAGTGTAACTATATAAACTTGAAAAATATGTCTACAATGTGCAAATGCATGGGATCTTTCGGTATTTTAATCAGTGTGTTGATGGTGAGTAAAATCATAGATATTTATATACTACTTTAATTAAATATTTCTATCAATGATCAATCAATGAAAGTTTAAACATGTTTTGAGATCCCACGCATATAAGAAGTGTCAGAAGTAAATCAAGGGCTGGGTATTGTAGCCACAACGATCCCTTGACTTACTTCTGACGCCGGGTGTACTAAGTTGCCCAATGTACAGCCGCTACATAAACTTGGCTCTTTTGTTAGTTCTCAATGATTTTGAGCGTGTGTGGATGTGCTGTCCTTTTACAAGTGCTTGTATACGTTTCATAAAATTTAAACAAAATAATACAAAATCAGCAAAATGCATTGGAAAAAATGTGGTAGATAGAATGCTACACTGTAGACTTTTACAAAATATTTCAGTATATAATTTCAAAATTTGCGTTTTGGGAACGATAGCCAAGGCATTCTTCCAACTTTGTATTTGCTGACAGTGTGAAATCTGTGTGGTACTTTCTTTTGAGTGCTTTGTTGGCGTGTAGCTCTGATCACAGACGCATAACTCCACCTGCAATCAATACTGAAAGTTGTATTTGAAGTTTTCTTCAAACCTTTCTTAATTAATAACCCTTAGTCTGCAATACCAGTGATTTTTTTTCTGGAACCCCTCTGAAGCTAGTTTTTATCAGACTATTACCACACTTTACACATAACTTAAAGTCATGTATATACAGTCAGCTATAGTAGCAAATTTTTAAATGTTACAAAAAAATCCAAATAAATTCAATTTGTTTTTAGGATTTTGAATTTTTGTAAAATCTTTAAAATTTGTAAATTTCGGAATTTATTGAATTTATTTGTGTGTTATGAGCAATAATGTTTAGTTATCTTCGAATATAGAAGTTTGACAATTACCCAAAATTGAATATCAATCGGAGGAGAACCGGAACATGAAGAGGGTCACACCGGTAAGTGCAGTGTGTACCCCTACAGTATATATCATTTCGAAAACGTTTTTCTACGGTGAGTGACCTTTTTTATTTTAATAATTAATTCAGTGATAGTCTATTGTTATGACTTCCTGTATATTATCACGTCCATAAAGTGATGACGCAATTCACTGAACAAAAACAGTATTGCATCATTGGCCGAATGTTTTGCCAATCACCTGTACTGTACTGATCGATATGTTGTAAACAAAACCTTTAATATAAAACAACATCATAGCCCTACACAGTCACTGTGAAGTTAATATATATTTATTTTTATTTAAAGTATTATTTTGTCGGAAGCTCCCCGGGGTCCAATTCAAGCCCCTCTGCAGGTGTCTAACTAGGAATGTTGCGGAAAGGACCATTGTAAAGGGAGGTCCGAGGGCTGTTCAAGAATACTCAATCCCTTGCATTCGTATTAACGACTGAGAAAAGCCAAGGAAGAAACCTTTAGTAGGATTGTCGGTCTCGACGGGATTTGAACCAGAGACCTCTCGAATCAGAGTCAAGCGCTTAACACTCGAACCAACACTGTCGGTTGTGAAGTTTCAAATGCTTTAACTAGAATCAGTGCATTGACAGTGCATGCTGACAATAAAACCAAATCCATTAAAATTATAAAATTATTCCACATTTTTTGGGAATCTTGTACAGGGATTGCTTGCCACTTTTCAGATGTCTTACTAGATAGTTATTATTATCTACAATTCATAAATTAAAAAAGTCCGCCCCAATCAATAAACTAAACAAATAATAACAATTACACCTACGAGAGTGTTTCCCGACTAACCAAATCGAGAAATCTTACTAGATACTTTGGCATAAACGACTAAATAACACCTTGGTCTAGAGTCCACCTTTGTAAATCAGTTTTTATAACTGAATAGGATAGACGTAAAAAATAAAAAAATAAATAATAAATAAATAAATAAATAAATAAAATGACATATAAATACCCGACCCCTAATCCAACAAAGAGATTTCGATGCACGAACAGAACGAATTTATTGTTTAAGATCCCCATTCTTCTACTAACAACGACATTTTAACAATGATTGGAACGTTTTAGTTCATTTTTTGTATTTTTAGATGTTCCATTGCCAAAAAGTACCTAGCTCTTTGAGTAATTAAGTACCGTTTCGTATTTATATACGAATGTATATTTCTTAATAATTTCATCTCAGAATATATACGTTGGGAATATCTAGAAAATAACTATTATTTTAACACAGGCATAACTAAATCTACACTAAATATTAAAGCGTTTGATTAAATCGATAGAGCAATCTAGGTAAAGTATGAGAAACTTCACAGCCGACAGTGTTGGCTAGAGCGTTAAACGCGCAACTCTGATTCGGGAGGTCCCACGTTCCCACCACGCCACTCCAAGCGAATATTAAAACTTGAAATCAGTGCAATCTCCACTAGAATACGTCATTACCATCATGTCATCTACGTACACTGGATACAGATTGCAGTCATAATGCATTCTTACCAAATGGAGACAAACGCGGCATTAATACTGCTTTACAAGGTCTCTATCATAGCCAATGATATTTAACATCCATAGTAGGCTAGATCCACAGTCTCCAATACGTCCGCACAGGCGCGAGCGTAGCAAAGTGAAGCGTCAATCAGAACTATTCAAGATGGCGATTTGGCGTTTCAATTAATGCTTTACATTTTGTTTTAAATGAAATTTAAGTATTTTTCTGGATTGTTTGATATGGTTTTAGCTTGTGCAGCATGGGAATGCGCAAACAGAAACAATACGAAGTTATTGCATAAGAGAATTTAGTAATCATTTGGAGTTAATGGCTATTATGCTCACCTGTCAACCTGACAGCCATCTTGAAAAATATTTGGGATACAAATCGCTCCCATCTACTTAAACATACAAATTGACCTATTCAAGATGGCTTCAAATTGTCACGCCAGTGGACTAATGACGGAAGATCTAGCCTTCTATAGTTGTTTAATGTCATTGATCAAAGCTGCAAGATGATGACAGACGTATCGTAACTATATACGCGTATCGTGACCTTGCTCTTATCAGTTAATGATTGCAGGGTTGCACATAAATTAAACATTCAAATTGAGTTGAATTTGATGCAAGTATTTTGTATTCTAGTCAAGATCAGGCAACGTTTTGGCAGTTTCCCATGTATTGTAGCCGACAGCTAGTGTATATACGATCAACTATCAACGATCTACATTCTACACTCAAAGTGGATTGCCATAAAATTGTCATTAAAAAGGTGAGAAATAAAAAATTGAACCTCACAGGCAGATAACAAATTATGCATTGTTCAAACAACATTTGAAATTCATTTGCTTTTCTTATTATTACTGTAGCCCACAGACTGTGTTCTAAAAGTTAAAATGTCATATGATTAACTTCGTCAATGTCGTAAATATATCGCTATTTTACAATCTATGCAATGTGCGCATTTTGTTTTATCTCAATGCTTCTCGATTTGGATAATTGGGAAACACTTATATATTAATTATGTGCTTTCCGTTTTAGATTTAAAATTAATATATTTCTTTACTCTTGTCTGCAACGTAAGTCGGGTCAGGGTGTAATATCACCTTATCTTAAGCAAACTTTAACATCGGCTTTCCAGGCCTGTCATGTCATTTTTCGTCTCTCATTTCTTATTCTCCTTCTATTTCGCCCTCTTCTTCATTGCTTCTTACCACCGCCTCATGCTATTTCCTTCTGCCCTCCCATAGTTTTTCTGCTTCATCTCCTTCTTGCCATTACTCATCTCTCTCTTCAACATAATTGTTTGGTCCTTATCCACTTCTCTCTTGATCAACCATCTGATGTTCATAATTATCTCCACTTTCAAATTCTTCTTTCTCTCTTATGGTCTATTCTTACCATATTGTGTCCATACTGAGAAAAGTCCTTATGCAATTCGTTTTTGTATTTTCTATCGTTTAGATATATCGATAAAATTTATCTATCTCAATGATCCTTTGGGTGTATAAACAGAACTACAATACGGTTTCGATTAATAAACTAGAGAATAATGGATATGTACAAGAAACTATTGATTCAGTTAAATGGAAATCGATCAGAAATTTAAAAAATCTCAGGGGTTCGATACTTTTTTGAGATAGATTTTGTATTTTCTGGATTGATTTTCATGTAACCAATTACACCTAACGGGAGTATTTTCCGATAATCTCAATTGAGAAATATTGATGCAGTCGTAAAACTGCTCAAATACCTTATCTTAAACTGAAGCTCCGGGGCCCCCTCGCCACCCATATAAGTCAAGGCTAGATCCGCCCATACTATTTATTATCGTGCGGTAGCAGTAGATACAGCCTCGAGCGCTGCAGCCTATCCACCAGACGACGGCCATGGTGAGCAGGATGAGAGCTTGTGTACTTCTTCTGGTGCTCCAGATGACCGCAGTGAGGGTGAACGCTGCCCCTAATGTCGTAACAGACGTCGTCTCTTACTTTAACTCACGTGAGTATGATTAATTATTATTATTTGTTATTATTGTTCTAATTTCATTAAATGCACTTTATACAAACTCGGTCAAAACCGGAGCTTACGTATTTACGTGAAGTACTTCCTTGGGTACCTACATTACATACATATTCATTATTACTTTGTATAATGTCATTTAGAATATTGTTGGTAGATGGTGTTTTCTTTCTGCTGTGTACGGTCGTGGCCGATTTCTCGCGTCGTCATCCTAGCATTTGCTCTTCGGACAATGTGAAACCACGAAAAATCTTAGTTCAGAAATTTACGACGGATTCTACACGACGTGTTAAGAATCACTTGCTTTTGAGTCTCGATGTAAATATTAGGTTGAACATCAAGTTGTTTAAATGCTGGCATGAAGCTTTCTTAATATTGTGCGGTTGGTTGGCCGATATTATGAATGGGATTTTATTTACCTTTTTCTGTTTCCATATCTTCTTGACCACAATTGCAAGAGCCATAATAATAAAAAATCTTCCACGTAGTCTCGATGTTATATCCGATTGGGACAGCAACATTAATATGAATAGTTTTTTGTGGGTAGTATTTTTTTTCCATTGAAATATTTGAGAAATTATGTAAAATTTAGAATTTTGAATAAAATTGCGTTCAATGTTCAAATCTAAATTATAAGCGCGTATCTTAAACTTTTTTTTTATGTTTTGCATATTTTGAATTTTATGTATCTCAAATACCAGCAACACTAGAAATATATTATATTTTCGGTGAGGGGGGGGGGGGGGGTGTTTGTGTCTGTTTTTGCCGATTTATATTTGAAATATTATCTAAAAATAAAAAAGTTCTGTTCGTCCTATTGAAATGAGAAAATAAACATTAATATATACATTTCAATTTCACAAATTGAAAAAAGGGTTAAAGTAATAAAACTGTAATCATCATCACTTGGTCTAAATGGGTTTAAGAATCCCAACCTAACCCTGTTATCATCTTACTCACACTGTCATAAGTTCTTATACTCCTTCCCTTAAAACCAGTTACCCACCTCTTTACTTTCCCAGTTACTCCCCTTGCTGCTAATCTCTGTACTTCGTATAGGGGATAGGGTTTTTACATGAACATCTTTATAATGATACCTTTGAGTATATAACCATCCTTAGCTACTGAATGATGATACTCTTTCAAAGAAGAAAATGCAGTGAATTATCAGCATAATGAAATAACATAGTAATTATATTTGAAATGTCAATAATAAGTTAGTATCTTACTATCGCGTCCAGATTAATCTATAATATATAAACGACAGTAATCGATAACAAAATTAATTTGTTTGTTTGTTCGATACAACATGTGTGTGTGTATTATTTTTATTTTTAAATAGTTATTCAAATCCAATAAACCTACATTTTATTCGACCACTTGCATAAACGATGATCGATCTGAAATAATCGATTTATTTCTATTTACTTTTTTCATTTTTATCATCGTATTAGGCTGAAAAAATACATAAGAACCTAGATTTAATTCTTAAAAATACTTTTTTTTATTATGTTTTGTTAAAACATTATCTTTATTTTAGTAATGACACGCCCGCATGAGAAAGTCATCGCCGGAATTGCCGTGACCTTGGACGAATTTCCTTATCAGGCAAGTTGGCGTGTAAACCAAAACCTTCACAGTTTATGTGCATGTTGACCTGACTTAATTAAAGAGTTCGTGGAACGTTTGAAGGATCCATGAACAATTAAACGATGCGTTATCAGCAATTTGTGATGCACATTACACGGAGCACACTCTTGATGATTTGTGATTGGTTAAAATGGAGTTGAAACTAACCCAACCTAACTTAACCTTGTCGTTAAAGCACCCTAAAACTACAAATAATACCTTACCCAAGCGGATAAAAGTGTATTCCATTCCAGTACAATGTAGTACAAGTACAAGTACAAGTTATGTGTGCGCAACACTGATACAAGTATATACTTTATTATAGAGGGTTAAATCAGGGTTACAATCTTACCCCGGGGTTAAGAGTTAATGCTATTCCAGAGCACTCTTACCGATATTTTGAAAGTCAACGGAAAATGGCTTAAAGTTGGTTGGATGAAAGATGAACTTGAATAAAAAGAAAAAAAAACTTTTTTTGGACGGGAGAAAAGCTCTATTTTGGCCATTATATGGAAATTTTGGGTCATTACGGAAATGAATTTTAGATGCAATATTTAATTTTAAGCAATGATTTTTTTTAATTGCTTCAAAACACCTTTGTCTCTGGACTGAGTACAAGGGAAACTAATTTTATGAAATAACTTTTGATAACCGATTTTTTTCGTGTTCCGGTTCAAAACTCTTTTTTGTACCATGTGACCAAAAAAATCGTACATCGAACATTATTTCAGAAAATTCTTTTCCCTTATATTCAGTCCAGAGACAAAGGTGTGTTAAAGCGATAAAAAAAAATCATAGCTAAAAATTAAATATTGCTTCCAAAACATTCATTTCCGTGATGACCCAAAATTTGCATATAATGGCCAAAATAGAGCTTTTATCCCGTAAAAAAAAAAGTTATTTTTTTTTCCTTTTTTATTTAAGTTCATCTTTCATCCAACCAGCTTTTAGCCATTTTCCGTTGACTTTCAAAATATCGGTAAGAGTGCACTGGAATAGCCTTAAATGAAAAGGCAATTGTTGAATAAAAGGGCAAGCCTTTTGCTTTGTTTCATACTACGGTTATCAAGAACTAAGAACACAGTATATACAGTGGCGTATCCAGGGGGCGAAGTCTGCCTCCCCCCCCGAAATCCAGTTTGAAAATTATATTCTGAAAATCACCTAGGTTTAAGCAAAAAATTAAATTCATCTATTCATTTATCTTTTTTTCTGCAGCAAAGCCCTTTAACTTCTTCTAAAAACACATACAAAATTACTTTCAAAAATACGCTTTTTTCAAACAATTAACTGCGGCGCTACTGTGGGGGCACCCCCCTCCCCCATTGAGTCCTTTTTCCAAGCCCCCCACCCCCCGAAATAATTTTGCGTACGCCACTGAGTATATAGACAAATAACTAATGTTATAACTTTGATGGCTCACTATTGTAAGCACAATTGGAGAGGCGACTACCCCTCTGGTCTGCATCAGAGTATCGTTTGCTAGATCTCCATTTTGGACTGTTTTTTTATTTCGAAAATAATGACCTTTGAGTAGAGGTACTTGAAAATAGCGTTTTATGAATAGATGCTACAAAGCGCTATTTTTTCAATTAAAACTAAAGTTTTCCTGTCCTATTTGATTTTATCTTCCATATTTGGATGAGCGAAGCGAAGATTCCATTTCACTACACTGGAGAAAAAAATCCGGAATGTTTTTTTTTTTTTTTTTTGTATTTTTGGCTGTTTGTTAACACGATTCCGGCTAAACCAATACTCCAATTGCGATGAAATTTTATGGGGGCCTTCGAAATCTCTGAACTTAGAACTGCCACGTTTTTGAGCGCAATCGAAAAATTATTTCTAATGAAAATGGCAAATTTACGATTTTTATCGATTTTTAAAAAAATTTCTTCGACTTATAACATCTACATGCTTAATTCGATTTTAATGATTTTTTTACAGAACCTTAATTTTATGAATTAAGATATTCGTGTGAAATTTGAGAACAATCGAAAAATTATTTGTTATGAAAATAGCAATTTTACGATTTTTTTCTTTTTTTAAAATTACGATTAAGAAAAAATAAAAGAATAAAGTTAATTTTTTATTTAATTTAATTTAATTTTTAAAAAATCGACTTAGTAATAATTTTTTCACAAAACAACAGAAAATCTGCATAACACATGGCAGGTCAATGCACCAATTACGCTCATCCAACAACGCGGCGGGACTTAAGCGTTTTCCTAGTATCTATGATGATTTTGTTTATACACATTTATATTCAGTTGATATTAATTCAACCTTGATTACATTATTTCAAAATAAAAATACGAAACAAATTTTCATACACAAGTTTTTGATGGTGGCAAAAAAGAGATAAAATAGAGAGAGGAATAGATAATGATAGATTAGAATAGAGAAAAAATAGAAAAGAGCTATAAAATGACACTTTAAAATGCTATATAAACGCACCTCTTATGATAAACGGGTGAAAAGATAAAATAATAATGTTTTGTTTTAGTTGTCGTTACGAATCAAAGGGTCACACGCGTGCGGGGCGTCCATCATCTCCACTCTCTGGGCTGTGACAGCCGCCCACTGCTCGCAGAGTGAAGTAACCTCTATGACTGTAAGGTCGGGAAGCTCAGACAGAACCGCTGGAGGACACCTACATCAGGTTATACAGAAGATTGTCCACGCGCAATACGACCCGAATACCGTCGACTACGATATAGCTCTGCTCAAGGTTGGAATATTGACAACTACAAAATCATAATTTCAAATTAAATTTCTCCTATCTGGGGTGCATTGCATGTCCCTCTTCTGCTCTCGAATTCTAAAAGACTTACCAAAAAACTAGGATAATTTTAAGAGTGAGCAATACTTAACATTTGGAAGTTACACATTTTTCGGAGTTATTATACTCTTAAATGTAACCTCTGCTATTTATTAGGAGTTAAAATTTGAGTTATTATAGAGATGAATATATAGGGGGAGATATTAATATTAATCGATTTATTGGTTTGGTTTTAATTTGTTTTATCAATGATATTTTTAATTATAAGCCCTAATCTAATTAGTATTCTACTTGGTTGGGATGGCTTAGGGCTGGTTTCTTACTTATTAGTAATTTATTATCAGAATGTTAAATCTCATAATGCAGCTTCATCTAATCGTATTGGTGATGTGGCCTTATTGTTGGCTATTGCTCGAATATTAAATTTTGGTAGATGAAATTATATTTTTTATTTGGAATGTAGTAAGAGTAGATTAGAAACAACTTTAGTGGGCTTATGAGTAGTTGCCAGACACAGATAACAGATAACTCCTTAAATTAATTCCGTTTTTGGTTAACTCCTTTTTGTGGATCCCGACCCATTTGTTTAACTAGATATATCGGAGTTAGGACAATTGTGAACGGATGCGCAAGAGTTGTTGTTTGAGAGGACTCAATCCCTTACATCGCAGTAACGACCGAGGAAAACGTATAGGAAAAAAACTTTAGTCAGGATTGGCGGTCTTGGCGGGATTTGAGCCCGGGACCTCCCGAATCATAATCGGGCGCTTAATAACGCTCGAGCCATTATTTTGAGCCAAATATTTCCTACTCGGGAATAAATTCAATATTTTATACTTTGTATATAATTTAATGGTTATTTTTGCTATATTGCAGCACTTTACTAAAATCAGGTATGTATCTCATTCACCTTTTTAATCTGTTTCTTGAAGGTGGATATACCGTTCTCTGCCTCTTCTGCCGTTAAACTTCCCAACCAGGGGACCCCGGTTCCTGCAGGTACCCGGGCAACTCTCAGTGGATGGGGACTCACCATTGTGAGTTATTACATTTTCAATTAGAATAATAAATTGTTAAAAGTTAACCTAGCCTATCGTTGTCGAATCTTGTACTCAAGAATGAAGGATTATAATTTCTACAGGATTCACTGATTATAAATATACGAAGAAGAAAATGGAATTTTAATTTTTAACATACTCAATGATTTCTCAATGATATATGGAATGTAAAATGCCTCGGTATAACTATTGAATAAAACGGAATATGTTGATCTGTGTTTCCTTTGCTAATTATTAATTGCAAAAACGTTAAAAAAAATCAATTAACATGTTATTTTGATAAAATTAGTATGGATGTTGTAAGTGTAAAGATATTTCCACAAGTCTTAAAACAACTAAATGAATTGAATATTGCATAATTTAAAATATTAATAAATGACAGTGCTAATACTTAAAAGTGGAACGCGTTGTACTTTCATGTTGAATTAAGTTATAGCTTTTGAACAACCAGAAAACTTAAACTTATAGTGAAATTCTTCCCATCATCCATTTTAGTGCCAGAAACAAAATGTAGCTTGGCGTGATCACAATAAAATATCAGTAACAATTTTATCAATTTAAAAAAAACTCAAAATAAGTGTTGTTTTCACTCACTTACATCGGGTTTACATTGAAAAGAGTATTTTATTAAACAAGCAAATACTTTATTTTGAAGTTGAAGCAATTACAAAAAAAAAAAAATTCACCAGAAATACGTAGGAATACACCCATAATTTTTCTACTTTAAATTAATGTTATAACGGTCCCAACGAAAGAATGCAGATAGCTCAAAATTGTTTTCCCAACATAACAACTTTGTCAACTCTATTCACGCCAGCTTGACGTGGACCTAGCACACGCAGGAAGGAATTCTGTGATCTAGCGCAGATAATTGTTGCTTGCGTTGGTAAAAGATATTTCTCTTTCATACACAAAGTCGACATTCCATTTAACGAGCATTCATTGGATGAGCGTAGCGATCGATGCGAAGATTCCATTTCACTACACTGGAGAAAAAAATCCGGAATGTTTTTTTTTTTTGTATTTTTTGTATTTTTGTCTGTCTTTTAACACGATTCCGGCTAAACCGATACTCCCATTACGATGAAATTTTTTTATGGAGGCCATTAAAAACTCTGAACTTAGAACTGCCACGTTTTTGAGCGCAATCGAAAAATTATTTCTCATAAAAATCGCAATTTTACGATTTTTTTCGATTTTTAAAAAATTTCTTCGACTTATAACACCTACATGCTTTTTCCGATTGTTATGATTTTTTCACAGAACCTTAATTTTATGAATTTATATATTCGTGTGAAATTTGAGCGAATCAAAAAATTTTTTTTCGTGATAATCGCAATTTTACGATTTTTTTCGATTTTTTTAAATTTCTTCGACTTATAACACCTACATGCTTTATCCGATTGTAATGATTTTTTCACAGAACCTTAATTTTATGAATTAATATCTTCGTGTGAAATTTGAGCGTAATCAAAAAATTATTTCTCATGAAAATCTCTATTTTACGCTTTTTTTTGTTTTAAAAAAAATTACGCTCATCCAACAACGCGCCTGAAAAAGTGTTTGCGAGCTTCCTAGTACTAACCCCACCACTATAAAGCATCTGCATTATTTCGTTGGAGCAAGTATACACAATTACTTATAAAAAGATACTCCTGAAATGAATATAAATATAACTGGAAAAAAAATGCAAAACATTGGCAACATTTTGTCTGGTATGAGTAAAATCGTAAAATTGCGATTTTTATGAGAAATTTTTTTCGATTACGCTCAAATTTCACAGGAATATATAAATTCATAAAATTAAGGTTCTGTGAAAAAACCATTACAATCGAACAAAGCATGTAGGTGTTACAAGTGGAAGAAATTTTTAAAAAATCGAAAAAAATCGTAAAATTGCGATTTTCATGAGAAATAATTTTCCGATTGCGCTCAAAAACGTGGCAGTTCTAAGTTCAGAAATTTAGAAGGCCTCCATAACATTTCATCGCAATCGGAGTACCAACTAAGCCAGAATCGTGTTAACAGACAGACAAAAAAAGAAAAAAGGAAAAAAAAAACATTCCGGATTTTTTTTTCTCCAGTGTAGTGAAATGGAATCTTCGCTTCGCTCGCTACGCTCGCTACGCTCATCCAATAATCCTTGATGATTTTCGACTTGTACTTTCAGCCATATTCCGGGATTCTTCCCCAGTACCTTCAGTCAACCACGATCCCTATCGTCACTCAGTTCAGATGCCAGATAATGTATTCGATCACATCCACCATCACAGATAGGATGCTCTGTGCCAATTACATTTACGGATTATTGGGATCTTGCCAGGTAAGTGCACAAAATTATTTGTATTATTTTATTTTTGCCTCCAACAAATGAGCAAGCTTCAGAATTGTGATGTAGGAATTACATTAAAATTAATTAAATACTTATACCAAAATGTATATGATTTCAAATACATCTAAATACTAAGGTGCACAAAAGGACAATAAACTATACAAAGTACTAGTAGAAACTATGGCGGTAACAATGTTTATGTCAATAACATTACATACAAACTTTTTAAACATTGAAAAAATTAATATGATTTATGTCACTATGGATGGATGGATGGATGGCTATAAGTTGGTTTTGGATCCGGTTAATAGGCAAATTACTAAAAAAAGTTTAGTCTGCTTCTTGGCAGATGAAAAGTATGTGGGTTTGGTTTGATGGTGGTATATTATATCACGTTGAAACTTAAAGTCGTCTAAAATGTGCACAAGAAAACTTGGGGAGGAAGGGGGGGTTTCTCACGTCGCGGTCGTCATCGTCTTTGTTATCGTTCGTGTCATCGTCGTCGGGGATGTCCAAAGGGGGAATGGAGGTTTCCCAACAAAACCAAAATTGGGTTTTTAAAAGGCTCTTTTTTCCTAAATATACTTGATACTTGCCTTGTTTATTACAAAGTTACAAAAGTAGTTATTTTGTAAGGTGGATTTATTACCCGGAATCGCCATTAAAAAACATCAACTCATGTTTAATAATAAAATTGAATTTTAGTTTGTTTTCTAATAATTTCCTCGCCAAGCGAGATGGTCATTGTAGGGCACAGTGCCCACTTAAGCCTTTAGAGAATTTGGGAAAGGAATGTTCAAGGGCTCTTTAAGAGGACTCAACCCCTTGCTTTTGCATTAACGACTGAGGAAAAACCTCGAAAAAAAACCTTAAATCAAATTGCCACTCGGGTTTAAAACCCGGGATAAAACAAACGCTGATTTGACCATAAAATCCTTTGATAACGGGGGGCAAATTGCAACAAAAGGGCGAATTTGGTATCTTTGGGATTCAAAAAAAAAACGAAATATCATAAAAAACCCCCTAAAATCCCCATGGGTAGGATCCGCTTAATAAACCCCTGAATGAAAATGAAAAATTAAAATTTTAAAAAATAATTTTTGAAACTTAGTAATCATGGAAATGAATTTTTATGTTTTTGGGGAATAAAAAAAATTTAATTTTTTTTAATTTTTAAATTTGTGGTCAGTAAGGTCAATAGGGAACCTAAGTTTTGAAGGCGGGAAGGGAAATTGGTTCTCTCTGGTTCAGGCCCGATAAAGAATTAGCATGGTACGAAAATGTAACTCGCCGTATTTTTTTGACTCGCGAAAAGAAATCTAAACCAATAACATCACAATTAAAAGATGCAAATTTTAAAAAAGATGAGGCATTCACTTTGCTCGATGACGCTTCCTAAATTTCAAACTATTTGGGGTTAAAAATGGACCCTGTTTGCGCGCTGTCGCAAATTTACTCTGACTGAGCGGCAACAAAAGCGAGAACGCGCCCTTTTTGTGTCAGCTGTGGCATCCTCGCAACCACGCGCCTGTCCATGGTTGCTAAAGGGGTACTTCGCTTCGCATTTAAGTTATTTTTGGCACATTAAAGGATTTTTATTAGTAATGTATTTCGAGTACAACCCAGTGACCTCACGTAGCCAAAAAGCAATTTGGGTCCAAAAGTTATGCGATGCCACCAAAATGTTTTTACGTATTTTTTCATACAGTTTGGAAGGTTTGGCAACAGTGTAAATGTAGAGTTCACTTCAACTCAAAATAAATGTCATTAATATTTGTGATAGAGCAGAGTTATGTATATCCACGCAAAGAGGAAAGATTATAGTTTCTTACAGTATGAATATAATTTCGGTCCGTGGTCGGGTTCTCGCGCTATCGCTTACGAAACATTTAGCACGGGTTAATCGCCTATACCTCGCTGACGGGAGAGAACCGGACAAACGCCCACTTAGGTTCCCAATGAAGGTCAAATTTTGTATTTTTTCAATATAATTTGATGGTAAACGTTTTTCTATTGGCACAATAATGTTTGATGTTCGGCCTCAAATTTGCGGATAGACCCCGGACTAATAGGCGAACAGTAACACTATCGGTTATTAACAATAATTTTGAATATTAATGGAAAATGAACATTGTTTTTTCAGGGAGACTCAGGTGGTCCCCTAACAGCAACTCTGGGCGGCGTGAAACAGCTGGTGGGCATCGTGTCGTTTGGCAAGATATTCTGCACCCTTCCCTTCGTGCCGTCCGTCTACACTCGCGTTCCCGCATTGAGGGATTGGATCAGGTCAAATTCCGGTGTTTAGCTTTGACTTTCAACAACTCAAACCACAATAAACATTGTGTAGGACTAATCGATATTTAATAAAAGTGTGCTAATAACACGATGATGGAGAAGTTATATAATTTATTCTCGCTGTGCCTCAATTTCTATTCCTGTGTTGTACAATAAGACCTAAATTTTCAAATCGTCACAAACAGATATAAATACATTTTTTAAATTGTTAAATTGTTACTTCATCATCTATCAACTCAAAACTTGGAGAACTCATTTATTTACATTTTCATGTGGTATGGTTACTTCAGGGATGTGTGGTAATTTCAGTGAGCTGGGCGTCAAATTGGATGATTCAATAAAAAATAATGTAAGTGCACACATGGTTAATTATGTTTCACATAGATCGTTTTATTTACAGTTGATCATCTTATCATACCCAGGGCATTATAATGCATTATGTACAAATGAAAATTTCTACGCAATCTAATCTAATGAAATAAATAGTTTTCATGAACTCGTTAACTAATACGAAATCGTATCAGGCTGTGATTGCACTGATTGCACCTATTATTATTTATATTATCGTGACAGTGTAGTAGTCATCTGATTGATTCGGAACTTTAACAGGCATATCTTCCAAGACTTCTATAAAACCACTTTTAAAAAAATGAATTAAATTGGTTTGAATAGGATTTTGTAAAACCATCAAAATGTTTCAATCCTGCATTTCAACCACCTAAATTTCTATAATCTACTTCTTACAAGAGTGAGAATATCATTGTTTGACAACCATGCCTAGATTCATCTGAATCAGATGCTAAATCTTCACAAATAATGCGAAAATGTTATAAATTACTAAGAATAATGGGAGTTTTTTTTTCCATCTTCTAAACGAATTTCTTGTACTATCTCCACTTTGTGTGTGGCTTAGGACCGTCTGGTCCAGGCGGTCCTGTTGGGCCCTTAGGTCCCTTGGGCCCCGGGGCCCCCTCTACACCGTCCACGCCATCTACCCCCGGAGTGCCCGGGGGCCCAGTAACGCCGCGCATACCCTTGGCTCCCCTGGCGCCCTTGGCCCCGTCCGCGCCGTCGGATCCGTCCGCACCCGGTTTACCATGGTGTCCGTGGGGTCCGTGCTCGCCCTTATCCCCCTGGTCGCCAGATTCCCCTTTATTCCCCGCGTTCCCCTTTCACTCCAGGCTCGCCCTTGATCACGGTCACGTGGGGCTCGGGTACGTGAGGAGTGTCTCCCTGAAACAAGATTAGAGTTTAATTGATTTATTGAACTAATTTATTTATAATTTATTAATTAATTAATTTTTATTTTATTTATTTATTTAACGTCTATCCTCACAGTAATCCTTTCTTTGCGTCTTTAAGACGGTCGTATGAGCTCGGGCCAACATGGTTGAATTGTTGTTGCTTGATTGAATTATTGATTGTTGAAAAGCCATTAAAAAATTTACTTGATCGGCAAATCCAGCTTATTTCACATGCATTCTGGATCACCTTTTTGAACCTCAAATTTTCATCCTTTTTTTTTTTTTTACTTTTTTGGGAGGTTATTTGACAATGGATGAGCGAATGGCGCAATCAGAACTAATTTTTGTATTGTTATTTCCATTGCAAAACAAACATTATTTTCAAGTTTTCCAAAAATCTATGAAAATAAAAGTAATCATGCATTGAATGGTACATAAATGAATTCAAACAAATTGTGAACTATCACTTAGGCACCCACCCTTTCTCCCTTAGTTCCGACTCCGGGCGCGCCCTTATCACCGACCCCTCCTGCCGCCCCCACCGCACCCTTGGCTCCTGGCTCGCCGGCATGGTGCGACCCCTAGGAAACAATTTGTTAGTATTTTCTAGTATTTATTTACAACAAGTCAAGGTACACATAGTAAACTTAACTTGTCGAAGAGAGTCAGAGTGGGCTTGGCCCCAATAGCGAACTATGCCTGATTCCCTTCATTACAAATACGTTTGTAACGAAACTAAACTAAACTAAACTAAACTAAACTAAACTAAACTAAATTAAACTAAACTAAACTAAACTAAACTAAACTAAACTAAACTAAACTAAACTAAACTAAAACTAAACTAAACTAAACTAAACTAAACTAAACTAACTAAACTAAACTAAATCAAACTAAACTACACACAACTAAACATAGGACAAAATGTGAGTGGTACACAAAAAAACAAAATGCAGACATGATATTGATGGGATAGTTAAAACATCTGTTAGTATATTATAATAATATGTAATGAATATAGTAGAAAGAACAGAAATTACATGAAATTGAGCACCTGCCTAAATATCAAATATCTCGGGTTCGATCTCCGGGCGGACAGTTATTTAATTTCAATACAAAATACCTTCATCATAGTCGCTTCTATAAAAAAAAACATGTCATATGTGTATATTATGAAGTAACCAATATTCGAAAATATGTGATAGGGCAAATCGGGGATCGAACCTGGTTCCCTTGGTTAAACCTATCGATTTTGTACCAAGTGAGTCATTGAGCCATATTTGTGTGACTTTGTGTGTCACACGAGATGAGTGGCTCGATTGGTTGGTCTCTTCGTCTGGTCAAGGATAGTATGTGGCCGAGAACATACCCCTGCTGTAGAGGATGAGATAAGAGGCAATGTCCATCTCAGAGAATGGGGTTGTTTTACTCCCCAAACTAGAGGCGAGCTCTGGGAGACGTCGTCGGGGGCCCGTTCCCTTCCGTTTGACGACCTACCCAACGACGACAATATCGACGACGACGACCGCGACCTGAGAAACCTTGTCCTTCTCTCCCTTGTGCCTTGGCATGTCCTGCACGGGTCTTTCCTCTCCACTCCCTTAGGCTAGAGTGCATAGCGCATTGTGAAATAAACTGCAAAAGAAGAAACACTTATTGACAAGTGCACTGAGACGTGTGACCTTGAACTCACCTTGTCGCCCTTGTTGCCCGATGGCCCCTTGTCCCCTGTTGCTCCCTTCGCTCCCACTTCGCCCTTTGGGCCAGCCGCTCCTGGAGACAAACACCATGGCAGGATACATTAGTTTTGTCACATAACAATAGTGACCATCAGAAATATTGACACTCATTAGTAAAATCATTTTAAAAACCATGTTAAAAGTGTGTAACTTTCAACTTTCTGAGAAAGTTTGGGTGGTCACGGATTAAAATCCTTTCGAAACCTGGTTTTTTTCCGAGGTTTTCCTTAGTCGTTAATGCAAATAGGGGATTGTTTAATCTTAAACAGCCCTCGGACATTCCTTTACAGTTTCCTGAAAGGGACATACATTACACCCTATAAAAGGTTTCCCTAGGTAAAAATTAACATTTTTGTATGAAGCAAGGCAAATAAGTAATAGGCCTACCTATTTCTCCCTTCGCTCCATTGTTCCCATTTATCCCGTCGGGTCCCGAGTCTCCCGCCTCTCCCTTGGGCCCGTGCACCCCCCTGCCGTGGACTCCCTTGGGTCCGGAGTCTCCCTTGCCCCCTGCCGCGCCGGCCGGACCGGTGGGACCGGGGGGGCCAGGGGGGCCCGGCAGACCTATGGAGGTCACGTGGGGTTGCCAGCCGTGCTGGTCTCGCCCCTCCGCGCGGCCGCGACTCGTGTAGTCATCCAGCAGAGCCTGAACGTAGGACTCGATGGGGATCTTCAACCATTCGGGCAGGTCGGCGAAGCCAGGCTTCAACACTGTGGACAGGGCAGGTGATTAGGTGACAATACATTAATTAGAAACAATACATTATGTTTACCGACAGTGTAAGCTCGAGTGCTAAGCGCGCGACTCTGATTCGGGAGGTCCCGGTTTCAAGTCCCGTCGAGACCGGCAATCCTGACTCAAGGTTTTTCCCGACGTTTTCCTCAGTCGTTAATGCGAATTCAAGGGGTGAGTCCTCTTAAACAGCCCTCGGACATCCCTTAACAATTGTTTTATCCGCAACATACCTCATTAGACACCTGAAGAGGGGCGCATGCATTGCATCCTGGGCAGGCTTCTCACAAAAATTTTTATAAATTATTGTTATTACATTGTGTTTATATATTTTGTTGTGAGTCTTTCAGTTCCGAAAGCTTCAGCGGATTTCATGGAATTAACCTATGTACCTTAGCAATTGCACAAGACATTCAAGTTATTACATCTCTTAAAACAATCTAACTTACCACTGTTTTCCATATAGACCTTATCAATTACATCTACGGGATTGTTTCCCCGATTATTTAAATACAAATTTAAAAAATACACCATTGAGTTTTGCTCCTCCCTCCGGGCCCAGAAAGATTTTGGCCAAGGGTACTCCTCGTTCATACACTGAGAAAATAGGTGAAGTTCTTCTCGCAAACATCAGCTTATAAGTCGATCTGTCCGTGCTAAAAGATTTTGAGGGTGTTGAAACTAAAAGCGAGTTCTGGCAGTTGTCGGTGATCTATCCGCCCTCAACAACCTCCCCCCACCTCGATGGTAGCAATTATACGACAATGACAAAGACGACAATGGAATAACATACATCTGATCTTCCCCTCCTTTTCCTGTTACTGAACTTGTCAAGCACGGGTCTCTCATCCCCAAATCCCCTACATAGTGACCTTATGTCGTTTACGTACTTTCAAAACAAGTAAACTTTTTAAAAACTCGTAAACATCACATTGGCTCTCTATACAAAATAATTGAGTGAACTATAGCAAAACGCGGCTTGGCTGCTATACATCCTGACTGACATCTAGATTAAAAATTAAATTCGTGCTCGTTATGCTTTTCAAAGTGGGATTATCAGATCACAAATATTGTTAATGTATGACAAAATTATGTGACGCTCTGCTCACAACCTTTTGTTTAATAAAACATATATGATAATGCTTTGCGAAAGCGATGGGATCATGCCAAGAGACATGAAAAACTTCTACTAACTCTCTCAACAGATTATTATCAAAATGTCTTATTCGAAGTTAAAATTAAATGTTCTTACAAAATATATACTATCAAGCGTGAATTCACCTTCTTCCGATGTATCGTCATCATTCTCGGCCGAGGCTGCTGGTTTCTCTGTGGAGGTGCTCTGAGTCGTCGAAGCCTGTGTCACCGGGGCGGCCTGGACCTGGATTATACTGCAAGAAAACATTTTATCATCAGTCGGCCAGTGGCGTAGGAACCGGGGGAAGGGGGGGGGGGGCAAAACTAACGCGAGTTAAATATTTATCCCAGAATTTCCGTATATATGCACATACTTATACAAATCGACAGTCACCTTGGTGAAACGAATATATTTGCCTGTATGCTTCGTCATTACATAAAAAATTAAGTAAAAATTTACTAAAAATGGTCCACTTCACGTTATTTTTTTAGTATTAAGATTTCATTAAGTTGCTGTAAAACATCGTTTACAGAGTCCGAGTGGGGCTGCGCCCCAGACGCCAGCGCCCACCCGCAAAATCTGCTAATGGATTTGCCCCCCCCCACCAACTTTCAAAACGTTCCCACGCGCCTGAGTCGGGCAATTGATAGTGAGATGGACATTTTATTTTATTATGTAACGTCCAATCATTCAAAAGGTTGACAGTTTGACTATAACACAAGATGCTTGCAAGCCTCTTCACAATAAATTGTTCGTATGTACAAAAACGAAACGTAATAAATTCACAGCCTCTGATTAGGTTCGGGGTGGAATTTGGTTTAGAATATTTCTTTGCTGATCGTAAAGAAGAGGAAATATGCAAGGCCATCTCGCAAATTCGTAAGCTAGTAAGAATTAGGAAGTATAATAAAACACCACCATAGGCAAGCTCTGGTAATCCTTGTCGCCGGAAGCCCCCCCTACCCCCTCTAAGACAACGCGACGACAATATCAAAGGAAAATATGACACGATAACTCACTTAGTACCCCTGGCTAGTGGCTATAGATCTGTCCAACATGGGCAAGTCCATTCCACGTCCCCTAAGTTAGGAACAAATTAGAACCCCCTTCCCCTCCCCCCACATCTTCTGCTAGAATGTCAAATTATGTATGACCTTACTGTTGACTAAACTTTTAAAAAATCACTCGAAATATTTACGTTACTGAAAAATAAATAACTACAATCATTTATTAACTTTAAGTTTTAAAACTAAAACTAAAAACAATTGATATTATTTTATTAAATTACAATTTCACAATTGGGTTAAGAGTGTCTTACCTATTTATGACGCCCTAATTTCTCATGTCGGCATGGTTTCAGGATATTATGTAATGTCGCAATCAACTCAAAAAGTAAAATACGGAATACATAAACGAAGTATATTTTATGTGGGCTAGTCCACAAGAACCCACAACAAAATGTGTACATTTGTCTCACTTATTGTTGTCCTGTGTGTGTTTGCCGGGGTAGACGTGGATGGCCGGTAGCTGCTCGTCGGTGATGAGGTGGAACAGCTGGAAGTGTTGGTTGGGCAACGCGTCGCTCACAGTCAGCAGGATAGTCAGCAATACGACCACCAGTCTCGATGATATGCTCATCTATATTGGTCAAGAAATACAACGATAATAACTTTTTTACTTGAAGGCTCTGTTAAAGTTTTGTGATCGTTGGTCGTTATTGGACCTAGAAAAATTGAATAGAGAATACTATTTTATTAATTAAGTTCAAGTCTAACATAATCAGTTGAAAAAAGAATGATTTACAAAGAGGGACAACTAATTAAAGCTTAATACACAAATGCAGACACAATAATGAACTATAATTAAGAAAAGTTTGAAATAGTAATATAACAACAAAAATGTATGTACTAGGAAGCTTCGCAAACGCTTTTTCAGGCGCGTTGTTGGATGAGCGAAAATTTTTTAAACGAAAAAAGACGCAAAATTGCGATTTTCGTAAGAAATAATTTTTCGATTGCGCTCAAATTTCACACGAATATAAACATTCATAAAGTTAGGGTTCAGTGAAAACATCATTACAATCGGATAAAGCATGTAGGTTGTAGGTGTTATAAGGCGATGAAATTCTTTAAAAATCAAACAAAAACGTAAAATTGTGATTTTCATGAGAAATAATTTTTCGATTGCGCTCAAAAACGTAGCAGTTCTAAGTTTAGAGATTTCGAAGGGCTCCATAAAATTTCATTGCAATTCGAGAATCGGTTTAGCCGGAATCGTGTTAACAAACACAAAAATACGAAAAAAAGAAAAAAACATTCCGGATTTTTTTCTCCAGTGTAATGGAATATAATCTTCACTTCGCTCGCTACACTCGCTAGGCTCATCAAAAATTTATTAAAGCCTCAAATATAAAATAAGGAAGGAAAAAGGGGGTAAAGAAATAAAAGAAAAATCTTCCGAAAAGAAAACGAAAAAAAAACTAATTTATAAGATGATGATAATTTTTTCTAGTGGGGGTCCTGCGTCTAGGGTACAATGCATGCCCTTCTTCAGGTGTCTAGCTAGGTATATTTTTAATAGTATAATTTTGAAGGGATGTCCGAGGGCTGTTAAAGAGGACTCAATCCCTTGCATTCGCATTAACGACCATCGAAAACCTAGAAAAAACCTTCAGTCAGGGTTACCGGTCTGCGTCGGTCTCGACTGGAATTGAATCCGGTGCCAACCAAATCCGAGTCTCGTGACTTTAACGATCGAGCCAACTCTATCGGTTTCTTTCTATTGAATTAAACATATTCACTGTTCTCTTTTTTGCTGGCATTGCTATAGGAATAACATATTACCCCACTACTTCATTTGACGATTGTACTTATAAATTTTCCTATTATGAAAAAATATATAAAGGCTAACAAAAAATACATTATTTCAATCAAATGCAATTCTTTATAACAATTTCGATTATCGCTAATAGCGTGAAGGCTTAATCACCATAACCATGACAACTGCGAAAAACTGTATACATTGTCATTCGAAGATAAATTTAATATCAGCAAACTTTCATTGACCATTAAAAATTAACTTAAACTATTGACAATATCATCTTTATAATTTTAATATTTTTTAAAATATTTTTAAAAATAAAAAGGTAACAAATTCCGTTAAAATATGTCAGCAACGCGAAATATCAACCTACTGTTGACTTCGATGAGGCTTCTGATATCAGTTTGCGCCGTGACGTTGACCATTTTTTAGCAATCGTTATTATTCTTTAGTAACAAAGTAAATAGATTTAGCGACTTTTTCTCCAGTTTTGAAATGTCTTCGACTATATCCACGAGTCTAAACTCCTTCCTGGATTGAAGATTTTAAGTAATTAATGCTTGAGCGAAACAGGTGACATAACGATCAGGTATAAAAATTTTCCAGGAAAATACGAAAATTGTTCAAGAGTCAATATTTTTGTCTTGGGTTCGTTCAATGGCAAATGCAATGCGCTCTCTCCGTACTCGAGTAACAGTCACGAGATGGCCTTAGCCACGGTACTTGTAGGCTTGATTACACACGAATCGATAGAAGCCTTAGAAACCATTCTTACAATCAGTATCTCGTGTGTTCGACTTAATATATTGTACGCAACATTACGATGTTTACAGAAAGGGACTATTATGAAATTCACATTCACGCATTTATTACGATTCTTGTACCCGGCTAATTACATTTATTATGATGATGATGAAAATTGTTTATTTAATTATATAAATAATGTATAACAGAAAAATCTCTACTGTAAATGAAAAATAATAAATCTATTTAGAGCTATCACATCATCAAATACTCGATGTTAAGTTGGAGAAAATTAAAGCAGCCAAACCCAACCATTAGCCGACACCATCGAAGAAGATAACTTAACTTATAAATCCTTAAAATTTTTAAAATAAAACGTAATAAATTCCGTTGAAAAATTATGTCACATACGGCGCAATACAACCTACCGGAAGTCAACAATGCGCTTCTAGTTGTATTCATTAATCGTCGCCGTTGACGTTGACGATTTTAGAATTCGTTTTTTTTAGTAACAAAGTAAATGAGATGTATAACAATTACCGTTTCAGCTCGCATGCTCCGTACATATCCCGATTTCAAAACGTCCTTCTGTTGGTGAATTAATAGCCTTGCTCGCCGAAGACAGGTGACCATACCGATCAGGTGTATAACTTGTGGACAAGGAACAACCTGAGGTAAAACTTGGTGGTTCCCAAGAGGTCACCTTAATGATTTATGTCTTGGGGTCGTTCACACTGGCAAGACTGCCCAAAGTGGACGCTCATCTCCACGTACTCGGAGGTCAACAGGTCACAGAGTGTGCATTTGCAGACCGGACCGGTAGCTTGATAGGCGCTGTGATTACCACACGAATGCGTTTAGTGACGATGGGCCAATTCACAGGAAAGCCAGTTCTTACACATCAGATTCAGCCGGTGTGAACGTCTTATTTATTATTATTTACTTTTCTGTTCAACATTACGTATGTGTTACAGAAAGGGGACAAGAAACGAGTCGCAGCGACCCATATAGTACAGATATCTTATACCGCGGCCTTAATTCTAATTTATAATGAGTGATGATGATCGATGAGAACAGTAATTAATTAATTAATAAATGAATGTAGTAACATTGATGCACAAATAAGATGCGTGACTTACTAGGTAAATGAATAAAATAAAATAAATTCGTATTTAGAGTCTATCTATCAGTAAAATATCTGATTTTAAGTGGTGGACTTAAAATTTAAAGCAGACCAACCCAACCATGTAGGTGCCGACACCATCGAAGAAAGATAAATGACTAACTAGAAACCGGCATATTTAGGAATGAGAAACCGATCAATCAAGCTGGACACGATTACACCCGCGGACAGCACCAGAATCAACAATGCTGATTCGGAACAACCTTAGATTTTATTATGTGCCTCGTTGCGACGACGGCTCCAAAGTCACCGTTTTTATGTTCCTAAGTCACATCAAGACGTAAATTTACCGTTTAAGGTTTTTGATGCTAAATCGGTGACGAGTATTTTGTAAAACGCCATAAAAAACATTCTAAAAAAAATGGTAAATAAAGGTACTCCCATATACCCATTGAGAAAAAGTTAACATTGTATTTTAAAGATTATAGTGAAAGAACCCCCCCCCCCCCTACCCCACCCTATTTGGGGGGGGGGCAAATAGGGTTATGGTGGGGAATAAAAACTCCAAAATGCTAAAAGTTAAAAAATAAAAATGCTTAATCTTCAAAATAAAAAATGCTATTTATACATAACTCTAGTTTTAGGGAACTGTCATTGGTTTTAAATGTTAGTGCGAACGTTGTGAAATGAGAAGTTTTTGTGCTAAAATCACCGGAAACGCAAATTAGTAGTTCAAGAGAGTAGGCACCGGTAATACCGGGGATCATATAAATACTGGTCTACTTGGAACACGATATATGAAAACAAGTTTATTTGAGTATGAAAAAATGTTGATTTTTTTTGTTTAATTACAAAGTCACAAACAATCATTTTAATTAATCTCCTAGTTTTAAGAAGACAACTTTTTATGTCATTTTTTTACAGATAATTCAAATTACACAAGTTACATCACATGTTAATTCGTCTTGTTATGCACAAAGGAGCAACAGGTAAATAAGTAACATCCCCACAGCAAAAATATGCTACAATTCATTATTTGAAAATTATATAAGCTATGGAATTGAATTTTAGGGTACATCGACCATCATTAACAAAGTATCAATTATACAAAATAAAATGTGAAATCTTAGTTATGCAAATGAAAACTATAAATATTTATTCATACGCCACATAATCATCACAATTTCATGTCTCATCAAATAAATAAATAAATAAATTAATGCATAAATAAATAAATAAATAAATAAATAAATAAATAAATAAATAAATAAATAAATAAATAAATAAATAAATAAATAAATAAATAAATAAATAAATACATAAATAAATAAATAAATAATAAATCAGTATTGAGAGTCTACCCACTCAGTCACATAACTGATTTTTAGTGGGGGACATTAAACCAAAGCGACCAAGCCAACCCTGTAGGCCCCGACGGAATCGACGATTGAACAATAACCAACCAAAGATCGATATTTTTAATAGGAAAATATAGCAATCAGTGGTATGGACAGTGCGAACACCCGCGAATCAATACTAGAATCAACAAGGCTGATTCAGAACAACTTTAAATTTATTATGTGCCTCGTTGCTACGACGGCTCCAAAGTCACCGTTTACAAATTCCTAAGACAAGAACTGATGGACTCGAACCCTGGACCTTCTGCATTGGAAGCAGAGACGCTAACCACAAGACCAACGAGCCACACACTCATTCTCATATAAATAATTCTGTAATAATAAAAATGTATAATATATATAAACACAAACCTACATAGTAAATGCAAATGTCCACTATCATGACACACGTAAAAGAAGAAAAAAAACACAGCATAAATTAAAACTAATTTTAATTCTATAAAAGCCTAATATTGTCTTAATAATACCTTACAAATATACACACGGAAATTGGCTCCGTTACTTGATATTATTGATTGACTGCTTAATGAACTTTATTACTTTTCTTTAATGGGGTATACACCCGTTCAACTCAAAAAATATTTTTCATTGAGGCTAACTAGAAGAAATAACACGGGGACGATATTTATGCCCAGTGACCTAGGAGGATTTTTACAAAAAATTATTGGCCATTATATTCACGTTCTCGGCAGCCTTTTTTGTAAATCTGATATATTTTCTTTTATCATTTGAGCAATTGGTTCGGTCAAAATATGCTGATTATCAAGAGGGGTGTGATTTTGGAATGCATATTTTGGCGTATGTAAGTGTATATTTGCGCTCAATTGTCAATACAATATGTTATAAATGACCATTTTAGATTTGCACGATGCTCTATTATGTAAAACAAAAAATAAGCAGGTGAAAGCCAATTAAAGAATTCCAAGAATTTAATTTTTCGGAAAATTCAGGATCAAATAACTTAAGAATCAAGTTAAATTACAGTCACCAGATATAATTTTTAAACGGTCATTTTAGTCTAGTATTATGGCAAGCCTAATATAGATTATGTGGTTACAAATATTTGTTGGGGTAATTGTCCCATTAATGATTATTTACAATTTGTAAGATATTATGACTTTCTAAATAATTACATTTTTATTGTTATATCTTAGTATCAGAAAACGTGAATTTGTATAAGCTGAACGGAAGCATACACTAAGAATTGTGTTGTTCAATTTGTCCAAATAAAATTTTAATTTTAATACAATGCTTGGCTAACTTTATACATGTTGTTTGTATGCGTGAAAGCTTAATAGCTATACAATTGTAATCTGATTGTACAGCCCTGATTAACCTTACAAAAATAAAATAGTTTTGACTGTCTCCAAAACTGTACAAGTTAGTCAATATTCCGAATTTAAATATTAAAACTTGTTCCTGTATACAACCTGTCCAGCTCAAGGTCAAGATCAAATGAGTTTTTAATTAATTCCCTGGGAAATATTTTTAGTGTGTTGCTCCTCTTGATTCTGCGTCATCTGCTGGATGTTTAGTTACGTGTTAAACCGGGTCTTGGTCCCTGACATTGGCCGCCTGAGAAGTGGTCCCTCAGCGGGTTATGTTTTGTTTATGATAGTGTGACACGAGGAGTCACTGAGGCAAGTTTCATTGCTAATAGCTTTCTAGTTTGTTTTTAGGATAACTGTTAATAACGACTTTGCATGGACGTTACAAAAGGAACAATCTATGAGATTCTGTATTCACGATATTAAATAAAATATTCACTGTTTTCGATAGAACGAGTTAGTTAGTTAGTTAGTGGGGTTTTAGGGCTCACAAGAAAAAAAAACGAGATGGCTTTGTATTAATAACGTGAATTTTTACAACTTCAACTATTATTTGAACTACCTAGATATTTTAAAACCAGATTTCGTACTGGATTTCAACGTTTCAACCAATTTAAACGCGATTGTTAATTTTTATAAACCGTAAGTTAAACCGGTATGGGAATTCCACCAATTATTCCTCTTGTTTTGGATTTAAATTTATTTGACTTTCTATGCTTATGATTCTCAATAAAACTAATGTGTAAGGGTATTTCTTTGCAAGCAAGTGTAGATAACAAAATAACGGTTTCTCATCAACGTAATTTTAACGTAAATAACGTCATTTCATATTGTATTGTATTGTATTGTGTATTTATATGTATTGTTTGGTTATCATGTTAATTATACTTGTGGGGCATGTGTCCAGTGTCCTGTAGTAATGAGGTTACACAAAATAAAATAATACATCAACGTTTAGCTGCGATTATTTAAAAACTTATCGTGTGGATTTTCACGCGCTAGCCCTAGCGACTCCTCTTAATTCATGAAGTTGTCATCGTTAAATGTTTCTTCACACGAGTAAACGAAGTCAAGGCGCCCCAGGCATTCTCACAGGTTGAGGCCTAGTTCTCATGGGGTTCGATCCATGCATGTTCTACTCGTCTGAAACATGTCCAGAGACCAACATCCCATATTCAGAAATAGATTTAAACTTCTCGTAGAACACCTGCCAAGAGGAAATAATTGCACACCCCTATACATATTATTATATGAATTAATTAATATATTATATATAAAACAATTTATAATAATTTTTAGTAATTAATATAAAATTAATATATACCCCTTTTAATAGATATTTTTAAGTGGATGGTTTTAATAAGGATTATTATTATTATTATCACATTTATTGTGAAAAGAATGTCCAAGGGCTGTAGAATAGATCATAATCGATTGCATTTGCATTAACGACTGAAAAATATTTTTGGACAAATTTTCAGTAATGATTGTTAATGGAAGGAATCGAATACGGGACCACCCACCTGTGTCTCGCACGATACGCTTGAGGTACCCTGTAGGTTATCTACATTACTTAATAAAATAAATTTAATAAAAATAAATTTATTACTTATTTAGAGTCTACTCACTCAGTCATAGAACTGATTTTCAATGGAAGACATTGAATTTAAAGCCGCCCTAGCCAATCCTGTAGGCGCTGACACCATTGACGAACGAACAATGATCGACCGATATATTTAAGTACGAAACACCGATCAATCGAGCTGGACACGATTACACCCGGAAAAAGCACCAGAATAAAAAATGACACATTAAAACGTTTTGACCGCGTTCAATATATTTATTGGGCGATTCATAACAAATTATTGAAAATCGATGGCGTTCATTCCATGAATAATATACAAAATTGCAATTTTGTCCGGGTACTTCTTCAGGAACCAGTATATTCAATATAGAGAAAATATGTACATTGAAACATGATAGAATCAAAAATGTTGTGATAATAATCATCAATTTTAAATCATCAGAAAAAAAATGATGTTACATTATGATTTATTAAAATTCTCGTAATATGCATCTTTATCGTCTTGCAGAATTTATTTGCAGGATGTTCTTTATAATTGTTTTGTTCTAAGTAATTTGTTGACACAAATGTAATGCTCATGCTTTCGTTAGCCAACTAAATATCACATTTGTGTTATTTTTTTCTATCTTAACTATACTAAATTTTATAACTGAGAACAGAATATAAAACATCAATATTCAATTTCAATGTTAATGGCGGCACATATATGAGTTTCCCAGCAGGAGGGTATGGGCATGTCCATAGCCCAGAACCCTACACAGGCTAGCCTGTCCTGTTATGGAGCCGCTTAACTATACAATAATGTTAATACCCAGTTGACGCGCCCTAGATTGTCATGTGGTCGACGTCGTTCTTTGAAAAACGGGATTTTATCATTATTCATGTGCAAGTTCTGAGAAATTATATAAACCCGTTACATATTTTATAGTGGAAACTGTTTTATTTTGATTTGTAGCTAATTTCAATTAGTACATTGCATAGAGAGAATAAATTATAGCATGTAATTAAACATGAACATAATTATTTAGTCACAAATCTCCCTCACAAAATCCGTTAAGCGCCATCTATGAACATATTCAGGAACTCGATAGTCAACGGTCTCTAGTCAGTGCTGCCTAGCTAGTTCGTGGCATTCGAAGGAACTTCTAGAAAAACACGCAACGTTACTAAGAAATCGTTGTGTACAGGTCAAACTTTGATAGAAGAGAATCTCATAAGAAGCAAGTAGTCTTGTACTGTGATAAATGCGAGAGGTATAATTTGATTATAAACATTCCATAAAAACCTATAAATTACGGTAAATTAAATAAACTCAACGCAAAAAAAAAACTTGTATAATGGCAGCCAGGTCTTCCACGCTCAAAAGCTCAAAACGTTGGACTTATGCTAAATACCCATTAATATATAATTTTTTACAGTAAAATTAAAAAATAGCATCGCTTCTTACCGAATCCTTGCAATTATTCATTAATTTGCAATTAAAATATAACATTTTTTTTAGGTTCTTCGGGTAAATAATTTTAGATAAAGGCGCCTTCCCGGGAAGAAGGATACCCGGCTTCAAATCCCGGTTGGGTTGGATTTGTTATTTCTGAATTGTATTAGGAAAACGCTAAAGTCCCCGCCGCGTTGATGGATGAGCTTTTTAAAGTTTTTAGTTTGCGTGGGATAATCTTTACTTTTGCAAGTGCTTTGTTTTGCTGCCTACGCATCGAAGGTGAATGTTGTCAAGTTTCTTTTGTTTCTTGTCAATTGGTATTATTTACCGTAAAAAAACTTGTATTAAAAGCTTTATTTCTATGGATTCTGGCTAAATTTTTCCACTTTTTCTTTCAAAAGGTACTACATAACCATAACCTTAATGTCCATGTATAATATGAACGTTGTAGCCCCACCCGTTTGGTCAGAATTGGCCCAAATGGCACGAAAATATCGCACAAAAAGTCAAAAAAACGTATATTAAAAGCTTTATTTCTCTCGATTCTGGCTAACTTTTTCAACTTTTTCTTTTAGAAAGCAATACATCACCATTACCTTAATGTCCATGTGAAATATGAACGTTGTAGCCTCACCCGTTTGGTCAGAATTGGCCCAAATGGCACGAAAATATCGCACTAAAAATCGAAAAATATCGTAAAAGTACTATATTCATGAGAAATATTTCTTCGATTGTACCCAAAAATGTAGCAAGTCTAAGTTCAGAGAAAACGAAGGTCGTGTCAAATTTTCATCAAGATCGCATATGCCGTTTGCCCGGTAGAGAGCGAACAAACAGACGGAAAAACAAACAAAAAAAAAACAAAAAAACACCCGAGCTAAATTTTTTGGGGGGTCGGTGAAATTGAAGTCTTCGCTTCGCTCATCCAATAAAATATTATACATTTAAAAAAAATTCATTGTCATATTCATAGTTATTGCTATAATAGAAAAAGTTTGTTAAAGTAGTATTTGTTTCCAAACAACGATACAAGATCGTAAAATATCTTGCGTTTCCTACACTTGATATTTGTACACGTGTAAAGCATGATCTAGCGGTCAACTAGATATGTTCACCAACATGTAGATTATTCTGAAACATATTTTCCTAGTTGTCTCTCTAAACGTGGCACCAACTACGTTTGACGTATCAAAGAATATATCTTCTTTTAAGGGGATGAGAAATTGAGAATTCTCTCATTAAAAGTTATTTTACTTATTTGATTATTGTTTAGTGTGCATAGATTGGCCATCCCAGTTTACAACAGACTATTTAAAAAAAATCATAAATCTGTTAAAAAAATCCAAGCTTCGACGACATGATTTTTTTCAATAGAACAAATTTCTCATTAAAGTCGACACGTATTTTTACAAGCTTTCATTCTTTTTACATAATATCTATGTAAGTAAAATATAATAATATTTAATTAGTAAATAAATCGAATCAAAGCTTAATTGCGAAATCGTAGTTACTGAAATTTTGTGTAATTAGCATAAAAATAAACTCAAGAAACGCGGTTTACGAAATCCGAGTATTTCATATACGATAGAGTGCAGAAATAAATTCATTAGGACTTCTCGGTCCAGCATGCTGTTAATAGGCCATCTTGATACAGGCATATGTCCTTCCATATTTTACGTTTAAAGTTTTATTATAATGTGCAAGCATTTCCTACTCACTAATTTACTCTATGCAATATAGTATTTAATAACTGCATTACGACTCGACGATATAGTAGTTGCTTTACGATGCAATAAAGAGGTTTTACCCCTCTAAATTGTTAAAAGTTTGCTAGAAAATAAGTGTTAACGGAACAAGACACGATCATAAATCAATCTTTATACTGGCGAGCGTCGAGAGCCTGTCCACTTTAATAGAGGTAACGAAAGCAATAAAGAAGATGACAGACGAGCACCTAGAATACTCCAGAGTACACCTTATTGGGAGGCGACCGAAAGAACGGGCAGATTCTATTTGATAGGGGAAGTTTTGTTGTTGGAACTTGTAGCGATATTTTAAGTTTCAATCGTTTGTGATGTTCAAATCTCGCTCAGAGAGTTTTGAAGTGCATTCTTCTTGTTTTCCCAAAGAGCTCTAGAGTAATACTGGAGTTTGGAGTAAAATAAATCACCTGAAGGTAGATAACGTAGAATTGAAAACGTACGAAATACAAGCACTATTATATAAATTTATGTTTTCGTTTGAAAAGAAGTTGGGATAGTGATATACAGTGGCGTAAAAGCCCTTGTTTTTTTGGAGACGCGAACATTTTTGTAAAAACGAACGATCAATTGCCAGCACGACTAGTGAGTGAAAGGTGTATGTAGTTATAGTCCCATGAAGCAGTGCCTTTATTAAAACCACTATAGAACTGCCCATGAAACAATTGTTTCGGGAAAAGTTTGTATCCTGGTAAATTATGTAAGGGGGGATCTGGGTTGTTGCTCCCCAGCTAGCGCTGGTCTGGAACGCATAGCCCCAGATTGTTATTTTACTAGGTTTTAGTGTGGTCACGTAGACAATTTATAACATTTTAAAGATTGTCAGTTTACTAAATCTTGCCACAAAATTGTGCCCCCACTCGCCCCTCTATGACCAAATTTGGAAAATGTGGCCCTCCTTTCCCGCCATAGTTACGCCGCTGCAGTGCTAGAATTTACTACCAAAAATGTAAAGCATAAGGATATGCTGCTCGATCGAAAGAATGCAGATGATAGCGGCATCGGCGGGGCCGGGCGGACCAATGAGCGATCAGTATTTTAAATTAGCCCGCCGGTGACGTCACCATCTGCAAACTTTCAATGTTTATATCTGGTTGGAAACAGTGAAAGTTGATAACAGTTATTTTACTCGGATGTGTTAATGGGCATCAAAAACGCAAACGCAAACGATATTTTATTTTAAGACAACATAGTTTTTGTTTGATGCATTTCGGCAAAATAAATAACTGTTGTATTTCATGTTTTGTAAGCACGTAAAGTATGTACTAATAGATTGGCGTTTAGTAATTTCAAAACATTACTTTTCCTATTAAAAAAAAATGATTGGTGGATGATAAGTCTTTAATATACTTAAAAAACAACGTTGCGGAAATTACTACCGTTTCCGTCATTTTGAACCGTTGTTATTTCAGTAAAGCATTCATATCCTTTAATTGATATTTTATATTAAATATGAACTCTTCTATTTCGATGGTAATTACAATTTTAATTAATAAATTAAACTAGGAAAACGCTTAAGTCCCGCCGCGTTGATGGATGAGCTTTTTTAAGTTTTTAGTTTGCTTTGGATATCTTTACTTTTGCAAGTGCTTTGTTTTGCTGCCTACGCATTGTAGGTGACTGTTGTCAAGTTTCTATTGTTACTTGTAAATTGGTATTATTTACCGTAAAATACTTATATTAAAAGCTTTATTTCTATGGATTCTGGCTAACTTGTTGAACTTTTTCTTTCAAAAGGTACTACATCACCATAACATTAATGTCCATGTAAAATATGAACGTTGTAGCCCCACCCGTTTGGTCAGAATTGGTTAAAATGGCACGAAAATATCGCACAAAAAATCGAAAAAAATCGTAGAAGTACGATATTCATGAGAAATATTTCTTCGATTGTACCCAAAAACAATACACCTCTAAGTTCAAAGATTTCGAAAGTCCCCTCCAATTTTCATCAAGATCGGATATGCCGTTTGCCTGGTAGAGAGCGAACAAACAGACAGAAAAAAAAAAAAAAACACCCGAGCTAAATTTTTTGGGGGGTCGGTGAAATTGAAGTCTTCGCTTCGCTCGCTACGCTCATCCAAATAAATGATTTTAAGAGAAGTCGTTGAGGCCGGCACAGAGACGGATTTAGGGGCTTAACTTTCATGTTTGTTTTTTTTTGGGGGGGGGAGGGGGTTTAACGGTTAACAGAATCAGTATCATATTTCAGAATAACAATAATAAAGGAACAATCTATGAGGTTCAGTACGAGTTATTCGCAATTACTCATCTGTTTTGAGTTTTAAAACATCGTGAAAAATGCATATTTTTTATTCAAAAAGTAAATATTATTAAACGCAAATATTCATACTGGCTATAAAATTTTACATCAATGTGAACGAGCAAGTTAATGTGGAAAACGGATTGATGGGAAATTCCTGAATTGATATCTTTGTTCTGGATTTCCCATTTTTTTAGGATTTGGACATCTCTAGCAATTATTTTCTAAGGATAATTCTTGGCTACCAAGTATGAATATCAATAATTAAATGTAATCTGTATTATCATTCATGCAAAATTTGGTTATGATATTTCCAACTGTTCAGCTGCAATCGTCAACCCCTGAGGATGAGCATTTGAGTTGGACCAAGCTCAGTGCCCCCTCTTAATTTCAATTGACCCTTAACTCGGAGAAGAATTTGGTTACCCAAAGATATTCCTTTGCTTATGGTACGAGGCAATAAATGAGGCAAAACCAATATAGGGAACTTCAACTCCCCGAAACTAGAGGTGAGCTCTGGCAACTGTCGTTTGGGACCAATTACTTCCCCTCGACGTTTTCCCCGACGGCGACGACTACGACAACGACGATGCGAGCGATGACAGCCATTGCATGAGAATCCCTATCATGTCAAAATATACACTAGGAAAACGCTAAAGTCCCGCCGCGTTGATGGAAGAGCTTTTTAAAGTTTTTAGTTTGCTTGGAAATATCTTTACTTTTGCAAGTGCTTTTTTTGCTGCCTACGCATTGTCGGTGATTGTTGTCAAGTTTCTATTGTTTCTTGTCAATCGGTATTATTTACAGTAAAAAAACTTATATTAAAACTTTATTTTTATGGATTCTGGCTAATTTTTTCAACTTTTTCTTTCAAAAGGTACTACATCACCATAACCTTTAATGTCTATGTATAAAATGAACGTTGTAGCCCCACATGTTTGGTCAAAATTGGCCCAAATGGCACGAAAATAACGCACACAAAATCGAAAAAAATCGTATAAGTACGATATTCATGAGAAATATTTCTTCGATTGTACCCAAAAAAACAATACAGCTCTAAGTTCAGAGACTTCGAAGGTCCTGTCAAATTTTCATCAAGATCGGATAGGCCGTTTGCCCGGTAGAAAGCGAACAAACAGACCAAAAAAAAAACACCCGAGCTAAATTTTTGGGGGTCAGTGAAATTGAAGTCTTCGCTTCACTCGCTACGCTCATCCAATACTCCCAGTTCTCTGCACTGGTTCGTCATTTCGACGTGGTTCCACTCATGAACCAAGTATTTTATTTTATTTTTCGAGCAATCCGTGTGGCTTTATTTAAATTTAGAATATATGGTGTAAAAATAATGTGTTCCTATATTATTTCCAGGAAAGTCTAAGGTTTAACATAGATAATATATAAATTGAGGCGAGTCGTTATACAAAACATACATATTTACGAATTTCGTTTGAAGTTCGATCTCAGTTATTTTATAAATTTAACTTATAAAGTATATATTATTCACACTCTAGTTCTGTAAGCGAACAAGGAAAACATGATCAGTTTTGCAGTGGAGCTTAAAAAGGAATGATGAAAACATTATGCAAATTTATGTGTCTATTTCCCGGTTTATTGCGCATCGTATGGTAGTCATATCACGAGACCCGTATGGGATATGAAACTAAGTCATACTTTCAATGCATAACTAAGTGATGTATTCAAAGGTGCATCGCGTGGATGTCGAGTGTACTTTACACGTGTAATAGCCTCGATGATTGCAGCACTTGATGTATTTTCAACAGCTTACATATATGAATGTTTATAGAACATCGTTCCCGTGGGTGCTTGTAGTACAATTTCCTTTGTGTTTACCACTCATTCGGTCACAATTGTCGGGCAATGGAAATTAACTTATTAGGTATTAATAGGAGGGAGAATGTTAAGAAGAAAATGACATAAAAAAGAAAAGAAAAGGAAAGAATTTTTTTTTTAATAAAAAAAAATAACAATGAAAAGGATCTTATGTAGGTTTAGATTTTTCGATTGGATTTTGCTTAACGTCTCATATTTATGCAACTTGGCTAATCGAGACGAAGGGAGGGACGTAAGGGATGACGCGGGGGAACAAGGGGTGGACAGGCCTGTGCTGGTCAGAACCAGCCACAAGCATGGGGAGGGCAGGGGTTCCCCACGTCGTGGTCGTCTCCGTCTGTGTCAACATCCGTCCGTGTTGTCATTGTCGTCGCCGTCGGGGAGGTAGTCAAAGGGAAGGGGAAAGTTCCCCGGAGAACTTGTATCAAAACGGTCACCACGTACTACATCACGCTTATCCCTGAACGACTTCTTCGACGATGACGACGACGACGATACGAACGATGACAAAGACGACATTCACATATGTCCCACCTTCACTCCTCTTGGCTATGGCTCAATCTGAACATCACGGGCCAGTCTTCACCACTTCCCCTACACTGGATTGATGCATGAACTAACGGTTGGAGCGCCCTTAATGAACTATCATTCGGTACGAGTTATCGTACATTTATTATGGTGTGTGATCCTAACATAATAATATATATATATATATTATTAAATGCAATTCAGCTTGCCAAGTTTGCGTGCTTCGCACCATAGATATTGCAATATGTTAAACCCCACCGTGTCCGGACGTCCCCGAGTCGCAATCAAAAGTCACACAAGCAGTCAAAAGAAGTTGATCGATGGGTCGCAACCGCGGTAACCAATAGAATTCCGCGGCCAACGCCAGCGGTGGCGTGTGACTGTACTACACAAATGTTTGTGCCCGTCACAGCCGGCGGAAGTATTGGCTGCAGATAGACGCAATCCCGTATGCAAATCAGGGGGAGCGAGCCAACCGAACACGTTCTTGTCTGTGTGGGTGGGAGGGGGGGGGGGGGGGGGGGTGAACATAATGATCCTTATCCGAAAAAACGGTGTATGTAAATCTAGTAACGTGACGTGTGGTCGAAGCTGTTTTAAAACAACTCCCACTTGGATTTCAAAACTAGATTTACAACAATATTACACACACGTAGTTACACAATTGAAACATTTTTAGTTTCAATTATTGATCCTCCGAAATCAATCAAAATAAATTAAAAAATGCTTATTGAAACTTATTTGATATTGAAACCTTAGAGAGGATAACTCATTGGTATAGAATAATTTTAAAATTGCATCTGGAATATAGAATTTATTTTATTTCTATTTCTACAATACATTCACACACATTTTTTAAGAGAAAATAATTGATTTTAATCTTCATTTAGTTCAGTCAGAATTGCCTCCCTTTCTGAGACCGAGGTAGAATTTTGGTTAGATCGTTTAGACTTTAACTGAGAAAACTCTCCAAAGAGACAAATATCATTTCGCAAACCTCGGGTAGTAAGCAGAAGGTGTTTTACTTCTCTAAACTGGAGGCGAGGTCTGCTATGCTTCGTCGTCGAAGACCCCACCTCTCGACAACCACCTCAACGACGACAATGTGCGAAATATATATTTGTAAGCTCAGGAAAGAAGTCAAAGTATATACATTTTGCAAACCTCAGCAAATAAACAGGGGAGTATATTACTTTCCGAAACCCAAACCAACCTCAGCCAGTCGACATCGCATCCCATACCCTTGACGACCAGTACCACTCCAACAACGCCGACGACAAGAACGGTGACAAAGACATCGACAATGACGTGAGAAACCCGAGGTCTTTCCATCGCTGCCTGTGGGGATCTGTTCAGCATGAGTCTTTCTTCGTATGACCTTATAGTGGACGTGCCCTTAATGCAATTAAGGTTATTTTTTAGTTTACTTGAGTTGATTAGTTAGTTAGTTAGTTTTTGTGCCCTAAAACCCCAATAACTAACAAACTTGTAAACTAAAGTAAACTAAAAATAATCTTACAAAGGTGTTATTGTTATGGTCGATCGAAGCAGCCGGCTACGGAAGGTAGACGGTATTGATCGCATATCAGTCAATCAACTTCAATGGTTTGTTTGTTAAACTATCCTAATACACCTCCTGCGTTCACTTTGTGACTCGGTAAACATACAGTTTGTTTGCACGCTAATGAGAAGGAAGAATGAGCGGGTGTTAAGTATTTCTCAAAACTCTTAGTACTTAAAGACGTTCGTATGTAAATAATACAGTGTTTTTGCTGCAAATGTATTTAGCTAGATCACTTGATAAAACACAAGAAACTCCTTCCAAGAATAATAATATTAGTTTTCTCAACTTAAACTTCCTCTTGTCTGTAGCTGGTATCTTTCCAGCACGAGTATGCCCTTGCGAAGTTTGATTACATATTATACTACTTTCAAAATATTATATTTATGCCAAATCCTTGTTATCAGCACGTGTTGTTAAGTACAAAAATCGTAAGTGTATAAATGCAACAATTTTTACTTGAAAGTCACAAAAAGTAGAATTCATACTCACCAATGCTCCTGTACAAAGATGAATATGTTATAATAGAATATTTATTTCACTAGATCAAGATAAAGGAACAAAATCCTAGAACTATTTCTTTGGTGAGATTTTGGGTCAGCTAATATCACGTTAACGATAATTCCAAATATAATTCTCAAAACTATTGTGTAAATCCACTTGTAACAGCGTAATAGATATGACCTTTAACATTATCCCGCAAAATTATTAATTGCAATAAAGGTTATTGGAACATCGCAAAACGAGGCCACGTTACACGAGTAAGTCTCCTCGCATGCCGTTAATAACTGAGAAGCAGCCAGATAATGGAAGCAGCCAGCTACCCCGAGACTGGGTGGAGTTCAATGTGATTTACCGTCTTCTTTCAGCGGGCACCCTAAGTGCTTCGTCCGGTTTCAGAACAGGCATTCTTCAAATTAATTACTAGGATTTGTCAGCACTAGTTTAAGACTCTAGATTCAAATCCGACTCCAGACACGGTGTAGGAAGTCGTTGAATAACTTTGATTAACATTCTCTTACGTTACTCCACTTCGTTGGCCGTGAGTTATTGAACACCTTAGCATTTAGTCGCGTTTAAGGAGGAATGATTATGTATTTAAAACGTTAAGCATCTATTTGCGTAAAACGATGGACTAAAAACAGACGGTTTACATTAGTCCTAGAGGGATAGCTAAATTAGGGGCGATGAGATTCATGCTTATTTGAAACATTCCTCTTTTAGGGGATGAGAACTAAAAGGCTCATGTTTATGCTAGTAGGATTAAATAGACGGCGTACACATATTTAAAAATATATATTCCCTCGATGGGATTTGAGTATGAAACGCAATGCGTAATTTTGCATATCTAGTTCAAACTAACTGATATAAAGGTTGCCTTTGAGAGCGCTAACTATTTAATTGGGGTGTAAATCGGTATACTTTTGAATATGTAACATCCTGATATGATAGCTCCCTGGTTTGATGAGATGCAAATTGCACGATACTTATCAACTATTATCTGTTAACCTGTACTGAGGAAAATTGCTCATAGCTCATTGTATACGCAGGAATTCAGTAATGAGTAAGGGTTGTTGGGAGGGAACGACCATAGAAGTAAAGATCAGCATTTACGTGATAAATCAACTATGGAGATGTAGTTCAAGCGTTAAGCGCGAGACTCTGATTAAGGTGGTCTCGGGATCGATACCCACCACTAGCAATCTTGTTTGATATTTTCAAGGTTTTAAGTAATTCATGAAATGCAAAGGGGGGTTAAGAAATGAAGTCTTTTAAAAAGTTGTCTCTTTACTGCAACCCTTTGTACAATAACTAGTTAGACAATTAAACAGGGAGATGCAACTGTCCCTAGGAAGGTTTCCCTTTATTAAAATGTAAAATACATAGGTGTGAGAAAGCGGCCAAGCACAAAATGGGGGAGGGGGAATTATTCAACACTTAAAGCACTTAAAGTGGTTCTATAACACTCCTTTACAACTACGTTACGACTACGTTAAAACTTCGTTAAGACTACGTTACGACCACGTTACGACTACGTTACTACTCATTGATATTAAACATCTATAGTAGGCTAGATCCGCAGTCTCCTTTACGTCCGCACAGGCGCGAGCGTACCAAATTCAGCGCGCCCCACAATCAATCCCACCATTTCAAAATGGCGTTTGAATTTATGCTTTTTTAATGCAATAAAGTATTTTACTGAATTGTTTGATAAGGTTTTAGCTTGTGCAGCATGGGAATGCTCAAACAGAAACAATAAGAAATTATTGCACCAGGGAATTTAGTAATCATGGTGTTAAAGGCTAATATTATGCTCGACTGTCAAACTGACGGCCATCTTAAAAAATATTTGGTCTACAAATCGCTCCAATCTACTTAACATGCAAACTGAATGTCAAGATGGCTTCTAATTGACACGCCAGTTGACCAATGTCTGCGGATCTAGCCTACTATAGATGTTTAATGTCAATGTAACAACTACGTAACAACTACGTTACGACTACGTTACGACAACGTTACGACTACGTTACAACTACGCTATGACTACGTTACAACGACGTTATGACGACGTTACAACTACGTTACGACGACGTTACAAGTACGTTACGACAACGTTATGACTACGTTACGACTACGTTACAACTACGTTACGACTACGTTACAACTATGGTTTTTTCACCACCACCACCACCAGCCACCAGTGGGGCGGGGAGGGGGGGGGGGCTATTTAGTAGTTGACAGATGAAACATTTCCTGGCAGGAGTGGCCACTGGCCAGGTGCTTTATGATCAAACGGTTGACGCTCACGATACAACGCAATGTCGTACATAACCGTGTTCGTTCATATTTAACTGTTACCCCAAAGAGAATGCATTATATTGCCCGAACAAATTATGTGAGGTACGTGTTTGTGCAGCAAAATGCACTTATGAAGGGGTAGACGAATATTTACGACTTTGGATTACCTTGCAAGGAGTTTAAGCTGAGGTCGGCTACGTGTTGTGAATATCAGTGATTGCGAAGCTCCAAGGTGTAATAAAACCCCACATCTCAAAGATAGCTACTGTATCGTATCGTCACGTTGGCTTAGGTCCTAGTACCGACATAGTTGGTTCAAGTATAACGCAGGAGTCTCTGATTCGGGACGTCACGGGTTCGAATGTAGCCACCGACAATCCTGACTCCTTTTCTTTATTGTTATTTATTTATGAATTGGCCACTTTCAGCTTTTTTCTGCCAGGCAGAGCGTTCACACCACTCTTCCTCGACACGCACGAGTGGTTCGAGTGAGAACCGGCCAAGCGAGCATGTCTAAACAGCTGTATAGAATATATCTCCGAGATTTACTTCCGAGATTTACTTTAGTTTTTAATTCGAATATTAGGATTGAGACATTTTAAATGGCCCTAGGACATACTTCACCATTCTTCACACTGTTGTTAAGCAGCAAGACGGTATTAAAGACAAAAACCTCTAAATTGGTCAAGTGGAATAATTGTTGCACTAAAAATCAGTAATGTGACTGAGTGGGTAGACTCTAAACACGAATTTATTATTTCATTTATTTATTTAAATTCAAGGTATGCCTCCACTCAGCGCGCCTCATTAACAAAGCAATACATAGAGTCGGCATAGGCCTCACCCAATTGCCAATATAACTTACCTAATAGATGCTCGGGTGTCAGTGATCGCTTGAAACACCGTAAACTAGTTAGAAAGCGTACGTTTTCACTTAAATATTACAAGCATGGGTACGGGATACAGTACAAGAGTGAACGTAGCTACTAAATCAAGGCAACGGATCGTCGAATAAGAATACAATTATTTTAATAATACGTCTCTTATCATAATTCAGATCATAATAATCACATTGTTACTTCTTAGACAAGTATGAAGAGGGATATAAAAATAAATATATTTTCCTAGCTCGTTCTAGGAGTCACAAATGGTGGAAGTGCGGAGTAGAGAACCACCCACCCCCCAACCCAACCCCCCGCCCCCCACCGCCAATTCTTTAACAGACAGGTTCACCAAAAGCATTCTGGATCTTCTTTATAGGGGCTAAAAAACCCAAAATTATTTTTACCACGTGATCTATAGCACAATACTACACTTAAATGACCGTTTAAAAAATTATACCTTGTAACTGTGATTTAACACGATTTTTTAATTTTTTGATCCAGAAATTTGTCGAAAATTGGTGTTTGGAAATTCCTAAATCGCTTTAACCTGCTTTTTTGGTCACATAGATACTCGAGCATAGTTCAATCTAAAATGCCCCTTTATAACATCGTGTCTTGAAACTGTGCCCAAATATACCTCAACACGCAAAAATATGCATTCCAAAATCACACCATCTTGTAATCAGCATATTTTGACCGAACTATTTGCCAATTACAAAACAAAATATAGAGAATTTACAGAAAAGGCTGTCGAGTACGTCAATATGGCCATATTTTTTTGGATCAAAATCCTCCAAGGTCACGGGGCATAAGATCGTCCCCATGTTATTTCTTATGCGAGATTTTTGCCGATGGGACCTATCTCGAAAATGTCATGTTTGACAATTTTTTGGAAGGTCATGGTGGCCCCAATAATTGTTCTGTTAGTTGCTAAATTCATTACTAGTTAGCCTGAATGAAATATATTTTTTGAGTTTAGTGGTTAAATACCCCTTTATTGAAGGGCAAATTCAACAATAACACAATGTCAATAATGTTCGGTTTTTATCGTTGAACGTGACACACGCTCAGACGGACGGACATACGAATGGTAGTAATGCATATGTGTAAGCTTCACTTCCTTATAGACTACAAGGGTTGGCTCTTTTGTCAACTAATGCGTCTTTGTCAGAAATGTTGTAGGAATTCAATACCATTTTACAATGGTAGTTAGTCTTCTGACGATCATTGTTCAATTAATTCATTTTCAATTTTGTTTTGGTTTATTATATTCAAGTAATATACTTATTATTGTTTAATTTAATATATTGTAGTTGATTATGTTGTTTTTTTAAATAATTTTTTACATACCCATGAAAGGGTATACAAGGGTCGAGGCAATTTACACTGTATTTAAACTATGGAAATAACAAAATTGGATTGTAATGAATTGTATTGTGCACATGATAAAACTGATGTATATAAATTATACCGTACGGCAAGCATTCTTACAAAAAATATTTTTTGTATACTATACTACGGAATAACTCATTAAATACCCCTGTTTCAAACGCGTTATTATTGTAATCTAGAGTACAGCAATAAATTCTAGCGATATTTTTACTGTCAGGCTTGAATTCTGGGGAGGTTAAAACTCTGCGTTCAAACATATTATGTACGCTGGGAAAGTTAAAAAAAATTCGATTTTTTGCGAATAAAAGATTAAAAGCGAATTGTTGTATACGTAAAAATCACAATGATGTGAGACGAGAAATGGAAATAATATTTAAAAGTTTTGCTTTAAACGCAAGAAGACAATGGGATTTTTTTGTATATTATTATCGTGGTAAACCTGTTTATTGTCTTTTGCATCCTGCCGTTTAGGATACATGTATGTAGGTATTTGAGGTTTAGGAGCTGTCAATACTTTTTCAGTACTCGGAAATCGGAAGTTGGCGGGAAGGTCAACTATAATCATTAATCAATTAAACATAAAAATAATAATTTTTGTGTGAAACCTTTTGTAGGGTTCAATGTATGCCCCTCTTCATGTGGTTTAACTAGGTATATTGTAATAAGGACTATTGAAGAGGGATGTCCGTATGCTAAGAAGGCTTCATCCCTTGCATTCGCATAAAGGACTGAGGAAAACCTAGGAAAAAACTTTCAGTCATGATTTGAGGTCTCGACGGGATTTGAATCCGGGACCTCTCGAATCAGAGTCACGCACTTAGCGCTGAAGCCATAACACTGTCGGTATAGTATTGTAGTGTAGGTATTTCGTTAAGACAAATTAATAACTATGAATTTCCGAGTAGAATAGAATTCATGCTACCTTAGAGCAAAATGTCACAAAATGCACAATCCATTAATAGAGGAAAATATATCCAAGTATAGTAATACAAAAAAATCGTTGCTCAATTTTGGATATTTACCTACCTTTACTTGGTAAAATTTATATTTAATTTTCTAAACAAGAAAAATTGTCGAATTATAATAACGTGAGGTGATCAAAAGTTTTCCGCTGTAAACTGAAACTTTCGCAAGGGAAGTTCCACATAATGATTCGATTGAAAGTGCCTTTGTAATTATTACAGCAAAAAAAGTTAATTCGGCCGGGACGAAATGTATGAGTTGTGAATAATTTAATTAACTCGCCTGTATAGGGTTTCGAATTAACCTCTCAAACTAGTTTGTAATTTATTCGATTTTAAAGGTATTTTTCCCCTTAACGTGAGAAAAACATGGAAAAAATTCATCAATTTACTATTCGAAACGGACTAATTCGGTCGAGCGAGCGCAAGCAAAGCTGTGTTGGTGATCAGTACCATGCTATTAAGCTTATGTAAAACAACATTTTAAACAGTTTAAAGCCAATTTACGAATATCAGCAAAAAACTCATATTTTCAAGAATTTCGAGATCAATAAAACTTAATCACAGTTATAATCTATAATTTATGTGTTGTAATTTTAGTTTAATATGAGTCATAAAATATTTTTTGGTAGTTAAAGAGTCTTTAAATTTGAATCCCTACTAAAGTATTTTACCTTATTCACGTATAATATCAATCCAGCCCTCAAAGCCGCTTTTAAGAGGATTGGATAGTTGCGAAATTAAAACATGCAAGAAAAAAAATTCAAATATATTAATCGGTGCGGTTTGTGTTTAAGATATGCATTTAATTAATTAAAATTCTAATAAAAAACTTACTTACCATCACATCACAACATTTTTTCGTACATACTATAGTTCTCACAAAACCACATAGCGGTCTAGAATCAGTTTTTAGATATTTTGCATCGTTCTCGAGATATCACGAAAAAACTATCCTCTTAAACAGCTGTATCGTCCAGTTCCATACTATACTAAAACCATATTGCGCCGATACTTTTCATTATCCCCCCCCCCCCCCCCCGCTCTCTGTGTGAATAGAGTGGTTGACATAAAGTCCGCTATCACACGATGCATTATCAACGCGTCAAACAAGTGGTCATCTGCTAACCCCAAACGTGTCACACACACAAGCGATTAAAACCACTCGGCTAAAAGGCCCGCCCTATTTTTCAGACACAAGTGACAGATATTGCCAATGCCATGCAAACAAATCAAATAACAAATCTGCGTTGTTAAATTATTTCACCACTCTTGACACAGCTCGGATTTTCTAGGGTAATTTATGAGTGGCATTGGAAACAGAACGAGTTGTAATTTGTCAGTGAGTGCAGTGTGATTTTCAATAACACTTAGTACTTCCATTACATGCTCGTTTAAAAACTGGCAATCAATTTAAACTTGAAAGTATGGCTCGTTTGGTTGTGTTTGTGCCAATGTGTTCACAGCATCTATTTCGTTATTTTTTTCAATTCGTTCCCACAATAGAGCCAATTAATTTGTTAATACAAAAAGTAAAATAAAGAGATCAAGGGTTTATAGTTGTTAATGGCAAATTTTCGTAATCGGGGCTGTGGAGCGACATATCGACAGCACTGAAGTTGCAACGATTTGATATAAAAGGAAACTGACATAATTTTTAACTAAAATCCTTGTTAATGAAAGGCTTCTCTCCTGATTTTTTTGTTTCTTTCTTTTCGACAAGTACAATGAAAAGAGTCGTGATGTCATATCACGGATCAAATGATGCATCGCTTTAGACAACCAAGTGCCTGAAATAATATTAAACAACTCTCTCTTTTTGCCATCGTTAAAAAACATATTATCACAAAATCATAAAGGAAACTGACATAATTTTTAACTAAAATCCTTGTTAATGAAACGCTTCTCACCCGATTTTTTTTCTTTCTTTTCGACAAATACAATGAAAAGAGGCGCGATGTCAAATCACGGATCAAATGATGCATCGCTTTAGTCAAGCAAGTGCCTGAAATAATATTAAACAACTCTGTCTTTCTGTCATCGTTAAAAAACATATTATCACAAAATCAACTATATAATGTTAAATACATTATATTGAGATGGATAATTCAGTTACTTTATTGAACGTTCAAACAATTTTATGCATCACGTTTCTGACAGTAAAGCTATTAAATGCGAAGATGCCGTACTTCCCTTAGTACTTAAAATTTTATTTGTGTACACCGAAATGCATAGCATACACCATTTTTCACAGTGGCAAATGTCGTTTTAGTATTTCGCTAGTATTTTTTTTATTTTTGAAAATTTCTTTTTTCTTTTAATATTTGGGTTATTTGAATTACTTTTATTTAAATATGGTTAATATCCAATATATGTTATCAAAATTGTTGTCGTCCGTACAGTTTGTGTAATATTACAATTTCAAACTTTGTTGTTTGTCATTATTTTGTCTTCATTTATTCGATTAGTTTATTTCGTTGTCCTCATTTGTAAATCATTTTTTATAACTGAAAAGGATAGACGTTTAGAATATTTTTATTCACTGATTACTTCATTAATATCGCGTGAAGTCGTTAGTCTGTGAGTGTACGTGTACATGGCTCACTGTACGTAATGTTGTTATGTTCTCACAAATCACAAGTAACATTAGTTTACTTTACTGCGTTAGGTAATGACATTATAAATCGTGTTTAGATGGTCAGTTCCAAGGCAGCAGAATCAAATCCAATCTATTCAGATCTACAATGCACAAACAATCCAGATGTTATGAAGTTAACCGTCTCGGTAGCTTACGGGTTAAGTACACGACCGGCTATCGGGAGACCGGGGTTCGATACCCCGCTGAATTTTTTTTTTTCATTTCTGGATTAATTTTAATAAAATTAATTACACCTACAGGAGTGTTTCCCGATTAAAGAAATAGAGAAAATACTTTGTTAGTTGTCATGTGGCACAAGTACGTGAAGGTCGTTAACAATACATGGAATTTGTTTGTGGTTCGTGAAAAACTTGAACGAAGATAGTTTGTCTTACTTCAGGTACCAATCATGGTGGCTCGTGCGTAAGGTATATGTAACTCCGGTTCGTAAGGTTACGTGTTAGAATCCCACCACCAGCAATTGGGTGTTCTCTTAAAGTCTTTTCACAATAACCTTACATCCTATTAACCTTGTTGTCATCTGAATTGGGTCACACTGGATAAATCTGATGTGTACCCTACAACGAGCATCCTACGAAAAAGTATTTATTCAGCTAGATAACGAAGTAAGTGTATGGGGTGTGAGGATGGTGATGTGGTACGTAGTAGAAATCCTCCCAAAATACAAAAATTAAAAAAAAAACGGCAGCCAAGCTCTCCTTTCAAAGTCTTCGGCTGTAAATGCTGTGAGATATAGAAGTTGAGCCAAGCATTTCATTCTTTCTCCCTAGTTTCGCATTGAAAAAATGTAAGATCATTTCGCCTGTTGACGAGCGCCAATCCAACCATAATCGTGGTAAAAAAAGTAAAAAATTTTAAACTCAAAATCATAAAAAATTACTTGGCCATTGACTTTTTTAGAGTCCTCGTACCAAAATCAATAGCCAAGTAATTTTTTATGATTTTGAGTTTAAAATTTTTACTTTTTTTACCACGAAAATGGTTGGCTTGGCGCTCGTCAACAGGCGAAATGATCTTACTTATTTTCAATGCGAAACTATGGAGAAAGAATGAAATGCTTGGCTCAACTTCTATATCTCACAGCATTCACAGCCGAAGACTTTAGAAGGAGAGCTTGGCTGCCGTTTTTATGTTTACAAATTTTTGTATTTGGGGGGGATATCACATCTTTTTTTTGTTTGTTTCATATCAAGGCGTGAAATACGTGAAATACGTGTAAAGGTGGATACAGTGCCTTTAAAACAGATTGTTTAGAAACAGGTATGTAACAGGCCTGCTATTTTGGGGAGCTTCCCCCCATGCGAACAGAATATTCATTCTCCAAAAGAGAGCGGTTCGTATCATAGCTGGTGTCTCCAGAAGACACTCATGTAGAGAACTTTTCAAGGAACTTGGTATTCTTACTCTAGCATGTACCCTTATCCAATCAGCCGCATTATTCGTTCACACCAACCGTAACCTCTTCCATCTAAATGCTTCTGTGCACTCCCATAACACTAGAGCCAACCTTCACATACACAGGCCCTCCCACAATCTGCGCCTCTTTGCACAAGGCCCTGAATATCTATCTTCCACCCTCTACAATAAGCTCCCTGACCACATCAAAACCTCTCCCACCCTGTCTTCCTTTAAACATAAGTTGAAATCATATCTTACAGCAAACAGCTTTTACTCCATCAATGACTACCTCTCCATGTAAATATTTGCAGTTAATTCATTTTTTCATTATAATATTTACAAATTATCTAGAGTATAACCACAAACAAGCACTGTAATTTAAAATTTTCAAATGTTCCCTTAGCCGAAATGATGTAACAAACTTCTATATATAATATGTGCTTACACGCTTCCTTGGATTGTGCAGGTATATAAGACACATTCTGCTGTACATCCTCCAATTGCTGTTTTCTGTGCCATCAGCAATTCTCATCACAATATCACATCAATATTGCTTTATATCCAACTTTTCTTTATTCTATATGAATTCTTAATCTAGTAGGGCATTCTATTATTTTGCATCTACTTTACTTTAACATAAACACTAATCAATCAATCATCACACATATATATATATATATATCAATTATATATTATAGACACATTCTACTGTACATCATTGCTGTTTTCTGTGCCATTAGCAATTCTTATCACAATATCATATCAATTATTGCTTTATATCCAATTTTTCTTTATTCTATATGAATTCTTAATCTAGTAGGGCATATTTTTCATCTACTCTACTTTAACATAAACACTGTGTTTATCATTATTAATCAATTAATGAATCATCATATATATATATATCAATATTATCAATCATCATACATATCAATATCAATATCCATATCAATTATCATTTATGCTTTATATTCAACTATTCTTTCTTCTAACACTGTGTATATCATTATAATTACTATCACTTTTATTATTAATTATTAATTATAGACTATTCACTTTCTCTGCAAAGAGTAATACTTGTACACTGTACTAGTCTAAGTGAATAAAAATATCTATCTATCTATCTATCTATCTATCTATCTATCTATCTATCTATCTATCTATCTATCTATCTATCTATCTATATATCTATCTATCTATCAAAAGCTACCATCTTTTGTTTTTGTTTACAATCTGTAGTTGGCAATATACAATGTTCTTATTAAATTTCCAATGGTTAATGTCGTCTTGGGTGTTTGTGTGAATGATTTTTTGACCGGAATATAAAACATTGACTCATAATTTTAATCAGCAATTAAAATATTAAAATTGTATAAAATATGACCTAAAGTTTTTCCCAAAGTTAAAGGTGGTAGGGAACAGTGGGGGTGAAATATCGCTTGCCTCCTGGCGGATTATTATGTTTCATATTATTATGTACCACCATGCCAAATTTCATGCTGATAACTCATACGGTGCCTTCATAATGAATGCTGGAAATCAAGGTAAAAATAACATAAACTATTAGGGATGGGGGTTGAAAAAATGTGGTTTAGGAAATGAGAATAGGCCGATTGGGTTAAAACACATTAAAACATAATTTCCTAATTTGAATAAAAATTCAATTTTGGGTAAGAGCTATGAATTATTTCAATTTTAGGGGGTGTTGGGGGTGGAATATCGCTTCCCTCTCGGCGAATTATTTTTCATATTAGGATGTACCATCATGCCAAATTTCATGCTGATAACTCATTAGGTGCCTTCATGGTGAATGCTGGAAATCAAGGTAACAATAATATAAACTATTAGGGATGGGGGTTGAAAAATTATGGTTTAGGAAATGAGAATAGGCCGATTGGGTTAAAACACATTAAAACATAACTTAATAATTTGAATAAAAATTCAATTTTGGGTTAGAGCTATGAATTATTCCAATTTTAGGGGATGATTTAGGAAGTGTTGGGGGTGGAATATCGCTTACCTCTCGGTGAATTATTTTTCATATTAGTATGTACCATCATGCAAAATTTCATCCTGATAACTCATTAGGTGCCTTCATGGTGAATGCTGGAAATCAAGGTAAAAATAATATAAACTATAAGGGATGGGGGTTGAAAAATGTGGTTAAGGAAATAAGAATAGGCCAATTGGGTTAAAAAACATTAAAACATAATTTTAATAACTAATTTGAATAAAACATCAATTTTAGATTAGAGTTATGAATTATTCCAATTTTAGGGGATGTTGGGGGTGGAATATCGCTTGCCTCTCGGCGGATTATTTTTCATATTATTATGTACCATCATGTTAAATTTCATTGATGATAACTTATTAGGTGCCTTCGTGGTGAATGCTGGAAATCAAGGTAAAAATAATATAAACTATTAGGGATGAAGGTTGACAAAATGTGGTTTATACAATAAGAATAGGCCGATTGGGTTAAAACACATTAGAACATAATTTGAATAACTAATTTGATTAAAAATTCAATTTTGGGTTTGAGCTATGAATTATTTTAATCATAGGGGATAATTAAGGGGGTGTTTGGGGTGGAATATTGCTTGCCTCTCGGCGGAAGTATGTGAGTCTGAGGTACATCTAAGTGTGGTCCAAGTTTCATAGTTCTAAGATGCACCGTTTTCTTTGTAGGCTCTTTTTCCTCTGTCAGAATCCCACCCCCAAACTACCAACCAACCAACCAACCAACCAACCAACCAACCAACCAGCCAGCCGGAAGATTTTCTTCGATTTTTACGCACTTTTTTCGGATCGGGCTGATTTTTTTTTTGTATGTCATGGACCACATATCAGATCATATACCGAGTTTCAAGATTGTAAATCTTTCGGGACGGCGTGTGCAGATATCTCAAAACCCCCCAACTCGGGTAGGAGTAAACAGGGACGAGTTAGTCATCGCCTTCTAGCAGTCGGCGTGCGCTTGGCTGCGGGCGAACGACCGTCGCCCTAGATGAAGGGATTTTCCAATGCCCATTCTGACGACACAATATAAGAAATTGCAGTTTGACTGAAGAAAACTTGTAAACAATCCAATGGTCTTGCCGGAAACCTCCGAATTGTGATAACACCTTTCATATAAAAGCTAAGTAAAACTGTAATTTGTATAGTACATTATTATACGAAATACTTTAATTAAAGACGGTGCGGTGTGGGTAAGTAACGAGTCAACGCTAAGACTTCGCCAATTAGTTCGGTCGGCTCGTATACTTTCTCGTTATTGAAACAAGGCGCAATGTAGGCTGTAGGCGTACATAACTAGTAAGTTCGCCAAGCGAACTTCGAACCACCTTAGTTGCCAAACTAATACACCGTACGCGCTCGTGTTTGAACACGTATTATACTGATCAAGTCATTTACGTAATTTAAAGTAAGTCCTGCAAACGTAAAAAAAAAAACTATTTTTAAAAGGTCAGTCTACTTTTTATAAATAAACAGAGGTTCATTCTTTATTTAAAATCAACCATGCAAAGTGTGTCCAGCACTAGGAAAATGGACACGTTAAAACGCATATAAATCAGATGAATAAAACAAGTCGGATGCCGTGCGTGGAGAGAATGAAACTGTAGACAACTCACACCGGGCTTTATAAATCTTCGGCAAGCCGGAGCAAATAGTCTCGGGGACTCCCTCACCTCGCCTCGCAGCGCTGGCACCATCTAGCGGCGTCCACTAGAATCAGTTAGTACCGGCGCCTGCATTGATACACTACGATTTACACTTAACCTGGGTCTATAAATATTTGATTGGATATTGCTTAACGTCTTATATTTATGCAACTTGGCTAATCGAGACGAAGGGAGGGACGTAAGGGATGACGCGGGGGGACAAGGGGTGGACAGGCCTGTGCTTGTCAGAACCAGCCACAAGCATATGGGGAGGGCAGGGTGGTTCCCCCACGCCGTGGTCGTCTCCGTCTGTGTCATCATCCGTCCGTGTTGTCATTGTCGTCGCCGTCGGGGAGGTAGTCAAGGTAGTTTCAGGGAGAAAAACTCCCCTAATCACGGGCCAAACCCGTGATTAGATCCCATTACCAAATTCCCTGACTTTTCTAGACTTTTCTAGACTTCAAATTGGACTTTCTTAGAATACATACAATACTACAATTCAGAGATAAGAATGTACCCGTCCTGATGGTCTAGTGGTTAAGACGCGTGCGTGGAATGTGGGAGATCCGTGGTTCGATTCCAGGTTGAGGCGGATTTTTTTAATTTCTGAGTTGTAGTAAATAATATAATTGCTTTGTTCTAAAGAAACATTATTTTCATATCTAGAGAACCCTTCCTTCCTTTGCTTATTGCTGGAACTATCAAACACGTGTCTGTCCTCCCGACATCCGTATGCTAGATTGAAGCTGTATGACTTAAACGGTTGACGCTCCCCAAATTAAATTAACTATAAAACTTTATTGACAAAGCACGCATTACAACTCCAGAATTTGATAAGAGCTTTTTTTTATTAGATACAATTCAAAATACTCATTTACTCATAGTCATTTTGTGCAGGCTCCTACATAATCTTGCCAGTGTGACGAAAACTTAATTTACTTTATCTACCCATACTTTCGAGGTTAAATTTGATTTGTGATCAAATCATGTAAATCAGCCACGTCTATTCCGTTTTTAACTTGTTAAATGCTGTAGTGTCACTCAAAATTTATATCTGATGCCCATGCAATACCCCCCCCCCCCACACACACGTTCATTCCCAACTTTTGCTTCGAATGGTTGGTCAAAAGTATATTGTTTGGTCGACTGCTGTAACCTCAACTTTATTACCCAATAAACGTCTTCTTTATGGAGGCCAGACAAAATTGAAAGTCACAACCTGCATTATTCATTACATTCAATATGCAGAACCTAACGTGTTCAAACAGCTATAAAATTTTATTTTTTATATTGAAAATTATTCATGAATTATGTCTAAACAATAAATAAAGTTTAATCGTTTTTGATGAAAATTCAAATCACATATAAAATGTATGGCGTTGTGAACGGTGGAAAAAAGTGAAATGCATTAACATATTTTTATATTGGGAGTCGGTTTTGAATTATATGGCTCTCTGAAGGTACGCTACTGAAATCTTGACACATTTAGCTTACAGAGATAAATCTATCATACTTGGCGTGTGAGACTCTGATTCGCGAGGCCACGGGTTCGAATTCCATCAAAGGCAATCCTTGCTGAGAGTTTCTTCACCTTTCACCTTTCCAACACCCTAATAACACAGTTAGTCGCCTGAAGAGGGTCACACCGGGTAAAGCTGATGTGTACCCTACAGCAAACATCCCTACGAAAAGATTTTAAAGCCCCTTTAATGAAATTAATTTTGTTTTTTACAGGCACAAAACACTGCAATGTTATAAGCTGGAAGATGTTCCCACTGCTTTCATTCACTTAATCACTCCTTGTTGTTTAATTTGTATGATTGTTAATTACATACTTACTTAATTTCCCATTCATTTGTTTATTTACTTATTCCAACCTGCCTTTCATTTCTTTGTCTTGATTATTTCGATATTCAATCTGGTGTCTATAATCAATTACCACTCACCCCCGGTTAATTATTTAAATTAAATTGATTAAAATACTTAAACCTGAATGGAATCAATTTCGCAGATATTTCCCATTGTCTTCTCTACTACCCCTTATATAACCCTTTACTTCCCTTATAATTTGGATCCTGTCCAATATAACAGTTGAGAAAAATGCCAAATTGCCATTCTCTTTAGTGAATTCAACCCTTGATGTGTCTGCTTCATGAAATATTGATAATATTTAATTATCACAATCGTCCTATAAATTCTTAAGTTGTCCCATTTATTTCGATTGTCGACAGTATACACGAGTACGACGTTTGACGTCAAGAATCCAGATTGCCGGCGGAATCCAAGACAAGATTGCTTCTTCTGAACTATCATCTGAACAGCTGTTCAATCTAGTGCGGAATGTACAAGGCAATTCGCGTTTTAAATCTAATAGTTATCCGTCTAATTGGAAACTTTTCGATTTGCATTTAGACAACATGACATACATCTAAAGATATGCAAAACAATGAGACAGCTCTAGTAATCGATACTTATTTTTTAGATCACCCGTTAAATTCTGCCACTGGCTTTCTATCTCAGAAACATTAGTTTTATTAAGAAGTGTACTCCCCAAAACTAGAGGCGAGCTCTGGCAAGTCGTTGGGGGCCAATTAGATTAATACCAGGTTAATAACTTAGGCCTATTTAAAACACTTTAAAAAAGAACTCATTCGAAGTAATTTGTTTTCGAAAAGTAAAATGTCCATTCAAATTTAAAAATATAATAAATTTCGTTATTTTTTTTCTTATCATGATAGGCTGCATTTTTTATCACATTTAATGTAATATTGAATTGTTATTATTAAAATTAAAATTTTAAAATCCCGAAGTAACCTGTGGTTATTTTTGTTGGAAAACAAATAGCAAAATAGTTATTTATTGTTCATTATTCTTCATTTAGAAAGTGAACTATTTTTCAAGACAGCCGTTTATGCACTTGGTACTGTAAATATCAATATCAAATAAGATCCAATAATGTTTTATAATTATGTTTATATTATATTTTATTAACTTAACAACTAAAAAAACTACATATTTGAATTTAAATTAAACAAAATTAATATACACACAATACACATAAGGGATTCTTATCTTAGGAAAATATTAAATGTATCTAATTTGCCTTCTATCCGCTCAATAGGCTCAGCAAATATACGAACCAATATAACTAGGAAAACGCTAAAGTCCCGCCGCGTTGATGGATGAGCTTTTTAAAAATTTTAGTTTGCATGGGATATCTTTACTTTTGCAAGTTCTTTGTTTTGCTGCCTACGCATTGTAGGTGATTGTTGTCAAGTTTCTTTTGTTACCTGTCAATTGGTATTATTTACCGTAAAAAACTTATATTAAAAGCTTTATTTCTATAGATTCTGGCTAACTTTTCCAACTTTTTCTTTCAAAAGGTACTACATCACCATAACCTTAATGTCCATGTATAATATGAACGTTGTAGCCCCACCCGTTTGGTCAGAATTGGCCCAAATGGCACGAAAATATCGCACAAAAATCAAAAAACTTATATTAAAAGCTTTATTTCTATAGATTCTGGCTAACTTTTTCAACTTTTTCTTTCAAAAGGTACTACATCACCATAACCTTAATGTCCATGTATAATATGAACGTTGTAGCTCCACCTGTTTGGTCAGAATTGGCCCAAATGTCACAAAAATATCGCACTAAAAATCGAAAAAAATCGTAAAAGTACGATATTCATGAGAAATATTTCTTCGATTGTACCCAAAAACAATACACCTCTAAGTTCAGAGATTTCGAAGGTCCTGTCAAATTTTCATTAAGATCGGATATGCCGTTTGCCTGGTAGAGAGTTAACAAACAGACAGAAAAACAAAAAACAAAAAAAAAAAAAAACACCCGAGCTAAATTTTTTGGGGGTCAGTGAAATTGAAGTCTTCGCTTCGCTCATCCAACTATCTGTGAATTATTATATATTTGACGTGGCAGTGGCGTACAGGTAAAAATATTTAGCGTTTCATTGTAGTTTACATCTAACGCATGGAAAAGATAATTAAGCGAGCGAAGCGAGCGTTTCCATTTGACTCTGCCGGAAAAAATAGTCACTGTTTGTTTGTTTGTTTGTTTGTTTGTTTTTTTTGTATGTCTCGCCATAACGTTCGAACGGAGGCTCGGATCGAGTTGAAATTTGGACCATCCGCAAGCTTCGTTCTCGATTGAATGCCATTAGTTTTGTGGCAAAATCGTTCAAAAAGTTAAAAAGTTACATTAAAGTTAATCGAAGGTTTTTTTTTTCAAACTAAACGGCGACAAAATCTGAGGTGGCCAAATCATTTAGAATGTCCGTCCGGTCACGAATATGTTAATTTTATTTTGATCCGATAAGTAGGCCTAGTGTAGATGGAAATTACATTATAACAAAAGTAACGTTACCATGGCAAGGCAACGAAAAGTCGCACGAGAATTCTGGTCACTATGCACTGCCACCTAGAAGTAATCAAAATACTATCGAGGAAGCAGTGTATAATTTATTACCAAAGAGTTAATTTATGTTTTCCCAAAGAAATGATGTCAAGGTCCTCTAAATGGCGGTGGATTTTATTCACAAAGTGAAGGTTTACGCACGGGTTTACCCCAAGGAGGTAAGAATAATGTAAGGAGGCAGCATGGCGTCACCAAAACCATAGCCACTTTTGTACGACAATGGTGGTCGGCGAAAGCCTCGAACCCAGAGCAAGGTCGTCGGTATTATTAAAGCTCATTGTCAAAGCTATGAACATTCTTAAACAAACAAAAACGCAGCACATCAACAAAAATTACATTTCACATCTTTGTTATTCATTCTCATATTGATACAAGAGTTTTTGTCAATGTTTGAAGTATAATATCAGCTGTTTCAGTGCAGCCATTTTAACATGGCGACCGTCGATGGTAGTCGCCATATTAGTCAGAGCACCAACGAGAAGCAGCAAATACTGCGATCAGACTGGATCAGACGTTCAAAACGGCCACGTTGATTTGTACAGCCACAGATAGCGCATGCTGTCTCCTTACATTATTCATACCTCCTTGGTTTACACATATACCTTGCCAATAATAAAATATTGGAAACATGTCCCCGTGGACAGCGAACGTCGCAAATTTTAAAATTTAAAAAAATGTGCAATGTGGGTCTAGCTATAGCACGTGCTCGCTTATCAACGCGTCCAACTGAGCGTTTTCTAGTTAATTTAACAGTGGTAGTGTGAGTGATCGCTCTGCCCGAAACACACATGCCACAGGAAAGAGCACACGGATGATTCGAGAACTAGTGTAACGGCTTCGTTCTCCTAGACGTCTGCTCGGCAGTCCGGGTTAATGGAGAAACCTACTTGACTGTCAAGGCTACACCGTCCTTTCGGGTGGGACGTAAAGCCGTTGGTCCCCTTGGTACTTTTTGAAAGGAGTAGGCGAAGTGCCGGTACCGGGCTTCCCCTCCTCCCTTCTGTTCACTTCATCCTCATCTATCACCTCACCATTCATCGTCTCGAATAGCCTTAGTGCATTAATATGAGATGCTAAGCAATACAAATCATTCAAAACATATTGAACTGAAACTTAAAAAAATTACTTAGGCCTACCATAGATGCAACATTAATTAACTAGGAAAAACAATAGCGAGTGTCGTGTGTCGCGTGTCAGCATATTGTCACGTGATAAGTTATCATCCAGGTGAAGCCAGTGAAGCATGGTTGGAGCTACTATCAGTTGAACAGTAACCCACCTACGACTACTAGCGTGTTTTGTATCATTGTTAGAGCAGAGAAATCATCGAGGCCTCCTTAGCTCAGTGGTAGAGCGCTAGTCTTGTAAACTAGCGGTCGTGAGTTCGATCCTCACAGGGGGCACTCTTTTTTTTCGTTTTTTAACACGTTTATCCAATTTCACATATTTTAAGACGAATATTGTAACTTGCAAAATCTATAGCATTGTGTAAACATAACTTTTAGTATGCGAACAATCCAAGAAATTAAAATGTAATTTGTGAACATTCAAACATTTTAGCACCTCAAGCATTTTTTTTTATAACCAAACGTTATTTTCTTATTTGATTATAAAATCTCTTCATAACGAATAAAGAAAACACATTGCCCACCACTTTTCAAAAGCTACACAATTAAATGTCAGGTTTTCATTAACCGGAGTGGAGACTAAAAAGATACTCTGTTCTTTATGGTATTGGTAGAATATTTCACCACAACATTCTAATGATTAGGATTTTTGGTATAGATCAAAAATCAAATGTGTATGAAAACACATGAATTAACAACATTCCAGGCTATCCCAGATTTATTTTCGCCTGTAGTTCATTTATTTTGAAAATTAATGAAGAAAATAACTGAAAAACTGCAAAAAACAAAATCACTCAAATATTGATTTAGTAACAACGATTTTCAATTGGATTCCAAAATAACCCATTTGTTTCTAAACGGTTCATCTTTAAAAAATCGTAAATTCAAAAAAATATCGCATTTTACATTGTATGAGGTACAAAACCAAATTTTAGATCCCGGTCTTTTGTACCATAAAGGGTTATTGTACCGAGATATAATTAACGTACGATTTGTTAGTTTTATTTCAATTTTAACATTCTGTACTGAGGTATGTTTTGCAGCTAAGAACAATAGGGATCCACCGTTTTTGATAAAATACATGTTTGTAATGCAAAGTCGTTGTTTGTGTACCGTTATAATACTCAATAATTCGTTGAGTTGATGCAATGAGATGTATCCCATTTCAACTCACTTCATTCCATCAACATCAATACCAACGCAACAAAACAAAACACCAGCTCTGAAATTAGTCTAATCCTCACATGGAAATTAACTAATGATCTTTCCATTGTGCAGTCTGTGGTTTAGCGTGTCGGATTCGGCACACAATTATTAACATTACTAAGCGCAATAAAGTGGATGTCATGAAATATAGAGGATAGGCTTAGAAATGAATAGGCGGTTATTGTTGGATGTGGGGAATTTGTAAAGGCTTCTTAGAAGCTGGTAAATTAGATAAATCTCATTCTAACACAAGTTTAATAAGTAATTCTTACGTCAAAACTAGAACTTGAATTTAGTTTGAAGTAGAGTAGGCCTAAGCAATAAGCTTTAAACGTGGTTTGTTTCCCTCCAATTATACACGTTTCTATTTTGAATAGAAGCTGCTTATGACATGAACAAGCAGATGAATTCAAAATATTTTGTATTGAGATTTAATATTTACATTCGACAAACTTACATTTTCAGTCCTAATGATAACGCAAGATTATTTTAAAAGCTAATGTTTTCGTTACAAATTGATAATTTGTTTTTTTGTGGGGCACGCCAGAATGGCTGGTCTGATTTGGACGAAATTTCACACCAACGTCTAGGTACAATAGATAGAGAGCTGTTAACATGGACAGCAAAATCTGCAGTAATCCAACTTATATGTAAAAAATATAAGAAAGCTCTTTACATTTTTAAACTAAAAGTTCGCTTAGAAAAAAACCACTGGTTCACCCTAATGTTACCACTATGAATGTTGACAACTGACAGTTTAAAAAAAATCTTGCCCTGCCAACTGTTACTTACAAAAATAAATTAACTGCAAAAAATAAAGTTTTACAGAGCTTTACTAAATTGGATTTGAGTTGAGGGGCATTAAAGATGAATGCAGAACATGCTTATCTCGAAGTTTCGAAAATTATTTGCTCCTTCATTAGTTAAAAATTAAAATGCAACTGTACTCGCGTACGCAACACATGGCTCGCTCACTAGACCAATAACGACTTTGGCGTTTTATTAGTACCTACGTTATAAAGTGTTATTCGCATCAATTTTCAAGTGGAACTAGCTTGCCCATGTTGCAACAGCTACGTCACTGGCTTTAAAAGCTTGTCTTAAGTTCTTCACATCATTCACAGAATATTACTTCCAAGTTGTTAACGTGACCAGTTAAAAGGAAAATGTGTTCGTCTTCGTTAGAGTTAAAAATTCTCAGAACTTTATAGGCGTGCTTGTCTTTCTTGGAAACTTTACAAATCTTCACCTCGTCACCCAACTTTTTTCAAGAAACTTTACACCAGTTGGAAAAACAATGTCTTGGAGTTTAAAGTAGTTACCTGACACCTCTATGCATATTATCATCATTAAATGTTGCTGAAAGAGAAGGGTCTGTAGTTAACAGTAGGTATAGTGAGTGATCTGAAACATTTCACTCATATAATAGAATTGCTGCATTGGATGGAGAAATTTTCACAACTAAATAAAAAATGTTACAACCCATAGTTTATTTTATTGACAATTAAATATAAAACGTGTTATTATATAAATATATTCATTTAAATTGTTACACTGGGAAAAAGAAAGGGCATACTCGATTTAAGTCCTTTTTGCGGACATCTTTTCATTTGAAATTGGCGCCGAGCCGGTTAGAAGCTGCAAATGCGACCGATTGATTGCGCCACATACTTGCAACAATTGCAAAATTTGGTATCCTTTTTGTGAATACAATTGAGGCACTGCAAGGAAGAAGGGCGTAAGTCAGAAAACTTAGTTTTGAGAATAAAATAAATAAAAATAAATTTTATTTAGAGTCTACCCACTGAGTTATAACTGATTTTTAGTGGGGGACTTTAAATCAAAGCGACCAAGCCAACCCTGCAGGCCCCGACGTAATCGACGAGTGAGCGATAACCAACCAAAGATCGATATTTTAAATAGGAAATATAGCAATCAGTGGTATGGACAGTGCGAACACCCGCGAATCAACGCCAGAATCAACAAGGCACAGAAACATGTCATAAAGGTGGAAGAAGGTCGTATCATTGCCCTTGTCACCTTGTTCACCTGAAGAGGGGCATACATTACACTCTATAACAGGCTTGATCCCCACTGTAATTTTTTAATATATTAACACAATTTTATAATGTGATGTTCAAAATATAAATATTTAATTATTATTTAACTTTCACTCTTTGCTCTTTACTTTCTAGTTGTATTTTGAAATGTTTAAGGGGCTTTAACTCAATTTTTTTGACATGATCTATAGCACAATACTTCACTAAAATGACAGTTTATAAAATTATATCTTGTAACTGTGATAAAACACGAATTTTTCAATTTTTTTTTATCCAGAAATTTGCGAAAATTGGCGTTTTGGGAAATTTCTTTAAATCGGCTTTAGACTGCTTCTTTTTCGGTCCACATACTAGAGCATAGTACTAATCTAAAATGCCCCTTTATAACATTGTGTCTTGAAACTGTGCACAAATATACCCTCAAACTCGAAAAAATATGCATTCCAAAATCACACCCCATCTTGGTAATCGGTATATTTTGACCAAAACTACTTGCCCAAATTACAAAACAAAATATAGAGAATTTACAGAAAAGGCTGTAGAGTACGTCAATAATGGTTAATTTTTTTTGGATCAAAATCCTCCAAGGTCACGGGGCATAAAGATCGTCCCCATGTTAATTCTTATTGGAGATTTTTGCCGATGTGACCTAGATCGTAATGTGTCATGTTTGACAATTTTTTGGCAGGTCATGGGGCCCCAATAATTTTTCTGTTAATTGCTTAATTCATTACTAGTTAGGCTGAATGAAAATTAATATATTTTTTGAGTTAAGCGGTTAAATACCCCTTTAATCAATTTAAAACGAACAAATAGGATACTTAATGTCAAGTTCAATTGTACATTTGCAGTAATTTACGAGTAGCAAGTTCAAATGAAAACGCGATTCGTAAAACATCGATCACACGTACAGAATGAAACTGACGTGAACTCTTTGAGTGTGTGTCTGTGTTAATCACCCATCTGTTCGAAGGGAGTTAATTGAAGCCCCCGTATTATCACGCACTCGCAATGCGGCAACACTGCACGAGACAATAATTAGCAAGTGCGTTGGCAGCCTCGCGATGCGTTGCCCATTTAAATGATGCCTAATTGTGACAATGTGCGTGGGCTTACCAATCCCGGGGGTAGGGGGGGGGGGGGGGGTCAAGTCTCTGCCGGCACGGGCACGTCCAAGTTGGAATGACGCCGCTAAAAGCAGATGCGAAATAACCAACTTTACGAGGACATTAAATTCAATGGGTTTTATTTTTTAAACTGTTTATATGTTGCAGAAGTTGCAATGTGTGGGGGTGCTTGTGATTGTGCGTGAGTGTGCATATATATGTGTTCATATATATGTTTATTTATCTCATATCTCATTGTTAATAATTATTATTGTTACAAATATAGATTTTTTTCATAAACTCTGCTAAAACAGGTACGGTACCGTGCCTAAGAGTTTTTGAAAATAAAACATGTATGCACATACTTTTTGTTCTTGTTTGTTAATAAAGCATTCATTCATTTATGTTTTAAATCCAAAAAGTCCAACTGAATTGAATTTTGATTTATCAGATTACAAAATTTTAAAATTAATTTAAAAAATAAAAATATTGATTTTCTGATTAATTAAAATTTTGCTTACAGTCAAAGTTGTTTAGGAAATTTGGACGAAGAACCGCTAATCTTTGATAGAACACCTCATTCATGAGTGGTGCATTATTAGCATAAAACTGCACTTAAAAGACTGTTTTCATAATTTTATGTTGTGTACCTGTGATTTTCATGAATTTTGAAAGCGTTTTGATCTTGAAATTAAGCGAAAATTGTCGTTTTGGTGAATATCTCAAATCGGCTTCAACCTGATTATTTTTAGATTCTTAAAGGTACTAGAGCGGTTTTAAAATCGTAAATGCCATATGTTTGAGTGTGTGCAGTACTGCGTCGACCACACATTCATCGCAGAATGTCACACACTTTATTTAGCACAATTTGCAAACGAAAAGTAATGATTTAACTTACAATCTATTAAACAGTAAGTCCCTTTTCTGGTCCCGGGGTAGAATTTGGCCAAGAGCACTCGAATCTGCTGAGCGTAAAAGCTTGAGAAAGAAGTATAGAACATGTCGCATAATTCAGCTAGAATCTATAGAGGCCGGACTATTTTACTCGCCGAAAATAGAGCTTGATAGTTTAATGTTTGCATTAGGGTAACAAATTATTAAATGTGCAAAAATTGGTGTCTTCATTCATTGTTGATAATATTCGTCTGCAAAAGTAAATATTGCAAAATGGATTTTAAAACTTCCCGACGTGAGTGCGTTAGGTATATTGATTGTTTCTTTATGCCTTAACGCATTTTTAAGATGGCTAGTCAGCAAACCCCCCCCCCCCCCCCGACCGCCAAAACCGCGTTTGGGCATGAATTGTCCCTGGTTTTAACGAACATATTTTTTTTCTGCTGACATGTTATCCACAAATTCAAGTAGTCTATTTAGTAAGTAGTTCTATCTCTTGAAAACATGTTCCTATTCGGGAAGACGCAGGTTCGATGTCCGTCATCCGAAATCAAGGCTGTGCAGTTTTAGTCATATGAGTTTTCTTATGGATTTATGGCGCTTTATTGGATTGAGTATAAAATTGTATTACTGGCTTTAAAAAATATGAATAGTAACCAAAATACAAATAATTACATTTTTCTTCACAATCTTCCCAATGAAAATTTGCGTCTTGCCAGCTTCTATAGAACGTGAGTATTTTAGAAGAAAGTCTCCAATTGCAATTTTATGTTTCAATCTACTTTGGTTGCCAACGCCGACGAGCGTTAAGCGCGCGACTCTGATTCGGGAGGACCGGGTTCAAATTCCGTTGAGACCGGAAATCCTGACTGAATTTTTCCCGCGGTTTTCCTTATTCGTTAATGCGAATGCAAGGGATTGAGTCCTCTTAAACAGCCCTCGGACATCCGGTCACATTGTCCTATACGCACCTAGTTGGACACCTGACGAGGGGCGTGAATTGCACCCTAGGCAGGCTTCCCACAAACTGAGTAAATAAATAACTGATAATAAATATAAAAAATAATATATTAAAAAATAAAAATAAAAATATCTAAGTGGGTAGACTCTAAATACAATTTATTTACTAATACAAAAAAAAAACACGTTATTCGACTACAGTATCGACACGGATCATTGTTGTCTCAAGTTAAGCTTGATCTTGGGTTAATTAATTATTTATTATTTATTTATTATATATTAATTTAAATGGCCGGAATCGATCCGAGAACCTCATGTGTGTTAGCGCTGAACCTTCCGAAACCTGTAATACACCTGTGAGTGTATATCTGTGATTAGAGAGTTCCTCCAGGTCTCAACACAAGTAAACTACCTTTCTAAACTAATCTTAAAGTTAATCTTGTCTTAAAGTTAAGCAATTAGTGCAAGTGAAGCATAGTTTTCACAGTATCTTGAGGACAGATCGATATGGGTCGAGGTTAATGAAAAGGATTAGTAGGGAAACGCGATTGGATTTAATTCTGTCACATCTGAGTGGTATTAGAGGCCCAAGCTCAACTTTCAAGTACACAACTGTGTTCACTATATCGGTTGGAGCTTTCAGGCAGCAATGAGTTAGCATGACAGATCGCAACTAAGTATACATGACATTTTTATTTTAATATGTACCTACAGTTGACCCGTCATGTCCTTGTGACATGTATATTTGAAAATTCAACCGAAGGGATGCATAACATGTTCAAAAAATTATAAATGTGCTTTACAAAAAATAACATTATTATTTTCAATCAACTTCTTAATAATGTAAATCGTTTTTGGTGTGCAAAATTTTGATTTGTAGAAAGTTGTATGCATTATTATTTTTACTTACAAACTTCGGTTTGACATCGCTATTGAGTTTGCTTTGTTATAAAAATTAAAGGTTTTTTAAATTTTAAATACTGATTTTAATTGTTTTATTTTCACTCGTAACCCCCCCCCCCCCCGTTGTTTGTAGTAATAGATTTTGACGAAAATTTGTGTTCCTTTGGTTTGATCATGAATAAAATGCCTATAAAATTTTAAATATTGAATTTTTAGTAAACTCAACTTTGAAGCTATACCTAGAGAAAGTTGAAAGAATCGCCGTCGATATTACTTTAAATTGCATTATTATTATTATTATTGCAATTATATTATAATTGGATAAGCGAAGCGAAGACTTCAATTTCACTGACCCCCAAAAAATTTAGCTCGGTGTTTTTTTGTTTGTTTGTTTGTTTTTTTTTTTTCTGTCTATTTAACTCTCTACCAGGCAAACGGCATATCCGATCTTGATGAAAATTGGAGGGGACCTTCGAAATCTCTGAACTTAGAGGTGTATTGTTTTTCGGTACAATCGAAGAAATATTTTTTAGTGCGATATTTTCGTGACATTTGGGCCAATTCTGACCAAACGGGTGGGGCTACAACGTTCATATTTCACATGGACATTAAGGTAATGGTGATGTATTGCTTTTTGAAAGAAAAAGTTGAAAAAGTTAGCCAAAATCCATAGAATAAAGGTTTTAATATGAGTTTTTTTACGGTTTAGTGCGATATTTTCGTGCCATTTGGGCCGATTACGACCAAACGGGTGGGGCTACAACGTTCATATTAAACATGGACATTAAAATTATGGTGATGTAGTACCTTTTGAAAGAAAAAGTTGAAAAAGTTAGCCAGAAACCATAGAAATAAAGCTTTTAATATAAGTTTTTTACGGTAAATAATAACAGTTGACAAGTAACAATAGAAACTTGACAACAATCACCTACAATACAAAGGCAGCAAAGCAAAGCACTTGTAAAAGTAAAGATATCCCACGCAAACTAAAAACTTAAAAAAAGCTCATCCATCAACGCGGTGGGACTTTAGCGTTTTCCTAGTAATATTAAAACATTAAGCATAGTATGATTGAGCCACATATATGTATTGGTTTAATAAATGTATATTTCTTGTCTTTCATTCGTTTAATTCTTAATTTTTATATTTTCAGTGGAAATTATTTTTTGATACTGTCTTTGAAAGATAGAACTGAAAATTATGATCATCCATAGTATTCTATCAAAAATATAATATCATTACACGTCTAATTACAAGCCAAGTATCATAATTGTCCGTGTGCCTAAGTATACACAGTTCTATGTCGGAGCGAAGTATATGTACCAAAACCTTCTGATACTGGACTTCCGGTTTTATGCGGCTCTTCCGTTACTTTTAAAACAATTTCAAATAATTCACCCAAGCAACCTATCATTAAAATTTTTAGCATTAATTCGTTTTGTGTTATTTTACCAGTCGTCTACATATCCAAAGGCTTACAGCCAACAACGACTAATTAAAACAAAACATACTAAATCACCCTGAAAAATTTGTATTTAAAATTTGCAATTAACTCTTACAAATTAATGTGATTGTAACGTGCAATAATGTGGTTTATCAAACCGCGAATACAAAATGTGCCATCTCCAAATGAACAAACAAATTAAAATAAATACAGTACAAATCATATGGGTTACCAGATCTGGGACGCTAACAATGGACGTTTATAATACGGTATTAAATAACATCCTCATACAATTTGCTGTGGTAACTAAAAGGTTGACTATTCAGGACACATTGTTCACACTCTAGATACAATGTTATACACATGTCTTGTTTAAATATCATAAACCACGTCCCATACACACTGAATTCAGTGAATTAATTTGAAGGATTGTTATATGTGTGTTATATACTAGATGTACTATCATCAACATTATCATATTACAAATATAGATATATGATGGAAAATGCTTTCGTGGTTTGTAGCATTGTGCTTTAAACAGAAACTAACACACCGTCAATATTATAAACCAGGAAGTCTAATTTTTACTTGAAAATATCATGAAATTTAAATGTGTCTATCCAATTACAGCTATTTGCTATTTGACTTTACTTAATTCGCTTACAACATTGGAAATAAGCTGATTCCAACTCCACTCCACAAATAATTGTAGTTGTTTTTATTTCAAATAGCGCCGACATGATGCCGTAGGCCCTAAGGAGTACTTATTCATCCATAACTTATTCAGTCAGTATATCAGTTGCATTTGGCTGCTATACTTTCTTCTGTAATTTAGCCCCGCTTTGAATGCGGAAGGTCCCGAATTTGATATACTGACTTAATTTGAATGCGATCCAACCCTATGTTATTATACTAAAGGTCGTAAGAAAATTATTGTTCTTTTGAGACGTCCTATATAGTAACGACTCACATGATTGTATCTGAAAAACCGTCCGGTTAACAGTTTTGAACAGTCAATAACTAAACATGTGTATATGTGTGTTAGGAATATTTTTCATTTGTTAGTTAAAATAGTATTTTCGGACTTTCCTCCGTTAAAAAAAATATTATAGTGATAATAGGACTTTGTTAAAAATTTAAAAACTATTAGGTATAACATTCTTTAACTATCAAATACCTGTGTTGCTACTTACTGTTACATATTTTGTATTTCTGTTTAGAGGTTATAAAAATAATCTAGCATGATGCCAAAAATTGTAAGATGAATTACTTTCATAAGTTGAAACTGATTTAACTTTCAACCAATATATTTCAATAATATTAATTTAATGGAATACAACTTAAGATCTTCTGAATCTAATTAATACTTCATCCGGTTTCCTGTGTGTAATCCAATAACCCTTTGTGATGAAAAACCTTTAGTCAACTTTCTCCCGCATATTTACGGCTTGAGGCCAGGAAATGAAAACTTTACAAATTGTTGAAACATCTTTAAAATATTTTTATTGGTTTCCGCCTTCTCATTTGTACACTTTTTCGATTCTTTTAAAAGAAAACTTTGTTTTGCGATTTTAGTCGAGCATCGAAAACCAAGTTATGAAATACAGCTAATTTAGATTAAGCCACATGATTTATTTTAAAACTTTTACCACTTTAAAAATAAGACAATACAAAATAATAAAATAAATCATTCCATGCTCCTAGCCCAAAAGCCTATAGTTCATGAATCCTCCGAAAATATATTTTTATAACACAACTTTGACCCCTATCACAACGTTACTTAATTGCAGATTTGTCTTCCACACAATCCCAAGGCTCGAGTGGGACAAGCCTTTTTTAACACAACATTACAAGGCTCGAGTGGGACAAGCCTTTTTTAACACAACATTATTTTTTAATAAAATAATTGTAAACACGAAAAAACTCATGAAATCAGTGTGTTTTTAGGTAAAAATTACTACATCGATATGTGTATAATTTTGTCGACGCGCCCTATCCCATATCGTAGTCTTTTTCGTGAGAGTATATGGCGAACCCTATTATTGTTTATTATTTCCCGATATTATCGATAAAGGAAAGACCATAAACACTATCAAAGTTCCGTTCTACAATATAATAGCAGTCTGACCTTGACCTAGACACGCAATGTCGCACGCAATGTCACACGCAATGAAAGCCGGTCAAGTGCGCGTGCTTCGCGTGTCCGATTCTCTCGAGTACTAACATTGTTGCTTCCTGGCTGTCCTCCGAGAGTAGCACTTGTACAAGTTTAGACAAGATTTAAGGTTTATTTTTCAATTTCTTTGATCGTGAAACACTCCAGTAGGTGTAATTGATTTTATGTAAATCAATCCAGAAACTAAAATATTCATCTCAGCGGGGTATCGAACCCCGGTCTCCCGATTGCTGGTTGAGTGCTTTACCCATAAGTTACCGAGACGGTTAACTTCATAACAACTGGATTGTTGGAGACCGGGGTTTGATACCCCGCTGAGATGGATTTTGTAATTTCAGGATTGGTTTACATAAAAAGCTTAAATTAAGACATTGCATTTATTGTATTTTATGGTTATCACTCAAATACAGCATTGCTGCCTTTTTACATTGAGGTATGCTAAAATTAATAAATTGAATAACATAAAATGTATTATAAACAGTTCAAAATAAACATTTCAGAAAACATACAATGAACAGAAATATCTAGGCCTAAATAAAATAATAGTGATATAATGATAATGATAGTAACTATAATGATACTCTACAATGATTTATGTGTTGATGGATTAATGGGTTACATAGTAATGGTACGAGTATTTAAAATAACAAAACACAAAATAAAATGTATATCCTAATTAATTTTAAAACTTTTGTGTATGATTCTTAACGTAGCCCAATAACAGGGAGATAGCCGAATTCGGAAGACTATATACATTTTAATGGGGCAAGTGCTGTCCTTCTTTGTAAATCAGCTTTTTAACTGAATAAATAAAACAAATAAAATAACTATATTTTTCCGCTAAGATGTTTTTGTCAATAAATATTTGGCAAGGTTTTTGTGACTTTATTTTTCATTAGTAGTTTCATTATTTTACGTTACTTTAGCTGTAATTAACTATATTATCTCTTCACCTCTACTCAAATTAAATTAGTAATAGGCCTACCGTGCAAATGAGGCAGGAATCAATTATTGATTTTCATGAATTGTTACATTAAACACGGTTGAAAATCATACTAAATGCAAATGTGAGTTGAGGTAGGCATGTAGTGAAAATTAATACGAGTTATCTTATAGATACCAAATTATATAGCTGAGTTCAAGCCCAAACTGATTGACCAATAGCTTAAATTATATTAGCTAGGCACTCTGAACTGATAGCATGTGTGTGGACAGAGGGAATTAAATTTGAACAACGAATTAATCGAGAACATATCATTTTACGTTTGAAAACTTTTTGAAGTTGAAAACTTTAAATCGGCTTGTCAGTTGTCAAAAAATATTTTATTGCAGCTCCGTACATTTTACCATACCCTACCCGGCACCTCCACCAAAACAATGACTTCCTTGATACTCATAATATACCAGACTCGTTTTGAAATTACGGGTACTCACAATACAGTTTATACCGGGGTCGTCGCAAAATTAGATAATATTTACAATACATAATATATTTAATAACTGTAATGCAGCTACAAAATAATGAATGGTTTATTTTATTATAGATTTTATTTCATAAGCATATGGCAATGGACATAAATTATCTTGCAAACCTTACCATGTATATAATAAAGTAAAGAAAGGAACTGACTGTGCGTCAAATCCGGGATTTTAAATTGTGATTGAATTTTATGAGCAGTACGATTTCAACGACGATATCAACGGAAAACGAAATCGTCAAATCAAAATTATGTTCACGGTTCTTATTTCCAAAACGTTGCAGAGTATTATTATGATATTCAATATTATAATGTCACGTTAAATGTGTATTTTAATGGTCAATATTGTACGGTATTCACCATATCGATTAAAGCTGTGTATTGTGTTAAGCTGAAGGATAAGGATTTTAAAAGATAATTACATGAAAATGATATATATTACTCTAAACTTATTATATAAGAATATCCGAAATAATTGCACACATTGTTCAAACTGTAAAATAACAAGAGATTTTAATATATTATTGTAATCATCTTAAAATAATGCTCTGATCTGTCCAGAAGTGACCAAAGCATAAGATTTATTTAGTGTCGAGGTAGGCCGCGCGGCCTTGGGTCCATGTATATTAACGCTGAACAGGCTCTGAATCATCTTCACTTGGAGCCAGCCGACAGCCAACATGACGCACAGAAGGAGACCCGAACACACGTTCACCTGGAAACAAAACACGACACATTGGCGGGAAGTTCAAATATACGATCTTCTCAAGAGAAATATGGACGAAAACAAAATGGCGAAAATTCCGAAGTTGTTTCAAGCCAACTCACAGTCGCGCCCCCAGCGTCCACTATTTCTTTCTGGAGTTGTCGTGAGAGCGCAGCAGAGGTCTAGATGAGGATTGTGATTGGATACTTTTTTCAAACTCGAAAAAGAAGTTCCACGAGAAACTTCTTTCTTCTTTTGCCTTGATAATTTCAGGCCAAATGGTTAGGTTAGTTTTCGTTGTCTTCCTGTGATGAATTAGGTGAGTAAAGAGTATTAATAGCGAACCTATTCTTGTTACAGTATTCGATAATAGTCTTTAAAACATTTTAGTATTTGTATTTTAGAGTTTGTACACTAATTTTAAAATGTTCGATCTCAAAAAAGCACAGATACAAGTAAACAAATTATTGACGACGAATAAAATTGATCGTTAACGTCTTCTTATTTATATTAATTTAGTTGAAAGTTTCCAGATCCGCAATGGAATTTGACAATACTCAGAAATAAAATTTTCTTGTTTGGCTAGTAGTAAAATGTATATTTGGGCCACATTATATTTTTTTGACCAATATTACCAATCGAAAAGAACTAAAATAATATGTCATTTACTTTACTCAACAAACTAAAGTAAAGCTTTATATTTGTAACGCCAAGTGAAATTATGTTTATCGTTCGACCATTTGGTAACAATATTTCCACAAATCTCGTTCGACGTGTAAGGAAAATCTACTCGATAAAAATATAATTTCAACATCATCACCACCACCATAACAAAAGATTATAATAGTTTCATCATTTGTGTTTTATATTTTCCCAGTATCGACTATTGTTAAGTACTAGATTCTGTTGTTTCTGGTATACAATTGTGTTAGTCGAGAACAACGTACAAAAGACTGGGACCAAAATTTCGCTTTCTACTTTTAACAATTAGAAATTTGGTAGGTATTTAAATAAAATAAGAATATTTTAAGATATTTTTCCTTTATCTTTTATAAACACAAACATATTTTGGATTCAAAATTGACTTTTAAAGTTATTATGGGAAAATCTTAATTTTAGTTCATTTTCAATTTTTTGCAATTTTTATTTCCCCCCCTTTTTTTGTACATGTTGGAATTGAATCTACTACAGGCAAACAAAATATCCGGGACGTCCCGGAAATAAATGTGTATTTTTGTGTTTACAATTTGTTTTTTAAACCACTACAAATTATCATTCTTATCATTAGAATAGAGTGGGCAATATTCTACCAATTCCGAACAAAACAAAGTAGCTTTTTACCCGGGTTAAAAGTATGTCAAACTGGCAGATAATGAGTAGATTTTGAAAAGTGTTGGAAAATAAGTATCCCCACTGTCCTATAAATGTTAAAAGATCTGAGGTGAGAAAGGATTAATTTCCTGAGTAAGTAACTTGTAACGAGGACTACACAGTTTATAAAAATAATAGTCAAAGCTTATTTTTCTTCTCTGCATCGACAGGTTCCAACCATCTAATAATAATTTGTTAAAGCCAAAATTTAATGGAAAATAAACACGCGAGAAATTTCCATAAACGACAGAGTGGTCATTAAAAGGTATTTTTCGATTTTAAATTATGTATGTTGAAAAATGTTTACCGAAAAAGAGTTCAAACGCTGTGCATACAAGCTGCAAATTAAAACGTGTACGCCTGATATAGCCAGAGCGTAACCGTACGTTTACTTTGTACTAAATTTCATAAAAGAGTTAAACATATGTTTACATTCTTCCTTGAAATGATAGTAATGGTCTTTCCAAGAGAAAGTGGCAGCTTATTAAGTTATAGAATCATACGAGAGGGCGGATGGTTCATTTTAAAGAATAAAATGAAGAAACATCTTGGGATTATGTAGAACTTAAAATGTTATGGTGAGGCAGTTCATTACTAACAACATAATATGTTATTTCAAATTCTCCAATAGTTTTAAATTTCGTGCGAATACATCAATACAATATTATATCAATAACGAAAGTACAATCATCTTTTTATTTTCAATTATTGATTATCCAATATTTATATCGTATAAACGAAACGAAATTGTTTGGTCACATTATATAAGGCTAAGAAACAATACAAGTAACTTGTTTGCAATAAATTTAAATTTAAACTTATTAATGGTAAGCTCAGTGACAACGCACTTTGGTATAGTTAAGTACAGTTACAACTTAACCGTGTAGAGTGAAGCTGAATTGCAACTAACTTGTGTTAAGTTACAACTTACTTCTAAACAGATGCACTAAATTACATCTTTCTTGTGCATAATAAATCTTTATTTATGTACCTACTTACTATGTGACAAATTAATTTCGTGCAGTTAACTAATGTGGCAACTTGTGTATAGTTAACCTATATTATATTACCGGTATTACATAATAATTCTTTATTCCACAAACCCACAAGTCATGTAACTAAAACTACAATTATTTATTCATCACAATTTAAAAACAAACCAAAACGATATACAAATTATTAAATACAGGAACACATAAAATTAAAATTATACAACAAATACGTCCACAATAAATAAAACTGGAATATTTTAAGTAAAAATATAAAAAAAACGACTGGAAAACCAAGATAAATAAAAAAAATACGTTTTAAAATACAAAACTAGTGAAAAGGTGATAAGAGTGATTAATATCATGTTGTTAAACAGGTAAAAACAGCTGATGGAAATGAATGAAGTTTCATGTACGGGGATGATGTCAATTTCTGTATCAATGGCCATTAATTTGTTGTAGGGGTCTTGAATTCGGTTGATGCTGGAAAATTTAAAAACGTCAATACGAGTACATGGACTTTTAAAGGGGATGTGATATCTTGTACTATTGTGTGTAGTAAAGTAAACACTTACTTTCGTGAAGTTCAACTCGGCGACTGCTCGGTCCCTGGCCTCCACGGTTCGCCTGGCCATGAGGTGCCACTCCATTCTCTCGATGTGACGTTCAACCGCAGATAGCGACGTCACTATGTCTTGCTCAGGAGAGGTACGGTCAACGCTTTCTGCGTCGGGGGGTACGGCTGTTCACATGAAGAAAGAATTGCACATTTTAGACATATTCTTTAAACTTTAAAGTGTGGATAACAGAAACACAGCAGCACATGGCAATTGCGCGCAGAATTGTAACTCATCAACCGATGATCTACCATAGACAATTTGAAGTTGATATTATAATAAAGGCGTCGCTTACACAGTTTATCCGTAATTCAAGTCCTAAAAATGCCAATTGTCACAAGTTTCATAGGCGTATCCAGGAATTCATAAAGAGAGGGGGGTTAACCAACTAAATTATAGATGTACCGAACGGGAAATTTTCTCATTCTATATCATTTTGGTGAAAATCTGAGCGTTTGCCCAACTTTTTATCTACTAAAATCCTGTTTTTAATATTAATTGTTTTCTCTTTCAATGTTATTTTGGTGAAAATCTGTGCGTTTTAAAACATCACAATAACCAACTTTGTATCTACTAAAATCCTCTTTTGGTCAGATTGTAATTTGCTTTTAGTATTGCGATAAAACAGTTATTCTTATTCTCCATTGAAACGTTATAGTGCACTTTCACACTTTTTCCTTCTTGGATACGCAACTGATAAGTTAACTTTACTGTGTTTGTTAAAATATGTTATCCCTCTCGTACTTAAAATATGAGATAGGCCAATGATCAATATTTTACTTATGTCAACAAAGTATACAAACTTTTTGTTGGGATGCCCGCTGTAAGAGTGTGTGTGCTAAGAGAACTCGATCCCTTGCATTCACATTAACTACCGTACTGAGAAAAACCTCGGAAAAAAACTTTCAGTCATGATTGCAGGTCTCAACGGGATTCGAATTCGGATATGCCTCAAGCGTAAGACGAGAGACTCCGATTCTGAAGGTGTCGAGCTCGAATCCCACCACCAGTTATCCTGAAAAAGTTGTTTGAGGTTTTCTTCAGTCGTTAATGCGAATTCAAGGGATTTAGTCCTCTAAAATCACCCCCGGGCCTACAATCCAACTTAAAGAAAATTGTTCTGTATTAAAATTGGGGCATCCAATTCCAAATTCAATTGTGTATTGGGCGTCATTTTCACAAGAAAATTCCTGTTTTAAATAGTAAAAATGCAAAATTCCGACGACACATATTTATAATGAGCTGAAATCAAAACCCAATTAAAACACATTAAAATTTTAAATCTTACTATAAACTCATCGAATTTAGATTTAAATGAAATGTAATGTTTTAAATCTATTCAAAGTGTCCCCAGAGAGTTAAGTCGGAGATGAACTCACTGTCAACCTTGAACACCACGGTCTTGCTATTAACACTACTGAACGTGTTGTCCCAACACAAAGAATACGCCCCCTCTTCTTTAGCCTCGACGCGATGCTGATTCCCCCCCTGTTGAACGTCCTTGAGCAGCGGGACTCCCTCCGGTGACGTCATCATGAAGTTAACATCAAGCTTCCCGCGCCCGCCGTCCACCACGCTGTACTCCACGACGAGGTGGTCTCCCGAGGTCACGGTCTCGTAGAAACACCACGTCTCGCCGTGGCCTACGCGCACGGTCAAGTCTAGACATTCGGACACGAAGATTTGGGTGGTTAAAAGTAAGAAATAGATTAGTTGGGCAGGCCTAGACATGATGAATTTTGTTTTCTAGTTAGTTCGTTGCTGGGGAATGATTGTACGTCGACCAACAATGTTCGTTATCAATGCAATTTGCTTCAATTGTTTGCACTTTATGTTAAATACATAATTTACATAATAAACAATTTTACAAATGTAATTTAAATTTATTTTAAATTTACAAAAAAAAACATTTAAAAGTTACAAAACTGGACAGAATTAGAAGCGACAATAGAGGTTTAAATTAGGAAGGGAACGTTTAAGATGGTTTGGGCATATGAAGAGGGTGAAAATGGATAGGATCCCAAGACGAGACTTTGAAGCAGAGGAGGAGGTGAAAGAAAAGTAGGAAGACCGAGAGAAAGATGGGGAAGATTGATTGAAAGAGACGTTGAAGAGAGAGGTGAATCGTGGAACCAGGTGACGGAATTGAAGCTGTGGGAGAACAGGAAAAGTGGGGAAAATTGGTGGAGAAGCAGATGCAGGTGAAGATGACGATGAAGATGTTATGAAGAAACGCTGAGCCCGGCAATCTAGGCAAAAAATAGTTTCGTGTCCTAGATATCGGTGTGAAGAACACCACTCAACCAGATGATGTTGGAAATGAGTTTTGACGATTATTATCTTAAAGTTATCTTTAGTTTGTATTTAAAAAGCTGAAAGGACACATTCACTAAAAAGTGTGTTGTTGTAAAATTTGTATTGTACAACAATTGGCCTTAATAAAATTAAAGATTAAAATTACATTTAATTAACAAATCACAATTGAAGAAATAGTCAGTCGTGCAATAACATGTATTCTTTTAATTCGGAAAACTATTCCGTTAACAAACATTAGATAAAAAGTTAAAAACAAGACATTTTTAAACAAAGGTACACTAATATATGTTTACATTGGTAGTACACATTCACAGTGTACATTGAAACCGCTAAGTCGGAATCGTTCCATGCTCTTTGTCGTAAATGTTTACCACGGCTTCAAACAGACGATGATAGATGACCGTCTTTCATATTCCACAACTCGCTCACTCCACTTGTGCATGCATGTCAACCGAAGTCGAGGAAAAACCGCTAATCGAAATAGATTTATCAAATTTTATATTCAATATATTTCGACTTTTTCGCTTTTTGTCATTGTTAATATATAGTTGCAGTGAGCAGAAGGCTACGATAGTCACTCGATTTTCACCCGCAATATGTTGTGACTACTCGACAAGTAAAACTATTTTACTTTATGCTTGATCTCTTGTATTGTATTTGTTGTGAAAAGTATTCTTAGAAATCTTCACATCTCTTTCCGAACCTGAACTTCTTTTGTTCTACAGTTTCAAGTATTTCCGAGACTAAATTGCTCCCCATTTTCACAATAACACGGTTCTCCTACTTCTATCAATGTGTTAAAGCTTTTCTTGTCACTTTCCAAAGTTTAGCAAGTACCGTACGTGCTATGTCAACGGTTACGAGAGTAAAGTACACTCAAGAAAGTGCAAAGTCGACTGTTTTTACTGCGCTTTTGAGAGGTCGTTGCAGCTGAGGTGTACTTACTTTAAATCTATTCTTGAGGGCTAAGCTTACATAAAACTCAGGTGGCATCTTGAAGGTTTTATCTTACAGCAAACCGTTTAGATGAAACTATCGATACCCTTTACTCAGGTCAGTCGCCATTTATAAGACGACATAATCTGTTCACCATCACAAAAATGTATTAATGATGGGATTACGAACGGTTGAACATATTATCTAAACGAGCATTTTGCCATTGCCATGTGATTGAGAACTTTATTTATATCACAAATAAGTTCTCCGTTCGTACACTTTTGTAGATAAAAATTTATTTAAATTCATAAGGATAGTTTTCTAGTCTATAAAAAGAGTCGCCCGTAACAATATTAAAACGTAAATTAAAAACTTATAACCAATTTTAGAGTGAACCGAAAATTTGTTTTTAAGTAAATTTTTCAGTTTTATTTAATTTACATTTTAATAGTTTTTTAATATGCAGAATATTTTTGAAATGTATATTCTACTAATTTGGAGTGTTGCACCTATTTATATATTTTGATTGCTTTTTGATTCAGACCCGAAACAGTTATGAGCAAGATCTGTGTTATAACAAAAGATGCTGTATTTTTTTTATCGAACTGCAATGCGGACGTATAGGCATCACAAAACTATACACACAAATTTGAGCATGAACATTTTATCACTTAATTAAACAATCTCATAAAGCAAAAAGAAGATGAAGCAAACAAGTAAACTAGACCAACTTACGTGAATTTTCTAGGGGGTTAGCAAAGTAAATATTTTGTTTGAAGTTTGTTAAGTAATACGTTATATCCGCCATGTTCTTCTGTCGTAACATATTCCCCCACGGACATTGCACATCCTACTTTTAAGAGCTTACCTAGCTCTATATTGGTTTGAAGCTGAAGCAAATGCAAATGTGCATAAGTTTAATGCACATCCACGTAAGCTTTATGCACATGCATGCACGTCTAAGCTTAATGCACTCGACTACGAGCTCGAGTAGCCAGTTGAGAAATAGTTTTACAGAACGATAGTATAACTTTATAACCGACATTAATACCTTACTCAGCTGGTCCTAATCCTTAGAATTGAATAAGTCGTCCCAACAAAGGAAATCATAAAGCAATGAGAAGCTCACGTACCTGAATAACTATAAACTTTAATAACAACATTAATATTGTTTGATGCATGCAAGCAGGTTAATACTAATATTGAACTAGAAAATTCAGAATTAAATGGATTTAAACATTAAGAAATTCAAAGGATTTATTACTTTTATTTTGTTTAATACATTTTGAATTACACTACCCCCGTCTGGTCCCGGGGTAGAATATGGGTCAAATTATTCCTATGGTGATCGTAAAAGGCAACCTCTCTCAAACATCAACTTGTAATAAGGTAAGTATCTTGCTTTGTGAAACTAAAGGCGAGTTCTGGCAGTCGTAGTTGGGACACTTTGTCCTCTTCTCGACGACCTCCCGACGATGACGAAGAGGAGCACGTCATGACAGCTCCCTTTCCTTATCCTTGTCTTATGCAGGATGTGTCTATACGAGCAAGGGTCTGTAGTCCCTACTTCCTCAAGCTATAGTGGAGCATCTGGCTAAGCGATCCACGCGTCCTTGAACCAAATAAACAAGGACAGTAAAGTAAAGTAATAAATAGTCAATCAAATATTTGTGATTATAGATTCTGTATAGGCCTAATATTTTAACAACAATAAAATCTTTCTTTTTAAGACAAACACATTATAATAATTATCTAGGTGCCCGTTAGGGCGCCGCAGCCAAGCCGCGGTGCGCTACACACTCAAGCACCTTATACACCAAGCAGAGTTGGGGTGATTTCGAGGTGTTACCCAGCCGTCATGTAACGTGATGTGAACTTGAAAACTATCACAATCGAGGGGATTTAGGTACCTGACAACACATGCCAAATTTTATTGGGGTACGACCATTCCTTCTTGGTGAAAAATGTCTTCAAACATTCTCAAAATCACTTTAAGGATGTTAGCGACTGCGAGCTACTGCTAACATCTAATACGGCGGCCCGCGAGTCTGACCAGACGGGTGGGACTACAATGTTCATATTTTACATGGACATTAAGGTTATAGATATATAGTCTCTTTGAAAAAAAAAGTTGGAAAAGTTTGTTGGAAGGCTTCCAAATAAGGGTTTTAAAATAAGCCTTAAACACTAGGCATACAATCAACAAGTAACCAAAAGTTACTTGACACTTGTTGACGGTATAAGCAGAGTTAGGCGGGAAAGTGCGATACGTAAACAAATAGCGGACATTTAAAATTTTTCTTCTTTGTGTGGAACGAGAAAAGGTGTCATTATACTCTCATAAAACAAATCAGAAACCGTCCCTGGCCTAGGCCCAGATGTGGAAAATTATTTATAATGCAAAAGTGTAGGTCTAAAGTTCCATTTGGCTATAGGACTAGTAAAATTCATACTTACATTACATGTTTGACAAGCCTAGCCAACCCTATGCCAGCACAACATTGGACTGATATGAACTTGCTCAACTGTTTGTTTACATAATTGCAACAATCAAATCATTTCATACAACTTGTCTTTCGATTGGCCCGCGTTTATGAAGGCACTGCCATCTAGAATAAATATAGAACTTTTTCGAGCTCTTTGCTATACGCAAATCTTTTTAAAGTGTTTGGATTTCGTGATACTCTTTCAACCATATACATCCTATATAATTGGCTAGACCAGCAGTCGGTGGTCCACTTCCGGTACAATTAGAAGCCATCTTAAAATGACAGTTTACATGTTAATCAAATGGGAGCGATTTGTGGCCAAATAGTTCTCAAGATTGCCGCCAGGTTGACAGGTAAGCATACTAGCCTTTAACACCAAATGATTACTAAATTCCCTTATACAATCACTTCGTATTTTTCTTTTGTTTAATACCATGCTGCACAAGCTAAAACCATATCAAACAATCCAGTAAAATACTTTATTGCATTAAAAAAGCATAAATTAAAACACCAAATCGCCATCTTGAAATGGGCCGGTTGAGTCTTCAATTTGCTACGCTCGCGCCTGTGCGGAGGTATAGGAGACTGCTAATCTAGCCTACTATAGGGGTTTAATATCAATGCTTTCAACTCACAACCCATGACGTTTTCCACGATACCGTTCAAGAATACCAATTCCTTCGAAAACGAAGACGACTTCGTTTTCAAATTGCGTTTTCAACTCATCTCCCACGAACTCAAGAATTGGGGTCCAGTCCTTATACCGTCGTTATACCATGGTTATACCACCTATACCCAGGATGTACATGAATCCGGGTCTAGATATTTTACATCCTATATTGTTACTGCTAATACCATAGAATTTAAATCAACTTTGATAAAAATATTATATTTTAGCAAATAATTTTGTAATGGAACTTGAAAAAGTAATGAGATCACACACATAACAAAAACTTGTAGAAATACAGCCAAACCTTACACACTCAAAGGAATGAGATCTAAAAAAAGGGCCAAGCTCATCTACCCTTCCACATAAACGTACAGTGTCCCATAACAGCATCCTCGAAAAGCTTGGCAAAATAGAATTTGCATGTTATTACGTTTAAATTAATTAGAAAAAAGAACTTGGATAAACTATTACGTTAAATTAAAAATCGCAAATTCTATTTTGCCAAGCTTTTCGAGGATGCTGTTATGGGACACTGTACGTTTATGTGGAAGGGTAGATGAGCTTGGCCCTTTTTTTAGATCTCATTCCTTTTGAGTGTGTAAGGTTTGGCTGTATTTCTACAAGTTTTTGTTATGTGTGTGATATTATACTCTTTACAATAATTTGATTTTTTTTCAAAGGTCTTTCGTTGAAACATATAAAAACCACAACATTTATATTTTTTTCGTTTCGTGGGAAACCTGCATGAACTTAAAAAGTATATTGGAATGAGGACCATATTGTGGAGGGATATTCACGGGGTGTTTAATCGGACTCAATTCCTTGCATTGACATTTACGACTGAGGGAAAACCTAGGAAAACAATTTAGTCAGGATTGCCGTACTCGAAGGGATTTACACCCGGGACCTCCCGAATCAAAGACTCGCGTTCTACCCTGGAGTCAAACTATGTCAGTCATATAAAAACCATTTTAGGATTTTATAATCCGATAAACACGCTCGTAAACCTGGAATTAATTATATAAAATAAGTTTAAAATCAATTTTTATATCTCAACATTCACCAACTTTCCATATATGTCACTATGGGACTGATTGGGTATTAATGCTAATTTCCTCAACATCTTCTCGGCAGTCCGGGTAAGTGTAGGAACCTATATGACTGTCAAAGTTACACCGTCCTTTCGGATGAGACGTTAAGCCGTTGGTCCCCTTGGTACTTTCCGAAAGGAGTAGGCTACGTGCCGGTACCGGGTTTTTCCTCCTCTCTTCTGTTCATATACTTCATCTTCATCTATCACCACTCTTCGTCTCGAATAGCCAAAAGACGTTTAGCAATATCCAATCAATCAATCTATGTATTAAACTATTTATTTATTATTCTTAATCTAACCGATATAGAGTTGAAGACATCCGTGAAGACGTGGACGAACCAGGTTCAATTCCTGGCCGAGTTGATGTTATAATATTTGTTCCTATGCCTTGTTCATCAATATAAATGGTCCATATAGCCTAATGAACCATGTATTGTATTGACACAGCAGACATATGCATTTTTTTTTTTTTGTGTGGTAACAGTGGTAATAAATGAGAACAAAAGCCACAGGTCCGTAACAAAATTCGAAAGTTGATTTCCATAACCATTGATGATTGTAAAACGCAAAAGTTTTTTTTGCTATCGAGTTTGAAAATTTCATTTCAATTCCTTCGAAAAAAAACACTTGTGATATTGATGGACATTGAATGGCAGACAAGTGAAAACCACCACGTGAGATACGTTTTCCCGATAATCGTGACACGTGGTGATAAGGGGTCTGAAATGACGCCGTTAGAATTGGTCGAGCAGAATCGAAAGAATCACAATAGAGTTTAGAAGACCAGTGACACCGGAGTACAATGGGAATATTGATGACGTGCCGTGTGGCGGTGGTAGTAATGGTGACAGCGTGGATTGTGGGCAGGACGAATGAGAGGTGGCATGTGTTAGGTTTCACACGCTTCCAGTATGTTATTTGGAGATGATATTATCTGCGGCGCGTAAAAGACATGTGGAAGATTACACCGGACAAGATTATAGACATAAATTTAAAATGTGCCTCCATCAGGGATTGAACCTGGGACATTGGCTGTCCGGGTCAATGCTCTTACCAACTGAGCTATGAAGACAAACAATTTAATTATCATCTCTTCATAACAGCGTCGTAGTTTACTACTACAAAACCAAGTTAAACATATAGTTTTAATTAAGTTTATTTATATATTGATTTATTTTATTGATTGATTTAACGTCTGTCCTATTCAGCTAAAAAAACTGATTTACAAAGGACAACTAAATAAATCAAATAAGATAAGAGCAGACACAACAATGAGCTTAAGTTCAGTAAAGTTTGAAATCACTTAGTAACATGACAACAACAATGTACTTATTCTTTTATACACCATTCATTTAACCGTGTCGATAGCTTAGGGGTAAAGCACTTGACCGGCAATCTACAATGCACCAACAATCCAGATGTTTGATCGATTCTTCTTAAACAACCCTCGGACATTCCTTCACAATATTGTCCTGACTCAAATGTACATATTGAGTCACGTGAAAAAGCAATGCTATATACTGAACCAAAGAGACTTGTATTTATTTTTTTTATTACTAGTTATACTTTCTTATTTTCAATATGTATTGTACATTTTTACAAATACTCATACACATACATTCATACATTGCTCTACGCAAGATCAGAGCGAGGACCATTTCAAGAACAAAGCCTTGTCACCAGGCTAAAAACTAAACTATACTATCTAAAAACAACATAAAGTAATAAACTACAAATTCGTATTCATTTATTATGTATTTATTAAGTTAAACACTGGTACAAACATTAAATAAGAAACAATAATTTTACAAAACATCGTCAATACTATCAATACTTCAAAAAGATGTTGACTGGCTGTGTAGACCTTGACCCATTCCATCGGGTGTCTTGGAATCTTCGCGATTCAAGACGTAACCAGGCCCAGTCCATCACGCCACCATTTGCCCGAACCAGCGCGTACATAAGTGGGCTCTGCTGCCGAACTGCCAAAATTTGGAACTACTCCCTGTCCGAAGAAACACAAGGTCCATGTCTGCTTTTAAGAGAGTTGTTAAGTCTTCTACATTATGATTGCTTTTTTGATATTATGAATTCATTGAATTGTTATTGTTTTGTTAATTTGTCTCTTCTATGATTGTCTCTTTTATGTCTCTATGTTCTGTTTTATAAGTTCTTGTTTATTATCACAGTTTGTTGTGTAGAGGCTGGCAGACACCTTGTGCTTGGGGCATACTGCCCTTTTCTGCCAACCTTCCTACTAAGCCTATTAGTGGAAAATAAATAATAATAATAATAAATATTATAAACTAAACTTCGTGGCTCTCCTATCTAGAACATTGTATACAAAGAGATAGCGAGCAGGAGATAGTCACATCTTTTCCGAATCGAGCTGACCTGTATCGTTTCCGAGTCGCACTCGTGTTAAAAAGATCTAGATCTGCAATGATCAAAAACATTTGTATTGTAAAAAACAGAACATCAACTCCTTCAAAGAGTTTTGTTTTTCCAAAGAAAAGCTTTTTTATTATTTGGGTCATCACAGTTTGTGTTTTTGTGGGTTTGTTTTTTTCGGCAGAGATAATTGGAATTGAAAATACTAATTGGATTCTAATTGGGTCAAGCAATTCGAGCGTCAAGCAATATGGCTTGTTTTCATTTGCTAACAGAAATCAATGACAACTCTCATTTAGAATACATATTATCGTCTCTCTACGTTCAGGATCGAACAGTATCGCTTTTAATAACATAATGTATTACAGCTGTATATCAGGATCCGCAAGCTCATCAAGATGCAATACAAAATCAAACTCCAAAATTTGACTTCTCTGAGGAAAATATCGTTATGTGTTTTCATTTGTGTTATTTTTGTGTTCATGTTTATGTGTGTGTGTATTGTCTATGTAAGATATGTTGTGTTTGTAAGGGTCAAAAAGAAGGTGATTCAACTTCAAGGGGTGAAAACGGACAGCCACGTGGCAATGGACGGGGAATATTAGCTTAATAAGGTAGGTGTGTAAGCAATACAAAATCAAAATCCAAAATTTGACTACTCAGAGGAAAATAACTTACGCTATGGTTTTTAATTTGTTTGTTTTGTGCTCATGTTTATGTGTGAATATTGTGTATTTCTTTGCTCTCAAACAATCTTGGCTTATCCTATATATATTGATGAAATTTTCACCCAACCTTCGAAATCTCTGAACTTGGAACTGACACTTTTTTTAGATTTCTTTCGTGAAAACCATACGTTTACGTATTATATTTTCTCCATGCAATTTCTATGCTTGTTCGCACCTGCTGGCAAAACAGTTATTCATCTATACAATTTTCAGAGAATCTTAGAAATCTCTGAATTTAGATATAACATTTTTGTGTACAATCAAAGACACTTTTAACAAAAAAATCGTACTTTTATGACTTTTCTCGATTGTTTGTGCAATGGATTGTTTGTTTAACCGCCGATGTTAATAAAAATTCAGGTGACCTTCATGAACTCTTTAAATATTATAAAACCACGTTTTTAGTTTATATCAAATATTTATTTCTCGTTAAAATCGTACAGTTACAATTTTTAAATGTTGAATTACAGGGAGATAACTTATAACACTACGAACACTCATCCATAAACGCGACTCAAGCGTTCGCGAATCGACCTAGTTATTAAATGTATATATTATTTTTTGTTTGTGTTGCATGTTTATTTGGTCACAATCAAGACGTCGATATCGCATTGATAGTTTCATTATTTATTTAACGTCTATCCTATTTAGTTAAAAAACTGCTTTACTAATGAGGCCAACATACATTACAAACATCACATTAAACATTACACTGCAAACAGTGATCACAATTAGTGTTTATTCTGCGATGCGTTAGCGCGACGTTATAGTTTCCATTTGTCAATCACTTCCCCTCGCGCCATTTGTAATTCAACCCAATCTAGTTCTTATTACCTCGACTACCCCCTCCCCCCCCTCCAATCTTCTCGCCGCACTATTCTTGTCAGGTCTCGCGTCTCAGGTAATTGCTCTAGTCAGTCAGTGTTCTTTGTACTGTGGCTGCTATCACTTCGTGACGTGTGGGACTCTTTCGCCCGGCCGTACGCCGGTCGACCGCCCGGTATCAAGACAGCGGGCCACGCGCGCCTCCCGCCACCATACGCTGTTATTTCTTCGTCTTTCTAGCAGTGTTTCTATACTTTTCTTATTGTTTTGTTCCGTGTTTAGTTGGTTGTTTTTGTGCACCGACGGTTTGTGTTTTGTTTGTGTTCCTATACACTCCCGCTCTCAAACTTTACCAACCTGAACTATCAACTCTTGACTCTTCATCTTGGGACGCAACATAAAGTAAGTTTCAGTTCATCATTATCTACTTCTTCACTCTCTAAAAAGTAAAGTCCACCGTTCTTCTTCTGACCATCTGCCGTAAAACAATGAATTGAATAGAATGAAATTATGCATCGATTAAGTTTTAACTAAAAATCTATTGCCTGATGTACAGCGCGCGAATAATCTTTGCCGTTGAAGCGCCCTAAAACTACTAATACTATACCTGATGTTCAGCACTTTTACTAAAAGTTTAAAACATTATAGAGAAGCAGTAAAGCCATAGGGCAGCATATTAAGACAAGAACAAGCAAGTTTCATCCTAAATCACGAACATTTATGAAGACCGCGATACATGATATACTTCATAATGAGCACAGCGAGCTGCTTGTAGCAGTTTCCTTTGTCATGATTGCGTTCCATTACAAAATTACGACTTGATGTAATATTAGCCTTTCGCTTTGGCTAATTAGCGTCAACAAGTGAAATATAAACGCACTTATAACACTGCTCTTGAAGCCTCGTGGAAGGTTTAATGTGATATATTCTTTGGAAGGCATGAAACTCACAGACATTACCTATAACTAACAACAAAATATCTGATTCTGGGTGCACACAGTTTGGATTTCAATTTGTTACGCTTACCTTTGCTTAATTTTATGAGTAAAACATCATATTATTAAAACAATAATTTTGCCATTATGAAAATCAACTGGATAGCAGTAGCCTATTTTATAATTACGTATAATATTTATCTCGAATTGACTAATTTCGTATTAGAATTAACGATGGGAATTGTTTCAGTATAATGTAATAATAATATAGGATTTCAGTGTGCTGTTTAAATACATTTACTATGTTGACTTTAAGTTTCCTTCAATTATAATATCCCACATATATTTGTATAGTGTAAGCATTAAAATTATTGTATGCCAATTGCCAATACAAAATTGTAAGTAAAACATTACCAAATCATCACATCCGAGCAAGAATGTGAATCGATAATAAAGAAAACTTTAAATATGTTTCTTTATTGGAAGCAATTTAAATGTTATGGTTGGGAAGTCGACAAAAGCAGGCAAGTTCTCTAGGTTTAAACGACACAATTATCTAGAAACTATCTCAGATCACATTCTCTGTTTTAATTATTAGTTTCTTCCTGGATACAATAATACAGCAAGGGTGCAAAATCTTCTTGACCGAAAAATAATTCATTTTGTAAAAAATTGAACGCTCTTATGAAGGAAATAAAAGGCTGAGCGGACAGTGCATACTACATTATTTTGTCAATCAACTAATACATAGACATTGTATAGCCCCATTGTACAAGCGTGTAAAATAACCTGTGAAGCCGGCCGCATAATTGGGACAGGGGCAGCCTAGCACAGTGCTGTAAACTGTGGACTTTGGCCACTACACGTAATTGAATGTAGGGAGACTAGCTCACCTGCCCTGGGTCCAACATGCGACGCACCATTAAGTTACATTGCGATCAGTTTCCTACACCACATGGGCAAAGATTATATAATCTTTGACATGGGTATTCGTGCGCTCAATATGCGACTGGGTTTACCTTCACTGTTTGGGCACCATTTCTCAAATCAAAAAACCCTTCTTCCAAACCACATTGCTGAGGTATGAAGTGTTCGGGCAGCAACTAGTGATTCGTGAAGAACGACTTACTTCTATAGTTGAGTTTGGACGAACCACTCTGTAGAATTACAGGGCCATGTAGTGAAGTTTGGTGCTTGCGCAATAAACTAAATCAGCTATGAAAACAGCTGTTATGCACATACTCGAAAAACTCAAAAGAATTTTGTGCATGTCGTAGTGATTTTATTCCAAAAATATGATTTTACTCATTCTTTAGTTATTCAAAACAACTTCAGTGTTATGACCGCTCGCGAATACGCTAAAAGAGTATTAAAAGGGGACTGCCGCCAATTGTAAAATGGTAAATTTCTGAAATAATAAGTAAACGGACGCTCGACGGGACTTAGAACTGTCCATGAAACAATTGTTTCGGGAAAAGCATGTCACTTTGTACGAGTGGGAGGGGGGGGAGCACAGACCCAGAATTTGTTGGATTTTTAACATTCCAAATGATGACATTTTACCTGTTTTATCGTGCTTTCGTCGACAAGTTATAAAATTGTTATGATCTACATTTTTTCAGTTTACCAAATCTTTTCTTTTCATTCACATCTTCATGTGAATGAAAAGAGAAGAAACTTTACAACTCAAACATCGCATTTTTGTAAATAGTACTGTGTGTTACAACATTGTTCTTACTTTTCAATGATGACATTTCGAAAAGTAAGTGGGTGGACGCGTCCGTCCCAAAATGAACCACTGCAACTGGCTACAGTTTTCGATTACAATAAGAAGTGAGGCGAACGATTGTGCGCATGTGCAGTAGGTACCATAACAATCAAACCTGCGATTGCAGTCAGCAGTTTATAAAATTCTCTATCTAGGCAATTGTAGCCAACTGCGACCCAAAACTGCATTAAGCTCCGATCTGTGACTGATATGGACTGATTGCAATCCCAAGTAAAATTCATTTAACACTTATTTTATTGGTAGTAGTCACGTTCGCCAGAATCCCTTCAGAATATTCTGCATTGTCGACCCCAGTATGTACACCATAATTAGTTATAAGTTCACTGTGAACTACTCCCCGCGACACCGTTGATTGATCTCCCCAGGCTTCAGCAAGGTTGCCACCTTACAAGACACGAGATTTCAATTAGAGCTCATATTTGTTCTCTAAACTTTAACATGACTGTTACGGAACCTCATTTGCAAAGTCGGCCACAGCCACATGTTTGCAGTTGACGATAGTTAACAATCGTGCTTATCGTGAAATAATATCATTGGCGTAACTACGAGGTGGAGAGGGGGAGGGTGAGGGGGAAGGCACAATTTAATTTGATAAGAGGTATTTATTCAGATATTAGTAAATAGATATTGAGATATTTTCTAAATGCAATTTTGCATAGGCTACATCTTTTATAAGGTTTTCGTAAAAAAAGTTAAATATTACAAGAATCGAAACAATTTCAGGGTGTACGCCCCAGCCCAGGACCCTCAATTCTGCCCTGGGCCCTCCACGGACCCCAAATTATAAATACGCATTCATGTTATTACCCACAAAAAAGCATATACCATACATATTTGATGACATCGGACTATAAATACCATACCCTTTCGCCAGTCGTTGTGTACCATTGATCATTGAGTCAAAAATGATGTCTCTCCCCCCCAAAAGAAAACCACAACAAAAAATCAAGGGTTGTTTAATGACTTTTTTTAAATTTTTTTAAACTCATTAGACGACCCAATACTATCTTGAAGTACGCTACAACGATTTTTAACTTTTAGGAGCTAATATTGTTAAGATAATGATAAATTGTACTTCTATAAATAAAGTGTGTTTCTGATTCGGTTGAATTCTTCCTTCATTTCCTAATAAGAACAAACAAACAATCAAACAAAAAGGAAGGTATCGTGTGCAGCTTGCAACCGATGTAACATCGACGATAAAAATCGTGTATTAGCAAAATTCAGTAGAGTTCAGAATGCTCAGTAACTATTGTCGATATGGCAGCCGAAACCACACCGTGGTACAGGTAATTCTAACGGCACAAGTTGTTTGGCAACTTGGAGCTCGGCAAATTCGCACTGCTGGGATATGTCGACTGCAGACGAAACAAAGTGACCACTTAGAAAACAAACTTTCATCCGGATTAGATCGTGGTCAATAATCTGTTGATTGAGTAGCTGTGATTGGCAAAATCACGCGAACTTAGAAAGTGAAATTAACCCTTTCCTTTACAAAAGTTTGGAACTTTTGACCTCAAAAAGAATAGCCCCCCCCCCCCAAAAAAAAAATATAACTAAAACAAGGTTTGGTTATGTCACCTGTTTTGATGTTTTTTTTTAAATCTCATTAGACGACCCAGTACTATACTTGAAGTACGCTACATACGATTTTGTACACTAAGGAGCTGATATATTTCGTTTACGATAATGATATACGTGTAGGCAACTTCTATAAATAAAGTGTGTTTTCTTGCTTTGGTTGATCCTCCTTACTTTTCTAAATAAGAAACAAACAAACAATCAAACAAAAAGGGAGGAGGTCGGGTGCAGCTTGCAACCGATGCAACATCGACGATAAATCCTACGTGTATTAGCAAAACTTCCGTAGAGTTCAGCTACAGCAGTCACGTCTCTTGTCGATAGATGGCAGCGCGATCTCACACCGTGGTACAGGGGAATCCCCTAACGAGCACAGGTGTTGGCAACACTGCGGAGCTCGGCAAACTTCGCACCTGCTCGGCATATGTCGACTTGCAGACGAACGAACAAGTGGCCACTTAGAACAAACTTTCGATTCCGGATTACGAGTGGTCAATATCTCGTTGATTTGAGTGAGGCTGTTTGGGATGTTCGGCAAATCATCGCGGAACTTAGAAGTTAAAATTAAAACTTTCCTTTTATCAAAAGTTTGGAACTTACGTACACCCTCAACCAGAAGTAAGTTACATCAAAGGCTAGGTATCAACAAGACCCGTAATTTACTTACAGTCGATGGTGTACTAGCTTTTGATATCATTTTCTTAGTAGATTTGCATGGAAAATTTCAAAAATATGGCTTGGCTTGGCTTGGTCGGCTTTAAAAGTTTAATGTCCCCTAATGGAAATCATTTCTGTGACTAAGTGGGTAGACTCTTAATACTACTTTTTTTTCATTTTTTAATTCAACAGTATGACGAACTATGAAAACCTGATTTCCAGATAAATTATTCACAATGTCACTATCGGTTATTTAAAATTGTTCTTTTACATTGAAACGTGCATTGGAGTTTAAACTGCAACTTTTAATCTATAACGAGGTTATGTCGAAAATAATCGCGAAAATCTAAGAATAAGTGCGAATATAGATGAATATTTATTTAGCTATTCGTACATCGGGTAGGCCTATAGTTCCTACCATTTTACTCAAAGTCTCTTATTAATTACACAAGTGATTCATTTTCCAACTACAAATAAATAAGACACATTAAATAGGCCTAATTTCAAAAGTTTGTGACGCTTACCTGGCAGTGGCAGCCTTGGGTCGCTAGGAGAGCGGGGTGGCATCCTTCTGCTATAGTACACAATTGTGATGTTTTATGCGACAGTTCCTTTTGTGATGACGGATGATGATAATATGAAGAAGTCAAAGGAACAAAATATATTCCATAAAGTAGTTAATTGAATGGCAATTTACAATATTTTTTATTGTAGTGTGAGAAAATTATTAACAATATGCAATGATTAATAATTGTAAATAAAAAAAGCTGCTGACTGTGGCGTGGCTTGAAGATATCTTATGATACACTCTTTACCTCACCTCTGGGTACAACTGCGATAAAATTAAAAATATAAAAGCACTTTTAAATTATTGAAGTAGTGCGGGACATACATACAGTGGTTATCACTATAAATATGATAATTTGTCAAATAAATATGTATAACTATAAAGTCACATTTGTGTAGCCACTGCTTATGCTAGTGAGAAAGAACCTCCGTTTTTTTCATCTTATAACACCATAGTTATTACAAATTTAAAAATTTAAAAAATAGCAATACGGGGCTGTATCTGCTGGGAGATACCGCACAACTAACAAACTATTAGCTTAGGGGAAAGGTGTGCCAAACAAATTAGCACGGACAGACAGTTGAAGTCCATATCTTATAATGTCGAGCTGGCATGAAATCTTACTTCATATTCTTCACTGACTAAAGAACACCCAGATGATTGTACCACTATAGAAACTAAGATTCATTTGTTCCTTCTTGGTATAGCGGCCACGACATAGGCTCGGACTTCCCCTAGCAACACTGACAAGGCGAGGCTCGATCGCTACTACACTGTGCTAAGTGGCAACCAACCTGAACTACAAGTCCCACTTCACGTTTTAACTGTCTAAACACTCACCACACTCACGTGTTTAGGCAGCGACTGTACCTCACGTCCTGGGTTCGACGCTCGGTCCCGGCAATACACACACGCGTCCCTTGCAATCACAAGTACAGCCAATAGAACTTCCTATCGCGACGTTCCTCTCTCCAGTGCACCACTCATCCCGGCCTCGCGTACGCTACGCTCTACCTCCCCTCTCCTGCCCCTCTAGACAAGATAACAAGAACCTGATTGCCATGCAACTCAATACCCAGTGCCTAAATGCCAACCGGATTAAAACAGATAAGTGTCAAAAGTGGTAGGAATGGAATGGATCAGAATTGCAGAAACTTTTCTCGGTCCAGTTGCACTGTTTCCAAAATGATCAACACATGGCGAATTATTTGGTTTCAATTGTTATTTGACAATGTATTGATAAATAAGCTTTGCTCCCTCTTTAGGGTACACCCTTACCTGTACTCCCTCATCGTGACAAGTTCTGTTGATAATTAACCAATTTATATCTTGTAATGGCCCCTCTTGGCCAAGGTAAGAATTTGATTAAGAATTCCTCTGCTTATCGTAAAATTCGAGAAAAGAGGATAAGACCATTTTGCAAACATCGGCTGTTAGTAGCCTAGTATTTTACCCCTAAAATTCAAAGTAAGCTTGGCAAATTTCATCCCCCCCCACCCTCGGCAGACCCCCTCACCCTCACTTCACGAATGATGAAAAAGCTAGAAGACAACGGCAGGAGAAATCCCCGGTTCCAATCCCCCTTGTCTGTGGCTGGATCGGTCCAACACGGGTCTGTCCTCCCATATACCTAGGCCAGCGTGGCGCATTATTAGAGTGGCGCAACAGTTGACGCGCCCACAAAGAAAAATCAACTAAATTTTCACTGAAAGTAATGGCAAAAAAATCAATTTAATTATGATTTTTGTTATAAATTGTATTTTTTATTATATTTTTCATTAAAATCAATATAGGGCATCAATTAAGTGGAGGCTGCTCATTTAACGCGGATTTAAATTTCTCAGATGATATAAGTCAAATCTGTTTTACGTAATTGTGTAAAAATGAATTTGTGTAGGCACCAATCACAATTTTTCCATTAGTTGATCACAAGAAATAAACACAAAATAAATTCAGTTTTCTAGAATTTAGAAGTTTGCAACATGGTTAAAAAAAATCCCTAATAACTACGCACTTTTTCAGATTTATTTATGATAAATGTTAAAATTTTTATATTGATTGACAGGCCTACAGATTTTCATCCTTATCAATTATGCCGAGTTACCCAATTAAGTACCATGGTTTCCCATGTCGTTCGTCGTCTGTGGTCGTCTAGTAATCCGTGGAATGTATCTATCTGAAATCGATTACCCACAGGTTTTCGTAAAATACATCTGCAAAGCATCGACTTGGGTGTTCTATCGATTCTAAGCCAACGTTTCACTTTGCGGGTGTGTATCTGAGAAGTTGTATGGAGAGTGGAGTTAGGTGAGTGATATGCCAGGGATCTATCGGGGAAAGTCTGTGGGTGGGTTAAACTTACATCAGCCAAGAAGACAGCTCCAAGTTCGCCATTGAAAGCAAGCAAGTAAACTTATTCGCGAATATCGACGAGGTACTAAGCCTGGCCGCTAGGGATTACAAGATAGTCGGCCTTGAACCATACTCAAAAACCGGTACTATATATTGGTCTCGAATGAATAAACTACTTCTTCTACTTCCACTGTACAAACTACATTTTTAAAGGGGCTATAACCCAAAAAGATATTTCTTAGCACATAATCTATAGCAGAATACTACACTAAAAAATGACCGTTTAATTTTTTTTATCTTGCAACTGTGAATTAACAGAAATTTTCTATTTTTGTAATCCAAATATTTGCGAAAAGTGGTGTTTTGGGAAATTTTGGGTTTAACCTGCTTGTTTTTTGTTCCACATAATTATTAGAGATACGTGAAAATAGCGTTTTGTGATGCTACAAAGCGCTATTTTTTTTCACTTAAAACTATGGTTTTCTAGTACTACTTCATTTAATATTACATATTATCTATTATTTGCTTACACATTTTTAATCAGTTGACACTGATTCAAGCTTGATAACATAATTCCAAAATAAAAATATTAAAAAACTTCATACACAAGCTTTTGAAGGTGGACAAAAAAATAGATGCTACAAAACGCTATAAAAGGACACTTGAAAATGCTATATGCACGTATCTCTACACATAATATATACCAGGGCATCGTACAAATATAAAATAGCCCATAACAACATTCTGTCTCAAAACAGGGCACAAATATACACTAAAATATGCAAAAATATGCATTCCAAAATCATACCCTTTTCTTGGTAATCAGCATATTTTGACCGAACCACTTGCTCAAATTACAAAAAAAAAATAGAGAGGATTTACAGAAATGGCTGTCGAGGACGTTATTTATAGTCAAAACATTTTTTTAAGTCAAAATCCTCCGAGGGCTCGGGGCATAATGATCGTCCCCATATTATTTCTTATAGGAAATTTTTGCCGATGGGACCTAGCTCGAAAAATGCCAAGTTTGACAATTTTTTGAGGGGTTATGGCGAACTCAAAAATTTTTCTGTTAATTTCTTAATTCATAACTGGGAAGACTGAATGAAATATATTTTTTTTAGTTTAGCGGGTAAATACACTTTTAAGAGATCAAATTTCAAAATTTTAAAATTGTGTTGACAGAGCATATTCTCATTTTTATGGAGATCTCTTTTGAAATCACCTTTACGAATCCTCAAAACCGTTTAATTTCTGCCTTAAATTATTTACTAAATGGTTCCTTAGGCATTCCTGTATTTTTTATTATAAATAATCTGAAACAGCTGATTCTAGGGCAAATACTCATGATTGGTTTATAGCTAGCCTATATTGGATTTGGGGGGGGGGGGGGGATGAATGCGTAGGCCTTCTTTGAAATCTTACTGTCAATAAGGTTTTGTTTCAAAAACTAAATAATGAAATATTGTGAATTTTAAATCTACTTTTCGTTACGTATAACACAACAAATATTACACTACGCTATATTGAAATAAAATTGTAAAGATTGTGTAAAATTGTAATATATCAAAACTGTTCTAAGAATCTCAGCTTTCATAATAATATAACACTACTATTTCAATAGTTTGCTCATATAATTCGAAACTAATTCTAATTCATAATGTATCGACAGGTGTTAAGGACTTGACCAACAATATTAAGACCAAACGAAATAACCTGGTTTTCAAGTCAAATTTAACAAAACGCCATACAACGTCGAAAATATGACTAGTAGATCTTATAGTCTGCAACAACAATGATGGTACCAAGATTTTAAATCATATTTGAATGAATATGTAAATAAAACAAAATTCTTATTTTTATAATATTTGAATTATATCAACGGGGTTAAAGTTCTAAAAAAAACTTCACTGTACTTTTAATGAGTCACTTTAATGAGTTTGGGTTTGGGGAATGTTACAGAAATTACGTAATTCCGCGTGTTTTTAATACTGGCGGTGGACCTTCCTATTGAGAACAGCTGTGGCACGAAACAACAATCTAGGGTGTAAAGAGCAATTGAGACGGCCGTAACAATGGAATAGAACTACCCCATTCAACCGGCCTAGACGAACCGTCATGTTCAATTAATGTGACCTTGTCTGCCTGGGTCAGCCAGGTCAAGCTTAACCCATCAATATGTAACGACCGTAGATGGAACTCAGTCTGTGTTTGTGGTTCGAATGTTTAATTCAACAAACAATGCACTGAATTACACTAATGCAGGCGGAACAATAATACACCCCTAAGCTGGAAGTGAACTACAGCCGTCCGGATCGGCTCACTTCAGGCGTGAGTGTGTTGCTTGGCTGTACTTTATACGTTTTTTGTAAGCGTGTTAATAATAGACACTATTAGTGTGACGTCATTCCATCATCATCCTTTTATCCTGATAATTCTATTCTATTCACAATACCATTCATGTTTGTCATAATTTCATCACCCTCACTTTTTACATGTCTACACACACATTGTTTTCTATTATTGTATAATGTATTTTTAATTAATTTAATTGCAATGTATTAGTATAAGTATTGAGTAGGTTGCTAGACACTAAAATGTGAATGGGGCTATGCCCTTTTTTAGCTACCTATAACACATCAATGTGTTTAAACTAGGAAAACGCTTAAGTCCCGCCGCGTTGTTGGATGAGCGTAATTTTATTGGTGCATTGAGCTGCCATGAGTTACGTGGATTTTCTGTTGTTCTTTGAAAAAATTATTACTAAGTCGAAGATTTTTTTTAATTTAAATTAAATAAAATAAAAAATTAACTTAATTTTTTTAATAAATCGTAATTTAAAAAAATAAAAAATCGTAAAATTGCAATTTTCATAAGAAATAATTATTCGATCGCGCCCAAATTTAACACGAGTATATTAATTCATAAAATTAAGGTTCTGCGAAAAAATCATTACAATCGGATAAAGCATGTAGGTGTTATAAGTCAAAGAATTGTTAAAAAAAAGAAAAAACCGTTAAATTTCGATTTTCATGAGAAAATAATTGTTCGATTGCGCTCAAATTTCACACGAATATCTTAATTCATAAAATTAAGGTTCTGTGCAAAAATCATTAAAATCGGATAAATCATGTAGGTGTTATAAGTCGAAGAAATTTTTAAAAAATCGAAAAATATCGTAAAATTGCGTTTTTTATAAGAAAAAATTTCCCGATTGCGCTAAAAAACGTGGCAGTTCTAAGTTCAGAGATTTCGAAGGCCTCCATAAAATTTCATCGCAATCGGAGTATCGGTTTAGCCGGAATCGTGTTAACAAACACACAAAAATACAAAAAAAACAAAAAAAAAACAAAACAAAACCAAAAACATTCCGTATTTTTTTCTCCAGGTAGTAAAATGGAATCTTCGCTTCGCTCGCTTCGCTCGCTACGCTCGCTACGCTCATCCAATAAATAAATAAATGGCCGCCTCATAGCAACGCATAGTTAATTAGAAACCAGAGTCGATAAAGAAGTTTCTGGAAACTTCCTTATCGACTCTGATAGAAACCAATGGGTAGTATTTTCGGTGAAGTCTCTCAAGGGTATTTTTAAACTTAAACTTCTAGTATTTTTATAATCAAATTATAGGTCTTCTAATACAATATTATACAAAGGCTTACCATTGTTTACTCACTATGTTCAAGTTATGAGTCAATGAAGTATTGCTTTATTTGGGTACTGCAAGCGCCAAAGTTCGTTAAGAGGCAATTTTTTTCGATGCTAAGGGCAACCATGTTACGTGAAGTCACCACTATAAGTTAGTGTCTATAATCGAAAACGTTGTATTTTTTATTTATTTGATTATTTCCGTCTAATTTATGTATTAATCACATTTGATAACTAACTGTAGTAAAATGTTAAGATAAAATTCAAACTCGTTGGCTAAATATTTGGAATGAGCGAAGTGAAGACTTCAATTTCACTTTCCCTGAGAAAAATAGCTCATCGTTTATTTATTTTTTTGTCTGCGGCATATGCGATCTTGATAAAATTTGGAGGGGACCTTCGAAATTTGTTTACATAGATCTGTCAAGTTTTTGGAGACAACCGAAGAAATATTTCTCATAAATATCGTACTTTTACAATTTTTCACGATTTTTAATGTGATTATTCGTTATATTTGACCCGCGACCGAGAAAACAGCTATTCTGATATTGATTAAACTGTATGTAAACGTTTAAAATCACTGAACTTAGATATGTTTTGATTTAAGGGACAATCGTAGAAATATTTTTCATTGAAATCAACCATAAAAGCTCATCCATCGATGCGACTGTAAAAGCGTTAGCGAAGTGGCCTAGTAGGCTTAGGCCTATAGTATTATATTATATTGAGCTTGAAATGGTTGCGACGCGCGATGGTGTGACAAACAATGTAGCGTCCTACTGCCAGGTTGTTGAACTAAATTAGTACTGTAGGTAGTGAAACAAGCTTGAAACAAAAACGGTTCATCGAGTTTAGAGTATCAAGAGTTCCAATCATTACTATATCCCCTTGTATTCGATACAATCGAAATACATCGATCATTCTCGGCGACCTATCGCACTCGCACTCAAAGCCTCTGCCCTTCTAACAATGGTACTCGTCGAAGTAATAGGCACTCAAACAAAGTTCCAGCCGGGACCAGCTGTGCTCGGCCAAACTGCTAACCCAACTGTCATAAAGATGTCGTAAAGCTGGTGACACAGAGTTAGCTTAGAACCTAGCTAGGATTGATTGGTTTGGTTGGTACTGTTGGAGTCGGACCTTAGTGGAAGCCAGACGTAATGAACACTACTGATCTAAGAGGGGGTTGAAATTTCCGTTGTAATTATAAGTTTGGAGGTAATGTCTCATGTTCAAACAAAGGAAGTAGGGTCTATATTAACATCAGGCTCCATCCACCCTTATATTATCCCACGCGCGAGCCAGCCGGCAACAATGAAGGCCTAATTATATTTTTGAATTACGTTTTGTGTGCGCCAGAATGAAAAGTTTTACGTCATATGGGCCAAAGTCATAAAAATCCCAGCTACACGATTTTCTTCGAATTGGTTTGGTTTTTGCAGTAGCTACTTTAATCAAGTTCTGAAAACATATTACACTTGGCTCTTCTCCATCTCTCACCATCAATCGTTCAACACTTGCCTACGTACATAATTTGAACGTTTTTGTTTATTACAGATTATTATTACTTAACTATTTTGAAACATAATTATTTTATTACTATTTACTAAAACAACTATTTATTATAAAACCACTCAACTGAACTTAGGCCATACTTACTTTTATTCGCGATATTTCGGAGAAAGGAGACGGAGACTCTGAAATCCGAATCGTCTCCTTTCTTCGAAGTATCGTGAATAAAAGAAAATAGGGCCTAACCCTGGTTAAAGTTCAGTTATGGTTTTATAATACACGTTTCCGGGTTAATGAATTGTTGTAATAATAATTTATAACATTACTTATCAATTAAATTTGATATATCTTGCATACCCTTGAACAGAAGTAAATCAAGAGATGGAAAAAGTAGATTCAACTAGACACCTTGATTTGCTTATGGCCGATGGTGTATAAGTCAATAGTGTAATTTTAATTGTTATGTTCTTATCTTCCATTGTGATCTCATATATTTAGTTTATTTTCTTTCATGATTGTTCTTCGTCGATGTTCGCACTGTTCTTTGCAATATAGGCCTAACAATAAACATACAGGTATGTTATGTTGTCGATTATTATTTTAAGCTGGCCGTATCCGTCATATATTTGGTAATGTGGGGAATCAATCTACTCCCCCGTCTTGGCCCATGGTAGAATTTGGCCCGGAGCATTCCTCTGTTGATCGTAAAAGGCGAGAAAAGAACTATTGACCGTATTGCAAACATCATCTAGTAATTATTATAGGGGAGCATTTTACTCGTACTTTAATCTTAGCTGTTAAAGCGCCCTAAAACTACTAATACTAATACTAATACTTTAAAAAAGATTTGCGCTATGACATTCGTAATTGTATGGGACCACCCCCTCAGTTGACGCACTAAACCATATAATACCAAACAACATTCTGCAAGTGTATAATAACGTAAAGTGATTATGCAGTAACATAATATTTCACCTGTCTCCTTCTTCCTCTTGTCTACACTATGTATAACAACCCTCTATGCTAATCATTGTGTTTCTCATAAGCAACCGCCACACACGCATGTACTAGACATGACATGACTTGCCAGAATACACACGCAGATTATTAACCTTGCGACAAGGTAATTATGCGAAAGCGATACGATGCTAACACACATTCTATATTCATACAAGGATTATTAGCATAAAGGTACACATAAACCAAGTTTTGACGGGTATCAGTTGTAAAATAAGAGAGTTATGAAGTGAGAGTTAGATAGTGAGTTATAAAAAGTTCAAGTTTTTTGGGCTTGGGGAGAAGTTGGTTACTTTTATGACGTTTTAAATTTGTGGCAGTGTCATACGGTTTGTTCGTCTCGTTGGTTTGTTCTTGCAGTGCATCAATTTAAAAAAAAGGGTAATTGCTGTACAATAATCATCTAAATAGCTGTATGTTATAAACACGTGATGACGCCGTGACAAACGCCTTTGTTCAAAACTAAGATATCATTTTGCACAAAAGCCGCATATAATGAGAAGCTTGAAATACACCAGAATTTTCAGCTCGTTCCAATTATTTTATTTTATTCCATAAAATTAAAGTTCAATATCTCGTCCACATAGTGATTTATCTCCTTCTACCGTTGAGAATCACACTACTATATTATGCTTATATATACCTGAAGAATCCTTATCATACGTAAACCCCGATTCGAGCAAGTGATTAAAATATAAAAACATGACTGGAATCTTTCTTTATAATAAAAATACCTTTAACGGGCTTAAATATATTTATAGTGTTGTGTAAACTTAAAATATAACTACTATCTAACATGATCTAACTAACAAAACATAATTATGTAATGGGTGACTGTGGAGAGCGTGTAGGCGAAGTATCAGGGCTGTTGTTATGGCAGTGGGCAACATATTGATCTGACTTAAAATTCAATGTAAACAGTTAATTACAAGGGAACGTGTATGTATGCGAAGGAGATTTATTATGGTGGAAATGTGAGGGATTTATGTCAGTATAATGGTGTAAACAGTCATAAAGCAAACCACAATTTCAGAAATTGCTAAATAATATATGCAACTGCAATTATTATGATTGAAATTAGGAGATAAAAGTTGTTTCTAATTTCTCCAAAAAGTTCGATTATAAAAAAAATCCAATACACGTCATTGGTTTGTTAGTTGATGCAAGTGGTACAATCCCAAAGTTTTTTGTAAAATTTTGCCATGATTAAAATAACTCATTTAAACCTATACACGAATTATCTAGGGTGGCATTAAACGGTTCTGTTTCCATTCTGAGGAATCACTTTTATGGGCAATAAATTGAAGTGATTAATTAAATGTTTTTGTAATTTAAAACCGATCTTTACAATGATTGATAATTTTTTTGGTTTCTTCACAAAATAGTTATATTATAAAAATAGAAGTACAATCTATAGATTTAGATAGAAATTAAAACCTATGTTACTTTAATCGTCCATGAATCTAATTGATAGTTTTCATTAAAATAATTACACATTGTACCTTATTCATTTTTAATCAACACACCCAATTTGATATATTTAGATAATTTTATTGATTAATGACCGTGATGTATTTTGTCCTTTGTGTGTCATTTGTGGTATTTTTTAATCGAATGCTGGTAAGTCCTGCTTTTAATTCTTGACTATAAGTTAGTTTGAATACGTGTATGACATAAACAGCCGATGGTTCAAACATTTAACATGTGAACTTAACCACCTAGGGAACTACTTACATAGGCGCCTTTATATCCAGTCACGTAATATATTATAATTTTCATCCCACTGGAAATCAACTCTGCAAGTCACTAGACAGCTGTTCAAATTTAAACGTGACAATTGTTGACGGTTTGATTCACTCATGAGACAACATTCTAATAATATCAGCATTGCCATCACCAAGAGCAGTCTACGGTATCTAATAAATATTAAATAATTACTAAAGGTACTAGTCAACTATCGTTGTGCATCGTTATGGAACTCTTTTCCAGTTGATGTGACGATTTCAAGACATTTCAATGAAAATGATAGGAATCATTTAAAAATTTATTTGTGAAAACACAGTTCATATTTTTAATCAAATTATAACTTAAGCTTTGCCCCCAAATTAGTTTACATCTTCTTTTGATCACTCGATACCACTCCTTTAAATGATTTTTTAACTTAAATATTTGTATTTTAAAATGTGGTTTTAGGAGGTATAACTTATATACAGTAAGAAACTTTCTGAGGTGGGTCTCATGGGCGTTTTCCAACATTCTATGGAGTTTGTTGTGTGTTACGTAGAAAATTTTTATGTTACGTACAACTTCAGAAATAAAAGTAAACCACATTTTACTTTTACGTTGAAACTTAAATTTTTGGAAAATAACTAGAAAAAACTGCACACAGTTTCGTACCTCATCAATTCTGCCATTGTTGCCAAAGTTGTTCATCCGAGTAATTGCTCCTCATTGAATACAGCTAACATTTGACAGCACTGTAATTAATTGCTATTACATATAGTATAAGTTATTTGCATTTAGGCCTGCGCTTGACAGGGTGGGCTGGCTGAAATCCCCTTGGGAACTAAATTGCTGCTTCGAGTTATTCCATTTATATAAACACAACGTCTGATATTATAATTACTTTCTCTGGACAACCAATTATAACATTTCGAATTAATTATTCTGATTGCATTTTACAATCATGTTGTGAATGTCTTTAGCATTGCTGTTAATGATTGAACACTTATTAAGAAGTTTTTTTCTTATGGTTGGGAGACATCTTCAAGTTGTACCATTGTCACCATCATTACACTAAGGACGATTTTCAATTGGTTGAGTAATCATAAACTTGTGTAACTTACCATTTAATTGTCGTAATATTTCATTCTGCATTGTAATTAAGGCTTCATTCACGTGTACATTAATTTAAAGTTACGTAATCGTGAGTTATAGTCAAGAACAGTATTTTTTATAAATGTTATTTCCGGAATTCTGTTGAAATTGTTCTTAAAATAAGTACAGAAGTTTCAAGATCATATGAGTTTTAACATTTTTTATTGTACTATTGTATTGTTGTGTAAAATAGAAAAATTGTTTAAATTAATGTAGAAGGCTAGAACATGTTAAAGCTTATAACACAGAAATATAATGAACAATTTAATCATTATTTGTGTTGAAATATTTTACTCGGAAATTTAAATATATTGCATTAGCCTCATCGTTTAGGGTAATTTTATCTCAAATTTATTATTTTTTTATTTTTTTATTTATTGTAAACTGTTAAGAACTATGTCAATTTAATAAAGTTTTTGTCGGCCCTTAAGCTATTTAAATAATCAAATTTTTGGCCTGAACCCATTATATTTTCAAAACCTGGGATACAATAACAAAAATTATCGAAAATAATAAATGTGTGACAAAATTACCTAAACATACGTGTGTTGCTCGGAAATTCTGCGTACGTTAAGTATTCTAGTAACGCAGATTCTCTGTTTCAACTGAACGGGGCAAGTTTTTAGATGCCACACCTCGCCTTGATCCAAGGTCGCAGTGTAGAGATGCGCGTGTAGAGTCCAGGGTAGTTGGGGCGCGCGCACCCGTGTCCCCACGAGACTATCCCCACCTGTTTACCCTCAGAGACCATGGGCCCTCCGGAGTCACCCTGGAAACAAAGAATAAAACTAGAATTACATTTCTTGCGGGAAACCTGCCCAAACGCCATTAAAACAAAGTTTTTAGAGCTAGGGTAGCAGAGAAGGGATTTTCCAAGGACGGTTCAAGATAATTCAATCTAGCATATGCGACTGAAGAATTCCCTTGTAAAATCTTTCAAACAAGATTTCCGGTGGCGGGGATCGAATTCGGGACTTTCCGACTCAGAGTCTTGTGCTTAGAACTACAATATATCCCTGAAAACCAAAAATTAAGTATAATTAAGCGAGCAAAGCGAGCGTTTCCATTTGACTGCCGGAAAAATTAGTCACTGGTTTTGTTTTTTGTTTTTTTGTTTTTTTGTTTGTATGTCTCGCCATAACGTTCGAACGGAGGCTCAGATCGATTTGAAATGTTGACCATCCGCAAGCTTTGTTCTCGATTGAATGCCATTAGTTTTGTGGCAAAATCGTTCAAAAAGTTAAAAAGTTACATTAAAGTTAATCGAAAGTTTTTTTTTTCAAACTAAACGGCGACAAAATCTGAGGTGGCCAAATCATTTAGAATGCCCGTCCGGTCACGAATATGTTAATTTTATTTTGATCCGATAAGTAGTGTAAATGGAAATTACATTATAACAAAAGTAACGTTGCCATGGCAACGAAAAGACACGCGAAGTTTCTAATGCACTGCCACCTAGAAGTAATCAAAATACTATCAAGGAAGCAGTGTATTATTTGTCACCAAAGAGTTTAAATAGTTTTCCCAAGGAGTCAAGGTCCTCTAGATGGCAGTGGATTTTAAAGTAAAGATTTACACACGGGTTTACCCAAATACCTTGGCAATAATAAATAATATTGGAATCATGGCCCTGTAGACAGCGAACGTCGCAAATTTTAAAATTAAAAAAAATGTGCAACGTGGGTCTAGCTATAGCACGTGCTCGCTTATCAACGCGTCCAACTGAGCGTTTCCTAGTTTACAAAATAAATTAATACTCATAGCCAAAATATTCTCTCGAAAATAACGGCTATGTAAATAGCATGTAATTTTCATTTAAAGTTTAATAGTGAACCATAATGTTCGAACGGTTTACCAAAACAACCAATTTGAAAGAAACCAGTTTACATGTTTCAAACTCAAAGCATGCCTTGTTTAAAATTGTTTTTAAAAAATATTTAAAATTAAAATTGTATTTGCTTTATAGAATGCTTTAGTCATTCCTGAAAATTAAATCATTTATTTTTAATAAAAGAAAGATGTGGCTCATATGCCTCCCCATACTATAACATTCAAAGTAATTTATTGATGAATGTGGTGTTTATTATTAGTAATAATTGTGCAAGAACTATTTAACAATTATAATTTTTATTTTTATTTATATCTTTTAAGTCAGTTATGCATTATTTAAAAGTGTGTGTTATAACTCGTGGTAGATACACGATTTCAAATTATACTTATTTTGAAACATATTAGAGTTCTTAGCAGAAAATGTAGTACGCTAGCTCTCATGAACTAAGTAAAGCAGTGTCTCTGAGTTGCCGTGATACAAGTACAACCGTAACGCTGCTTCGCCGAGATAAGGTTATAATGACGTCTGGTAGAGATGAATCGTGTCACAAAAAAGTTGTTTTTATAAAGTGTTTCTCTCAATAGAACTCTCTCGGACACTTTGCCAAAGATTGTCAACTCAAGAAGGAGTCTGGCTTATGTGATGACGCTGACAAATACTCCCACGTCGTCCTTGGGGGCTCAAGAGTTGAAGTTGAAGCGTCTTCCCAGATCTGTTGCTAAAGAGTTCTGGAATTGCTTTGGCTCTTGTCCAAAAACAAATAAAGTACGGCAATTTGAATATTTGGCGGATAGTTAATCAAAATGTCTGAAATAAACCGAAGTACTGACTGTAGATGATAACGTAATATAACATACACCTTAGCTTAGGGACGAAGGAATAGCGGCACATGATCCCACTTGCATTGCAATAATATTAAACTATCCACTCTTATATGTTATAACTTAAAAGGCTATAGGTTTGTGTTTGCCACGGGGTATTTCTTAAAGGAGCTTTATCACACACAAATATTTTTTACTAGGGCTGTGCCGGTAAAGGCTTCGATAATCGGGTCGGGTCGAGCAGGGAAAAGACGGCTGAAATAATACTGCATTATAAAAATGCGCAATGAATTTTACTTGCGAAAATCTTACATTATAATTTTCTCACAATTCATTTTCTATTATCTGGATTTTTATTGAACTGCATTTTGTAGGCTATGAATGAAAAATTGTCTGGACCGGCACCTCCACCAAAAACTTGAAAATCTTGGACCGGTAACTCCACCATAAATTCAAAATATTTTTTGTTCCCCAAAAATACAATTGTGTTATTATCTGGTCGGTCCTTAATACCCGACTCGGCCTGAAATTTCAGGTACCAGACACCACACAATCTATAGCATAATACTACACTCTAACGAACGTTTTATAAATTATATCTTGTAACTCTTATTTTATACTAATTTTTAAAGTTTCTTGATCCCAAAATTTGCGAAAATTGTCGTTGTGGGGAGTTTTATAAATCGGCTTTAACCTGATTATTTTTTGTTCCACATAGCTACTAGAGCATCGTACTAATCTAAAATGTCCCTTTATAACATTGTTTCTTGAAACTGTGCACAAATATACCCTCAAACTCGAAAAAATATGCATTCCAAAATCACACCAATTCTTGGTAATCAGCATATTTTGACCGAACCACGTGCCTAAATTACAAAACAAAATATATCAAATTGACAAAAAAGGCTGTCGGGTACGTCTATAATAACCAATATTTGATTGGATAAAAATCCTCCAAGATCACGGGGCATAAAGATCGTCCCCATGTTGTTTTTATGGGTGAATTTTTGCCGATGGGACCTTGCTCGAAAATTACCCAGTTTGACAATTAAGTTTTCGGGTCACGGTTCGCAATAATGTTTCTGTTACTTTCGACATTCATAACAAGTTAGCCTAAATGAAATAAATATATTTTTTTCGCGGGTAAATACCCCTTAACAGGGAATGGAACACATTTGTGATATCTCACATAACTATTCGCTCGTCCATGAAGGATCCTACCTGTATATGAAACTTGCGTAGTTGTTATTTGTCAACTTTCAATATTAAAACATAAATATAAATTGTTATAAACTCGTATATTATCAAACGTTTTGTTGTAGATTGCCAGAAATTTTGGCAAATATACGTTTTCAACTATTTAACAATCTCAAATTATAAATATTTTATGTTTGATTACAATTAAGGTTATGTTCATAAACGCGTCACGATAGTAGCCATGGACATTTCTAAGTCCATGTTTTATGTATGTGTTACGTTTGGTATACCGTCATGTAAATGACTTTCAAGACTGTCTCTCGACAGTTGGTCAATTGTGATAAGAGGCTCTGAAGCCAGAAAGTCATGGTTCGATTTCTGCATAACTCAGAAGTGTTTTAATTTCTCCATCAGTTATTGGCTTAGGAATGAGTAAACGGTGACTTTGGAGCCGTCCTAGCAACGAGGCACTTAATAAATTCTAAGGTTGTTCCGAATTAGCATTGTTTATTCAGGCTCTGTCTGCGGGTGTTATCATGTCCAGATCGGTGTTTCCAACTTAAATATTCCGATCTCTAGTTGGTCATTGTTCACTCGTCGATGGTGTCGGCGCCTACAGGGTTGTCTTGGGCGACTAACAATTTACTGTCCCCCAAGAAAAATCAGTTCTGTGACTGAGTAGGTTGACCATAAATATGTTTTATTTTATTTTATCTAATCCTACCTGGCAAGCGTCCTTCCCCCCTGCAGTGTGACCAGCACATATCATCCTGTCTGTGAGCATCCCATCACCATAGGCCTCCTTGCACACAGACTCGCTCAAGATGGGTATGTTGACAGACTGGAGCTGGGTTGGGATGGAGGGAGCATTCTCCTGTAGTGACACAAACAAGAATGTCTAAGTGTTACGTTCATATATCTGATGATTACATATTGATGATGTAGAGGGAACTTAAATTAATGCTTATTTACTGCATAAATAATAGTTTGTTTACTTATGGGAGAAAATTAGAAAAGTTTACAATTCAGTTGACTTGACGGCAGGCCAACAGTAAAAATGTGAGATTTCCACCAATATTTTCAATCGTTACATATAATTTTTTTTTAAATTATAAAATGTGCATTATTAGTTTTCTTTGAATCAGTAGACACAACAAATTATATTAAATTGCTTTACAATTATATATAAGTGTCAAATATTTCTCTTCATTCCCTGTTTTTGAATAATTTTGCACCTCTCGTTATGTTTATATTTTGTTTGCTTACAATTAGTACATATATTTAATATTGTATTAATTTGTTTTTAAGACTCATTTCGGAGCCCAATGACATTTTTAATTAGCGATACTCCCCTTTAGGCGAACTTATTCTGTCCGCCGTCTCTACATCTGTAAGTGCGTCATGTTTCATGATTTAAACCGAACACTACATCGAACAGCGCGTTTTTTCTTGGTGTTTCCCTTCAATAAGATACAGAACATTTTCGTGAATCTCGGGGTCAAGCGGGAGGCGCTAAAATCTTGTAAATAATAACTTCTATGCTCGGCAGCCCCACAAAAGATTTCAATGCACGACATGATTTCATTTGTGTTTCCTTCTTTGTTAGTTTGATAATTATTTAGTTCAATCGCTATTTTGGGAACTCAAGTACCAATGATCGTCTTGATCATAATTAATTTCATAAATGTTAGTAAATAAAAATATATGTCTGAAAATCAAACTTTTTTTTTCTTTCAATTTTGTGTATTTTATTGTTCTGTACCGGACAAACGGCTATTTCATATTTTACTTAGATATAGTAAGAATTAAAATCAAATAAAAATCTAGTTTTTTTATAAACTTGCATTGTAACGGTTTATTTCTATTGAAGCGATGTAGAATGATATGCCATACTCTCATCGATCAACGCAACTATATACTAAGCGTTTGCGAAGCGAGGACTTACAGCTGTTGTTCCCCAGCCGGAAATCTGTGTTGTCGAGCCGGCAGCAATCTTATCGTTCGCAGTAGGAAGTGCCACCTTCGCAACGCCGGGTCCGAACTGGAACTTCTTAGCAACCTGATGACACAATATGAATGCAAATTCAAATACAATACTGGTTTATAATTTGTAATACAATATTGCTGGATGAGCATAGCTGAACAAATATACATAATTGATATTTGCGTACTCAAATTATTTGACTACGCAGAGATAAATAACTTATTGTTTGTTTGTTTCTATGATTTTTGGTCAGATCGATTGTCACATTCATTGTGACGACCTTGCCGCGTACGCAGTGAGCAGCCGTGAGCGCCCAGTTGGGGCCAATAATGGAGGCTCCGCAGCTGTGTTTTCCGTTTATCTCCAGAGACAACTGTAAAGGAAGAAACATAATTTACTAGGAAAACGCCAACGTTGTTGTTAGTCGAGTGAGTGAGTACCCGGTAACATTCCCTTCCCTCCCCCTGCCTAAGGCTGGATCTAGACAGCATGGGTCTTTTCTTACTAGCCTAGCCTACGACAGGCTATAGAGTGGCGCATTGTGGCCTTACAGTTAACGCACCCTTATACCAACTAAACACAAACCCCTATCAACTATCATGTATACCTATATATTAATCAATTTAAATGCAATTGTCCTGGATAGTTAACACATGTCTCGCTCACTCGTCTAACAACGACTTTTGCGTTTTCCTAGTCTTGTTGGCTAAGACACCTTTATTCCATGAATGCTACAGACCCGTGTGTGTTCTAACAACAGTCGGGATAGATTTTGATATTTCTGGATTGTATTAAACAATATAGAACATGTTTTAAAACTCGTTCATGGAAAACATAGCCAGTACGAAATACTTGTAGAGATTGCAAGGTTTACTCAATCTCCCAGCGGAATGATGGGGAAGTTTGAAGGTGTTAGATTTGATACACCTTGGCCACTGCATTCATCCACTGCCTGACAAACAAGATTCGATAAAATATATTTGTTTTCGAGTAACTAAAACACCATTGTTAATAAATTAAATCTTACACTTTTCAGCCTATTTTAAGGAATCAAAACTCGTTAATGCAAAACTTTTGTCTGTCCGTCCGTCCTTCCACCTGTGCTTGTATCACGTCTCTAGATAGAAACCGAACTGTTTGTGTGTTGATTTGGCTTTTCAACAAGTTTGATACAATAGTGTTCTTGGTTATACCATTGGGTCGGAGAGCGTGGATATCGCAATTTAAAAGAGAAAAATCATTGAACCACAGACTATACTACATGGGGTGTAGTCTATTATCTGTGATTAAACTAGGTTCCTTCACCAAGAGATTTCCAAACTGTTCGAGGATTTTTATATTTTGTATGTCCTTTGACAATTTCCCTGATTTTGAGATATTTTCTTTATTTTAAAGCTATCTCGTCTACGTACTTGTTTTATTTGAAGTAACAGTCGATACGATCCTAACAATTACATATTATTATTATTATGTTTAACGACTGTTTGGCGGTAATTGATGGCCTAGTAATACTTAATTTACAACTGCTTTGTTGTTCCTGCTGTTCATTATGCTGAACATTTTCTGTTCGGCTCATGTTAGGGTTCAGAATTTGAATTAATGAATGTGACTTTCAGCGCTACGTTATGGTTTGTCATTACTTAGGATAACAAATAAACCCATGATTATCGCTATGAGCTAGTGAAAAGCAATGTGCTTGGGGATTATGCCCAGTGTTGACCTACTTGGTAAGGATATTCACTGATGACCGCGTTCACGCCACCGACGATTCTCGCACTGACCTCCAAGGACCCTGCAAAACAATTCCAATCAACGTTATTCAAATAACACCTCTGTACACCGGTTTGGTTAAATAAAACAAATAAGTGAAGTTTAAAAGTAACAAAAACTTAATCTAGAAGCTGTTGTTTGTTGGCAGTAGATTGCTTGGTGCCAAGTGTCTTTAGGTTTTTATAAGGTGGGGTATTTGTAATAATATTTGGCAAATTCTGAAAGTTCAGAGTAAATAGTCGAACTAGACAAAAAGTGACAAAACGGTGTAAATGAATTAATAAATGTTTACATGTATGGCTATGAAAATCCAATACACACTGTCTGCGACTACAGACAGACGCACTTCTATATCATGTTTGCTAAACTTTTTTATTTACTTACGACTTTTAACCTTCCTTGTGGAATTGTAGTGAATGTGAAAAAAATACGTCAGTCAATGATTATAAAAAAATTATAAATGTGAAAACAATATTTTGCAAATAAAATTGACTTCATCAATTTGTTTCCATTCCTTTTTCGACTGTTGTTGAATTCTACTATTTTGTGTATTACTTTTAAGGTATTTTGACGTGTTTTAAATAATGTAGTACCATTCAACACGTGCCGTAAGAATAAACAAAACTATTAAACCATAGGTTGTTGGTTAAAATTGTAAAACAGAAAAAACTTTTGTTGAACTTATAGACTATTGCGTCAAAAGATTACACATGTATTTGTGCACCACTGGCTTATTCGGTTTTAATGCAAAAAATGAGTTGGTGAATAAAAATGTATAATATTATTATTCACACAAATTCATTATGAATATTATTTATATCGTAGGTAAATATTGACTAATCGAAGAGTTTTAAAGAACATAAAATAAGTTCCGGCAAGTATAAAGTTCCTAAAACTCGCTCAAGTATTTGCTTTCATCATCGCACTTACCAGAAGTGCTTCTCACCCCTAAGCCACAAACCAGCAACATCGCTGCGAAGACGTTAGTCATTTCTGAGTCTAGTTTAAACAACAGTTAACACTTTCAAACCTCGACCATTAACACCACTCACAATAATGAATATATCACTGAATTTCTACACCATCCCAAAACATACGAAATTGAAAAACACGGATGTGTCAGATGGATGGTTTTAATTGACCTTGAAAGTGCTGATATGAACACTGTATATAATCTGATGGAATTGTGTTTTTGTTGTGCTCTATCAATCACACGACCATGGTGATATCTCCTATGAAAGATCGTTGTGAGTTTGACAGTTTTTTTTAAACTAGAACCTTCACTTGTTCTGTCCAACAAGGTGACCAGCGCCAGGTGTCATATAACCCTGCGGCTGTTTTCATGAGACTAGATGCTGATCAGACCTTGATGCTTTATCTCCCAAGGTTACGAGTTGTGTCTCGTTGGTCCCGTCTGTTTATTTATGTTTGTATGCGGAAGTTTGGAGTATTCAATATTCATTCGCACGTTCTACTTTGTAAAAATGTTTGAGAATTGTAAACTTGAATTTTGGTTTGGAAATCAGCACTTTTAATCGATAACACGATGTTATGAAATAAATCCACTTGTGATCCAATTAATTTCTTTGTTTGATTTATAAATTCTCGTCATAATCGAGAGTATCGACCCTTTTTACGTGAATTTTAATTGTGATTTGTGTTTCAAAGGCAAGTGTTGATTGATATTAAGTGGTTTAAACGAAATAATGCAGATACATCGAAATTCTTTTCCCAATATAAAAACTTTGTTTACCGGTACTCTATTCACGCTAGCTCAGTGTAGATCGAGCACACCGAGGAAGATTTTTGCTTGTGTTGGTACAAGATATTTATCTTTCATACACAAAGGCGACATTCCTTTTACCGCGCATTCGTACTACCCCCACCACTTTACCACTTGTGACCAAAGCATCTGCATTCTTTCGTTGGTGCTAGTATACAAATGTCCTTCGAAGTAGATTGATGTCAACACCGCAAATTTAAATTTGTTTTTTTCTTGTACGGATTGCTTTCGTTTGATTGATTCTCTCTTCGATACAAACAATTGCACAACATGTTTTTTAAATGACGCTCTTACCATTTTAAAATCTATACTTACATGCAATCACTGTCTTTTAGACATAAATCGTATTTCTTTTCATCGATGTCGTTGTCGATGACGTTGTCATTGTTTCATTTTGCGTGTGCGTCGTCATTTTCCTAACTCAAGAATCTTATAATAACGTGTTGAACATAACTTTCCAACACATTTTGAATATGATATTTACTACACGCCCTGAACTGAAATCGAAATCGGGAAGTTCAAAACCCGAATGTAAATAATTCCACAATTTCCGTTTGGCAAATACCCCACGTCATAAACGCCTCTAGTTCCTGCGAATGATCGACCATCAAACATCGACTCTTACATCGCGATTGAGATATCTTCCGTCTTCCTCTAAACGATGAAGCGCCAGCCTCTTAAGAAAGACTGATGGTGTAATTACAAGCTAGCGATGGGCGCCATGGCAATATTCTAATCAAATGGTGCATTTACCCCATCTATCACGCGTTTGTCGCCTCGCGAAGTCTAGCATAGAGTAATACATACAGGCTTTCAACGAGCTCATTCGGAATGTCTACAAATATTCTATGGAAATTACAACCATCATTTTATCTGTTCAATCCTTAGGCAAATCTCCTTTTTTTCTTACTCAACAAGTCGCTTTAGATTTTTGGATGAGCGAAGCGAAGACTTCAATAATCTCACTTTCCATGAGAAAAATAGTTTGAGTGTTTTGTTTGTCTGTTTGTTCGCTCTCTACCGGGCATATTCGATTTTGATGAAAATTGGAGGGGACCTTCGAAATCTTTGAATAGGTCTGCCAAGTTTTTGGGTACAATGGAAGAAAGAAAAGATTATCATACGAATCTTACTTTTAGGGCAACGGTAGTCAACCATAAAAGCTCATCTATCAACGCGACTGGAGAAAGCGTAAGCAAAGCGGCCTAGTTAAAAACGTAAACCGAACTATAATAGTATCATCTTTATTTTCTTATACATATAATGATATTAATAACAATTATTATTAGAGTAATTACAATCTTGCATTTGCCGAATTTGTATTCCACTTACCCCGTAAATACCCATCGCTTTACAAGAATACCAATAACGTGCTGTATATCGTTCTAATAAGACTTCTAGTGACATCGAGACATCACTTGATTTTCCGCTTTAAAATGTTCTTTAACTTTGTTTCAGAATTGTGCATTACTTAAAAATAATGATATTCATAGATATTCCTTGTCCATTATAACACATTATGTAAACATAGGTACCCGTAAACGTCTAAGGACTTGCGTACTTCTTTTTCTGAAACACAACATAGCTGCGCCGTTGAGTGCAAATTTCATTTTAATATTATGATTCCGCCATGTTGTATGGTTTTCAATAATGTTTAATATTGTACTTAGTACAATATATCTTTTCATTTACTTTTTAATCTTGTATTTTGTAATATTTTTGTAATTTCGAGCGGTAGAAATAATACAATAATGTTCATACCGAGAATCGAATCCAAATCTTGCTGAGCGATTGGTTTATTCAACCATTGCAATTTCAGAAACCAACGTTTTATAGATATTTTAAAACGTCAAAATCACTTTCATTTACTTGTGGTGGCTGGTTTGCAATGGATCAGTCAGCCATAAAAAAGGTTATATTAAAGTTATCTAAATCAAAACATGCAATTGCATTTGAACTGCAGGGATCAGCTGGGAAAAAGATGAGTCGGTATTGCTAGTGGCGTGTACAGAACTGGCATCCTTTTGAATTAGAGTCACGGGTTAACTGGTAAAACTTTTGAGCCACGTCCATCAATCAATCATGCATATTTGCTCTTGGATATGAATTAAAGTTAAACACATCCTTATTAATTCTTAAAGGGGAATTCACCCGCTAAACTAAACAAAACATTCATTAAGGCTTACAATTATGAATAAAGAAATTAACAGAAAAATTATTGGGTCAACCTTGACCAGAAAAAAAATGTCGAACTTGGTATTTTTCGAGCTATGTCTCATCGGAAAAAATCTCCCCGAAGAATTAGTATGGTGACGATCTTTAAGCCCAGTGACCTTGGAGGATTTTTGTCTGAAAAACACTGGCCAGTATTGACGTACTTGACAGTCTTTTCTGTAAATCCTCTATGTTTTGTTTTTAATTTGGGCAAGTGGTTCTGTCAAAATATGCTGATTACAGAAGGGGTGTGATTTTGGAAAGCATATTTTTGCGTGTTTGTATATTTGTGCACAGTTTCAAGGCACGTTGAAAGAAAGGGCCATTTTAGATTGGTACGATGCTCTATATTTATGTAGAACACAAAAGAAGCGAGTTAAAGCCGATTTAAGAAATTTCCCAAAACGCTAATTTTTGCAGCAAATTTCATGATCAAAAAATTGAAAAATTTTTTGTTTAATTCACAGTTACTAGATACAATTTTTTAAACTGTCATTTAAGTGTATTCTGCTATAGATTACGTGGCAAAAAGTAATTACTTGGGCTAATAGCCCCTTTAAGAAAGGGTAAGTCGTTAAGTCGATCATGCACCGTTAATTAAGTCTGAACGAGTATTGACTTTATAGTTTTTTTTTATTCTTCAGATTAGCTAAGTGTTTACTCCCTTTGAATAATGTTTTGTTGTTTTTTTATCTTAAATTACTATAAAGTTATCGTGTTGATGTTCATAGATCAGGGTAAAGAAGCCACCAAATTGGTGGTGAAACGTCGAGCAGTGCCTCACCATTAACAAACGTAAAAGCTCAAGGTCAATTTACTATTATTTACTACTAGGAAAACGCTTAAGTCCCGCCGCGTTGTTGGATGAGCGTAATTGGTGCATTGAGCTGCATTGTGTTACGCGGATTTTCTGTTGTTCTGTGAAAAAATCATTACTTAGTCGAATTTTTTTTTTTAAATTAAATTAAATTAAATTAAAAATTAACTTAATTTTTTTATAATCGTAATTTAGTAACTTAAAAAAAGAAAAAAATCGAAATGAATTTCAAAACTAATTTTTGCAGCTCAAATTTTACAACAAATTGATAAATAAATTAGTTTATAAAAACATTACAAAGATAAATGTGTTTAATATGTCAAAATTGTTGTGTAGTATTAGCATAATAATACGTGGTAAAAATTTAATTAATATTTGTGGCTATAGCCATTTCCACAATATTAATCAAAGGTTAGGTCTGTTAAAAATCTATCGCACTGCTGTTAATTTAGTGAAGATATTTATTTTTAAGTATTTTTATAATTCTTAAATTAGTCTAAGTGTAAAAATTCCCTTGTGCTAAATGTTGGTCGTTGTTTATTAAATTCGACTATAAAATTTATCGATCGGATGTATCAGGTTAGACGGAATGGCCACCAAAATGTCACAGTGAAAAAACGCAGAAGACATGCCGGTCATCTTTTCCCAAGTGAAAAGGATCTTAGGTTCCAATTCGTATTATTTACTCAATTCACAATTTCGAAATTTAACGCCCCAAATTTCTTTAATTTGACCATAATTTCTAAATTTTAATTAACAATTAACAATCCTAACGGGAGTGTTTCCCGACCAACCAAATCGAAAAATTAACTAACTAAATTATGATATTTCGTTGCTTCTATACAGCCTTCATATTTTGACTGTCTAACATCCAGTCGACTTCTTTTTGTTAGTGATTCGCTTGTACATTCGGTCGACATGGCAGGATGTAGGAAATAGCGAACAAAAATGAAGAGTACAATAGAGTGCAATGGAATGGGAACGGAAATTGAAACTTGTCAGTGAATATGTGAGTTACATCGAGATCCCTATAGACGAATCTGAAGTCTTCCTAGAAATTTTACAGTATTTTGTTGTAAGCAACCTAGGACTTTTGTGACCTTACTTCGGTTGCATGTTAAGGTTATTATTTGTTTCGATTTAGAAGGCTATTTGTTGCATCACGTTTATCAACAATCTTTTTTTTCATCAAAGTCCTTGTTCATATAGAATTATATCGCTATCATCAAAGTAACAATGATGTAAAAAAAGAACACAAAATAAATCTTTATTTTGTTGAATTTCTACCAAGTAAAATGAACTGATTTTCAGTGGAGGACATTCACCGACATTTGATAATATGCCTCGTTGCAAGGACGGCTGCAATGTTATCAGCTATATAAAAGGTATATCATTATGAAAGTATTTAATTTGACCTTACTTACGTTTGTCGTTTGTGACAAACATTTTTGACAGCCTTAAGAGTCTGCAATAGTAGTTATTTTTCCTGGAACTATTCCTGAAGCCAGTTTTTATGAAATTGTCATCAGACTTTGCACATAGATTACGGTCATGTATACAGTCTTCTAAAGTGGCACAGTTTTTTTAAACTACCACAAAAAACCAAATAAATTAAATGTATTTTTAGGATTTAGGATTTTTGTAAAACCATCAAAATTAATAAATTTCGGGATTTATTGTGAGTAATGCTTAACAACGTTTATTTATCTTTTTCTATAGACGAGTGACCATATCCTTTCTTGACAATTATGCAAAATTGCATATCGATCGGATGACAACTGGAAGCAGGAATAGTTCCCAAATAAGTTTCAAATAGGTATAGTTAACTTTTAAATTTAAAAATAACGTCAAACAAGACATGCATTCGTAATTCAGCTCTAATTAAGTACACAATCGATTTTTAATTTATTTATTAATTGTGTAGATAAATATTTGTATTTAAACTTGCGTGACATTTTTTTCATTTTCAAATTTGTAATTTTGTTTACAAATCAAAATTAAAGGTACATTTTTCAGTTTTGTTTTCAAGTTTGCAAATGTTTAGTAAAATCTGCTCTGCGGTACGTCACTAAGGATAAAACAATTCAAGCAGACTCCGACTGACCGGCGTTCTAAAACCGCGCTTCCAATTTGTTCAAGCGGTCTCAAGAATCCAGACTCTTTCGTTGCGACGTTTCAAGCATCCAGCTGTTATGGAAAAGCTCTAGAAAATAAAATGTAAAAGAGTTTATTATTTACTTCCAGAGTCTGGATAGAATAGTGTAATAGCTCTCCCTGTGGCTTCACATCTTGAAAATATCAGTTTCTAAACGACTAACATATGGCACTTTTCTAAGTGTTTGAGCGTATTACATTATGCTTGATTTTTATCTAATTATACCGTTTTGTAATAATATTTATTTTCCTAAACGTATGTAGACAAATATTTGCTAAATTTGACTTTTATTGACCGCGTTTTTCTATTTTCCAAAATATGCTACCATGTAAAAATATAGGAGCTCTTTTAGAAAATCAAAAGTATTTTTTTTTTAAATATTTCTGATCCGGTACACGGCCAATATCGCCACCTCAAAATAATTTCAAACTTCAATTCGCCAAGGCACACCGTTCAACTTAGGGTGTTGTGTTTTTATGACATTAATTTTCAACTGGTTTCTATAGGCTGACTGAGAGAAAAAACTTTTTTTTAAACAATTGTCTGTCCTGCGAATTTTTTCAATTGGCGGTATTTTGTACCGTTTTGTACCGCCAAACGAAAAAATTCGTCTAAGTCCAAGTCAGAAGCAAAAAAAAAACATCTGCCTATATCGGCAATCGAACCCTGGACCTTCTGCATTGGAAGCAGAGATGCAAACCACAAGACCAACGAGTCTTTGTCACAACGTGTTTAAATAACTTTATAGAGAGTGAATATTTTGATGTTTTATTTGATTTACCATACAGTTTGGTATGTTATGATAATGTTGCAGAATTGTTTTAATTATTACAGATTAAAATGTAACCCCTTATTAAGTATCAAGGGGGGAAATCGGCCTCACGCCCCCCCTCCTCCCGCCCACTGGATCCGCCACTGCTTACACTCACGATTACATACAAATCACTGTGCCAGAAAAGCTACCCACATTCTACATAACTCAAAAACTAGGCGTGAACAAACTTTCCGACTAACGGAACTATCCAAACTTCCATTTCATAATACGTTTCAAATTCCGAATCTTTATCTGACTAAAGTCCACAAGTCTCACGTTTTAGGGGTTTCCGATTCTTAATTCCTGCCATCTGTCAAAGTCCCCCCCAGACTGCGGCGGTGGCTACTGCTAGTCAGCATGCAGCACACAGCGCGGCGCGGCACAGCGGCGGAATAGCCAACTACGCGGGTCGAAAGTTTTCAGAGAGTACAAGAGTTGGTGCTCAATCATCTTCGAGTCTGTTCAACACCGGTGATGCTGAGCAGAAAGTAAACGACGCGTTATGGACCGCGAGTTTGAGGTTTATACCGTTTAGAGGTCGCGGTTTAGCAAGATGTCTCGAGAGTTTATTAACACGAGGTTTTATTTTATTTTTCTTGTTTAAACGACGCTAACCACAAGATGACAAAAGCTAGAACTAGAAGACCAGAAGAGTAATAGAAACTTACTCAATTCATTTAAAAAGGCTGAAGATGACAAACAATTTACAGAATTAATATTGTTCTAGAATCTAGGTAGAATGTTTCCTAGTATTCTAGTATTGATGAGCAAGTATGTGATACCTGCGGAGTTTCTTCATCGCTTATTATCTTATGTTATTCAATTGAATGTTAGGCAATAGTCATTTTTTTTAATTATCTAAAATTTTTTAACATAAAAAGCATTTCTAATGTAATCAATTAATGTATAACAATGAGAAAAATTGGAGCGTAATTTTCCTTGCTATTTAAATAGTATTGCACAACTTTTATTCTTTGGGTAATCAATTTCAAAATTATAGTCATGGGAGCCAAAACATGACGGAAGAAGATTGCCGTCTTAATTTGTATTATTATTTAGATCGTGGTCCTAAAATGTTATCAGAGAAATAACGATTTTTTTCACTAATTGCTTTCAATATTGTGCAATGATGTATTTTAATAATGTTGATGGAAAAACTTTCTCTTCGCGTTTTCATAATCAGAACTAAAGTTTTACTGTAGTTTGCAGGCACCTTAGATTAACGTGAGTATTAGTAAATACTCAGCGTGTTGACATTGTCCTATAATAGAAGAGTATGGTTCATTATATTGAACCTTGCTCGGCTCAGCCTTACATTATTTAATAACTGCTAGTCTTCTACATTAATTAGCAACGATTAACAAAACATTCTTCCGTCTACTGCATTAACTTTACGCCAGGATTTCATATATTTTTTATATGAACGTTGGTTACGTATTTTAGGACTCGTAATAAAAATGAAACGATTCCGTTCTGCGATTAACGTAAATCAAACTTGCAAAGTAAAACCGGAATATTAAGGTTGCAAAGCGTTTAACAAGATTGTATAAAGAGAACTTAAGTTTATGATATCGTATATTAAAAGCAGACGGGGTTTTCACTGAGTTACCCCTTAGGACTTGACGTACTTCGCCAGTGTAATATATTTAACAACAGACAAGAAATATTGTAATAGAATAAGGTTTACTAAGACGGTACACCCGCTTGTACAGTTGTGTAATATATGATATTATATGCGACACATTAAAAAAGATAACATAACGTACATTGTACTGATGGTCAATTACATTAATGACCAAGACTTTTCACGTTTGAACATAAAAACTAAATCTGCAGTTTTGGATTAGCGAAGCGAAGACTTCAATTTCGACCTACTCTGAAACAAATAGCTCGGGTGTTCTTTTTGTCTTTTCGTCTATTAGCTTTCTACGGGGCAAACGGATCTTGATAATAATTGAAGTGAACTTTGAAAATCTCTAAACTTAGATCTTCCAAGGTGTTCAGTTCAATCGAAGAAATATTTGTTATGAATATCGTAGTTTTACGATTTTTTTCACATTTTGAATGAAATATTTTCGTGATATTTGGCCCGTGACCGTGCAAACCGTTACTTCGATCTTTATGAAACTTCATAGGAACGATCGAAATGACTAAACTAAGATTTTAATAATTTTGGGGACAATAGAAGAAATATTTCTCATGCAAATCGTATTTTCAAGGCAACGATTTATCATATAATCAACCATAAAAGCTCATCCATCAACGCTACTGGAAAAAAGCTTTCGCGAAGCGGCTTAGTCTATCAAATGTTTTTTTTAACTGCTGAAAATAAATAAATAAATTATAAATCATGTTGATACGAAGGTGATACGTGAAGTTTAAAAATTCTACGTGACATCCATAACCAACCAAGCCAGGGGTCCATTTTACTAAAACTCAAAACTGCAATTATTGTCAATCAATGGTGACAACTGAGTAAATAGTACGAGTCATACTCTTCGCGATAGTCCTAACATTTTTTCGTGCCAGTGGCGTAAATGTTAGCCCTGGGGTTCTATTTACAAAGTTCGCTTTCGATCGACTATTGTCATAAGAGTTAGTAAATAGATCCCTGTACTCGGAGATTCCTAGTATGGATCTGAATTCAACAGCCCATTTTCTTTCCGATTTCGACCACTACACCTTTATCGAGTTCCCTTCCGTTAAAAGAAACGGTATTTTTTTGTTTACGTTGTCACCACTGTTTTCAGGTTAACGAGAGCGACTCTTCTCAGGTCTACAAACCGACAAAACAAACATTTCCTTCTCTTCGCACTCGACTCACTTTGTTCCGGTGTGAAAACAGGTGTGAATAACAGTCGCTTCGTGCAATTAGAAATTGTCCGACCACTGCTCCACACGGATAATCTACAACCAAAGAAATACTTTCGAGAGGATAATCCAGTTAATTCACGCCGAAAGATGCGCCGACGAAAGGGGATGTTCTGCTCATGGAAACAGCACTTTTGCAGATTGCTGGGTGTGTATAAATCACTGGTGAATATTTGGCCCTGTGAACCACGACCGTACGAAAGTGTTGGGAGTTTTTTCTTTGTTCATCAGTAACATCACTTTTTATCGGGGATGTTTTGTATTTTAATTTATCTACTTATGCATCCCCTTATTTATCATACGTTCGAGCCCTTCGTTGAAACGTATACGATACCATGTACTGATAACTCATAATAAGTCATGCCCCTATTTTTTTTGAAATACTCCAGAATTATATCTTTCCATGGTATTTTACTGTATTATTATGACTTGACTTACTCTTCATGCACGTAAAACTTATTACAATTATGTATAAATGTAAAAGCAATTCGATAGTATATTTATGAGTATATTTTATATATCACATTTATGTAATTTAACATAACACATTATTTAATAAATTATTTTTTTATAAACTATAACATTTTATGAGCTTAGGTACGTAACAGACAGTTCATAAAGTTACAACCTACAATGCTTGTATCTCGTAGTCGAATCACCTTGAAGTTATGTTAATTGGATGAGGTAAACAGTTATATTTGAACATGTTTCATTTTATTCCAAAATGTAGACTTTTAATTTAACTTTGACGTTTATTTTCGATTTTACATGTAATATTCGGAGGACATGATTAAAATCATTCGCAGTCAGTTATTCAGTGATATAGCGTATACAATATGTAATAATTCTTATGAAATCTGACTAAAGTAGATCAGTTTGTAGGTATAGTTGAATTAATCTTATAATAACTCACAATCTGCTATTGCAGTTTATAACGTTTTTTTGCAAAAAAAAAAATTGTAGAAATGTGAACGTGCTGCCTTTGGTGTCATGACGTTCTCCACCAAATTCTAACTTTAATTAAGTATCCGTCAATGAGGCGTGGTCATTGCAAGATTTATCATTAAGAATATTATACATATTTATTTTTTTGATAAATATTACACAATTTGATTAAACTATGATTAACGTATTAAAATTATTTCCGAACAAAAGTTTATTGCCTTAAGAAATTCAACTTTTATTAAATTTAGAAGCGCAATAATATCTTATAAATTGCAATTTACATTTTTTATTTTTTAAAATTACGATGAATTAAAAATTAAATTATTTTTTATTTATAAGTTAAAAAAAATCTTCGACTAAGAAAGACAGAACAACAGAAAATCGGTAACAATGGCAGCTAATGCATCCAATTAGCTCATCCAACAACCGGGACTTAATTTCCTAGTAATTACAGATGGCAAACTAAGTTTTTTTTTGTTATTATTATTATTTTTGAGATTCCTTAATGTAGACTTTTTACTTTACTAGTTGACGTTAGTTCGAATTAACATGTAATGATCGGAGCAAGACAATGATAAATATCATTCTACGTACTGGTTATTCAAGTGATAAGCCAGTCTAGTATACAATAGAATATCACCTCTTAATAGTAAAATACTAAAGTAGTAGTAGTTGATAGTAAGGTAGTAGTTTGATAGTTAAATCATAATATATCTCACATGCATGCTATTGTCAAGTAAAACAGTTTTTATTGACAAAAAAGATAAAATAGTAGAAATGGTGGAGGTGCCGGTCTGTGGTGTCATGACCCGGCTCCTCCACCAAATGTCTAACTTTATTTATAGCACCCGTCCAGCCAGGCGAGCGCGTGCATGTGCAGTGTATGCATTATAGAATATGTGAAATAATATTATATTCTTTGATAATATTATTATACAAGTATGCTGATTAACTATGATTAACGTATAAACATTAATTTACTCGAAGCAAAAAAGTTATTGCCTAAGAAATTCAAACTATTCAATATAAATTTAATGTAGCAGCACTAATAGCATCACTAATAGTATCACTAATTACTTACTATTGAGAACTTCTACAGAAGTATAAGCTTGCAATCTTTATTTATTTTTTATTTAAAAGAAGAATGCTTACTAAACGTAGGCCTACAACCAGGGAAATACAAGCTTAAGCGTGAAATTGTAAAAAGTGTTTACTTAATCTTATCTCAATATGCATGTGATATTCAATGCGTTATAACTATCATAAACCTTTCATTTACTACAATTCAGAAATTAAAAAAGTCCGCCCCAACCGGGAATCGTACCACGGATCTCTCGCATTCCAGACAGGCGTCTTAACCTTTTTAATTTCTGAATTGCAGTAAATAATAACAATTACATCTACGGGAGTGTTTACCGACTAACTAAATTGAGAAATATCATAAACCTCTTTTAATACGCGTGCAGGAATGACTTTGCAATATTTGGCAGTAACTGTGCGTGTGCGTGCGTTATCGAAGCCAATGTCCTCGAGATGTTTTGAACGGCCTTGATAACTGTTATCATCGAATTCTTATAAATCGATACCCCTCCCCCTTCCCCCTACTCTTCACAACCGAGTGCGTAAAGGGAGCCGTGGACTCCGCGACCAGACGCCATAACTCAATGTTACTTGCTATCGACATCTAAAGCAGAACTCCCCATACCACAGACCACAACCCACTATTGGTCGACAACACGTCTGTCATGGGATTCCCTTTTACGTTTCAAACACATTTACATAACGAAGAAAATTACCGACGCGGATATTTATAATCTGCATAAATCATTCACCTTCCTTCCCCCCCCCCCCCCCCCCCCCAATATCGACAGGAAAAATCTATTTCATATAGAAATCAGCATTTTAAATCTCAAATGTTAAACATCTCTCCAAAATCAAGTTCTTCCTTTTCTTTTATACAGTTACCCTTCTTAGATTGTTTTTATAAATTCGAACAGATTTTAATAAAATAATTGCATAATCTTACATACATTTTTGTGCTAAATGTCAAACCACATAATTTTAAACTGTTTCTTGTGGTTTGTTTTAGAATAAAGTGTAATTGTGTAAATTTTCCTGTTACAAACGAGCGTTTTGAAGAACAACTCGTAGTTATTACATTTATGAACAGTCATGAAACGTGTCATTCTCAAATCAGTAAACATGAAAAGTGATTTTTTCAAAAGGCAACTACAATGGTGTTACAACTTTATTAATCCGGAGAACTTTGACGATCTTCATGTATTTTTGCGTTTATTTAAGATATTATTCTACCGTGAGAAATTATCAGTTACACTACGATTTTTATGAGAGATATTATGGTGCTATTGTTGACACGAAAATAAGGCAAGCATAAAACCGAGCAAAGGATTTAGATAGACCAATAGTGGGGTGCTTGGATCTTTTCGACTAGACGAACAACATTTAAGATAATTTGAACTGTCGCGCCATTGCTCGTCAACAAGAAATAAAGTGTTTAACCAAAGACGCTATAACGCTAAATATTCCGCTTACTCCAGTTGGTAACGATTCGCAGAAATAAAGCATGGAAACCGCTGGATCTATTTGATAGCCATTCTCTGAAACTTATCAAATAAACCAAGAAGTTCAATGTCATAGTCGATAAATTTATATACGTGATGTTGTGAAAAGTTTGGACAAATAGCTTTAATAGAACCACCAGCTCTATTTGTGATTGACTTAAAGAATGAACAAAGAGAAAACCTTTGGGTTTATGATACACAGTTTCGAATATTCCTTCATAAAATTACAGAAAAACACGTCTTGGATCATAGAAATAAACTAGTCACTTACCAAAAAGTAAAGAAAACTCCGAGATCAGAAAACTTTCACGAAAGATTTTGTTTGTAATAACGTTTTTGATATTTAACTGGTCGCAATAATACACCAAAGTTAGAACATAATGTAAACTTAAAGTTATTGCTAGTTTAACATCCTCGGTTTAATCGTAATTAATTTCCGGGCTTCTTTTAATAGTTTGTTATACTCTTTTTGTTCAGTAAACTTTCGTAAACAATTTAAACGCAAACAATGCACTTTATTCTTGCATAGTTTTTAAGCACTATTTGTAAAAATATTATGCTTTCAATGCAAATATTCAGTTTTTATGGAGCTTGTTGTCGCGGAAATATTTACTTGGATTTAATTATTTTTATATTTTGTTCATTGAACGTGGTGAAACCATCACAAATAGTGACTAATGTGGGTCTTACCCTTTTTGTAAATAAATCATTTAACTTGATAACGTTCCTTGTTTTCTTTCAAAATATTTGTTCAGCGTAAATGCCTAAAATAAGACAAAATGTCGTTTAGTTCACGAGTAGTTCAATAATAATTGTACAGTGCACACCACTTGGTTGAAATTACACAAATAATTGTTATGGATAATAGATAAAGAAGTAATCGTTGCTTCCCGTTTTGTACTATTCTTAATTAAGTTCTTTTAACAACTTTATACATTCTTAAATAAAATGGAATTTCATAAAATGTCTTTAAATTTACCTCGGAAGTAATTATTAATAACATGCACTGTGTTCCCTTTTTTATATCCCTTTTACGAATAAATAGACTGCAACCATGAATACGAATACTAAAAAACTATTCAGTAGATAAAAAAAGTCTTTAAAATTATTGGATGAGCGTAGCGAGCGAAGCGAAGATTCCATTTCACTACACTGGAGAAAAAAATCCGGAATGTATTTTTTTTGTTTGTATTTTTGTCTGTTTGTTAACACGATTCCGGCTAAACCTATACTCCAATTGCGATAAAATTTTATGAGGGCCTTCGAAATCTCTGAACTTAGAACTGCCACGTTTTTGAGCGCAATCAGAAAATTATTACTCATAAAAATCGCAATTTTTCGATTTTTTTCGATTTTAAAAAAATTTCTTCGACTTATTACACCTACAATGCTTTATCCGATAGTTATGATTTTTCACAGAACCTTAAGTCTATCAATTTAGATATTCGTGTGAAATTTGAACGCAATCGAAAAATGATTTCTCATGAAAAACGAAATTTTACGTGTTTTTTTTTAACACCTACATGCTTTATCCTATTGTAATGATTTTTTCACAGAACCTTAATTTTATGAATTTATATATTCGTGTAAAATTTGTGTGCAATCAAATAATTATTTCTTATTAAAATTTCAATATTACGATTTTTTCCTTTTTTTAAATAACGATTTATTAAAAAAATTAAAAAATTAAGTAAATTTTGTTTTTAATTTAATTTAATTAAAATAAAATCTTCAACTTCGTTATGATTTTTTCACAGAAAAACAGAAAATCCGTATAACACATGGCAGCTCAATGCACCAATTACGCTCATCCAACAACGCGGCGGGACTTAAGCGTTTTCCTAGTATAATTCAACGTTATGGAAATTTTAAGCCATATCCGTCATCATGATATTTAACAAACAAAAATCATATTTATTAAATTAAACACATCGGTCGATGCGGCTGGAAGGAAGTGCGACGGTTTATGAACATGTGTATTTATTGATGGTACATAATAGTTAAGCGATTCCGTTGCAGGCGAGTCAAGCAGGTTATTGGCAATTTTGTAGGGCCATGAACGCCATCGGGCTTTCAAGAGAGAGTGCTTAGATTGTTTTCAGAACACGTTGTTAGATAGTTTACCCTCTGGAATTCGTTATTAGCCTTAAATCAAATACCCTCGTTGAACTATAGGAAGTTTTATTTGATTATTCAGTTGAAATAATGGCTTGGTTGGATGATAGAGAAGGCCTTCCTTGCCTTTATCCGCCATCAATAAAGATGACAATCAATCAATCTAAAACAACAATTTTTGAGTCATGATTTGGGTTCCAAATTACATAATCTTCAAAATACCATTTTAAATAAATAGTTATTTTTTTGTTGAACAAGAAGTCCTTCAGAACTCCTACAAAATATATTAATAAAGAAACTCGAAGTTAGACGAAAGTATACTGAAAAGAGGTTAAAACGACTGCGAAACAAATGAAAATATACATGTATTTCTGCGAAACCCCTCTAAACATAACAATCAGTTTTATAACACACGTAGAAGAGCGCTGCAGAGCTCTTCTAATCGTTTTGTTCCGAGTATATCTAGTGAATGGACTTCCATAAAAGACTGTGACCTACTCTAGCGCCACTTCCACTTCTCCTTGTTCGTGCCATCCCTCTCCCCCCCAGCCTCTCCCCTCATAAAATGAAAATACTCCGGTCCCCCTTAACTCCTCGCAACTGACAAAGGACATCACTTCAATGGTGGATACAATGGCGTAGAGACGAAGGACCTTGTAAAGCAATTATAAGAAACACACTTAAAAGGTTTACAAATAAGTTGTGTGTTTCTCTAGGGAGTCCCCCCCCCCCCCCCCCCGCCATTTCTGTGGTCCGATAGAGTTTCTTCACGAGCCCGTTGCGCGATAAGGCTGGGGTTTCGTAACAGAATCAATGAACCACCCGCGGAACAATTAGAAACGCAAACAACGGGTTGTGGAGATTTAGTTTACTTTTCAATTTACATATTTTGTTTTGTATTCTTTGTTTTCAACACGGCGATACCCTTCGGGAGTTTGATTATGAGTAAACAAGACATTGGGGAAAACAAAAAAAAATCCAACTCTCTGGTATTGAACAAAGAGATTTTTAACATTTAATACAGTTCAGAAGTTAAAAAAATCCATCCGATCGGGGGTGTTTCCCGACCAACCAAATCGAGAAATAAAGAGATTTTTATTTTTATTACTCTCTTTTATAAATTTCTTCAAAACCTGGTGCAGTTTCATGAAAAACAAACTATTTCGATGCAACTAAAAATCGCTAAGGAAATAATTTTGAGCTAATGTTGCATACAAACAACTGAATATGATAAATAATATCGAATGCAATATTTTTTGATATTCAACATTGTTTTGTGAGTGGGCGTGTGCTTTTGATACGAAGTTTTGCATGGTAAATCAATTTCATAATCTTGACGATTACAACGAACAACACTCGCATACTATTTGTGACATTCAAGGATTGTAATTTTCTTTAAATCTTAGACTGAATAAAACAAACAAAACTACAAAATAAACCATCACCATTTATTCAAAATCGTTTTGAAATAAAGTAATTTGTAGAAGCAATGTTACCATCCATATTCACATAACAGTTTTATTCGTGTCGTTCTACAGCGTCAAAATAAACATCTTTGAGAAAAATGTATTTCGCTTTGAAATCTATTCTATCGCCGTCTGACCGTTAACTTGAAAGTCAAATATACATGTCTGTTAGAAATAAGCAATGGCTGAATGAAAGAGGGCCTTTAAAATAACAAACAACATTACAAGTGAGCATCGGCCATTTTATTTCAATTTTGTGACAATAGTATAGCCTCCACATTAAAAACATTTTTTTTTTAATAAATAAAAAATCATTGAAGTTATATCTCAACCACAAAAATTTTAATTTTTCTTGCTGTTACATTCGAGGCCGTCTTTCATTCGACCAATTTTCATGGCCTCTGTTTAACGTTATTAAATAGCCTTTATGTTGGAATTTGGAAATGTATTCCATTCTTCTTTATGCACCAAATAATTAGTGTATTAGAAGATTTATTTTCACGAACATTTAATTAGATTGATTCTTGATTCTTCCCTTGATATTCTTAAAATTAAATATAATCTCTCTAAATGGATGAGTTACTCATTGTGGTTTTTAAAGAAGAAACAGAAAGAACGGTTAAAATGTTTGAATGTCAAATTAATTTGGCGTTCTATTTTAAAACATAGTGAAATGTCCATTTAAAAGTTACTAAATTCCCAAATTTATTCTGTGTCACTGTCACTTTTTAACATCCTATTTTCACTCATAAACCTTGATCCTTTGAGAGGTTTATTTACACACATCATTTGCAATCATTTTTTTATTTGAAATCATTTTAACAAAATCAGATTGACGAACTTCAGTGATTTTCTTTTGCAGCATTTTTGCGACATTTTCTAAAATCAGCTAAACAATATTATTAAAATGTACCATGATGGACCAATACTATTATAAAGGAATACACATTTAAACTTTAATACTGACACAAACAATAACCGAGTAGCACAATCTTCAGATCTATAAAGAAAGTGACTCAAAATAAACCCTTTCATTCGGCATCAAAACGTTTTTGATGAGCTCATCCAACAGTCTTAAAGAAGCCTTCAATAAAATTGTAACCGAACATTAAAATATGTTTCATGTTTTCTGATAAAGTTATCATTAATGTGTAAAATATTGCTACCTTTAAAAAAAAATCGTAAGGATTTCCGCTTAAGATCTAACCTATTTTACCCTCTTCAGGTGCCTAACTATAGGTATTTTGGAGTAAGTACCATTGTGAAGGGATGCCCAAGGGCGGTTTTAAGAGGACTCAATCCTTTGCCTTCGCATTAACGACTGAGGTATGTCTCTGAAAGAACATTCAGTCAGGATTGCCGGTCTCGACGAGAGACTCGTGCTTACGCTTGAGCCACCCCTGTCGGTTTATTTCTTACGAGGAATCTCCCACATTAGTGCTATACTCCCTGGAAACGTATTCGCTAATGCACAACAATCCCATCGTAAACATAAAGATCCTAGTTTCTCGGTAGAACTTGAGTCTACGATCTCCTTACTGTAGGTTGAGTGTTTTAACCGCCGAACCGTTACCCATGGATGTAAACCGTACTGCCAACTTAATTACGCTACTTCCGGCAACACCAACAATTATTTGCAGCACTATTACCAACCCCATTGCCAACTGTTGGAAATAAACGTTGCCTCACTGATAATAAAATGATTATTTCTATGCCTTTGTTCACTTGAAGCTAAAAATACAGTTTTCAGTTTGTTCATTTGTATTTGGTCGACTGCAACAAGAATCTGATTGATTCATCAATATATGATACAATATAGGCAAAAGAAAAAGAGATTTAACCGTAAGATTTTCAGGTGGTGATATCGTATTTTGGGAAACATAATTAATTGATACAGCTGATAAGATGGGGCATGTTCTGTCTTATATCAGAAAACTTGTTTTTTATTTTTATGAAAAATCAACACAATTTTATTAGCTATCACATATAAGAGAAAAGGATACAAAATAAACATTATTGTTCGACTACTGAATACAACAATTGAATGCGCTCTTGATTGTGTTTTGTTTATACATAATGTATAAAGATCACGGGAATGCATTGACAAACAAAACAAAGACAAGCATGAGATATATTTCGGTTCAATTGAGAGGTAGAAACAGACCTCGTTGCTAAGTTAGATACAATTAGGTTAAAACTATTCCAGTTTGTGTTTAGTGTAGTTGTTTGAACACTTATTGTACCACTCTCAGGTCTCAATTGAATCTTGTTGCTGCAACTTGTATGACCTACTTGCACCAGGTGTTTGACAAAGGATCTTAACAAGCAGAAGCGCAATTGTATGTCCGTGACTTTAAGAGGACGCGCTTTCAAATTTCTCAGACAATTTTGGTTTCATCTATTTGTGATTTTATATAATTGTGTAATAATTAATTACGAAGTCATCTACCATAGCACTTTTCCAATAATTGATTTAATTTAATTTCTAGAATTTAGAATCTGTGAAAATGGTCAAAGCATCCAAATAAATACGCATTTTCTGATTGATCTATGAAAATATTGAAAATTGATATGATAGGGGCGTACAGATGTCCTTCATTATCAAGTATGCCAAGTTGTATTAAGATGTATTGATTTATGGCTGCAGGACAAGGAACGCGCCCTACGTCAAATTACGCCAGTTTTCTTTAAGGCGAATTTCTCCACAAATATTATCCTTGAAATTATATCCTTGAAAAAAGTGAGCAAAAGTGTTTGTTGTTGATGTATAGTAAAGTATAACGGTTTATCCAATTTTTAAAGGAATGTGTATCCGGTCCTGCATGGCCCGGATGGTAATCAAATTTAAAATTCAACTTAAATTAACTCATTTTAACAACACATTACAATTTCTTGCACAAAATACAAATTGATATAATACTGAGGGAACATTATTAGGGCTGGGCATTGGCAAGATATATCTTTCAATTATCGATATCGCACGAAAAATAAATATTATAATGATTGCCTTGCTATTAAAAATGTGTGGCAAAGTTTTTTGAAAAGTTTTCACCAAAGATTCGTAACAATTTTTCCGTTCTCACAATCGCCTCTAGTGACCCGGCACCTCCACCATAATTCATATTTTTGTTACGTGTTTTTACAGCATAAAGTATAATAAACATTCCCAAAAATTCTTAACCTTGTTTTAGTTTTTCACGTTTTTTTACGAAATGTTGATGTTACAGTTGAATTTTGTTTTAATTTCGACATTTCGATATCGATATCAAAATAATTGCACATATCTATTATTTTGGCCCAGACAAAAAAAATATTCACAGTTAATCACGGTCGGTCTTGCACTAAGTGACGGTTCTCTACGAAATACTTTTTTTGTCTGAAACATTGCATTAGTAATAAAACTTAATTGAACACAATATATTTTAATCACAAGTTAAAGAAGAAATCCTACCCCACATCAAAGTCTGCTAGATCTCCTTGCGCCCGCCGTTAGTAAGGTTCTCCCAATAATCGCTGGAAGATTCAGTGAACATTACCCTTTATTATCTGTGTCATGTTCCGAGTATCTGGAGTCGAGCATTTTCTCAAGGACTGAGAGATACTAAATACCCTAGTCCTCCATCGTCCGCAGTAGCTCATACGATTTGTAGACGGTCCTAATTGCTTATGTGGCCTCGTTTCCATTATCGCCTGAACTTTCATCACTTTAATGCGCGTTTATACAACATACGTTCTAAACAGTTTAAAGTTTGCCAACTTTCTGCAAGATACACTGCTGAAGTAAAGTAATATCGGTTACTTTCTGCTAGGTACACAACTTTGCTTAATAAACTCCGCTCATATGCTTACCATAATAATATTAACGCCCTGTCCACCAATCCCACTCGCCTACATGGTTGGCTTGTTCGGGTTTAAATTTTTGTCCCCCATTGAACGATCTGACTGCAAGACGAAAATGAACAGTTTTACTTGGACTTCATATAAATAAAAATTAACAATACTAGCCGAGCAGCATATTGACATCGAAAGACCAAAACACATTTAAAAAAACGTCTAAAAGATGATCCTTATAAACAATAATAATTAATGAATTTTTATACAAAACAAAAATAAAGCTTTAAATCTATTTTATTTTTGTCATGTTTTTATTTTATTTCCGTCAATTGTGTTGGCAGATATGTTTCAGGGTTATTTTGTTTGTATGGATTGATGTAAATTTTCTTTTGTTAACCTTCAGTTTGAAAAAGTTATTTGAATAAAAATCGAAATATCACAAATAAATATTGATATAGAGCAGTGTTATGTCCAATAAACACTTATTTAAAGAAAAGTATAGCAGTAAACACACTTTGATTTACTATATCGACTTCAACCATTATTATTTTCCATTAATACTTGATTAAATTTGTCTGAGTACTGGAAATTGTTATTTAATATTTGAGTGTGTTATTTTAAGTTTTAGGTTTAAGTTTGATAATCATTTGGCCAATAAAGGTTATTGTATTTGTCAATTTACACACATAATATCTAACTAATATTGGAGTAATTTCCTAATAAATTATTCTATGCCACTCATATTTACAAACATAAAATGGAACTAAAAAAACAAAGCATAACTTCAAAACAAGTGAGTTCTAATCTCACACACGACGTTGTAATAATTTGTGTTGTCTTACAACCCTATCGGTCACCATTCACCATATTAAAAAAATGCATTACTTTGGAACGTTTGAAAATAATACATTGTTGTACCTCATCTTACAAATGTTATATTATTTAATTATATTTGCAAGTGTACAAATATATTTTTTCTCGGTCGTTTTGTGAAAAGGTAGTTAAGTTAATGCAAATATAGTTTCATGTTTGGATTTTGTATACAACAAATCAACGAAATCTATATGCCAGAAAATTCGTTTAATTTATTACATTACATGTCTATTTAGCTTATATACTGTGACACGTGCCACCAACAATCAATTTTAACAATTTCCTGTTGGTTTTCTATCGCAGAGTGAATGCATTGCGTGATATGGAGACATTCATTTTCTCGCCGTTTGAACGGAAGAAACGATTTATCGTAGTTCTAGTTGCTTTGAATGGAATGGCAGGTTTAACAGCAGTCCTAGAATATTGTTGATTTTTAACAATCACTCCGTTGCAATGACTTACAATTTGTGGTTATTTAAATGATTTACCACAATATATCAGTATTTAAATGTGAGAATGTTTATCACACGATAGTGATTATGTTCAAATTATCTAAAGAGGTAGAAATGATTTTTGTCGGCGCTATTGAACAAAAGTGTTTGAACTCGATGGTACAACCCATGCAGTCAATTAAGACTTAAATCGGAAGAGTCTATGAGAGGAGCAGACTCGTAGAAAAATAAACCATAATGATTAAAAACTTTGATTATTTTAGCATTTCCAATCATCTTATCACTGACAACTAAAATTCCACCGTTGTTACTTAACTGAAAGGTATCAGTTGTTGATCACTTATCACATATTTGTTATTTCGAATTTAGCCTTTAAGAGTATTCGTCACACATTTAACGGAACACGAGCGCTTAACGCGTGTAATTTAGATTTCCTCAGTTCACATAACAATTATGAAAAATGTGTTTATGTTTTAACATAGTTCAATCCACGTTGAATGTTGTTGGTAATTTTCAACGGTCTAACATGTAAATTCAAACATAAAAACAACTTTCGGCACGTCAAAAATTAATTTGCCGTGTTTATCTGTTCTGAAAGATGTTTTTCGTTTTAGTTTACATGTTAGACCGTTGGAAATGATCAACAGCCTTCAACGCAGATTGAACTATGTTACAACATTAGTTCATTTTTTATAATTGTTATACTAGGGAAACGCCAAAGTCGTTGTTAAACGAGTGAGTGAATGAGCCAATTGTGTTGAGTACCCGGGAACATCCCCTTTCCTCCCCTATACCTAAGGATCTAGCCCAGTATGGGAAAATGATACCGGGTACTCAACACATGGCTCACTCACTCGTTTAACAACGACTTTGGCGTTTCCCTAGATATTTAAATTGAACATTTGAAATGCGAATCGTGTTCAAAAAGTATTAGCGTGAATATTAACTAGGAAAACGCTAAAGTCCCGCCGCGTTGATGGATGAGCTTTTTGAAGTTTTTAGTTTGCGTGGGATATCTTTACTTTTGCAAGTGCTTTGTTTTGTAAGTGATTGTTGTCAAATTTCTTTTGTTACCTGTCAATTGGTATTATTTACCGTAAAAACTTATATTAAAAGCTTTATTTCTATGGATTCTGGCTAACTTTTTCAACTTTTTCTTTTAAAAGGTACTACATCACCATAATCTTAATGTTCATGTATAATATGAACGTTAAAAGCCCACCCGTAAGGTCAGAATTGGCCCAAATGGCACGAAAATATCGCACTAAAAGTCAAAAAAATTATATAAAAAGCTTTATTTCTATAGATTCTGACTAACTTTTCCAACTTTTTCTTTCAGAAAGCAATATATCACCATTGCCTTAATGTCCATGTGAAATATGAACGTTGTAGCCTCACCCGTTTGATCAGAATTGACCCAAATGGCACGAAAATATCGCACAAAAAGTCCAAAAACTTATATTAAAAGCTTTATTTCTATAGATTCTGTCTAACTTTTTCAACTTTTTCTTTCAGAAAGCAATACATCACCATTACCTTAATGTCAATGTGAAATATGAACGTTGTAGCCCTACCCGTTTGGTCAGAATCGGCCCAAATGTCTCGAAAATATCGCACTAAAAATCGAAAAAAATCGTAAAAGTGCGATATTCATGAGAAATATTTCTTCGATTGTACCCAAAAACGTGGCACGTCTAAGTTCAGAGATTTCGAAGGTCCCCTTCAATTTTCATCAAGATCGCATATGCCGTTTGCCCGGAATCGTGCGAACAAACAGACAAAAAAACAAAAAAAAAACAAAAAAAAAACAAACAAAAAAACAACCGAGCTAAATTTTTTGGGGGGTCAGTGAAATTGAAGTCTTCGCTTCGCTCATCCAACAAATTTCCAAGATAAAACAAAATCACCTAAGTTTTATTTCCCATTTAACACCCCTCAAAAATAATATGTGGGTGTAAAAATATAAAAAAAGTTCGAGCTAACGGGTATCGAACCTCAACCCTCCGTGGGGTAGGCTAAATGCTTACCAATAGGCCATGCAAGCCACGTAGATGCGGTCCCGATAGCTGCTACTAAACAAATGCTATCGATATTTTAAAAATCACATTTTTATTTATTGTAGGATTAAATCGCAATGGATCTAGTTGATTTTGTTAGCAGTTCTCAATAATTTCGTACCGGATGTCTGTTTAAAATTTTAGCCCAATCTGTTCAGCGGTTCGGCTGATTTTCGACGTACAGACAGACAGACAGATAGACAGACAGAATCACAGAATGAGAACCGTTCGAGTTGAATGGAGACACTCGGTCGCTCCGCTCCCTCGTTTAATGAACTGAGGAAATCAAAATAACACGCGCCAAGCGCTCGAGTTTCGTTGAATGTGTGACGAATAGGTTTCCATTTGTCATTTGAGTAAATTCAATTTTTTTAAATTAAAGGTCAAGTTATATACAAGCAATTATGTTTTGTTGAAGCATTATTCATAACGTTTTCTATAACCACACAATCAAAAACTTGTAAAGAGACAGTCAACCTAACACACTCAAAAGCATTGAGATCTTAAAGAAGGGCCAAGCTCGTGTACCCTTCTACATTCGCGCAATCTTAACACATTACATTGCCATACACTAGGAAAACGCTAAAGTCCCGCCGCGTTGATGGATGAGCGTTTTTTTTGTAAGTTTTTTGTTTGCGTTTTTTGCGTTTGTTTACACTTTTCCTTTGCAAGTGCTTTTTGAATGCATTGTAGGTGATTGTTGTCAAGTTTCTATTGTTACTTGTTAATTGGTATTATAAACCTAAAAAAACTCATATTAAAACCTTTATTTCTGTAGATTCTGACCAACTCTTTCTACTTTTTCTTTCAAAAGGTATACCACATTACCATAACCTTAATTTCCATGTGAAATCTGAACGTTGTAGCCCCACCCGTTTGGTCAGAATCGGCCCAAATGTGACGAAAATATCGCACTAAAAATTGAAAAACTAATATTAAAACCATTATTTCTATAGATTCTAGTTAACTTTTTAACTTTTTCTTTCAAAAGGTACTACATCACCATAATCTTAATGTCCATGTGAAATATGAACGTTGTAGCCCCACCCGTTTGGTCAGAATCGGCCCAAATGTGACGAAAATATCGCACTAAAAATCGAAAAAAATCGTAAAAGTACGATATTCATGAGAAATATTTCTTCGATTGTACCCAAAAGCAATACACCTCTAAGTTCAGAGAAAACGAAGGTCCCCTCAAAATTTCATCAAGATCGCTTATGCCGTTTGCCCGGAATCCTGCTAACAAACAGACAAAAATACAAACAAACAAAAAAACAAAAAAACATTGGAGCTAAATTTTTTGGGGGTCAGTGAAATTGAAGTTTTCGCTTCGCTCGCTACGCTCATCCAATGACTGCATCCTTGCAAAATACCCGGCAAAATGTTATTTGTATTCGTTACCATAGCATAATGTCCAGCAAACAACCACTCTACGTGTAGAAGTTGCAGTTTGGGACATATCATATTTTCTATTTACATTTACCATATGTAAACTTAACCGTATGTTTGTATAGTTTAAGTTTGTCAAGTTGAACAAGGTTAAAGTTTACGATATGTTTTGCAGTGTATGCGTTTCAGTATTCTAGTGTACACAATATGTTATTTTCTCTAATTGGTTAGCCGGGAAACACTCCCGTAGGTGAAATTGTTAATATTTATTGGTATGCATGTAAAATTGTACAAAGTTGGTGGTACATACAAGAGAGCGTTCATAAATAAAGTTTAAAAACGATAGATAGCCGCAACGTTCTTGAAATATATTTTTGAAGTAGAACGCTAAAGGAATAAAATTGTTCATCTAAAATTGTGAAGAATTGTAAAAGTTTGTGATGTTTACAGATAGTTTATGTATTGTATTTAATTTCAATAACATTTTTAGTTCATGCTGTCGAGACATGAACAAATTTGAGAGTGTTTAGTGACAATGTTTAGTTTCAGTTGGCCCAGAATCGGTACTGTAACCTTGTAATTTTAACCTAATTCTTTGAGGCGGGTATACTTACTATACGTCAACATGACTACCTACTCCCCGTTAAATATAAATTACATTACAAATGTCTCCTCTGGCACGTATATATCCTGCAAATTGAATTTAAAACTGCACTGGCGCCTGCACCGGGGCGAGGTAGTGCACACAGGGCAGAATGTCGGTGTAAAATGGAAACATAACTTGCACCGAGTGCGCTCCTTTAGTGCCAGTCAAATGTAAAGCTACACTCAGTGGATCATTAGAAACAGTGAAACACACCCGCATTTTCCCATTAAGGGGGCCACGGCACTGGAAGAATCCAATTGCGTTGTTTGTTCATGAATTATATCATTATGCAACTTAAGGGGCATGAAAATAAAAACGAATAAAATATATTTTATTTTAAAAGAACAATCCTAGAAGTAATCTACAAAAAAGAATGTCATTTTCACATGATTATAATGTTGTTAGCCAACTTTGAGTCCCTAACAAAGCATGTTTTTAATTCATCAATGCTACTTTGTTTTAAGAGAGAACTTCCATTTTTCTATCATGTTTTAATCTGCAAATCAAATTGTTCAATTCATTTAATATGGAAATAAGCATAGCTGCTCCATTATTGCATGTTAAGTTCAATAGTCAGTAGACGTTACTATTTAAATCGTTAAATATTTCACCAAATTGATTAACTTTTAACTAATTGTGCTGTTTTAACTTATGTTCAACCAAATACAATAATGTAGTCTTTTTTTTAATCTGGGCTTTACTGGGCTACTAAACTTAAATACCAATATATACAACTTGTCCAAAATAATACTGGTACAATTTTGTCATAATCTCTATGGGACAGTTGCGTTTTGTTTGATTATTACTAATGTTAGATTTATGTTAAGTCACTTTATCTCAGAAACTTAAAAATCTATTTCCGGAATTTTTGCGTTTTGACTCCTTAATATAGTATGCGCAATGGAGGGTTTTGCTGGTTTAATTTTTTTAATTATATTTATTGTGTCCCTGTTAATAAGTCACCCCACCGATCTGGCTATTAACGACCCTATCGGAGCTAATTGAGAGAGTTGGTGCCAAAAAAAAATTAAATTCAAAATACATATTCCAAATTTGTTATTACTTAATGGTACAAAACGTAAGGTTTATTATAAGTATAAACAAATATATATTAAAATTTCATAGAAAATAAAGTTTTGCCGAGAATTATTGTTACTGATTTATTTTACACTTTAAATGATATTTCAACCCCTAAATGTTTTTTGGGGATGCAGATCGTATTGCCTTATTTTTGCATATTGTCCTTGACCTTGACCCTCCTTCTCGTCCCTACCCCCGCTAACCCCACAGATACTTTCAGCCCCCCCTACTACCCCCCTCTAGGGACAAACTGCACAGCCATTGATTGCGTTCCACTCTGACCTCAAGATTCCTTGTTAAAATAGTTTACAACGTGAAATGTGGGAGCGAAGACAGATATGCGACTCCGGAAGTGATCGAGTATCCGACTAGGTCACCGGTAGAATGTTGCGCGAAATGTTTTATACATGAGGTAACTTTGAACGGGATTATCATGATGTTTGGGCTCATCGTATCATTTTAAGCATCAATGTTGATCAAGTTGATAGGCAATGTATAAGGATATTGTTCGCTTTTTACGAATCATTATTTGTCTTTGTTGTAGTTTTTGCTTTTAATACATGCTAGTCCAATGAAATTTTATGGTTCCATATAAGAAAACATATTTTGAATAATTTAATTTCATTTTTTTATTTATCGGGTTGTTTCGTAGCGGCGGTAGTGATATCTTTCTGTCGACGTTTCGAAGACCATGTTATCTTCTTCTTCAGGACATGAAAATTATGATATGAAGTTTGTGAAATTCCTCTTGTTTCTTGTTATTGTTTTTTTCTATTGTTATTATTAAATTATTATTATTATAATAATAATATAATAATAATAATAATTAATATTATAATAATAATATATAATTATTATTATTATTAAGAGGAAGATGTCTGGGGTGGAAGACTACGAAATAGGAAAGTTGTATAGCAAATTACAATCTGACAGTGAATTTAGGAAGCTTATTTTGGTAAACCAATCAAAAAACTTTAATAATAACAATAGAAAAAAACAATAACAAGAAACAAGAGGAATTTCACAAACTTCATATCATAATTTTCATGTCCTGAAGAAGAAGATAACATGGTCTTCGAAACGTCGACAGAAAGATATCACTACCGCCGCTACGAAACAACCGATAAATAAAAAAAAATGTCATCAACGGGTAGCGAGACATTTAATTTCAACTCGTTTAATTTAACTGATACTAAAATTTAAACTCAACTTTAAACAGTTGTAAAAGTCCTATCATTTGTATTTTTTAAATAAACAAATTTTAAATCATAAATTTGCTTAATTATTAAAAAAATGTGTTTTAAATCTTATATTTGACAAAGACTTTAATTGATATATTTGTCTGTGTTTTGTATTTGTATGTTTCTTTCAGATTAGACTATTTTAAATCAGTTTTATACCTGAAAAAAAACAGACATATTTCATGATACACAACTCGATAAATAAGAGCATATCTTGATATAAACATGAATTTGTGGGGGACGACGAATGTAAAGTATTATCTAATAAGTTACGACAATGGAACACACAAAGTTCCTTTGTCATTAAAAATAAGGCGTTCAAAGTAACAAAAAGACAAGCAAGTATTAATGCAAGTTTACGCGACATCATTCAAACTTCGATACTATGTGTGGTAGTCGTTATCAATATCAGTTTGCTTAGCTGAATGAAGTTGCTTCCACGCTATAAACTCATTTTGTGATATAAGTTATCCTAACTTGTTAGTATTCACTGTAAGCTTAGTTATAGTAAAGTTTGATGGATCCACATTACTTCGAAATAGGTCAACATATTATACATATTAATACTTGTAACTATTTACCTCATACAATGTAATCCAATATTCGTTTAACGAACGTGACTGGGATAATTTAATATTTGCAAAATCAACGTTTAACTAACATTCCGGAGTTGTACCATGCAATGCACTTGTTGTTTTCTATTTAGTTGATGAAATTAGTTTTTAACATTGCCTACAACGAATATGTGGGCCTACGTTCCTCAATGTTTTTCACATTCCAAAACATCGCCGATTCTGATACTTTTTAACACATAATTTGCTTATACTAGGAAAACGCTAAAGTCCCGCCGCGTTGATGGATGAGCGTTTTTTTGTAAGTTTTTTGTTTGCGTTTTGTGCGTTTGTTCGCACTTTTCCTTTGCAAGTGCTTTTTGAATGCATTGTAGGTGATTGTTGTCAAGTTTCTATTGTTACTTGTTAATTGGTATTATAAACTTCAAAAAACTCATATTAAAACATTTATTTCTGTAGATTCTAACTAACTTTTTCAACTTTTTCTTTCAAAAGGTACTACATCACCATAACCTTAATGTCCATGTGAAATCTGAACGTTGTAGCCCCACCCGTTTGGTCAGAATCGGCCCAAACCTGACGAAAATATCGCACTAAAAATTGAAAAACTAATATTAAAACCTTTATTTCTATAGTTTTTAGTCAACTTTTTCAACTTTTTCTTTCAAAAGGTACTACATCACCATAATCCTCATGTCCATGTGAAATATGAACGCTGTAGCCCCACCCGTTTGGTCAGAATCGGCCCAAATGGCACGAAAATATCGCACTAAAAATAAAAAAAATCGTAAAAGTACGATATTCATGAGAAATATTTCTTCGATTGTACCCAAAAACAATACACCTCTAAGTTCAGAGAAAACAAAGGTCCCCTCAAATTTTCATCAAGATCGCATATGCCGTTTGCCCGGTAGAGAGCGAACAAACAGACAGAAAAAAAAAAAAAAAAAAACACCCGAGCTAAATTTTTTGGGGGGTCAGTGAAATTGAAGTCTTCGCTTCCGCTCATCCAATTAACAGCAAGAATGTTATGTAGTCTGTTAATCGTTAAATGGCTGTTAACGAGGTTATGTTTAATTGGAATCTTTTATATTATTATGATACTATTGAAAATGAAAAAATAATGAATATTTTCCATTAAAAAATAATTTGAACATATATTAGCGTTAGAGTATTTCAAGTCAAAGACTGCCCAGTGAGTCAATTCCCGTTCCTGTGCAAGGAGCACTTGTGGGAGAACCAACTACTTGTGCCGTGTTAGTTTCACGTGCTTCAGCAAGGCTCTTCGCGGAACAAGATTTCTACATAGATTTTAAGGGTTTTAGCTAAATATTTGCTAGCGTCGACGCCGTTTCTTGTTGTTCAATATAACAAGGATAAACAATAAATATGTTGTTAAATATGTAATACGAAGTGGTAGAAATTCAAGTACATTGTTCGAACATGTAGGATGTAAATTGCCACTTTTTATTATTTTTGTGAAATACGTAATACATTTTTATTTGTTTTCCTCACATATAAACGTTAAGGCCTATCGCATTTTCGTCTAAAATATTTAGGCTTAGAAGTTGTACAGTAAGTAATTTAAATGTACTAAAACGTCTGGTAGATGAACGTTGTTACCTTTATTACGAGACTCAAACCAAGTTTATGTACATGTTATTATAATGTTATAAATAAATAATGTTAATTGTTTTTAAGAAATCGAAATTTGTAATAAAATTAATTGAAAAGCGTTTTAGACGATACAACCCAACCTCGATTACGCCCTCACATTCCTGCACCCTACGTTGCCTTCATTTCAGCTCGGACGTAAGGCGCGCTGTACAATGTAATACACCACACTATATAGAGAGTAATATCACCCAAACCGTTCTACGTCGGGTTTACGGCTTGCCCAGCCGGCGACTGACGACTGTCCTACAGACTTTCGAGACGGTTACGCTCAAGTCACCGCCTTATAACGTCACCCGTTCTAGGCTATTATCTTGTCTAATAAGGCGGTGCATGACCTGGAAAAGTACTGACTTACGAGGTTACATTTTTAAATTAAGTTCTTGATTTCAAAAATAAAAATATAATAAAGGGCGAGTATGTTGCCAAATTGGTCAATGTTTCGACTAGAAGTTTTTCCTTGCTGAACATAACTCAACCATTACCAAATTACATGAAAACGTTCTTCTGAATTTGAAATGAAAAAATTTATTTCGCGATAGGACAGGATTAATAAAGTTTTATTTTGTTGTTATTTTATTTTGTAGCCTTGTTGCTACGTTAAAATATAGGACTCGCAAGTGCAATGTTCTACATACATAAAAAAACATAATAACAAAACAACATAATTTAAATAATTAAGTAAAGATGATGTAAAATAGTCTTCATGAGTATGTCATTTATATAATCATTAATCATCATAATTAATATTAATAATATAATATAATAATAATAATAATAATTTGTTAAGGGTGGTGTATTTCCTTTATTTATACTATTGTCATAAACATTTGTGACTTTTTAATATTGAAATAAAGTAAACACAAATAAATGTGTAATGGCGGAAAATAATAAAAACTTATTTTTATGTTGAGTAATACGCCCATCAGGCCTATAGACAATTATTTGTAGCAAGTTGTTATAAACATTTCAAACACATTCCTGTATACAACATATATGTCTGGCGACTATTTTTTTTATATTGTAGCTCAAAAATGTCTAAATGTATCAATATAACCTAAGAAATATTCGTAAATGCGTAAGAAAACATTATGAATACACAATTTAAAAATTACATTATACATCCGAATGCAACACACAAACTCTAGGTCAAACTAGCATGGAAAATATTGATATTATACATCGAAACTTTTGATGTTGGCCTTGACATATCAAGAAGTTACCATCTAACGTACGGGCTTTCCGACTTCTTCCTGTCTTACTGCCACCTTTCGGGAGTTTAATGCACTACTTGCGACGAGCGAGCGCCAGCGGGAATCCCCCGTTTCACGGAGCTATACTAGCGCCGCCATCAGCGCATCAGCGGGAGTCGGGTGAACTACTGTGAGGACTTTTCACGAGAGACTTGATTTATAATGGTGGTGACAGTTCAAATCCAACTTTCATATCTGTAAAAATAAAATCTCAGAAAATTGCAAAATACCGTGACTGTATGACTACACATGAAGAGTAAATCGCGGATTTATATGGAAGACAAAGTGAGAAATTACATGGGACGTCATTTTGCGGTGTAGCAAAATATTTTGATATGTTGTGGAAAAACTGAGTTTGAACCAAATGTAATATGCACCTTGCTTTGGTGGAAGACCAATGTAAATCCAGTCACATATTTTGTTCACTAAATTAAAATCAGGCTTAAAATCTATTATTACTCAAAACATTTGTTAGTATTTATTTCAATGAATATTTTAAATGTATGCATTTACTATTTTCAAATAAAATACGATTTTAAATAAAAGTTGAAAATTACATAATTTACTAAGGCAAGTTTAAATTTAGTCATATTTACACTTTTAAAATGTATCATGTGTTAAAACACAATTGAAGAGAACTGACAGACCGATAGGACTAAAATAAATTAGCATTATCATCTCATCTTCTCATATCTAGAAATCCTACGTTATTGATTCATAAATTGGGATGAGTCGAAGAGATCAACATAAGTTCGCGAGTTTTTATTGGAGCATGATATACCTCTGTGCACAAGTGTACTTGCAAGTGCACGGAGTACTCGTTAAATATGTTACTCTTCTGATTTTCGCCTTTAAGTATTTTCTTACTCATGGCGTTTCTAGCACATTCTCTTAAGAATACTTATTTATGTAGTTTCGAACTTTCATCTAATATTATCTTATTATCCAATATACACTTTCTGCTAATCGTACTATAGTAGCGCCAACTTTCATAAATAAGGCGTGTCCTAGAATACCTTATATATAGTTTGTCCTATTATTGCTTTTTGATCATTAAGTAAATATAATTAAATATATGATTCTAATAAGTACACTTTTTTGAAAACATTTTTGATTTCGTGCAATATTGGCCTATGTCGGACCTCGAATCTACAATGCATATTATTGTTTAACACAAATTTAAAGTTCAAAAATTAATTTTAATCTAACTATTTGAAATTTTAATGTGTACTCAATGTAATTACATTAACATTTATGATGGTTCTATAGACAGGAACCAAGGTTAAAACATGAACATTTTCATATTTAAGTTTTTATTTTAATTTGTAATTTTTAAATTTTTAAAAAATTGCAAAATCTTTACAGTTGCTTATGTATAATGACTTCCATTCAGATATTGTAAATTTCCAATAATGATCCCCTCTTCCCTTATTAATCCCTTTTTTAAAGATTATTGATGTCTCCGCACCAATGATGGCCTACTAAATAATGCGCATACAAAAATACTATTTTTTTAATTCGTTTTCATTATTGCTTAAAATAAAATATTATTTAACTGCAATACAATTTCATTTAATTGATAATCATAAACATTAAGATTCACTTCGTATTGATAGTGCTTATATTATTCGTATTATTTAAAATACGTGAAATCATTAAATATTGATGTGTTCACTTTTAAATACATTCTAGTACTAAATATTATTTAACGTAGGCCAAAGGAAAAATATGAGGATTGAGGTTCTATCTACAATTGACTGTAATGTACCACAAAAATGCTTGTGTACATATAAATTCGATTAATTCTTACTCGTACTACGTAATTTTTATTTTGTTTGTGGGGCAAACAGCTAAAAATTTCGGTTTTTTACTTCCTTTATTCAAATGTAATTTCTTTGAAGTTTTCGCTTATATATATGTTTTAAAGCAAATATTTCCCCCAGGCTAGCGTTGTAAATACACGATGCTTGTAAAAACTGAATTGCTGCATTTACAATGGTTACGGGCAGTTTGTGAGTTCATGCGACTATGCAAAATAGATAAGCACCGTAAACGTCTGATATAAAACGTGTTTAACATCACACATGAACGAAGGGGTGATAACTTTGTGTACAATACATTTTCAATACCGCACACTATGTTAATCTAGATAGGATCGCTGTATTGATGTCGATACGTATTCATACATTTTGAGAGGAATGGTTTTACAGCTATGAATTTTCCACTCGTCTACCAGAACCAATGTAAAATGAACTTTTACGTATGGTGAAATTCATTGCATAAAAATGTAGTCAGAAATTCATATAGGCCGTGTTTGGCGACTTTTGTGTTCTAATTCACTTTTGATTACAACTCATGAGAAACATATTAACAGTTGGTTTCTCTATTTAAAGCATATGAGGAGAACATGCCTTATTATCGATAATAACATAATCGATTTAAAAAAGCTTATTTACACTTTAGATACAAAACAATGTGTCCAAACTTGTCATGTGAGTATACAAACAAAATTAAAATACATTGCATTTCAAGTGAGTGGTACTGATTGGATGTTTCTGAGCGTTCCTGTCTCTCCTGCAACAAATCATTGATTGTGGATAAAACTTCCAGAATATCTAATAATCGATAAATGTACTCCCTGTCATTTCAGATTTACGTAAATTTTCGCAAATCAGCCACGAAATACAGACTTATCCGTATAAAGTAGTATGGCACGCGCTTTTCTATTTTATTCTTACTTATAATTTCATACATTTCTAGCATTTTTTGTTGTGGATATTTCAAAACTGGTATACTAAAGTTGCCTGCCTTCTTTAAAACATGATAAACAAACATTATTACAATCTTTGCTGTTCGATGTTAATCCATCTTAGTTGGACGTTCTACTAACGAATAGCAACCATAATAAAACAACCATTTGTCCGGTTATAAGTTTAAAATAATATGTGTTTTGTTCACCATTGTAACTCATTTATGTATAATTCATAACACAACACGTTTATAGAGGCCAAACTTGACTATTTAACTATATGCTAATAAAATCATTGGAGAGCACTGTGGGGGGGGGAGGGATAGTTTGCATGGATTACACATCCGTTAATTTTTAAATTGAAAAATTTATGAACGAGATCTCACACTTGCACCTTAAACTTAAATTAAACTCAAGTTGTCAAGTTTTTCATTTAAAAAGTTTTGATACGGATAACGTGTATATGGATTTGTTTAGCTTCAAAATAAAAAAAATAAAAAAAGTTTCTTCCCCTATAGAATTTCTGTAGATTTAGGACAAGTGAATTGGATAAACGTCAAGCCAATCATATCGATTCGCGTTCGTTCATCTCGAAAGTAGGGCCAGAATGTAAGAGCGCGGCGAACGTGGCACGCCCCCCCCCCCCCCCCAATAAACCGTCATCACCCGACGTGATTCCCATTGATTTAGTACCAGGAGTGTCCCATAGTTTGCATACATTACACCGGCCTCACCGTATCGATTCACGTCAGTTTAATCATGCCCTAAGGTATCTTATCATAATTGGCAAAATATGGAGAATCCTTTACTTGCATCTAGAGCGGTTCTATGGCAGCCGTGTGTTAAGATTGAATAGGTTGAATATAATTATTATATTATATTATTATTATATTATATTATTATACCAACAAAGAAAACCGAGGACATTTTTTATTTATTTATTTTTTATTTATTTATTTAACGTCTATCCTATTTAGTTATAAAACTGATTTAAAAAGGAGGACAATTAAATAAATCTAATAACATGGATGCAGGCACAACAATGAACTACATTTAAGTAAATATTTGATATTATAACAATGCATTAAAAACTCAACAAATGTGAAAACAAATAAAAAGGATATTTAATGCAATTTATGAATGAATCAATATAAAAAAAGGGTGGGGAATGAAAAGAAAAGAAAAAAGAAAAGAAAAGAAAAAGGAAAAAAGGAATTGTAATATTGTATTGTAACATGTAAAAGTAACATTGTTTATGGGGGTGTCATTCAGTTCCAATACTTTAATTACGATAATGATCACAACTAGATTTACGTACGAGTGCAATTGATACATCATATCCATGCACTACTTGAGATGGAAAATATGTAAGAGTTTATTGAGCTACGGTTATGGAAAAACTTATTTTGCCACCTGTGAGCAGTGTTAGTTTAATTAATTGCTAAATATTACGGTTATGGATGTTTGTGAATCATGTGGGCGAAAATACTAAATCATGAATATTTAATACTTATTTGCGATATAAGATCACAATATTTATCCGGTGATTTCATCAGGTAGCTTACTGAAGAGTGTTTGGGAAATTATGATGATTTGATAATGTATAATGTTCATGATATACTTACAAATACAAGAGAATAGAGCAATTAATAATCAAGAAATTGAACGAAATTACTTATCATATGGAGCAAAGCTAACCCCTACTGTTTCTCGCTAGTTGTAAACTCCATTATTGGGGGAGATGCCAGGCACATGTATATTCAAACTTACTTAGGTTTCTCTTTGTTTCCATACTTCAATAATGGTGAAGTGCCAGTATATTAAAATATTCTGAAACTACCTTGTTAAATAGCTATGTCAACAAACATACACATACTTATCACAAAACGTGTACGGATTTAGCGTGCGACGTTACACGCGCACTTATGGACGGAAGGACTAACAGAAAAACGATGTTTATATAAGATCTTCGCTCCCTTTATAAGAAAGTATCATGAAAAATTAAACTTACTAATTAAAACCCTTCGCATCAAAAATATAAAGCAGTTTAATAAATAATTAAACGCCTAACCAAGTTTCTAGGGAGTAGGTTGTTACAAGCAGGTTGACAACATCGTGATACAAGATGGGGTCGCGTGATCTTAATTAATTAGCTGTTGCCATTGTATTGGCAGAAAACCTCGTAACGATACTTGATGAATTGATTTGATAGTGCTTAACGTCTCATGCACTTTGGCTCTTCGAGACGATGAGTGGTGATAGATGACGATGAAGTATGAACAGAAAGAAAGAGGAGAAATCCGGTACCGGCACGTAGCCTACTCCTTTCGAAAAGTACCAAGGGGACCAACGACTTAACGTCCCATTCGAAAGGACGGTGTAACTTTGACAGTCATATACGTTCCTCCACTAACCCGGACTTCCGAGCAGACGTCGAGGAGAACGAAGCCGGTACACTAGCTCTCGAACCCTCCATCTGCTCTGACCAGCGGTATACGCGAGTTTCAGGAGTTCAGCGGTCACCCACTCTACCCATGACCACGCCCGATTCTGCTTAAGTTCGGTGTTCGAGTTGGAACCGGTTAAACGACCTCGGCTAAACTGCTGACCTAATTGCATAATAATTGCATTCAAGTAACATGAGAAGATTGATGCTTGTCGTTTGCAAAGTAGAACATTCTGTCGTAATTTTGATTCTAAACAAATAAGTAATACAAATCAAAGGATATAAAAGTAACATTATTAAAGCTAGGAGCTACTTTAGCTTAACTTCAAAGATTAAATTTACAGATAAAAGTGCAGGATCAACCAGTAAACGTATCAACGTATGAATTATGACTGTGAGAAAAGTTTATCGACTCGGAAGGTCATAAAAAGTAAATAAAACAAACGTAAAACAGGTTACCAGGATCAGGGTAGTATATATGTGACCCTGATTTTGTTTACGAGTGTTTCTGAAAATATGAATTGTTTGGCGGACTCTTCTTCTGTGTCTAACCAAGGTAGAGTAAAAATGCACCAATTCTCGTTTCATTTCGAGCCAAGTTAAGTTTCATACACGGAGATATAAAACTTGAGGTTCACGCCACAAGACCTGGAGAAATAATTATTTTTGAACATGGTTTATAATTTATTTTCACGGATAAAGTTTCGTAAAGTTTGTCATGTCTCCCGTGGAACTTTCAACGGTGCACGCAATTTTGTTCCGTAGTTATATTCTTCTTTTTCTTCCTCTTCTTCTTCTCTCTCTGCTTCAGATCAAAACTTGTGTTATTAGCTCTGAAAACCTCTGGGAAGAAGAAGCTCATTCAATTTATTAATCAAGAAACAATATTGTCAACACTCCTCGGTCTATTGTACCCCCCCCCCCTCCCCCACCCAATAAACAACCACGTGGACGACCCAATAATAAGAGAGGAGGAAAATGAAACTGGGGCAACTAATATTGAGAAAAAAAGTGTATCAGTGTTAAATTTATTTATAGAAAAAGTGCATGATAGAGTATAGTAGAGTAGATCTTTATTCACTTATGACTAATACATGGTACAAGTATACACCTCTTCGTGAAGAGGGAGTGAATAGTTCCTAAGGCTAAAACATGGTATAAAATGAATAATAAAATAGAATGCATATTTCATGTGAATCAAGTTATATGTATATTAATAGTATGGTAAACTAGTATTGAGAATTGAAGTTGTTTGAATTGATTAATTGAGTATTGAAATGAAAAAATGAAATGAGTAATTGGTTTGATATGATACAATACGATGTTATTTAGAATGAATAATAATATAAAACACTATCATATGATATGATATAATGATTATGAAATGGAATTAGTATTGTATTTAAAATATACGTGTAGGGCCTAGTACGAATCTATAAGGGGCAGTTTATAGTGGGCATGGTAAATTTAAAAATTTACTAAATATAAAATAAATAATCAAAAAGAATGTGTATTTTATGTGAATCAAGTTATATGTATTATTAGTATGGTATACTAGTATTGAGAATAGAAGTTGTTTGAATTATTTAATTGAGTATTGAAATCAAAAAATGAAATGAGTAATATGTATGATATTATACAATACGATAATAATTAGGACGAATAACAATATAAAACGCTAGAATATGGTATGATATGATTATATTATTGTTTTATGTTTAATAGGGATTAGTTTTGAATTTAAAATATACGTGTAGGGCCTATAGTACGGATCTATAAGGGAAAGTTTGTAGTGGAGGACAAGGTAAATTTATAAATTTACTAAATATAAAATAAATAATCAAATAGAATGAGAATTTCAATGAGAATCAAGTTATATGTATAGGCCTAGTACTAGTATGGTATACTAGTACCGGTATTGAGAATTGAAGTTGTTTGAATTGAATAATTGAGTATTGAAATGAAAAAAATGAAATGAGTAATAGGTAGCCTATGATATAATGATTATGAAAGGTATTATTATTGAATTTAAAATATATGTGTAGGGCCTAGCCTATAGTACGGATCTATAAGGGACAGTTTGTAGGGAGGACAAAGGTTAATCTTTTAGGAATTCATTTATTATATTGTTAGGAGCGTTTTTAATAAGATCGATATATTAAAAACATGTTGAAAAATGTGTTTTGAGTTGATACTATAAACTTGAATTTAAGTAACATACAGATGGAAAGTTTTGAATAACCATAGAGTTACTAACAAAATGCTATTCAAAAAGGACATTAACATTGCATTAATCAAGTGTAAAATTGTTAGACTTTATAAACAAAATCTGATTTTAATGTTTTTTAATATTTATAATAATTGTACATTTGATAAAAATAAGCAACGTGCTATTATGCCTACCATAGAAGAGAAACGAATGTTTTAAAACTTATACCTCTATATGCTAGCAAAAATATTGTTTTATTATTTATTGCTATTGTAATGTTATTATTTCGAAATTGGTACAGTAACTTTGTAATTACTTTCTATGTATTTTATGATCATCTTAGTTTTTTTAGTCCTGTATAGAACAGTTTTTTAGTTGAAATGATATACGTTAAACAAATAAATAAACATACATTAATTTTCACATTAATTAAGAACGTTTGAATTGTTTAAATACAAACAAGCAAAACTATATTAACAGAATTTTTTCTTGTTTCAACACCATTGTTGCCACTCTTGTATTCGTGTATTGCATCATTTTAACCGATGTCACAAATCGTCTAAAATAGGGAATGTACCCCCCTTTGCACCAGCAAACAATCTGTTGCGTTTTTGCAGTGTATTTGTCTGCATAGTATAGGATTGTTGGCAGGAATTTTGTCTTGTTTTTCGGTATTTTCTTGTTAACCACGTTACTCACTCATTTCAAAGCGTATTAGTACTACAATTTGTTCATAGACAATCAGTATTTAAAAAAATTGTATTGTATATATTATTTCAATGAAATTTACCTGCCCTATGGACAAATAATAATAAAATACAATACAATTTTTTTTAACTTTATCTAATTTTAGACAATTCAAAAACACAAATAGCTATGTGTACGTACACCTTGACACGCAAGTGCAGTGAAGTAATGAGTTATTTGGACTGTACATCGCACTTGCCAATAAAGTTTTATATTAAATTAAGTGTTCAAGTGCAGTGTACAGTCCAAATAATCGTATCTAAAAGTTTTATCATGAGAATAACACCAGTGTAGTGAAAGCAGAAATGATCTGAGAATGCGAGTATTTCATTTTATAAGCAAGAAACCCGAAAAGCTTCCATTATTTCAACTATTTTACAAATATAAAATGGAATGTGAATAAATTGGTGAATACGGCTTAAAACCAGCTAGTCGCCATAGCTTTCCAAAAGTGATTTTCAATGCGTATTTGCGGTTTGAAGGAAAATCGTTTAAATAGCATTTACTTGAAGCTGTGAAAGTGCGAGGCTGGGGGGGGGGGGTTGTTTAGAGCCAGCACACCGGCAATAGTGATTGGATTTTTTCTGAAAGGTTCCCTTCGTAATAATGCGAATTCTAGGGTTGAGTCCGTAAATTGGACTTGCCAGATATTCCGGCGAAATGAGTTGGGTGCGGACGGCATAACGAAAACATTCTTGGAATTTGCGGTTCGTGGAAGGACAGATTCGGGTGTTTACGACTGCGATTTCCGTGGCACTTTACACAACCTGTCCCTAATTGGTGTTCTAATATTCAGAAGTGTGAGATAATCTTATTAGCCGCTGACCCTCAAGCGCTCATATGGTTACGTTTAAGAGCCGGTCTAAAGCGGGTCACTTACAGGGGTTTGGGTTTGAAACCAGCATAGCATAATGCACTGTAATATTGTCATTCTCCAAAATTATCTATTACTACTTATTCGTCTGGAATAGCACGATGTGATCGATAGAAAGAAAAAGACAAATCTCTCACACTCTACAGTAAAGCAATGAGTATTGGAATAGTATGGTGGTAATCATGAAATTAACTTAAGTTTGTGATGAGTCTTTTGGAAACCTAATTCATTTTTCGAGTCAGAGGATGAATGTTTATAAGTTTCAATGCTTGCAAAGAAATTTATATTTATCAAACGGCTTTATTTAGAGCTATGCTTAGCATAAATATATTTTCGGCCGAAAGCAACGCATAAATTGGATAAATGTAAGCTTCTGATTAACTTTGATAGGTAATTAAAAATATAACAATGCACATAATAATGATGAATGTCAATAATTCGGTGTATATTAAAACAAACATAAGTTTAATTTTTACGTCATTTTAGATACCATTGACTTTTATTCAAACATTTTTCTACACCAATGACTTCATTATGAGCAACCAGCTATTACTTAGATTTTGAATGGAGCGACGTGGCATCCTATAACTTTATAATATACTTAATAAACAATTTTGTTAGCTTTTTTGCTTTTCTATGAAGTGAATTTTCAAACGATACAATTTTGTAAACATTTTGTATTCAATTTGTTACTGCCATAATTCTGTTAAAATTTATTAACGATGAACTACATGACTTTTGCTTTTTTTAAATAACTGTTTCGATAACTTGTAAACTCATCAAAGAGCAATATCCACGTACGCAATCAGCAAACGTTGTTTACATTGATCTTGCAACCTACGCCTCCCGTATGAACTTACCGGCCTTTGATGGGTTCAAGATCCAATTTCAACATTTTCCCTCCAACGAGAAAAATGTGGCTTCCATTAAACATGCATGAACCATTCAGAGATTCTACTGATCGTTGCCACTGGTGACCCAAATAAATGTTATTACTGGAAATGCTGGAAATATATAATCTAAATTAGTGGGCATGCGAACACGGAACCGGAATTATTCCTCCCCAAAAACTCGTTAAGATAATCACATGGAATTAATCAAGTCGCCATTTACGTAACATGTTGAAAAATTCTACGTAACAGAGTATTAAATATGAAACAATGAAACAGTGGTTTTTAATTAGATGTACATTCTTAAATAATTTTGAAATATACCAGCCTGATTCGCGGAAGATTTTTATAGTCGCGTTTATAGATGACCATTTTTCATTGAGTTATATTTTCGTGAGTTTTTAAATTTTGTTTGGTTTTTCTATTTATTTAATTATTCATTAATTTTTTCTGTAATTTGTACACATTATACCAACGCAAAAAAACACATAATAATGATAAATAGATTGTAAACAGGAACTAATCTACCTTATAAAATTGGAGCCGTGTATTGTATTGTATACTCACAGAAATTCAAACCCTAAGAAATGAAACAAACACTAACGCGCTGTTTTTCTACAGACTATTAATCAAATTGAGTCCACGTAACTTACTTGGTATGCTATGCTCATCCAAAAAATACGTGTTATTGGGAATGTTACTCGAAGCGATGTTATAAACTGTGGCATATTCCTATATTTTGAAATACACATCGTAATATAAAAATCCTCGTAAGCGATATGTGATAAGAAATTTTAACTGATACAAAAAGGGGAAATGAATAGGGAAAAAATAAGGCAATACATGCATTTTAAAAATTGCTCAGAACGTGTCTTTTTGCAACAGAGGCAAATTTAATCAATTATACTTAATCTAGCAATGAAGAAAAAGAAAAAGAAGAAATAAAATAGAAATATTAAACACATTTGCGACGTATAATGTTTATTATAATAAAACATTAAACCGACTATTTTACTTAGTAATGTTAAACGATTGTCAATCCTTAATCGATAAAAAAACTAAACGATTTGTTTGAAATAAAATACAAACTATTATTAGTGAAAACCGATATTTTTCCTTTTAAATGATGACTGTTTTAGATGTTGTGAACATTGTTGTGCAAGAAATGAGAAATTTCTTATATCCAAACATATCGAATAGTAATAGTAGAACATAGATGGTTTATGCGTTTGTTTGCGAGAGCTCGCAAAAATATGATGATTGGTAGTCCCACTGGGTTAGATTTTATATTTTAATGTTTAAAATCAATCACTTAAGGTAACATGACCGTTTTTTATTTATTTAAAGAAACCCTTAAAAAGGTTAAAATATATTGTCCGATTTCAATGGTGTTGTTCTGAATCTACAACAAAATGTCTCCAATACTCCGGTCGCTAATCCGTGACTTGTACTGTATTTGTTTGAGTCGACAGGCGAACAAATATAAACGTCTTACTCATACCCTGATATAAGTTGGTAAACGTCTCACTCATACCCTGATATAAGTTGGTAAATGTCTCACTCATACCCTGATATAAGTTGGTAAATGTCTCACTCATACCCTGATATAAGTTGGTAAATGTCTCCTATACCGTATAAGTTTTGTAATGTCTTACTAGCCCCGATGTAAGTGTAAATGTCTCACTCATACCTGATATAGTTAGGTGACGCTCATCATACCATGATACAGTAGGTCTCACTCATACCCTGATATAAGTTGGTAAATGTCTCACTCATACCCTGATATAAGTTGGTAAATGTCTCACTCATACTCTGATATAAGTTGGGGTTTTATCGTGGACAGTTGATTAACAGGTTTTCTATTGGCGAGCAACTGGTGGTTGCAACAGCTTGAGTAGTGATGTACAGCTCAAAGTTCCTACTCTAGCTTGGTTTGAGAGAGTTGGGGTTGTCAGAAAGTGGCTCAGAACTTGTGGTTGGTAATGCAATGTTCTTTTGATTGGGATGTAGTGGATAGATGTTATTTTTCAAAATGAATCAGTTAGTTAAGTCCGGTTTAAATTGTTAGCAAGGGAATGTAATGGGTAAGCTGTGATACAAAGAAGTTTGATACCAATTCTCCGAGACATATTGAATTCAATTCGTATATTTAAAAGCTGGCCAAATTACATTGGATGACTACTAGGGTCCAGCGCACTATCAGTCTACAGAAAATATGTTGCATGAATAAATATGACATCCACACGATGACAACTCCAAGCAAATACTTTATCAGCTAAATACATAAGTTGTATACAAAACTGCTTATTTTATAAGATTGTTAATTTTTTTAAGAATAACAAAATTGATACATTGATTGATTGATTTGATATTGCTAAACGTTTCATATTAATGCACTAAGAATACTCGAGAATATGAGTGGTGATAGATGAGGATGAAGTATGAATAGAAGGTAGGAGGGGAAACCCGGTACCGGCATGTAGCCTACTCCTTTCGAAAAGTACCAAGTGGACCAACGGCTTTACGTCCTACCTAAAAGGACGGTGTAACCGTGAGTCATAAAGGTTCCTCCTCTAGCCCGGACTGCCGTGCAGACGTCGAGGAGGCCGTTACACTAGCTCTCAAACTCTAAATCTGCTCTAACCAGCGGTAAACGTGTGTCTCCGGGCAGACCGTTCACCCAAATCTACCCATGACCACGCCCGAAGGTTTATTAACTTCGGTGTCCGAGTGGGAACCGGCTAAACGACCTCAGCTAAACCTCCGGTTAATATTTTTTTCTCTTTGTAGTGAATGCATCATAAAGTATTGGCTCGCCTTTCTAGCAAACTATACTGACTTTGTATTTAAGTCTCATCCTCAACGTAACAACGATGGACAAGTTCCTAATATCAACACGTTCTGCTTTCTCTCCCCCGCCCCCCCCCACCCCCTCAACGTTATACACGCAAGTTTATTTCTCATTACGAAGAAAGTGTTTAATTAAATTTATGCCATGATTAACTGCCATTTTTACTAGCACCGTGATAGCGCATAACAAATTAGTAAGATAGCTGGCTGTAATTTAAATAATTACATATAACTTCGATCGTGTAATGTTGTAGCTGTTTTGCGACATTGCTGAAGACTGGAATAGATTAACCCTAAATAATAGTTCACGATTTCATCACCAGGAAAACAAAGATTAATTTTTCAACCCCTATCATTATCGATGTGGAAATTTCACTCTTTTCGAAGAATATTTAAATGTAAAATTAACATCCTAGAACCAATAATTCAATATTGAAGACATGTCAAAAAATTAACAACAAAACGTAGCTACATATTTCGCCCGTTGAATTGTATTGTACGGTCACTACAATACTCACTAGTGTGCCACTAATAATGTTTTTTTTAAATCTGTTTTTTCAAAATTTTAATTTAAATTCGGCTCTCAAAGTAAGTCCATAGTTATTCAAATGGATCAATATTCCATTTATTGAAAATATTATGGGAAATATCTCCTCAGCAATCACGATTGACAGTTTAGTACGAGCGAACATAAAAATAATCATGATTGACGTTTACGAAGGCACTTTTTCACAATCTTCAATTTTAACCCGCAGGGAGTTTATACGTCTTATTTAACACTCAATATCGTAAATAACTCTTTATTGGACAATAAACCTGGTTGGTCTAGAAGTTGATAGAAAACAATAAATATCGCTTATGAGTTTCGTTTTATGAGACTTTTGTTGTGAATTAAAAGAACACGACGTAATGAAAAGAAAATCCTTTTTTTGTTACTTTATTATCGATCAATGCATCGTGTTTCGGGTGTTAAACCACCAATATCGTGAAGATTCAAGAGGTAGCCGCAGATAACTTAATATTTAGTAAATCTACGTTATTATTCTGCCAGAAAGCATAACATTTAAACTTAAGTGCTTTATGAAATTGTAAGTTTACTGTTTTAATAATATTATCAAGAAGATCAATGTAGATAGTTAGTCAGATAAGGTATTTACTGTCCATTAAACCGCAGGAGTTTAACGTTATTTAACACTCATACGTAATACTCTTCTTTCTTCTTTCTTCCATCTAGTGGATAGGGTATCCTCTTCCCAACCAAGTCTAATGTTAAGTCTAAAATTAAGCATTCAGCGTACAATAATATTGAAACATGTTAGTTATTTAATATAACATTGTTATAGTTCGATATTCATTCATCTCACACATATTATTTGCAAAATAGAGTGAAGTCAAACTTATTGCAATTTTATAATGTGAGTTTAAACATAAATAAAAAAAATAAAATAAATTTTATTTAGAGTCTACCCACTCAGTTATATAACTGATTTTCAGTGGGGGACTTTAAATCAAAGCGACCAAGCCAACCCTGCAGGCCCCGACGCAATCGACGAGTGAGCGATAACCAACCAAAGATCGATATTTTTAATAGGAAATATATCAATCAGTGGTATGGACAGTGCGAACACCCGCGAATCAACGCCAGAATCAACAAGGCCGATTCAGAACAACTCTGAAATTTATTATGTGCTTCGTTGCTAGGACGGCTCCAAAGTCACCGTTTACAAACTCCTAAGACAAGAATTGATGGACTTAAGTCCAAACCAGAAGTTAAAAAACTTCTGACTTTAGCGGGAATCGAACCCTGGACCTTCTGCATTGGAAGCAGATACGCTAACCACAAGACCAACGAGCCACACAACAAGACCAACGAGCCACACAACAAGACCAACGAGCCACACAACATTATGTTGATTATGTTATTTTTTTTTAAATATCTGTGATATTTTGTGAATTTAAAACAAAATGCTCATAAATGTATTATATTTATTGATTTGGTTGATCTTGATGTTTGTATGTAGAGAGTGTCATTTTTCATTTTGTTGCGTTGAGAATAAAGGACTTTTTTTGTAGGGTTGTCCTGTGAACGGGAAAAATACGCACATATTCACAGACTAGCAACGATTATACTATTGAATCAAATATCAAAATCGTTCAAATCCTCTTTTGCAGTAAATCATAAATTACTTGACAATACGCCATTATGGTAACTTCATTGTATTTTTTTGTGTACACGTTCGTACATGTGTATGCTGGTTGGCGATAACAATATATGGGAACACGATATATGTATATACGGGAGAAAACAACATATAAGATGATGTTATACTTGCTCCAACGAAAGTAGTAACTTGGTAGTAGTGGGGGTAGAATGAATGCGCGGTAAAAGGAATGTAGCCTTTGTGTATGAAAGATAAATATATTTTACCAACGCAAGCAAAAATTACCTATGCTAGATCACAGAGTTCCTCCGTGTGCAAGATCCACACTGAGATAGCGTGAATAGAATTGACAAAGTTGTTTGGTTGGGAAAACAATTTCGAGCCACCTGCATTCTTTCGTTGGGACCACTATACGACTTCAAAATCTATTTTCTCTTGGAGATAAAGTAAATTGTTAATATAGCCTACGGTAATTTATTATCATTATTCTAAATGAAATTTGAAACAATTTGTCTCTCAAATCACGAACGTGAAACAGTGAGTTTGTAAAACGAACGATACAAAATTCTAAATAAATGGACGTGTCTCAAAACTATTTCGTGCTATTTCGATAATTTACCAAATTAAACGAACATTAAAACAAAGAAAAATTCTCGTCGAGTGTAAATTAAGTAAATGATGAAGTTTAGTTTAGTACTCACGTTCCTCCCTCCCAAGATGCCCATGACAGATTCCTCTCTTTTCTGAAGGAGTAGAAAACTCATTAGTTCATATTTCCGTCGCGCGCGGCGCTGCTACTGCTGGACGTGATATTTAATACAGCGTTGCCGCCTCGCGTATTAGATGATAAATATAATTTAGTGTCTTAAAAGAAGCGGTAGGGAATCTTGACAGGGTTCTACTGAGAAGTTGTAGTGCCTTTATCACGCTTCCCGGGTTAATTTAGTTTATAAAGGAGATGTGGGGTAGGCCGACCTTTTTGAATAACCTCACAACGTTTGAAACAAGCGGGGAGAACCATATTTTTATTCCATCTTAGCTTCTATCTGTATAAAAGACTACGCGAATATTATAATCGACCTAAATTCAGTTTGTTTGGGTATATCTGACGATCGCAAAGGAACATAAAAAACAGCTACGACAGCTTTTTTTGTTTCTGAGGAGGTAAGCTTCACGTACGTTTAAATGGTATAATCAAGGAAAATAATATATTGTATTTGTTTATATTGTTTTTTAATTATTTACTTTTATTATTATTTATTTTGTTATTAATTTAATTATCGTCTATCCTATTAAGTAAAAAACTTGATTTACATGCAAATGAGGATAACATTCAATAATATAATAACACTTCACTGGCAAAGATAGCCCATGCGTATTTCATGAAACTCTGAGCACAAGTGATATTACGCGTTAACAGTTTTTCTCCACTTCTTCTGATAAGCACATTTTCTTGAATCTTGACACTCCTTATAATGCTCTCGACATTACAAGCATGCGATCACCAACAATCATATGCACTCGAACTATGCAACGTTACGTAGGACGATTCTCGTACCTCAAAGTCTTGCACTTAGGACTTAAAGATGGCGACTGTTGACGAATCTGTACCAATCAATCAGTTGCAAATTAACTCGCTGAACAGAAAATGTAATAATTTCAACTGAGTAGACTTTTGAAAAACTGCCATAATTAAAATTTCCTTAATTATCTGAAAGAGGGTTATGACTCGACAAATTATATTTTTTGAAAGACCGTATATTAGATTGTCACATTTTTACTTATTAGGAAGAATAATTGATGAAAAAGCGGAAACAAAGAAAATTGTAGTAGAGAAGGAACAATTCTCAAAATTGTACCTCATAAACTAGTAAGGTTGGAATAAGAAACTAACGAGTGCCGTAACTTAGCAATTAAGGGAAGTATGTTGTCTTGTATTATGATCGGTAGTTGGGGATGTTTGAACTTTCCATACTGATCACAGTTGAAAACTCAATATAATGTACACATCATCACATCAATTTCCTACCATTTAAATATGTATGACCCCTGTTATTGAATACAATTGTTGCTTTGGGACATTTTGCCATCCATGTATTTATTCAAATTCCTGATCTTTCTTCCTTCTATGCTGAAGGGTGTCTTTAGGAAATAGTCCCAATGAAATATACACAAAATCACATTTTCGTCTGGAAATATGAAAAGGTGAGCCCGTGGGTCTGGCATTAATTCCTACTTGGTACAAACATTTTTAACGCATTTCTATTACAACACAGCTTATTTCATGAAGCGGAGTGTAGTTAAACGACGACTTGTTTGGTCTTGTGGTAAGAGTCTCTGCTGCAGAAGGTCCAATGTTCGATTCCCGCTCTTGACAGGAGTTTTTTAAACTTCTGATTTCGACTTATCAGTTTTTGGGTTAGGAATTTGTAAACGGTGACTTTGGAGCCGTCCTAGCAACGAGGCACATAAATAATTCAAAGTTGTTCTGAATCGACCTTGTTGATTCTGGCGTTGATCCGCGGGTGTTCGGACTGACCATACAACTGATGCTATAATTCCTATTTTAAATATCGTCTTTGGTTGGTTATCGCTCACACTTCGATTTCGTCGGAACCTACAGGTTGCTGGTCGCTTTGGTTTAAACTCCCCACTGAAAAATCAGTTATATGACTGAGGTGAACTTGCTAATACTTTATACGAATTTATTTTTATATTAATTTAATATTGTTTGAAAATCACATCCCTTATGCCTGGCATTATATCACCGTACACGGGACTGCCACTACCTTGGCTGTTACCCTCATTTGATACTCTCACCTGTGTGTTGTTTTAAGTCTGTAATTTAGTTCGGGTATTCGACACGATGAGTGTGTGATAGATGAGTAAGGAGCAGACAACACAAATCCACGCCCTGTCCACAGTTAAACCCCTGTCATTTGACTCGACAAGGCTCGAACACGAGTCCACTCTTGAAGCCTTGGAGCCCTTGCCCTTGCGTGGCTAGTTTGTGCCCTGGAATTAGATACAAGCGCTTTGCATAGACTAACACAAAAATAAAATGTTGCATAGGCTAGGACAAGGTTTTTACTCGTATTTTGAGAACGTTTTTAAACATAATTTGATGATTTATCAAGAACCTAATACTAAATATTACTATTTATTTCTAAAATTGTACAATAAATCATTGAAAATTAAGATCACAGTCACAGTCACAGTCACAGTCACAGTCACAGTCACAGTCACAGTCACAGTCACAGTCACAGTCACAGTCACAGTCACAGTCACAGTACAGTCACAGCAACAGTCACAGTCACAGTCACAGTCACAGTCACAGTCACAGTCACAGTCAAAGTCACAGTCACAGTCACAGTCACAGTCACAGTCACAGTCACAGTCACAGTCACAGTCACAGTCACAGTCTATTGTAGTCACCACAAATACAGTCGTTGGTTTAAGGTGCACAGTACAGTCACTACAGCGCTTAATCAAGTCACATGTTCATGGTGTGAGTATAATAAATATGTCACAGAAAGTACTGGATGTCATAGATCTAATGAAGTTAATCTGGTGGATGATATACTACATTGTACAAATCTAATCTTGTATTTAAAATCCATTCTGACTGGATGATATGTTTCACTACTATAATACGTAAGTTGTGTATTAATATTGCCGTGCGCATTATCCCCTCTGCGCCTGTATATTGCAATTCTAAGATGGCGTAGACAGGTAGTAGGAGTAACGCCCTAGATAAGATTCACAAAACCAGACCAAGTTATAACATGCAGATTTGCGATAGAAATGCTAGACGTCGGCAAAGCAACCATGGTGTGACTGAATAACGTGGTGTATCAGGGAGAATTAAGTTGGAATCGTTTAAAAATATCCAACTGGAGAATTTTCAAACTGCAAGCACAATAATAGAGCTCAAGTAGTATCAGTATATGAAGGTTTGTGTTAATATGTTTATCCATCATTTTGTTCCTATCAACCACTAACATATTTTCAAGCATACTGTTTAGAAATGGTCCGAATAATATAGAACCAAGAAAAATTGGTAGGAATTTTTTGTAAGATATGAATAAATAATGTGAGTTTGTCTCACCATGGTAAATAAATCAATTAGATGGTTTAGGCTATTACCAATAATTTAGAGTAAAGATAATTTTAAATAAGGATGACGACCATAATTGATATTCAATAAAATATTATTTATTGAACACATCGTTTTTGGACCCGCTTTATAAAGATATTATTAGTAAATAATAGCAATTGTAAAAGTTTGCCCAGACTGGAGATCGAACCCAGAACCTCCGACTTTTCGAACTGATGCTCTATATGCGTTGGTCCCCCCAAGCAAGTACTATTTAATTATCGATTTGGAAACCCAGGAATTCACTCCAGTAGGTGAAATTAATAATATATTTAGAACAATTCAGAAATTAAAAAAGTCCATTCCGACAGGGGTTCGAACCAGAGTCTCCTACATTCAGGCCGATAATGCAACTACAATTCAGAAGTTAAATGTTACCGTCTCGGAGTTCTAGTTGGCTAAGGCGCCTACCTGCAATGTGGGACACTCGGGTTCGAACCCCGGTCGGGATGGACTATTTTAATTTTTGAATTGTATTAAATATAAAATACTATTTAGAAAGTGTATTGTTAAGTGATTTGATATTTTGCTATCACGGATCACAAAATATTTTACATTATGACCAACTTTGCATTATCACGCCCGTCAGCCACAAAAAATTAAACCATTTTCACCGGCATTACCGTTCTATATAATCGATCGAAAAATAATCTTTCAAATTATAGATTATTTATTATTTAATTGGATGAGCGAAGCGAAGATTCCATTTCACTACACTGGAGAAAAAAATCCGGAATATTTTTCTTTTTTCTTTTTTTTTGTATTATTGTGTGTTTGTTAACACGATTCCGGCTAAACCGATACTCCAATTGCGATGTAATTTTTTGGAGGCCCTCGAACTCTTTGAACTTAGAACTGTCACGTTTTTGAGCGCAATAGGAATATTATTTCTCATGAAAATCGAAATTTTACGGGTTTTTTCTATTTTTAAATTACGAATTATTAAAAAATGTAAGTTATTTTTTTATTTTGTTGATTTTAATTAAATTAAAAAAAAATCTTCGACTAAGTAATGATTTTTCACAGTACAACAGAAAATCCGCATAACACATGGCAGCTCAATGCACCAATTACGCTCATCCAACAACGCGCCTGAAAAAGCGTTTGCCAAGCTTCCTAGTATATAATATCATACATATATTATATCTTTCATATATATCATGTATTATATGCCTTTTGAATGCCTTTCAATGGCTTTAAAGTAATTGTTCATGCATTCTAGATATCATAAAATTTCAAAAACCACGCTCGTGCCTTTATGTATGGTGTTTGATTTGCTGATGAGTAGACAAGAATAAATTGCACTTAGAAAAATGAATGTTGTGTACAAGGTTTTCCTTGAAGTCTCATGTATGTAATCAATTAACTTAACAAACAACATACCTTATTTATATACTGAACGATATTTCAAAGCCATCAAGTTTATTTTACCTTTCAAATTTATGCTCTATATTATTTTCTTATTTTGCAGTGTCGTCCCATTTAATTAATACATGGCCTAGATTAAAGTTTAAAATATATTTCCTTGGAATAATTTCCAAGACCGTAAGTAATTGCATCTAATAAATACTACGTCTAACGGTTTTATACTTTGGGGAATAGAATGAGATATCGAAGATAGTAAACTACTCGTGTATATCAATCAATCAATAAATCAACCAATCAACCAATTATTTTTTGAGATATTGTACGCTTTCACGACCCGTCGATGACTTCTGTATGATCACTGGGATGTTGCGTCGTGTTGATGATGAGTCACTTGAAGAAGCCACCAACATGGGTGGCGAAACGTCGAGCAGTGCCTCATTATCGACACGACGCAACAGCCCAGTGATCATACGTAAGTCAATTACTTTTTTTTTTGGCTAATTTAAATCTATTTGATTTAACTAATCTTTTACAAATTACATTTTGAAATACAATGCAAGCCAAAGTTGTCCCATTTAAAATAATTTTAACTAGGAAAACGCTTAAGTCCCGCCGCGTTGTTGGATGAGCGTAATTGGTCTATTGAGCTGCCATGTGTTATGCGGATTTTCTGTTGTTCTGTGAAAAAATCATTACTGTTGAAGATTATTTTGAAAATTAATTTAAATTGAATAAAAAATAAACATAAATTTTTAATTTTTTTAGTTAATCGAAATTTTAAAAAAGAAAAAAATCGTAAAATTGCGATTTTCATAAGAAATATTTATTCGATTGCACTCAAATTTCACACGAATATATTAATTCATAAAATTAAGGTTCTGTGAAAAAATCATTACAATCGAATAAAGCATGTTGGTGTTATAAGTAGAAGAAATGTTTCAAAAATCGAAAAAAATCGTAAAATTGCGATTTTAATGAGAAATAATTTTTCGATTGCGCTCAAAAACGTGGAAGTTCTAAGTTCAGAGATTTCAAAGGCCTCCATAAAATTTCATTGCAATTGGAGTATCGGTTTAGCCGGAATCGTGCGGACAAACACACAAAAATACAAAAAAAAGAAGAAAAAAAACATTCCGGATTTTTTTCTCCAGTGTAGTGAAATGGAATCTTCGCTTCGCTCATCCAAAAATTAACAAAATTACCAAATTAACAAACATTGCAAAAAGTTACAAATTTACAATCACACAATGGGAACATGTCTTTAAACAGAAGCAAGACAGCAATCTCCAAATTCTTTTTGTAGTTATTCGTATATGAATGGAGCAAGGGATGTGCGACAGGATAGAAGTGGCCCATATAATCTAGGGCGACGGTCGTCGCCCGGCAGACAAGCGAATGCGGCTGCTAGGCGACACCGAACTCCGGCCCTATATACACCTACCAGAGTTGGGGGGTTTTCAGCTATCTGCACACGCCGCCCCGAAAGAGTTACAATCTTGAAACTCGGTATATGACCTGGTATGTGGTCCATGACATACCAAAAAAAAAATCAACCCGATCCGACAACTCGTTCTGTGTTAAAAAAGGCTCTCAACATCGTCAAATTCCTTAAAGCTGGCTGGGTGGGTGGGTGAATGGATGGCTAGGAGTTCTCCGCGGAGAGTTCTTTAGCCTACAGAGAAAACGGTAAATCTTAGAACTATGAAACTTGGACCACACTTAGGTGTATTTCAGACGCAGTGCCTTTTGCTTTCAAAACCAAAATCGGGTAACAGGGACCGGAGAAAATCAAAATTTGGATGATAATCAAAACGCGTAATTACCAAGGCGTGGTAATTTGTACAAACTTGAAATTTAACATGCTATTAACCATTATAAATATCTTGCGTCCAAAACACAAGGGGCTAAATTTGGGATGACCATGGGCCCAAAAATGACAAAAAACATATCTGAACTTTAAGAAATGAATCATTCAAAGAAAACGCTACAACTAAGATGTTTCAAACGTGGAATACATTTTGATATCTCTCATTCTTTATCACTTTTGAATATGGAAAGCAAAATTGGTTAACGGGTACCGGAAAAAAACCAAAATTATCAAAAGTAGGTAATTCCGTACTCATATGAATAATACGCTATACCGAGAAAACGGTTCATCTTAGAACTTTGAAACTTGGGCCACACTCAGATGTACCTCATATAACAAAAACCGGGCAATTGGGACCGGGGAAAATCAAAATCAAAATCAAAATCAAAATCAAAACGCGTAATTACTCAGGCGTAGTAATTTGTACAAGCTTGAAATTAAACATGCTCTTAACCATTATAAATATCAAGTGCTTATGCTAGTGCGTTGGTCTTGTTGTTAGCGTATCTGCTTCCAATGCAGAAGGGCCAGGGTTCGATTCCCGCTAAAGTCAGAAGTTTTTAACTTCTGATTTGGACTTAAGTCTATCAGTTCTTGTCTTAGGAGTTTGTAAACGGTGACTTTGGAGCCGTCCTAGCAAAATCAAAACGCGTAATTACTCAGGCGTAGTAATTTGTATACTAGCTTGAAATTAAACATGCTCTTAACCATTATAAATATCTAGTGCTTATGCTAGTGCGTTGGTCTTGTTGTTAGCGTATCTGCTTCCAATGCAGAAGGGCCAGGGTTCGATTCCCGCTCAAGTCAGAAGTTTTTCAACTTCTGATTTGGACTTAAGTCTATCAGTTCTTGTCTTAGGAGTTTGTAAACGGTGACTTTAGAGCCGTCCTAGCAACAAAGCACATAATAAATACAGAGTTGTTCTGAATCGGCCTTGTTGATTCTGGCGTTGATACACGGATGTTTTCGCACTGCCCATACCACTGATTGTTATATTTCCTATTAAAAATATTGATCTTTGGTTGGTTAACGCTCACTCGTCGATTGCGTCGGGGTCTACAGGGTTGGCTTGATGGCTTTGATTTAATGTACCCCACTGAAAAATCAGTTATATATAACTGAGTGGGTAGACTCTAAATAAAAATGTATTTATTTATTTATTTAAGGGGTATCTTTGGGGGGACCGTGGGCCCAAAAATGTAAAAAAACAACTTTGAACTTAACAAATTTAATCATTCAAAGTCCATCATTCACACCTTGATAGCGAACGAACAACAAAAAGATGTGATATCCCCCCAAATACAAAAATTTGTAAAAAAAAAAACGGCAGCCAAGCTCTCCTTCAAAAGTCTCCGGCTGTGAATGCTGTGAGATATAGAAGTTGAGCCAAGCTTTTTATTCTTTCTCCCTAGTTTCGCTTTGAAAATATGTAAGATCATTTCGCCTGTTGACGAGCGCCAAGCCAACGATTTTTGTGGTAAAAAAGTAAAATTTTAAACACGAAATCATAAAAAAAATGACTTGGCCATTGAATTTGGTTCATGGCCAAGAATTTTTTTATGATTTCGAGTTTAAAAATTTTACTTTTTTACCACAAAAATCGTTGGCTTGGCGCTCGTCAACAGGCGAAATGATCTTACATATTTTCAAAGCGAAACTAGGGAGAAAGAATAAAAAGCTTGGCTCAACTTCTATATCTCACAGCATTTACAGCCGAAGACTTTTGAAGGAGAGCTTGGCTGCCGTCTTTTTTACAAATTTTTGTATTTTGGGGGGATCACGACTACCTCTACGATGTGACTCACGGTTCCTTGCTGTTATCTTGACAGTGTCTAGCTTGTTAGTGATGTGCGACAGGATAGAAGTGGCCCATATAATCACGACTACCTCTAACGATGTGACTCACGGTCTCCTTGCTGTTATCTTGACAGTGTCTAGCTTGTTTTTGCCATATCGGAAGGATGTGTACAAATGAGCCGGCAGCATGCTATGTATTTAGTTTCCTCAAGTCGGAAATACAGACACGAGAACATAATACGTGTTCTAGTTCATGTACAACCGAGATAGTTAACTGACTGAATCATCCGTATTATTCCTTTCCGCAGCTACAGACATTCAGTTCAGACAAGATTGCAATTGCATTGAGTGAGCGTTCAGGAATAGTGAGAGGGAATGCATGTACAGTGATATGAGCTTCACTCAATTCTGAATTATGTAATTTTATAACAGGAGCTAATAATAGCTTGTCAGTATAAACAATAATATGTTAATTTGTGTGTTTTTGTTCCTGATTTTTGACAAACATCATAATATTCGTTTGAGTAGGATCGTCTTTTGCTTCTTTTCGTTTTTTTTTCTTTCTTTTCTTTTCTTATTTTTTCCATTTTTATATTTTGTTCGTTAATCTATTTCATTTAATATTCATTTTTAATTTGTTACCAAAATTATTGAGTAATTCATTCATTGTTGTTGTCATGCTAATATTTCAAACTTTACGTAACTTAAGCTCATTGGTGTGTGCACTTGTGTAGGCCTAATTTGATTTATTTTAAGAGGTGCCCCCACTGAGCTTGGCCCAACTCAAATGCAGTAGCTAAAGTGTTGACGATGCAGCTGAATAGTTGGAAATAGCATTACCAAATTTTGCATTAATGTTAATATAATACTTTTTCTATTAATAACCACACTTGGTTGCCAAGAATAAGCATTAAAAATCATTGCGAGAGTTAAATTTAAAGCGTGAAAAACAGGAAATAAAACATGGTTTTTAATTCTGGAAATTCTTAACAAACCGTTTATCTTAGGATAAACAAAATTTACCATCATGTTTACATATTTTATTTAAACGTTGATGTCCAGTATAAAAATTTGCATTACAAACATTTGTTCACTTTGAATCAATTCCTGAATATCATAAAAATTGAGTAAATTACAGAGATTTCTCGAATATTTTATTCAAAATCGACGAATTAATTGAAAAAGCTGCCGCCTCAGCCTTTTAGTACAATGATTTTACGTCTTATGCTACAAATAACTTTTACGAAATAAATATAACTTAGTCATGGCTGGATGCAATACGAAATCGTCACAGGGTAGGATGTAAGATACAAAACAAGTTGTTCTTATTACCACACATCTATTAATTTTTTTAAATTATTTAAGTATTTGTTATTCGCAATTAATATTGTCTTACACCTTGTCATAACAAAACGAAATTAATAACGGTTCAAAACAACAAGGAAACACTTTTTAAAAAATAATATTCCAACTGAAAATGGAAGACGTTTATAAAAAAATAAGTTATGAATAGGGCTAGGATTCTTATGTATTTAAATATTTTTATAAAGTTCTCTAAACCTATGCCCATGATCAATTCTTCACAAATTGTTTGATTGTGATCTCAAATATATGTTTTTTTAATAAAATATTTTTGCATATTTTGTTATATTTGGTTAATAAATACATATTTCTCTTATCCTTGCCATAATCACATATTTTACACAAAAAATCCACTATTCTTTACTTTAATAAAATCAAGAACACTGTTAATTTACTTTCCAAACCATTTTCAAAATTGCATTACCTAAACTCGGTGCTGTTTAAAAATATGTAGTACAAAAAACTTGTTCAAATAAGTGCTATTCTAAAAGGTGATGGACACCTAGCCCCAACGAGGAAGATTTTTCGTTGTCTGATATTGAGAATTTTAAGTTTGCACCCATTACATCCTGTGACGTAGAGCAAAGTTTTTCGCAATACATAAATGTGCTCGCCGAAAACCGACATTCAATTAAATTTGAACATTTGAAAATGTGGATTGTGGTACACTGCAACGGGGGTATATAAAGACACAATTAGTCCAAGGTGGTATTAAAAAGTGACAATGTTACAAACTGTTACAATATGTTCAGCAACAAAAAAATTGTTTTAGTACCAACGTATTTTTTTTCTTTCTGGTGTTATATTGCAACATGATTTGATTAATTTATGCTCATATTGTGCTGGGAAGACTGATGGTACGTAAACAATATTTTTTTAGCACTTTATTTTGTATTTTTAAGCAAATATTTTTGTATTTTTAAGCAAATATTTTTGCATTTTTAGGCACATATTTTTATGTTTTTAAGCAAATATAAAATACATATTTTGACGTTTTTAAGCACATAAAAATCCGAGCCCTAATTATGATTATATGTTAATTAGAATAGTCCTTACTAGCCTTAATCCAGCCTATAATAAAGCCATTCATCAATTATTCAATCAATCAATGAATCTGGGTGTCTAATATCAATGTACATGACTTACTCGTATAAATATATAAAAACCCGCTAACATGAATAACAGGACAATGACAAAAATCTTGTTAACTTGATATCTCAATTACTCTCTGCTTTCCAAGGTGAATTCCACCCGAGATGTAGGTGTACAAATTACCAGCGATCTGTCAGCCAATCTAGCACAAGTCATATCCAATTCCAACAATGTTTATTTTTTGAGAAGTAACTGTGCCAGGGATTTCTCTATCAACATTAATTAACTTATCATGACCTAAATAATGCCACTCAATTAATGACTGCGCGACAGACACGATATATATTGTAATGGTTTTAATTTTTTGATAATAATATTTGTGTAGTTCTTACTAGAGTAAAGTAAACGATTATAATTGGATTTATTGATTGATTTTTATTGCTTAACATCTCATATTAATGCACTTAAGCTATTCGAGACGATGAGTGGTGGTAGATGAGGATATAGGATAAATAGAAGGGAGGTTTGGTAACCCTGTACCGACACGTAACCTACTCCTTTCGAAAAGAGAACTAAACATCCAAAAACTTGGATAGTCATTATGGACACATTATGGACGCTTTTAGTCGCTTTGATTTACTGTCCCCCACTGAAAATCAGTTTATATAACTGAGTGGGTAGACTCTAAATATAATTTATTTTTAATTTATTTATTTAAAACATCCAAAATTTGGATAGTCGTAATATGTGTACACATTCTACTGCTAATCGAATTGTTTTGAAACTTTAATGTCTGGTAGTGGTTCATGATTGTTCCCTCTAGAGTCACTAGTTGTCATAATTTATCACACTCGTGTTATTCCTCGGAGACGCATTGACCTGTTTAAATATAACATAATGCAACCAAATACTGCCACCCAACCAACTATATTTACTTTTATGACGCTTCCTGGAACAGATCATAAACATTTGAATGACTTAATAAATATGTGTACAATATATATTGGTTCTTCGTCATATTTTACGGTATATTTGCAGTTTATTTACATAGTGTTTTATGAACATATTTTGTTCAATATGTGTTGTACGTTACAAGATAATATAATAAATTGTTATTAAACCGTCAAAGAAATAGTTCGTTATTGTTTCAAGCTGCTGTGCATTCAGTTAACCAGAGTTAAATTGATAACAACAAAAATTTATTTGGGTAAAAAAAATGTGATTTTCTCAGATAACAGTTCTCTAGACGCTACTTACATATAATTACATTATTTACATAAACGTAAATTTTTGTTAGATGTTATGATTTTAATTTAGTGTACTTGTTTGAATTAGTACACTAGGGTTGAATCTAATAATTTGTTAACTTTATATTACGTTATGTTCTTAGTAAATGTTTTTGAGTAAGATTTTAAATGATGATTCCCCTTTGAGCACTTACATTTTAGGGCATATAATTTTTAACGATGATTCAATTTCTGGCTTCAACCTACAAGATCGAGAAATACCCAATTAATATTTCGGGTACTTGGGAACCGCTTGGCTGGATTATCCAGCCAAATCAAACCAAAATGTGTTTGGAGAAGGTTAAGTACCATATTCTACCATAGTATAAAATACGGCTGGCTTGTGTGAATAAAACACGTGTAACGACATAGCCTCCGTATCGTTCACGACTTTTCGTTTTATGAACAATATCTCCCATAAATTTTGAAACGAGTTATTTAGGATCACAATTTCCTTCCACGACCATCTTATATCATAAAACACAATATAACGCGTATCATAAACAAATATAATTTCAGATTTTTTGATACAATTTTCGAAGATTTATCCAAGATTTGTATAATACACAGTGAAGGTATAAAGAAACAATGTAACAAAGATTAAAAACCCCAATGTTAGTTGAAATGGTGAATTATTACTCAAATTCCAAATCCAATTTAAATAATCTTAAATCGGTGCCAACTTCTCGTGGCCTGGCGGGCGACGGTCATTGCATTTTAATGTTGTGGCTTCATTTGAGAAAAAAATCAAATTTTTAATTGGTTATTTGTTATAAGTGTACCATACATGCATATAAACGTAACAACGTTGTTCATAACCTTTAATTTCACACTTTTGTTGCTATATTTGTAATTTTAATACTTTCTATAGGTCTACGTTGTACTGATCAATACGCTGTTTCCTCGGAGTCGTCCAATGTTAATTAGCCAGCTGTCAATAATGATTGCATTTATATGATACATAGTATAAACACAGTATAAAGAAAGAAAGAGCTGTCTGATATGGCTATTTGTTTGACACGCATGTCCGAAACGTATTACTTAAAGGGACGTGGGCTCGAATCCCAAGTGTGCCTGCGTTTTTGTCCTCGATCTTCACATTAAGCACATTCCAAGCAAATAAATACATACATACTTTAATAAACAAAGTCTTACCTTAAAATCTACGATATCTATCACGTACACATTTTTTTAAGTTTGCGATAGCTTCTTGTTTGTTCTTTACTAGCGGCGTCAGGGTACCAGAAATGTTGGGCCGGGTATTCGGGGGCTGACTTGATAGTCAAAAATGGTACCCGATTTTAGGATAACAAAACTTACTTTTGGGAGAAATGGTGGAGGTGCCGGTCCAGGATTTTCATATAATATTGGTGGAGGTGGAATTTTTATTTTATAGCTAGTAGGAGTAGATATACAAAATGCAATTTAATAAAAATACAATACAGACAACAGAAGATGAATTGGGAGATAATCACAATGTAAACAAGTAAATTAATCGAATATCCATTTTCACATGCAGTATAACAACGGCCTTATATCTCCTGACGAGGACCGACTGTCAATACCTCCCCCCGCTCAGTCCCATTCTAAACTTTAAAAACATTATGTGCAAAGTCCTAAATTTTAATGTTATGGCAATAATAAATAACTTAATATCTTGGAATAGGGATAGACAAAGATTTAAACGATTCCTGTGATTGTGGTGTGAATATTTCAATTAGCTTTGTTTGATATAATATTACATCTCCATACTAGATTAAGTTTACATGTAATATATTTTAAAACATTAGAGCAATATTTTCTCTTAAATAATAAAATACGCTTGAGTGGTAAAAAAGTAGTGCGTTCCCTTCAGGACGGTGCACGTACGCGTATTGATATTGATGGCTCGAGACGGATTGATATCGATAGGTCGAACTCCGGGCTTCGCTTCGGTCGAGAGCGCTTCATCCTACTTGGCCATGCAGAAAACAGCCGCGTGAGACAGCGTGAGCGGCATATGGCAGAGTTATTCATATGTATGAAGTAGCTAGCTGACTCGCCGAGACACTTTTTTATTCTTTGTCACACTTTCGCAGTTTTTCGTCAAGTAGTTTAGACGTGCCCCTTTGAAAAATAAACTTAATTTTATATTTTAAAGCTTATTTTAAACAAATGAGTATTAATCACTACTGTGGCGTGTCCAGGAATTCATAAAGGGTGGGTGGGGGGCGGTTCAACCAATTATTTCATAGATGTACCGAAGGCTAAATGGGGAGGAAATTTTTATCCTTTAAGGTCATTTTGGTAAAAATCTGTGCGTTTTTAAGCATCACAATGACCAACTTTATATCTACTAAAATCCTGTTTTTAATCCAAAAATTTTCTTTATCAAGGTCATTTGGTGACTTTGTATCTACTAAAATCCTCTTTTGGTCAGATGGTAATTTTCCTTTAATATTACGATAATAATAGTAATTCTATATTCTCCATTGAAACGTTAAAGTGCACTTTCACACTTTATTTTTTTCAAAATAGGGGGTTGTCCCCGCCTCCCACCACCATTGAATACGCCACTAAATCGGTAACAATATGCAAATATTGAATGTATTGAAAAATAATTACAAATGTAATTCTGTGCATTCATTATCAGAGTTATGCTATGTATCTCAAAGTTTTGGATTTCCTTCTGGTTTGCCTACATTTAGGTCTTGTTGTTTGGATAAATTAACAAACGCCTCTAACCGTTTGCGCCAACACAGGCAGCACCATGTTCATTCATTATTTCTCATGTTTATTAATCTAACATGTTGATGTGAACTTTTCTCCGAAACGAATGAACATTCTTGATTTTTAACTGTGCTTGTTATATAGTGCTCATCATTATTGAAATGTTAACATTTTTTTTTGTTTAGGTGAACTGAAAGTAATTTCACAACAGACGATACAAATAAAATGATGAATAGACTGCTCGTTTGAAAATTGTTAGCGTCACAGACGACTTTAAAGAAATGAGCGATATTTGGGGAATAAAAGCTCTTTTAATGGTTGCATTGCAGTGCATTGAGAAGTGAATACTACTTCAGTTTTATTTAAAAGACCAATCCCCCAGGAGTCTGACACACAATAATTTATAATACATGTATATTATTTATATAGTTTTGCTCAGTTACAAGAAAATATTGATTTCAATCTGTAACAATTCCCCAAAGATGTGAGTATTAAAATATTGGAAGGTTTTTCATCGATAAAGTTTCTCAGCAATACGTTAGCAAACATTTGAACAAAATAAATAATTGATAGATATTTTACTACAGTTGGTTCAGTCCTTGGTCCCCCTCTCTCTCTCTCTCTCTCTCTCTCTCTCTCTCTCATTCTCTTTCTCTCCAAACAGTTCATATAAACAAACAAAACCGAAATTGTTCCCTGATGTCTTGGATGGGGACGCTCGATTCATGGCAAACAAACAGACACTAGTTTTATTGATTTTTATTTTACCTCTTTGATAGGCAGGCCTGTCATGTATTTTGATAATGGCAGAATCCAGGGCTCACCAGCAATTTTTATACACCATACAATTTCATACAAATTTTAAAAAATCCTTCACAGTTTCCTTGCATTTGCGACCAATAAATAATTTTTTAATGATGAAATAGTTGTCAAAACAGCCCGTTTAGAATTTTCTTGCGTTTTACTCAACTTTTAATAAAACACAAATTTTGTTGAGAGTTTAAAAATGAAAAATTCTGTGTTCTGAAAGATGAAAGATTAGAATATTGTTATTAGTAGTAGTAATCTTTTAAGTGAACAAGATCCTGCCATAGCTTTAAACAATATTGGTGTACTAATTATCTTAGGCTTGACAGCCATATGTCAAGAAAATACAAAACTTCGTTTGTCCTAATCGGCTTCGTGTTCAAAAGTGGTGATGTCTATCAAAGTCGTATTGGTGGTTTTCAAAAATCTGCTCAGACAAATTTGAAATAACGACTCTACGAATGTTGTGGTTATTCTTTTGTTCTTTGACTGGAATCTACAACGGCACTTTTATTTCACCCATGTATAGTACATACATTGACAAGGCATAGAGAATTAATGGTCTCGAACGGTTAAGAACAATTTGCACGACATTGTTTTGGATCAGAAACTTAGAAAAGTATTTTTGAAGACATAGAATGGAACTGATAGCGTGTGGATAAACCTGGAATATCATGCAATTGTGTCAGATAAGTTAGGATGACTGCATATTGGTACAGTGAACTTGGTCATATAAACTTATAATTTGAATAAAAATAGAAAATTAATAACAATGTCCACAATTGTAAAAATATTATGGACAAGTAACACGTAGAATCCGTGTTGATGACACAGAATTAAAAATCTGTTGAAATATTTAAAAAAAAACATAGAACCCTTAAATATACCCTTTCATTTCAAATCATCCAAAAATTAGCAATTTACATTTTTTAAAGTAATTTTGAAGATCATTATAAAATAATCTTCTTCTGGGTTATAAATTTATAACGTTTAAACCAAGATTTAAGACAATGTTATAAAAAATTCCCCACAAAAAAGAAAAAATTAGTATTATCATTTTTTGAAATGCTGCAAATTTATTTTGTGTCCGAAAAACTTACAAATAAAAGATAAAAATAGTAATTGAAATCCAAACTAAAATTATCCCATAAACGATTATGCATAGTATTTTATTTGTAGTAATTAAATCACATTCTCTGAGAAACAATCTTGCATTCAAGAATTTTCAAAACGCGATTAATTGTGAACATTTAGTGATGTAAATATTTATGCTGGTTATAAGGGTAATAAATTACTCGGTAAACCCCAAAAAAATTGAGACGTACATTCATTGCGGTTCGTTCTATCTCTACATGTTCACTTAGAACCGTAGCTATAAAGAACCCTATTGCATATATATCACAATAGAAAAAAGGGGTATGCATTGTTTTATTCCTAGACTGGTGAGGTCTTTGAGATATTGCAATTCCGATACTTCTTTACGATCAAAAACTTTTCCGAACTATCTCCATACCTTAAAGCTCACTACGTTAATATAACCACACAGATTTAAACTTTTAAACAGGTTATTTTATCATCAAAAAGTATTTGAACATTACCTTGCTAACAATATTTTATAGAAATAAGAAAACAAATTAGAAGTGTGCAGCTCCAAGCCATCTGGAAGAACTTCTGCACTACCTAGATCAACAATATCCCATTATTATACAGCTAAACAGCGATACCCCACTGAGATGAAGATTTTAATTTCTGGATTGATATACGTATAATCAATTACACCTACGGGAGTGTTTCCCGATTAATGAAATTGTAAATAAAAATCTTGGATAATTGTCATTTTAAATGTGTTCATTTTACACATTTTACACTTTTAAATGTTTGTAATCCACGATTTGTACTAAGACCATAGATATTGAACCCCTATTGTAGGCATAGATATTGAACCCCTATTGTAGGCTAGAGCAGTCTCCTATACCTCCGCACAGGCGCGAGCGTAGCAAATTGAAGAGTCAATCGGCCCATTTCAAATTCCGTTTTGGTGCTTTTTTAAGCAATAAAGATTTTGGGGTTTGTTTGTATGGTTTTAGTTTGTGCAGCATGGTATTAAACAACAAAACAATACAAAGTTATTGCTAATGGAATTTAGTAATCATTTGGTGTTAAAATTATTATGCTTACCTGTGAACCTGGGGGCATCTTGAGAACTATTTGTGCTACAAATCGCTCCTTTGTTTAACATGTAAACGGAAATTTTAAAGAGGCTTTTTTGTACGAAGTGGACCACCGACTGCTAATCTAGCCTACAATTAGGGGTTCAATATCTATGACTTGACAGATAATATTATAATTTCGTCGAGCGCGTTTTTATTTTTACTGCCACTTGTTTGATGAAGGTTGCTGATAATACAGTGGTCAAAATATTACATCTCGATATTGCTAACACGGTGATCAAATTTTAATAATCAAACATTTTTCTTATACGTTAATTTAATCGTGGTCTTTCTCCGCCAGAATCGGATTAGCAGAATTACCATTAACTGATATAAGTTTTATATTTATTATTTATTTTTACAAATTATGGACCCTGCTTCAGTATTTTTTTATTAAATAAAGGATACACTACAATTTAAAAGCTTACATAAAAATAATATTGCCAACTAAGAATTAATGTAGGAACGACGTTTAATTCAACTAGGGCCTACATAACGAAGGGTAGGCTTGTTGTGCTTTAAATAATTATAATGTCCCCCACTATTATTCAGTTATGTGATTAAGTGGGTACTAAACACGAATTTGTAATAGTTTAAAAAAAATGAAAAGCCTTAAACATATATGCTATAAATGTTTCATGAAAAACTATTTTTTACTAAAATAATACTTCACATAACTATTGAAACTTGGTCATTAAGACAGAAGTATTTCTTATGAAGCATTGTAATTTCATGATTTCACTAACATTCATTTAACGCAGACTTGTTCTTTTCCAACACCAAAAGTGGTCTCTGGGTCCCCACGTAGAATGTCAGAAGCATTGGCCAACCATCGAGAAATGACTTCGGTGGCAGAGTACAGTACTTTTGTCATGTTAACAGTAATAAAACAATCTTAATAAATTAACTGTTAATTCATATTGATTATTATTTAGAAAATATATTGTATCACTGCATTTTAACACATTCTTAAGCTTGTTCCACCATGTTTTTCCATTTTCTAAAATATGCAACTATGTAAAAATATAGTAAATGAAATTAAAACCTGGCACTATAAGAGACAAAAAAAATTTTTTTAAAAATTTTTTTCTGATCGGGCATAGGGCAATTTTGCATCTTCAAAAATATTTCAAACTTCAATTTTTCACAGCACAGCGCTAAACTAATGTTGTGTTTCTGTGAGATTATTGTTTGACTGTTTTTCTTGTCTTATCGAAAAGAAAACATGGGTTTTTTTGGGGAACCGTGCCCCCTGCAAATTTTTTTCCCTTTTTTCCCCGTAAAAATTTGAAAAAAAATACCGCTTTCAAAAAAAATTCGGGGAACATACAAAATTGTAAAACCCCAGTTTTCTTTCGAAAAAACCAAGAAAACATAAAACTTAATCTCACAGAAACACAACTATCTACGTTGGCGCTGTGCTAGATGTAATTGCATTTTGAAACTATTTTGAAATAAAATATTTGCCGTATCCCATAAAAAAAATTTGAAAAAAAATTGGGGTGTTCAATATACCGGGTTTTCAATTTTTTTTTACTATATTTTTACATAGTTCAATTTAAAAAAGGGAAAAAAAACGGGGGGAAACACCTTAAGCTTAAAATTTAAAAAATGTCTCGGGAAAAGTCCGTTATTTTTTTTGAAAAACAATTTTGTCCACTATCCTCCATTTCACCATATAAGTAACATAGAGTTTATTCCTTGCCATTTATTCTTTGAATCTCTTTTCATTATGTGTGGATTATCTCTTTTACCAATATGCCTTATTTAAAATGTAATTAATTTTTCATTTCTTTCCGTGGTGCAAGCAAATAAGAGTAGCTACTTTTCTTGTTTTCTCAACAAGTCCCATCTAATAATTATATTACTTTAATTTCTAATAGTTTACGAATGAGTGAGATTCAAACATAAAAACTACTAATCGTTTCTCTCTTTCACGTGATCTTATATTTTATTAACCACATTTTTGTTTACTTTAATGGACCTTTAAACATAATGACATTATAATTAAGCATTTCTTTTAACGATCCTGTCTATATTAAAGCGAACGCGTACATACCCCGCCTGATAGCGTGAGATAGCGTGGCATGGATACAGAGTGACTGGCTCATGAGAATAATAATTAATACAGACTGAATCGCTAATTAAAGGGGGTGCGTGCCTCGTGGGTATCGTTACAGATGTGATCACAAAAGAAATGGGTGTGAAATTAGCGTGATTAAGAAACCTGATAGTGGGTTACCGGTTTATAAATAGCATAAAGCTGGCAATTAAGAAAATACAATGTTTAGCAGCCTTAAGAAAATTATATGAAAATGCTGATTAAAACTTTGTAATGGTTACCTGGGGAGAATTTGAACACACTTTTATACGTTAAGAAAAAGGATGTCAAATAAAAACAATATTTTAGAGTATACATGTAAAAAAGTAGAAGGTCGATTTGCGAAAAAAAGGTTTTATGCGCGTGATGGTAACTTATTTGGGATTCACCGCATCGCGTCATTCACCAAATTCCCAATGAAAAATTTTGGGGGTCCAAAAAGGGCATTTCAAGTCAGAGCTTCTTGAATACTATCAGATAAGCCGTAAGTCAAAGAGAACGGACAGAAAAATGCACACAAATAGAATAAAAATCGTTAAAGTACGATTTTAATTTGAGATTTTTCTTCGATTGAACCGAAATTCAAAGAATGTCCCTAAGCTCAATGTTTCAAAGGTTCTTGAAAATTTAATAACGATCGTAGAAGCCGTTTGTCCGGTAAAAAGCGCAACAAACAATCAAATAATACATTAAACAAAAGAAAAGCACCCGAACTATTTTTATCATGCCGTCTAAAGTTGTGAAAAAAAAAATTTCCAAAACTTATATTTTTCAATATTTTGGGTAAACATTTTAGACTTGATCCCCTTTACAAAAGCATTTTAAGAGTTCACTCGAGTGTTTATCCAACAACCCCTTCAATTTTACGTTCCCGAAGTCTATACCAAGAAAATTGATTTGGTTTTTCGATTTCATTTTATATAAACCTTTTTTTTGAACCCATGACCCCTTCTCATCCCCAAAAGTTATCGAACTATTTTCCCTTTTTACCCATTCTTTTTCATAATATTTTAATTTGAATAATGCCTAGCTCTGAAACTACCGGCCAAACTGTTGATATGTAATCAAAATTTAATGATAAACTCTATTTAACAAAATTTCTATCGTAAAGCTCTCATTATAGGAAATTTAAAACTTTCTCATATCATCTAAATATCTTTCCGCCTCAGTTCAGCAGAGGTTTTCTGCGCTATGTTTTTCCCATTGTGTACATGGAAGGTCAACTTTGGAGTAAATAATTTGTTATTTCAAAAAACCTTTTTGCGATATTTTAAACAAAACTAGTAAAATTTGTAAAATATATTTTTTTTTTTTAAAATTTATTTTTTTAAATATAAATACCGCCGCACTCGAGGAGTTTTTCCAACACTACCTTCTATGTTTTTGCACTTAATTTTCAAAATCTTCCTGGATCGAATAAAAACTGTAAGGCCCCTTTTTAAAAATTTTAACAAAAACGTTATCACCACCTTAAGTTGCGACACCTGTAAAAGTACTTTAGACTCATCTTTAAATTTGTGCGAGATGTGCGTAATAATTAAGATTTTTCAAGGGGCTACGATAAATTTAAGCCTTTTTTAAAACCCCTTTTGAAACAACACGTGGGGGGGAAAATCATTTTACTTGAAAAACCGAAGACAGAATCAAACTTAAAAATTTTTACTTTTTTAAAAAAGAACAACATCAAATTGGATATTTAAAAAACCAAAATACCGTGTTATTTTAAAATAAAGGAAAAATCACTTTTCCAGTAAATTATCTATGTATCCTTTTAAACGTTTGAAAAATTGTTATTAATTTGGTTTGGGGGTGAGAATCTTAAATGTAAATCTTTGTTTATTGTTTTTTTGTACTTATCAAAAAACGAATTTAGTAAGCCTTCATACTCACGGTTAAAAAAAAAAAAAGCAAAAGGAAATTATCGTTTTAAGTCTTTTTTTGGATTTTTTTTTGGGTTTTAACTCAAATTGCTGTTTTTTACATTATACATTTTAAAATTACCGAAATGACTTGAAATTTCTACTGCTTAACATTAACTTTTTACTTGTAAGAATAAAAAAATTTATTTACATATTTATCTGCTTTTCGCAGACATCTTTTTTAAAAAATTACAAAATTTTCCAGTACCTATATAACTTTTAAACGCCAACAATAAAAAAACTTAAAGGGGGTCGTACTGGGGTGCGTCTGTTTTCGGATGATTGCAGTAAACTTCATTCCAAGGAAGGCCCTTTTACAAAACATAAATGAATAGTATAGACTCAATTTAAAAAAAAAGAAAAAAAAATAAACCCCTGAAAAAAGAAAAAAAGGCAAAACCAAAACATGATTTTCAATTTTGAAATACCCATAACGTTTTACGTTTACAAAATAACAAAAGCGCTTCAGTTAAAAAAACGCTGATTTTATTAAAAAATTTTGTTCTTTATATTATTATTATCTAGGGACTTCAAAAATATTTACAAAATTTAATAAAAAACAGTTAATTGGTAAATTTTAGATTTTGGGTCAAAAAGGTTTTTTCGTTAAAATGTGAGAAAATTTTTTTATTTCACTGTTTAATTTATTGAAGTTCTCGCAAAATAGTATCAAAATGTTATTAAAAATTTTCTAATTTTTTTTTATAAAATCTGGGCGCTTAGACTGCCTCTGGTGCATCATCAATCCTCCTCGCTAATAAATATCATCTAACAACTCTACTTTTGTAACACCAACATGTTTGAAATGAAGGCAGCTTGGATATGCTCGTTCGATGCCTTTTCCCCTATCATTTCAGTTGAGTTGAAATTTCCCTATCCCTTGACCGTAAATACTAACCGGTCATACCCACCCAATTTCACCCTTAGAGAATGATTCTCTAGCTAATCAGGGGCGTGTGCCCAGTGATGCAATGAGTGACGACACACTCGCCTCATTTTCATGTAGCAAGTAATTGAAGACTGATGAAAATACGAGAGCGTTTTAAAAAAGGGCGTAGGAACTGTGATTTGAGTATAGATAACGGCTGACTCAGGCGCCCCTTCAAAACCAAAAAACCCTGACGTCGGATTTATTTATTTTACTATTTATAGTTTATGAAAACCTTTCTTAAATTTTTTTTTCTACTGAAAATGAGTTGTTTGTTTGTGTTCCCTGACATTTTAAACATATTTTTAAAATATATGCGTTTTTTTCGAAGTAGTGAAAAGTCGCCTAAGTCTTCCCGATAAAAACAAAACATTATAAGTATTGTCGACCTTCGCCGCTTGCGAAGAATACGTTAGATCAAGTTCTAGTTTTATTAAAAAATATTATGAAAGGATAAACAACTTTAAAATGTATTTTACGGAAAATAAGAAACGTTTACTCTATAATATTCAGGTTATAAATTTATTAAAAGCGTCGTATAACTAAAAATAAATGATTAACAACACAGTTCAAGATTTTGTTTTTGATTAACATGACAACCAACACAACGACCGTATTAAAAGATTTTTATGCTTTCAGCATATAATTGCTAGAAGAACTATAGAAACTCGAAAATAAACTTAAAAGACTTAATTTATAAATTACTTTTATAGCAGTTTATTTAAAGGGGGCCCTTAACCCAAAAAAAATTTTTTTTTTTACCACATATCTATAGCACAATACTACACTAAAAAAACAGTTTAAAAAAATTTTAAACTTGTAACTGTGTTCAACACGAATTTTCATTTTTTTTGATCCAGAAATTTGCGAAAATTGGTGTTTTTGGGGAAATTTCTGATCGGCTTTAATCTGCTTTTTTTTTGGTCCACAAGGGACTAGGCATCTACCCCTCTAAAATGACCATTTTTTACATCGTGTCTTGAAACTGTGCCCAAATATACCCCAAAAAACCTAAAAAATTTCATTCCAAATCACACCCTCTTTGGGAACAGCATATTTTGACCCAACTACTTGCCCCAAATTACAAAAAAAAACCAAACATAGAGAATTTCAGAAAAGGCTAAAGAGTACGTCAAAAATAGCCAATATTTTTTTTTTTCAAAATTTTCCAATGTCACGGGCATAAAAGACGCCCCCCTGTTATTTTTTATGGGGAATTTTTGCCCATGGGACCTTGCTCGAAAAATGTGATGTTTTTACAATTTTTTGGAGTCATGGTGGCCCAATAACTTTTTCTGTTGATTGCTAAAATTACATTACTATTTTAGCCTGAATGAAATATATTTTTTGGGGGAGGGTTTAGCGGGGGGGGGGGGGGGGGGGGTTAAATACCCCGTTACAAAGTTGTACATAACACATAACATTGGCGTTGGAAATTTTCTTGGCAACTTGACAGTTTCATTAATATATATTTACCTTTTTAAATTTATTTGTTTTTCATCTTTTATGTGTATTCGTTTAGTAAGTAGGTACTTTATGTAGACCTAGTATGAGTACCCTGTCTGTACCATGTAGGGCCTACATGACAATGAACAGAAATTACCAAATATAATCCAAATATTATATTGGAAATGAGTTTTTTAACTGAATAGGATTACGTTTAACAAATAAATAAAAATAGAATAAAATAAAAATAAAAACAAACTTAATTAAATTTGCTGTAGACAAATCAGAACATTCATATTTATAAAGTTTTGCTAATTTTGAAAATAGCACTCAACATTTAATTTGTTAAATTCATATTCTTATTCATTATGTAACCATGTACTTAATTAAACAAATTCTCGTCTGTTATCATCACCTTATTGTTATCAAGAGTTAAAAGAATATTTTAATAATCGCATCCAGACATCTCACCATATCCCATTTGCTTCAGTCTCTTTTATTTTTAATTCTCTTTTTCAGCTTTACCTCCGGGTAAATAGTATCCTTAATACCTCATTGTAGGATTCCTGCCCCTAATAGATAATCACCATGTTCTTAACGCATGAAACGATCAATTATCTTCACATACCTTCTGAAGCGAACGAAGCTTGGCAGTGGAACTACCCCCTGAACCGAATACCAGAATGCCTAATGTGAAATAAATAAACGATAGAAGCTCCCTTAACTTTAAGTGTAATTAAGCTTTCTCTATTATTGCAAGCTAGCATACTGAAATTACTACTAATGATGTCAAACGATCTATTCGCGTTTTAGTATTTTAATTTAATTCTGATGTTTAATAGTTGTTATCAGAAGACTTTTGTCTCAATGTAAATTAACACATCTACTTTTTGTCTCTGATTGCAAATGACAACACGATTGTTGCGTGCATGAAATTAACCTATCTTTTCCCGAAACAAAATAAATATACAATGACATTGGTAGCAAAGTTCCCACATAAAATCACTTGTCTGGTCGTCGTCTGTGCGTGTGTCCTCGTCTCAACGATAAAAACCAATCATCGACGTCCGATTGACATTTTGGTGTGGCTTCACACTTGGTCTTGTGGTCGGCGGTCTCTGCTTCCAATGCAGAAGTTACTTGAGATGGGTCCAAACCTTGCCTCAAAACTATACAAAATACTTCTCAATAATCATTTCACTATTACTTTATTTAGCTTTATTGCTACTATACATTTGTCACATAATAATTTACAATTTTGACTTTTCACATATATACCTATACATAATATTATTCTCTATTTTTAATTATCCATTCTCGACATTTTTAGTTAAAACTATGTCAGCTGGCAGTTTGTTGTAGTCTCTGATTTCTGCATTAAAAAAACTGATTTTTAATATCTTTTGGAATTACATATACACTTACATATAGCTCAATTTCAGCAGCTTGTCTGGTCTCTGGACCAGTTCGTTTGGTTGCTGTAGCTATTAGTCAAGGTCTGGTAAGCACAGCACTGTTAGTATTGTACCTAAAACAACTTTTGTCTATATAATGGCTTGCAACGTTAGTATTTAAGACGAAATGGAACATGTCTGACTGAATGTTATTACAGACTCGAGAACATACATGAATATTTGTGTAAATGTGTAATTATACGTCTCTCACCTTTCAACATTTTAACACACGCTCTCTCTCTCTCTCTCTCTCTCTCTCTCTCTAAAATATAGGTTGGATGGAAGAAAAGGTTGGATGGAAGATAAGGTTTCACTAGCCTTAATCCCGCCTTACAATAAAGACCTTAATCAATTAATCAATCAAGAAATCTCTTCTCCTCCTCATCTCTCTCTTTCTCTCTCTTACTTTATTACATTATTGCATGTAGGATATAATCTTTTATTATTATTCAGATTTAATTGTGTGCTATGTTAATTATGTTGTGATAAATCGATGTATCTGATAAAGCCTAACTGGCTTTAATCCCTGCCTAAATTAAGACGACTTTTTATCTATGTATCTCTCTCTCTTTCTCTCTCTCACTCTCTCTCACATTTTAACTCTTTCTTCAGATCGATCACCTGCTACATTTTACGGATCTTAAAAAAAGAACTGTTCATTGTTTGTTTTCGTTCTTATTACAAACTATAACAATTCTTAAACTAAAATATGTCAAACATACAACTCTAAAATTTGCAATAAATATAATTTGGACGAAATTCCACTTTTATTAGGTCAGATTGTCAGGCCTCCTTTATTAAATCTAAGGTATTCCCTAGGTAATTAGTAATTACTAATAGTGATAGCTGTTAGCGGAAAAATTTGCAATCCGGATACCAGTTCCAAATTTTGCATGGGGGTAGATAATAATATCAGAATTGAAAATCCGCCCCGGGAGTCAAAGCGATATCTCATCCCCACACTCCCCTAAATCATCCCCTAAAGATTAGAATAATTCATAGCTCTAAACCCAAAAAAGAATTTTTTATTCCAATTAGTTCTTAACATTATGTTTTAATGTATTTACCCAATCGCCTAGTCGCATTTCCTAAACACATTTTTTCAACCCCATCCTAATTGTTAGAATATTTTTACCTTGATTTCCACATTTTACCAGTGAGGCACTAGGGAGTTATCAGCATGAATTTGGCATGATGTTTCATAATAAACCTGAAAAATAATATCCGCCGGAGGCAAGCGATATTCCACCCCTTTTTTTTTTTTAACCCCTTAATTTTTGGGAAAAACGTAAGGTATTTTTTAATACATTTTAAATTTTTTTAAATTGCTGATTAAAATTTGAGTCGTGTGTTTATCCATAAACAAATATTCATACAAAACAAACAATTTTTCACCCCCAACCCAAATAATCATTTTTTGTGAAAACCTGTTTAGTAATTTCCCAACTAAAATTTTGGCATGGGGGTAATAAAAATATAAAAATTTACTATTCCGTTGGGAGGCAAACAATATTTTACCCCTAGTGCCCCTATCATCCAAAAATTGGGGATTTGGGTATATAGGTCGTTTTAAATACTTTGAAATTATTAAAAATACCCAAATAATTTTATGCTAAAGCATGTTTCCACCCAATAAACCTAATTTCTCGTGTTTTTATACCCACCCCTAATAGTGTTTTTTTTTCATAAACACTTATTAGCATGAAATTTGGCAGGTGATGAAAAAATTAAGAATTACATTCCGTTGGGAGGCAACGTATTTCCCCCGTGCCCTCTATATCCCTTAAAATTTTGGTTTTGGTACTGGGTCGTTTCTAACATTGAAATTTTTAAAAATTACCCAATAATATTATGCTAAAACTTTTCCATCCAATAAACCCCTAATTTCTCGTGTTTTTTTTTACCCCCACCCCTAAAAGTATTTTTTTCATCACACTTATTAGCATAAATTTGGCATGGTGGTAGAAAAAAAATATAAGAATTACTTTCCGTTGGGAAGAAAACGATATTCCACCCCAATACATCCCTTAAATTGAAAAGATGTTCAATGATTGTTTTTTTTCATGGGTGTTAGGGTGTTTATCTGGAAGAAAGTATTCAATTAAAAACTAATTAAAAATTCAATAGTTTTGGTTTATTTAAGAAATAAAATAATAACTTTTAATGCGTTGGTATCATGATTACATAGTACAAGGGGGGTATTTTTTTACAATTTGTTAGGGTTTGGGGGGGGGGGTGTGATATTACACTTCACTTTAGCAAACAAACCGTCATTTTTTTAGAACTGCATTGAAAAAGAAGCAGCTATAAAATACCCCCTTGTATTATTAATCATAGATACCAAAGCAGTAACACTTTTATTGTATTTTTTAAATAAACCCAAAACAATTGAAAAAATTTTTAATTTGATTTTTAATTGAATACTTTCTTCCAGATAAACACCCTAACACCCAGAAAAAAAAAAGAAACATTGAACACCTTTCCCCTTTTTAAGGGATGTACTTGGGGTGAAAAAACGTTTGCCTCCCAAAGAAATAGTTTTCTTTTTTATTTTTGTTCATCCCCTGCCCAAAATTTTATGCTAAAAAAGTGTTGATGAAAAAAATCCTATTGGGGTGGGGGTAAAAAAAACACGAGAAATTGGTTTTTGGTTTGGAAAACATGTTGACACAAAATTATTGGGTAATTTTAATAAATTTTAATGTATTGAATAGACCTAGTAAACCAAAACCAATTTTAAAGGGGGATAGAGGGCACTAGGGGGGAAAAAATTTTTTTCCTCCCCCCGGAATAAATTCTTGTATTTTTTATCTACCACCATGCCAAAAAATTTATGTTGGTAACTTACTAAACAGTGTTTGTCACTAAAAGTTTGAAAGGGTTGGGGGGGAAAAAAAATTTTTTTGTTTTGTAGAATGATTTTTTTGACTGGACTATAACACATCGATCATAATTTTAAAACACAATTGAAATATTCAAAAAAGTATTAATACTACCTTACGTTTTTCCCAAAAATTTAAGGGTGGTGAGAACAAAAGGGGGGGGAATATCGCTTGCCTCCCCGGGGGATTATTATTTTTTAGGTTTTTATAACCATCTGCCAAATTTCATGCTGACAACTCCCCAGGTGCCTCATGGTAAAAAGCTGGAAATCGGTAAAAATATTATAAAAAAATTAGGGATGGGGGTTGAAAAAATGTGGGGTTTAGGAAATGAGAATAGGCCGATTGGGTTAAAACACATTAAAACAAATTTTAATAACTATTTGAATAAAATTCTTTTTTGGGGTTTGGATGAATTATTCTAATTTTTTGGGGATGATTTAGGGGGTGTTGGGGGTGAATATGCTTGCCTCCCGGGGGATTTTCAAATTCTGATATTTTATCTACCCCCCTGCAAAATTTTTACGCGGTATCCGGATTTGCAAATTCAAGTGTTCCTTCCCTTTTCAGCTCTCACTATAAGGGAATAATTCAGAGCACACTGCTTGTCAAATGAAATACTCCAAGGAAGTAGAGTAAGAAACTCAACACAACGCTATGGACATAGTTAATTAGTCCACCTGACGTACAGTAAACACTCACTTCGTTTAAAATACCTGGCCATATTCTCCATTTTAATGAAAGATTAAAAATACTTAGATCCCTTTGCGACTTGCACGATTTTAACCATTATCTCAAGCATATCAACACATTGAAAACAAATGGTAAATAAATTTTGTTCTCTATTTATATATCAAACAAGTATTCAACAATCAATATTAATGTTCATGTTTACTATTTTGTTCTGAAATGTTGTCTTACTTTTAATTCTAACGTATAAAAAAAAAAAAAAGTTTAATAAACTCATAGTCTCAAAAATCAACTAATTAAACTGTAAGCTGTATAGTTACCGGCCATGATAACCGAAAAAGGGTTACATGCCACTGGCAACATAAAAACAAGTTTCGGTATTGTAGAATTACTGCCAGCAATGTTCTCACTTCAAAAGATTTTGCTTTATTTATAGTTTTGGAAATGGTTACCAGCGGCGAGCGTTGTACATACTTCTATCCAGTCTAGAGTAGTTAAACTCTGGCTGTGTAAAACAAGAAGCTAAACCAACCCCGAGAAAGTGTTACCAACTTCGCAACAAGAAAGTGCAAAAATAAAAACTCACGGGCCTAAGTTTCGTTAAAACTTTGTAGATTTTAAACTTCTTCACGGGGAAAATATTTAAGGTCCAAGTTATTATAATTAAGTATTCAGTGGTACGGAATGGAAAGTGGCTCTGAATCTTACAGGAAAGGTTTGTGAACAACAAATCAACATAAGAAGAAGTTATTCTGCCTGGCAAATACTATTCCATTCAAAACATGCCGGCAATTCAATAACTTCTCTGTTCAATAAAATACTCACATTTAACGACTGTTCTATAATCCACTTTTAGTCAACTCGTGAATCGTAAACATTCTGGGAACCTCCAATACCAGTAGACAATAATTCAATAGGAAAGTGGAATGATATTTTGTTTCTACTGGCTAAGATTCGCCTGCTTAACAAAGTGTGTTTATTTGAAACTTTTTTAAACCCTTTTTTTTATTAAATTTGTTGGCTTGAAGATGAACACATATTCTTACGGCAAAAAGTAATTTACGTAACAATCTTTCGAATCACGTTTATGCCCATCATTTATTCGTTTTGAGAGATTGTCTAATGAACGGAGAGAATTTGAAACCAAGATAGTTTAAGTTCAATTATTGTTTCTAATGTTGTTCGAGTACCCGATATTCGGGTAACAAAAAAATATATTTTAGAACATTGTAGATTTGCTGGTCAATGATTTACATTCGTTTTTGGTGGAGGTGCCGGTCCAGGCAATATTTTATTTATGGCCTATATTAAAAAATAGTGCCATTCATTTAAAATCATGACAGTAGAAAATGAACTGGACGAGAATTATAATATTATATTTTTCACAAGTAAAATGTATTATCTGTTTTAACGAGCAGTGAGGGGCGTAGAAGCAAAGTGGACCAACCCACACAATTCTCTTTCTGAGATAATTTGGGTTAAAGTTGGGAGCAACTTATAAAATGTAGCTTCAACTGTTGGGATTGGAATGCAGTCTATTGCTTTCCTAACATAATTTAACTTAAAATATCACTCTTTAAATTTATTAAAAATTCATACCTTCAGTAGAAAATACCTTAATCAAGTGATTGGTCCATTTTGCCTCTCAACAATTTTTCAGTAGTAAATACCTTATCAAGTGGCTTGGTCCACTTTGCCTCTTAAAAGGGGGGTTTTGGTCCATTTTGCCTCTCAACATAAGGGTTAGTATTTTAATTATCTTGTGGCTTGGTCCAAATCATTTGATGACTAATGTGCTAAGTACATGCTAAAATCATTATTAATATTAACTAACAAACGATAATAATATCATTACAAACTCACCTGGTAAAATATAGGAAGATGCAGCAGAAAATAGCAAACTTTTTGTGGCTTGGTCCACTTGCCTCTAAAACTTTTTCATGATTTAAGGTTGGTCCAACTGTTTTCTTTGTAGAAACATGTTAACGGTGGCGGTGAGAGGTTGGTCCGTTTTACCACTTATATTTTGAATGTGAGTTATACAGAATGCCCCTAACTCTATTAAAAAAAATGTGGGTTGTCCACTTGGCTTCAAACGCCCCTCTTTTAAGGGTCGGCATCAAAATACCCGACCCCGACCCGACTTTCAAAACCACTAAAACGCAAAAGTCCTAAATCAAACTTATTACTTTTACATTTAAACATAACATAATCCTTTAAATATATTTTATTCAATATACAAAAATATGTGAAACTATTTATTTTCACATTCGCTAGACAAAAATTTAAACTAATTTTAAAAATAAAAATAGTTTATCTAAGAGTGGCTTGACAAAAACAATCTATATCATTTCTTTATTGACATTGGTGAGTAACTCATAGGTTTTTGGAAGTTTGTTGAAACACGAAAAATATTATTTAGCACAACCTGAAAAATTCCGTAAATATACTTTTAAATTGAACGTACAATATATTGTTGGAAATAAATGCAAATTGTATTAAAAGACCAAGGGAGAGGAAAATGAATAGTAAGAGTTAGTTCTTTCGAACTATGAAGATTGAAGTCTTGTATAATTTAATTCAAATACAATCAATCTCATTTAGAGTACGATTTTCTCTACTTCATAATTCATTTTTTAATTCCATGAATCAATTTAAATTGAATTCACTTTTATCAACTTCAAAAAATAATTTAAATGATAATGTTTACTTATTGATTGTAATAGTTATGATATAAGGTAGATCTTTTTTTTTGATTTAAAGTTGCTTTATCTGATGTGTGCTAGAAAAATAGGATTACACAATACAATGTTTGTCTGTAACATATGCTTGCAATCCTAAATAAATATCTTATATCTATGGAATACAGTGCAGTCTAGTTTTTTTTGCCCATAGTGGAGACCAAACCAATATCCAAAATACTGCATACTTAAAGTCAAATTATTTTCGTAATTTCCAATATATATGTTTTTTATTAGTAGTATGGGCAAATATATCGATATTTGATTCGACATCGATCTATGGAAAAATTTTCAATGTCGATATTTGGAAATCCATATCGAAATTTCGAAATTTAAAAATACTTATTAAAAAATAAACGTGAAAGATTAACCGATTTTGTTTTTGGGCATTTAAAATGTAGATTGTTGCCGTAAATTTACTAAGCTATCATCACTATCACACCTTTTTGTATAATGTTGGTGGAGGTGCCGGGTAATTCAACGAAGAGTGTGAGATGTGGAAATAGTTTTGCAGGTTAGGTAACACTTTATTAATCCTTTTGAACCAACCCTTTACATATATTCCCACTAATTAATTAATGTTTTCACCTAAATGAAATGTCATATATCGAAATTTTCGTGTGGTATCGATGATTGAATGATATCTCATAGAGCCCAACCTAGTTTCAAGTAGGTTATTATTGGGTGAAAGTGTTGTGGTCTTAAGGTCACCTTACCTTGTGACGAGTTTAACATCGGGTTTTTTTTCATTATAAGTTTTGGTCTTCTAGACTAGTAATGGTCCTCACTGGTAACGATGGCTCTTACAAAACGTCGTTTTAATGCTAGATTTCTTGCTTAAACCAGACTAACGCATACACGTATCTGTAATGAGATTTCCCAAGAATGTGCTACACAAAAGACGGCTACAATAAAGTGCGTCGAGTCGGGTCCATCAAGTGCTAGCTAACATCACCATCTCAGTAAAGTTGTTTTCTTAGAATGGGCCAGTCAGATATCTACGTGTTAATAATGCTATCATTCATACAACCCCCCGGGCCGACTCGGCTGTTCCCGGACCCGTTCGTGAGGGGCGTGGGACTCGCGAGTCAGTAGCGTCGCGACGGCCAACCGCTACGGACGTGCGGACCGGGTTCGGCGTCAACCGCGACGAATCTTCTCCTCGCGAGGCTGTGAGAACTTTCTCCCCAGTACTCACAAACTAACAACATGCTTCAAAAACCATATTTTTAAAAATTGGACTAGAAAATATACATTATCTAACACGACGTTTTTAATTAGTTTTAGAATACAACAATTAATTATATATATACAAAAACATTAAACCAATACAGCATATCAAATTCTTCAAATTTCGTAATTATAGTAATCCGTAGCATTAACTAATTAGAGACGATATTTTCAGTGTTTTAAACCGATATAAATATAACGTAGTGAGTTCGTGACAATATTTTAATAATGGACTTCATTTTGGTTCAAGTATCTGATACAAACATAAATTATTTTTAAACGTAATATTATCATGTGGAAAAACCAAACAGAAATAGATTTTAAATATTTCAAAATAAATCGTGACAATACGTAATTTTGATTTAAGTATGTTGATACAAACATAATCTGTTTTTGACTGTTTTTAAAACATTAAAGAGTGAGTAAATAATAAAATAAAGAATACCCTGAACATTTTAAACGAGTTCTCGTCTTTTTGGTTTTACGTATCTTGATAGAAAAAACGTACTCATTTTAATAGATACATCTTGGGAAATTGTGTCGTGATTTGAAGCTAACATACAAACAGCCAATAATAAGCCTACTAACAATTTACACCCTAGTGGAAGTTTTGTGCGACTTTATCAAGTATGTGAATACTAGTTATTTTAAAGAAAACTACATGTAACTTGACAAAATTTTTGTGTGGTGGAAAAAGGTTAAAAACAAAGTCCTTGTGAAAATAATGTGGAATGCATATTTTTACGTTTATTATAAACGTAACTAATTAACATAGATTGGGTTTTTAAACCACTACCTGGATAAAATCTACGAAGAGGTTGGGTTTTCGTCCCCCACTTCCTTTCGTAAAATAAAGCAACAATTTACGTAAAAATTTTATGAATATGGTTTAGAGAATAACTATGATTGGCATCATTTAGAAATGAATATCTTAAAACTTACAACATAATGTGAAATGAAAATAATTATTTACAAGTAATATGAATTTTTATAACAGGTAATAAAATTTGGAAAAAACGAATTCTTTGGGTTTCGTGTTTTTTTTTAAATGCCATCGTTAGATTTCTAGAACTGGAAAATTCTGGGATATAACGCTAACCCTTTTAAATAAATATTTTGATAACAATTATTTTAAATTCAAATGATTTGTTCTTTGTGAAAATTTATACTGAAAACGATTGAAACATTAATAAAGTTTGTCGATTCAAACTGGCCTAATAGACAGTATTAAATTTGTGCTAATATAGTAATTGAGGCCAGCTTTGTGGTGAAAATATTATATATTTGACATTTTGTTTGCCACAAAGTAGTAAATTTGACAAGAAAAAGAATTTAAAAATTTTATTTATGAAGGGGAATTTAAAAAATAGACTTTATGTTTTTTATATAAAATATTTAAATTTGAGCTAGGATTTTGCCACAGGATTGCGGATTACGATAAAAGAAGTAAACAACAGTACAAGTATTTGTCTTGAAGTAAAAGGCGGATTGTGGTTTGTTGATTCCAAAAGCAGTGAATTGTTGGGGAAAAGTAAACCACATTTTATTTGAAGCGCCGACTTTTCGTTTACAACATAAAATGTATGGATCAAAATGTTTCGTTAATTTTGAAAAACGTTAAGATAAAAGAAAAATGGATTCGAGCATCACCGAGTTACAATTACTTCCAAATGATTGCTGTGCAAAGATCTATTCAATAAATAATTTCCTCATTTTAATATTGAGAATAAATAACATATCATTCTTGAATTGGAAAATGCCATCGCATATGAATGCCAAGGTTGAAGAACAATACATTTGAAAGCTTTTGAGTCCGTGATTCAAACCAATTATGGAAATTGCGTTTTTTATGTTTCCGGAAACAAATTAAATTAAAAATCTGTGTTTTCGCAGAGTTGACAGCTCTTGGACCTGCAATTATTAATACTCTTGTCATCAGTAATACTGGGTAAATCTTTAGCTAACATCCAACAACGTAAATTGTAATTATTATAAGTAATGCATCTGAATACAGACTTGATTTATGTTAGGTTTAGGAAATGTTTCTAAGGCGAATTGAAACACTAAAGTATGCACATAAAGTGCCATGTAATAAGCAACTGTAACATTACATGGAAATCAATTCAGAAATTAAAAATCAATCTCAGTGAGGTATAGAACTCCGGGGTTAGATAGATTTGTTAAATTTCTGGATTGGTGTCCATATAATCAATTGACCTACGGGAGTGTTTCCCAATAATTAATGAAATTGAAAAACTGTTACAGTTTCGTCATAAGCTTATATGTTGGTTTAACAAATCATATATCTTGGCAACGATGTAAGTAAATGAAATCAATTTAATGCAATAAGGAGTAAAATTGGAACGAACATTCATTAACATCATTAATCGAGTTCCTTTATACTAAAAAAGTCTATAAATAATTAAAATTAATTTCTTCGTATTTTGAGTTAGTCGCATAAATGATTTTCAGTGGGGGACAAAGCCAACCCTGTCGGCGACAACGCTATGGACGCACGCTTAGTTGCTAACCAGGACCGGTAATATGAAAAGTTTCACCGACCAATCCAGTTGGGCACGACCCACCCGCTGGCGAATTAATGCGAGCGATTAGCTACAGAATATTGAAAAAGCGTTGTTCCAAACAGTTTATTGTGATGTTAGTAAATAGTCGTGATACCATAATCTTTATAAAATTAGCACATTTTTGTTTCAACAGCTCACCATTGAAACGAACAATTTAAATCACTCGTAATTTATGCATTTTCAATTATTTTTATCATTCAGTTGCGAACAATAATAGCCATCAGCAAATGAGAAATACATCTCGCAAGTATTATATAACACAGACTTAAAAAGATCTCAAATCGGTGTAAGATTTTCTTTTCTATACACAGCATTATAAATAAGTATGTAAAAACAATATTATGTTCTCTCTGTGATGCAAGGTTTGCGACATGACTCTTCCCTCAAGTCACATGTAAGTCGCAATTGACAATGGTTTACGACTGTAGCTGCGTTCTCTAAATACATCATGAGCTGATAAAGGCATCTGGTCGAAACATTTCAGCCACCGACAATGTTGTATCGAGCGCTAAGCGCCTGACTCTGATTCGGGAGGTCCTGGGTTCGAATCACGTCGAGACCGGCAATCCTGACGGAAGGTTTTTCCAGTTATGCGAATGAAAGGGGTTGAGTTCTCGTAAACAGCCCTCGGACGTCCCTTCACAATTAGCCTAATCGCACTATACCTAGTTAGTCACCTGAAGAGAGTCTCACCGGTTAAATCTTATGTGTACCCTACAGCGGACATCCCACAAAATATTTATTGATAACACCTCAGTTTTATATCAAAGAATGATTCGATAGATATGAATTGTTTACAATGTGGCCGATTGGTTAATTTTCGTGGTCATATTTTGATCATTAACTTTATTAAACGAAATGATTTGGAGTGATTTATTCGTGAGAAATTCACTTTTACTGGAGAAAGAAAACGTAATCACATTTGCCAGAATTGAACGTTATTTATATAATAACTGCATTTGCCAATCGCAATTAACAATAAGATTTACAATTAATGAAACAAATCTCGAGCTTGGTTATTTGTTAAAATAATTGTCTAATTATGCATTGTTGTTGTTGTTTAAATAAAAGACTTTAAATAACTATGGTTCTTAATTGTGTCTACATTTATGTAATAAGATTTATTTAGTTGTCTTTTGTGAATCACTTTTTTAACTGAATAGTATAGACGTAAAATAAATATATAAATAACTAAAATAAAAACATTGTGGAGGGAAATCAGCTTGCTCAGACTTCTCAGATGTATCTGGAGAGCACGCCTTTATGTGGTTCAGTATTGTTCTTCTTTTGTATCTTTCAGAGCAAAGATGAACCTACATGATTATCGTTCACTGTCTCTAGAATGACAAAGTAAAAGATAAAAGTATCTACAAGTAAATTATTCTCTGGGGGTAGAAAAACATAAAGGTTAGTAGAGCGAATGCCGTTGAAACGATTGCAGCTGAGATTACCGAGTCACTTTTTGAATAAAGCTATTTGAAACGACTGCGCAATCTAAGAGTTGGAAAAGAAATTCTGTGAAATACAGCAAACAAAACACGGTGCAACGAACAAGGATTTTGCTAGAACATTGTAATGAGACAGTAGGAAGTTTGCACGAGGTAAAACCATGGTGTTATAAATAGTACTGAGTAAAACCATATCCAATACTTTCAACGTCTTTGCATCAAGTTGTAATTCGATAATGATGTGAAATATATATCTTCAATACCTTACATTTTACAGTTTTTGACATTTTCCGGTACTTTTGTTGTATTTGTACCGTCAAAAGAAAAGAAAAGAAGATTTTAAGATACGAAAGCTATACATTTCAAAATACCTCATTCTATAGTCAAAGATGAGTGTAAGCTTCAATAAAAATATCAGCTATCCAAATAGTATACCTTTTGCACAACAAAGGACAAAAATCGACAAAAAAAGTAGCAATAGTGGAAAAATGCATAAACCAAAAAAGTCGAAAAAAATTATTTTTTCAAATGCCTGTGATAATGATCATACTCTAAAATGAATGTTTAATACATATTTTGGATCTTGGTTTTTGGTGAACACACAACCTTAATACTTTCATAAGTGTTTGTTAAAGTTACCGACAGTGTAGGCTCGAGCGCTAAGCGCTTGACTCTGATTCGGGAGGTACCGAGTTCGAATCTCGTCGGGACCGGCAATCCTTACTGAAGGAATTAATTACGAGGTTTTCCTCAGTCGTTAATGCGAACGCAAGGGATTGAATCCTCTTAAACAGCCCTCGGGCATTCCTTTCCCAACTACCCTAAAGGCTAAAGAGGGCGATGTGCCCTACAATGGCCATCACTCTTGGCGAGAAAAATACAATGATGAAAAAATGCTACCTTAGTAAAATATATAAGGAATGTGTCCAATTTGATTTTTAAGCTTGCATGATCCAGAAAGTTTAACTGGCTTTCAATGCATTATGTCCACTGAGCATTTCCCTGGCTGTTAAGTGGTGATCGATGTGGATGCAACGGATAAGTTGACTTAAAAAAATATATATCAAATGTATATTCAAACATTAGTTAAACAAACTAGGACTAGATTGTAATTGAATGTATGATATTTGGTGTAAAGTAAAAGGAGTTTTCTTTATAATAAGTATTATAGTCATCGAAAAAAGTTTGTGGTTTCAAACAGTTTATAAATACTCCCTTACATTTTTTCCGTTTTTCTTTTTTGATGACTTTTTTATTCTTTCTTTCTTTTTTTTCTTCATTTCTCCCACCCCCATTCTTTTTATATTTGGTTCATTCAGTTGTGCTGTAATATTGTAATATTAGTATTTCAAATATTTACTTAACTGTACTTCAATGTTGCGTCTGCATCTATGTAATGAGATTTATTTAGTTGTCCTCATTTGTAAATCAGTTTTTAACTGAAAAGGAAAAACGTTAAATAAATACAAAAATAAAAACCAGCCTCCCTATTATTGGATGAGCGAAGCGAAGACTTCAATTTCACTGACCCCCAAAAAATGTAGCTCGGGTGTTTTTTTTTGTCTGTTTGTTTGCTCTCTACCGGGCAAACGGCATATCCGATCTTGATCAAAATTGGAGGGAACCTTCAAAATCTCTGAACTTAGAGGTGTATTGTTTTTGGGTACAATCAAATAAATATTTCTCATGAATATAGTACTTTTACGATTTTTTTCGATTTTTTGTGCGATAGTTTCGTGACATTTGGGCCAATTCTGACCAAACTGGTGGGGCTACAACGTTCATATTATACATGGACATTAAGGTTATGGTGATGTAGTTCCTTTTGAAAGAAAAAGTTGAAAAAAATAGCCAGAATCCATAGAAATAAAGCTTTTAATATAAGTTTTTTAGGGTAAATAATAACAATTGACAAGTCACAATAGAAACTTGACAACATTCACCTACAACGCGTAGGCAGCAAAGCAAAGCACTTGCAAAAGTAAAGAAATATCCCACGCAAACTAAAAACTTATAATAAAAGCTCATCCATCAACGCGACTAAAAAAGCGTTTGCGAAGCTTCCTAGTATGTTAAATGTAACAACAGACTACAGTTTATAAATTTAATTGAGTCATAATCGTCATCTCCAAGTTGCATATGACGTCACACTAATAAAGTCAATTAAAACTATAAAAAATACTTTTGAGCCGCCTTACATGATCTTTTGCTCACGAATTATCGACATAGCTTTACCGCGTTTAATTAATTGTAAAAGCATTAATCAATTTATATTTGTTTTTTTATTATAAGCAGATTACAAAATATTGTGTTAAAAATTTTGTCAGCGCTTTAATTATGAATGTTTAATTAATTAGCCAATTAAAATCTCAAAATGGAATCGGAATTGGTTTTAATAATAAATACGATTGTATTTATTTTAATATCTTGCCTAATTACTAATTAATTATTTGTACACGGCTGTATCACATCTGGAAAATGATGATATTGGCATTAAAATCTAGCTGCATGGACACTGATAATGCCACAATTATCGCAGATAATAACGATGATTATTAAATAATCCTTTAATAAATATTTACAGCTTATTAACTCGATTCTGTTTATGATTTAATATTATTGTAAAGCATTCGAGAATTTTGAAATCGCAGAATCGTTACCAGGATTATTGTTTACTGGCACCATGTTGTATACTATTTTGAAATTGGATGAGTTATATTTAATCTTGTTCTGGAAATCAACTTTCGATACAATTTTATCCGGAAAAGACAATCGATAAAACAAGTAAATGTAAGAAATGAAAGTTGGAAGTCACTGTGATTATCATATGAGTTATTACGGTTCAACGTATTCGAACTAAGAGTGAAAACCGTATTATTAAAAAAAAAACGTCGTTTTAATTAATTGGAATACATCTCATTTTCTATGCTTCTGTCGTTAGTTATTTGGGTGACTCGTTGGTTTTTATTGATACCAGTTCCTGTTTCTAGTTTTCTTTATTTATAGCTACAGTTTAACTAGACTACTGGTTTCATTATAAACTGTGGACATTGATGAAAAAAAAATTAAACGACAAAATATAGTTTAGCTACTTTCGACAATCAGATTTGTCAGTAGCTCAGTTAGAATGTGTTTAATGGTAAACGACCGTAATGGTCACTTTAGAGAAGAAAGCAGTTGAAAATGATCGTTTATTGCACGAAATTTGTTCCACAATTAAGGCGCAAGAATTAACTTTTTAACTGTCTGACGTAATTTTTAAACGCAAAAAATGTAAAAACGTGTATTTTACACAATGATTACATTGGAAATATGTATAATATGACACTTTAGTTAAGCAGTAATAACATCGTGTCCATAGAAGATAAACAAAAGGGGATATTGTTGAGTAGTTATCTATTTTACCACATCACGCATCGTTCTACGATACCAGCAAATTAGCCCAGATATCGATTTCCATATCAGTATCGTTCTCCACGACTGACTGACTTGAATTAAACGCCCTAGAGGCAAAACACCAATGCTGAACATCAAGAAAAACAAGTTAGCTTCCCTGGCCTTCCAGTGGTGTAGGCGCCCGGAGGGGGGGGGGGGGGCAACCACACGGCGCCTGTCAAGAAACATTGTCGAGCACCGCTAAACACAATTAGATTATAAATTAAGGTTTGTTTTGTCGCTGTAGCAATACAATTATAACAATAATTAGTTCTTGTTAGAAAGGTCTTCATTATTATTTGAATATACACATCATTGTTTAGCTTACCAGAAAATTACTAGCATAAGTAAACTTCAATGAACGTGGGTGACTTCTACATAAAACATTTGGCTTTCTATATTGAACTTGGAAGTGTTATTTAATATAATTTATTTGATATATTATTTGGAATCATTTCCAAACTGATGGGGTAACAAGCAAGATCTTCCAACAATTCAAACAAAAGTTAACGGGAACAAAAACTACAAACCCGTTTTGCCTTAATGTGCTTAATTTGCATGCAACTAAAGAAGGTAAATTTGTTACGATAATATGGGCAACAATCATGTTAGTAAGCACCTATCGAGTTCAACGTAAATCAATGTCATTATCACTTTTATTTATGTCGGAAATATCATGACACAATTATTATATTTATTAATATTGTAGTAATTAGTTTAAGAAGATGTAACGATTCCTGTAATCGATTCTCATCTTCAACAAATATTAATACAAATTTAGTTGGCAATAAAAGTTCTGGAAAACATTAGACAGGATTACGTAATTAATTATTTCAATGGCCGAAATGAAAAATAGAAAAGTGTCCACGGCGACAAAAACAACACGTCGTCGAGTTACAAATGGTATTTTTTGTTTCTCACCCTGGCCGTCATGTAAAGAGTGGGTCTAGTGTTGGACTGAAACACGACTAATCGTAATGGGTCTCTTCTCAAAACATTGTGTTTGCCTTGTTTATTGATGATAGAAATGTCAGCGGTAGAATTTTCCATTATTCAATAGTGTTTACTGGTGTACTTATTTCCTTCAATTAAGCTATTTTACAATTGAATCGAACACGGATTAAATAAGGCTTGGACTTGCGGCGAAATCGGATGATGACTTCACGGTTGACTCGGAACAGTGGGTTTACCGGCAGAGTGAGTGGACGGCCGCAAAACCAGGGAGTTTAACCAAACCGCAGTTTAGCGAAGTAACTTTATACCCGTTTCCTCTAATCCTGCTCCGGCAAATTGACGCAGAACATAATACTTTGATAATATGCTGGGAAGCAAATTTAAATTGACGTGCACTGTTAACCGATGTACCCAAAAAGTGGGAGCGAAGCTTCTTAATAAATAGATCCTTGAAAATAATACAAATATTTAATAATATTTTTTCTCGTTTTGGTAATTTGGGAAACACTCTAAAAGATGTGGAATTATAAATCGTTAATTATTGTTAATTATCCCAGTTGGGTTGGATCTTTTAATTTGTGAATAGTGCTTAATAATAATAAAGTAATATTTTTCTTTCCATCTTTCAAACCTCGTTCTTGATGGAGATGCCGAGTATAAAAATTATACAAAAATGAAAGTAATTTCTGTTCGTTTATTCGAATTTCGTTTTGGTGGAGGAGCTGGGTATAAAGATGTCAAGTTTATGTGACCGTGGACAATGTCAACACAAAACGCATGTAAGATGATATAGGACATACTGTTCGCTCGACCGACGGACATCTCAGTTGTTTACAGTTTAGGGTAGTTGTCAAGGAAGCGGTACCATAAGGCTCTACAGTTACACTTTTCAAGAAATTATTTTTAGATTATTTTAGGTTTTTGGATTTTCTTAAAAATAAGCTTTGTATATATAGCTATGTGCCAAATGCTAATTGTGTACTATTTCGTCTTAATCTGGAGTCGTGTTCGGTTTTTATCGTTGGTACATAAAAACCAAGAGACATAATATTTTAAGATTTGTTTGAGCTGGATCACAACACTTACGTTATTTGAGACCAGCACCTTCAATACATTTATTTTACTCTAAGCTCATTTGAAAATTTTGAGAAGTAACGCCCACCATGCTTGGAATAGTCACTTTCATGATAAAAGGATACCTCTGTGAAAGAATATCGTTGGTTCTAGGTCACTAACACCACTATCATTTTCCCTCATCAATTCGTTTATAACCTACAAAAATAAATGTTATACTTATGCGCATGTATCTGCTAAAAAGTTTTTTTTTTTGGGGGGGGGGGGTGGCAATGATGTAATTGTAAATGTAAATAAGTGAACTTAATTCTTAACGAAATGTTTTATTTTATTTTTAAATGGTAATATCTCTCTTTAGAGTTGTTCTTCTTGTACTATCCATGCAAATGTTTGAGAATAAAACGAAGCTTTGTTCGTTAGTTGGGTGATGAATATAGCACCTTGACCGACATCTCTAACACGTCAGCATCAAGAAGTGAATATTTAGTAGAAGTTTGGCTGAATGAGGAAATTGTTTTGCATACGCTAAAAGTTATTTCGTGAGTTAAGCCACATTAGCATTCGGCTGAGGTGTATATTTACGAAAATAATTATTCATTCTGGCAGCTAAGAACGATTTTCCTGTTCCGGGTTGTATTTTTACTAGAATTCCACCTCTTATATAATTATACAGACGATAATAATTTGAAATATTTTTCCATTTTATCTATAATGACTTGATATTTTGTAATTTTTTAACATATTGTATTTCATAGCATGTGTTCATAATTAAACATGTAGCTTTTATCAATATCAATTTACAGTGAATTATTAATATAAAATTTTCTTTAATAATCTTCAATAGCTAATAATGTCGAACTTAAAATATATAACATGCAGTTTCATACGATCCAATTAATTATTTATCATCGTACGATTGATAATCATATAAATATTATTAAATAGATTCAGTTCAGACAAAATTTAATATACATTATAAAAGATATATTTTTGTTTATCAACTTTGTTTACATGTTTTACATAGAATTTTTTATAAGCTTTTTGATAAATTTTAATGCTTATTTTTTAAATTTTAATTTGACATTTTAAAATATTCAGCCAAATAATCATTCTTAGTTGAAATTTTACAACACCAGAACATTCCAATTCACTTTCTGCCTGACACACATCAAATTCTATGTTATTAAATATATTATATTTTCCTTGAATGTTAATAAAATCTCATTAATAATTTTCTAACTATATTAATACACGTGTGTACAAAATGTGAGAGTATATTTTTACTAGTCAGTAAACGTGGTCGACTTCACTAATATATCATGAGTGTAGTAGATGATGATTTATGTAACTTAACGTCTTTTTTTTTACGCACTAAGGCTATTCGAGACGAAGAGTGATGGTGATAGATGATGATGAAGGACGATTGTTAAAAACTAGCCTCATATGGGATTCGAACCCACGTCCTCGTAGAGCCTTACCCTTCAGACCCGCGCCCTTATATTTGCCACCGCGGAGTGTATTGCAGAGTACATTAACACAGAAAAAAGCGATAAAATATCATTTTTCAATTAACGTTCAAGCTTTTACTTCTAGGTCTCGCTGATTTATCTATATTCAATATTTCTGAATTTATCAACGAAACTCTTTGGAAGTACTAAATCACTTTCTGAATGCTTGTTTTTATGTACATATACCGAGAAATAACCACACACAATCATTATAATCTATTTTGTAAACTTATTATTAAATGGAATGCTACGATACAACTTTTAAGCAACAAAAACAACTTTTTATGTGCTGACAAAACTTTTAACTTGCTCACATTTAGTACTTTTTCCTTGTACGGGTCATCGGTTTCCAATGTAATAAAGCAAATGGAAGAATATAACGTTTTTTAACTTCTGAAATATAAAAAAAAATGATAAGTTAAAAATGCTACAAAACAGCATTTCATCATTTTCACTTTATTAACGAGAGTAAAAATGCTGCATGCTTAAAAAAACAAGCAAGTGTACTAGGTCAAAATATGGGACATTTTCAAAGTTGGATTACTTTGTCATGATGTTCTTTGTCGTTTTAATTAACAATTAACATCCAATGAATTCACAAAGAAAATGAAGTGTCTTTGTTAGCTGTTATATTTGCATTAATTTTATAGAAAATTAAGCAAATTTCCAAGAATTCCTGGCTTCCACATTCCACAGATTTTATCACTGCCTCCGCCTAGCTTAAATATCTTGGAGGTAGTAGTTTTTAAAGGATCACTGGCTCTTTATCGTTCTTTTGTCTTGAGTATATCCATTTATAATAACCTTAACGTTTGAAAGATTGTAAGGTTTGACGAAAACTTACTCTGAATGCCAACTAAAAAGGCAGTGTAAAAAAATGTTCTTTTGTTTGTTGAAACATTTTTAGCAAGGTGATTATACCTCTCAATTACTCTTTGAAATCCGTGATTTCGCAAATGACTATAAAAACGAAATATGTTCAAATTAATTTATTTCAAATGAAATTGGTCAAAACTAGGGCATACACCAGCAAATAACAAAATTGATATGATCGCCTAACAAAGTTGATGGTATAAAGTTGATGACAATTTCGAAAAATTAATATTATTTTCCTGGTTGTTATTGACAAAAAAACACGTGATTGGTAAAAAAAAAATGTTACTTCGCATAAAATAGTGTCATTTATCAACCACGTTCAGAATAATATCTTTAAAGTAGTCGAAGTATCTTATCTTCTGGAATAAGAGTAAACAAGAGTAAGTTGTGACAAATAGTTGCAAGCGTTAATATACAGAAATATCAAATTAACTCGCTGTATTGTTCTTCATTTTTACAATACAAGTGAAGTTTTGAATTTCAAAAATTAAATTCATTCATTCAATTAATCTCCAATTATTGTGATCACAGTCTACACTTCTCACCGAGTGCAAAGGATTCATCTAACAAACTCTCTGGTATTCCCTTCTATTCTTAAATTCGTGAAGCCTGCCACGAATTCCCTTCTAAACGACATATCGTGCTCGTCAAGCCGTGTGTCTTCGCCTCCCTGAACAGATCAAGGTAATTCTGAAGCTTTGTGACGTAGGAAGAAGACGCAGAAAACTTTGAAGAGCGTATCTCCTTTGATACCTTGAGAATTAATAGCAACTTTTTGCATTGTGGTTTTACTCACTTTGTTCATTGACAAACGAGTTTTGAAAATTAATCTACCGTATTTTCGAACGTCTTTTAATTTGAATGTGACTTCCATGTTAAATGTTAGCTAGAAATTACTGGGCGTGCGTTTGCATAAACGTCGATTTTGATGACAGTTGTATTCTCATCCTATCCTAAAACCATTCCTATTACCATTATCTTGTTGGATGAGCGTAGCGAGCGTAGCGAGCGAAGCGAAGATTCCATTTCACTACACTGGAGAAAAAAATCCGGAATGTTTTTTTTTTTTCTTTTTTCTTTTTTTTGTATTTTTGTGTGTTTGTTAACACGATTCCGGCTAAACCGATACTCCGATTGCGATTAAATTTTATGGAGACCTTCGAAATCTCTGAACTTAGAACTGCCACGTTTTTGAGCGCAATCGGGAAATTTTTTCTCATAAAAAACGCAATTTTACGATTTTTTTCGATTTTTAAAAAATATCTTCGACTTATAACACCTACATGCTTTATCCGATTATAATAATTTTTTCACAGAACCTTAATTTTATGAATTAAAATATTCGTGTGAAATTTGAGCGTAATCGAAAAATTATTTCTCATGAAAATCAAACTTTTACGGGTTTTTTCTTTTCTAAAACAATTCTTTGACTTATAACACCTACATGCTTTATCTTATTGTAATGATTTTTTCACAGAACCTTAATTTCATGAATTAATATATTCGTGTTAAATTTGAGCGCAATCAAATAATTATTTCTTATACAAATTGCAATTTTACGATTTTTTTCTTTTAAAAAAATTACGATTAATTAAAAAAATTAAGTTAATTTTTTATTTTATTTTATTTAATAATAAAAATTAAGTTAATTTTTATTTAATTAAATTTAATTAAAAAAAATCTTCGACTAAGTAATGATTTTTTCACAGAACAACAGAAAATCCGCGTAACACATGGCATCTCAATGCACCATATACGCTCATCCAACAACGCGGCGGGACTTAAGCGTTTTCCTAGTATTTTAATTTCAACGTTGTGAAAATTGCACGTAGAAGTCTCCCAATCTTTATGTTCTTAATTATTTAAATGAAACTGAATAAAAATTAAAAATTACTTAAATGCATATTTGCTTTCGTCGTTAAAACGAATAGAATTTTGAAACGAAATTTTAAAAAAAAACTTCGTTGATAATCTCATTTGATTTTCATTTATTTAACCGTCGGAAAATTTACATGATAAAACGGTGCTCAAAAATGAGAACTACAATTGAAAATAATTAAAATTGAACAAAGCCATTCGTTAAAAGTGCGATCTTTTTTCTATTCAACCTCATTTTCAGCTCCTCTCTTAGAAAATCAAGGGCCGTGATTTCGTGGGAAAAGCATCTAGAACTCAGGGCAAACAGAACTTTGGAGACAACAATTGTTCGCCGTTTTAGAAATGACAAAACCAACTTTTCCCGAGAAAATAAAAAATATGTTTTTGGAGTCACAACACGGGAAGTGGATAATATTTATTGCCAGGGATGAAACGTATCGATTAAGTATAAAACAGCCAAACGTCGTTTGTCCTTGTCGTCCCCGACGTCGCAGTATCTCTTGAATACCTCCCTGTGTGGAGGTGGAGGTTGGTAATATAGAAGTAGCCGTTCCGGTCCACGTGAGTGTCAGGCGACGAGAGAGAAAGAGAGAGAGAGAGAGAGAGAGAGAGAGAGAGAGAGGAGTGAGTGAGTGAGTGAGTGAGTGAGTGAGTGAGTGAGTGAGTGAGTGAGTGAGTGAGTGAGTGAGTGAGTGAGTGAGTGAGTGAGTGAAAGAGTGTGGAGTGAGAGGGGGGGAAGGACGTGAAGGAGAGCGTGGGAGAAAGTTAGGAGAGAGAGTGAGCGAGAAAGGGGGAGGGCGAAGAAGGGGGAATTTACAAAACACCTACTGCAATGCAGTAATGATTTAGCTAATGTAGTAATAAGTATATTGACTCAGTGTAGCTAAACATCGCGTATTTGTTTTCCGTGTGTCTATAATCCATGGGATTTATTAGCCTTGTTGGTGGCGTAGCCAGTATATGTTTCTGTGACATTTAATTGGAAATGGATCTTATGGGTTTGAATGTTTGCATCAATATATACATTGATATTTTAATTAATTGAATTTTATATCATAAAATAAATAACGTCTCGCTACAAGAGTACACGGTTCAAATTTGGTATAACGTTAGCTTTGGCCAAACAATTTTTATTGTTTTCAGACAATTATCATTTTAGAGTTGAATAGAGTATTAAGATGTATTATTTACACGTAATTTTACCATATACGCGTTGTGTATAAAAGTTTATTTGACTTTGATGTGGTGAATAATGTAACATTGATTTTTTTCGGGCTGTGGTGCGATGTTAAAAAAATTGTTCTTTGAGACGTTATGTTTTCTATTTAACCCCCTCCATCGCCATCCAGTCTAGAACACAACGTTAATATCAGAACCTCGAAACCAAAGCACTTGCGAATCCACAGGGATGACACAAGGAAATAAATCAAGTATTGATTGTAGTAGATAAGTGAGAGATCACGATCTTTCAAACGCTGCAAAAGGTTCGACTACAAATCGTACCTCATAAATAATAAAAACATCGAACCCTTTTAACGGTTACATGTTGGCGGAGTGTTTTTCTTGAATTCGCATCGACCCTTGGAAGTAAAAACATAACGTATGTGGGCGATACACACACGCACACGAATACAGTATTGCAAAACTTGTTATCCAGTTTCGTTCTATAAGCAATAGCAATGTATGAAGAGCCTTATTAAATATTTATTTCATTATTTTATCAACGTTTATTATTAATTTACTTTTTTTAAATGCCCTTCTCTCAAAACTAACAGATTTCAAACAAAGATAAATAATTATATTTAAGAGTCTACCAATCAGTCACATAACTGATTTTCACCAGTGAGGGATATAAAATTTAAAGCTGACCAGGCCAACACCGTTGACGCCGACACCATCGACGAGCGATCAGTGACCAACTAGAGACCGACACATTTAAGTAGGAAACACCGATCAATCAAGTTGGATACGATTCCACCTTCGGACAGCACCATAATCAACAAGGCTAATTCGCAACAATCTTATAATTTATAATGCGCCTCGTAAACCGTTTACACATTAAGTCTAGAACTGATGGACTTCAGTCCATATCAAAAGTAAATTGATTTCTGCCTAAGACGAGAATCGAACCCTAAAACTTCCGCTTTGAAAGCAGAGCCTCTAACCACAAGATCAATGAGCCACACAGAATATGTAATAAAATCTATGTATATTGCCATTGGAAGAATCTGTTTGAAAATAAACAAACTAAACAATACATAATATTGTGTTAAACGATATATGTCAAGAGGAATACAAATATTTACCACCAGTATATAGAGTTAAACTTAATGAAAAATGGCTGCAACACAATCAAAATAATAACAATGTTATTCTACGTAAAGTGCCACTGTTTTGTAAATATCAATCGTGTAAATAAACGTAAATGAAATAATATATTCTGAAATGCAAATTCCACAGTTAAATAAATATATCATTTCATTGTATAATAAAACGTAAACACGATAACATGACTATACTTTGTTTAGAAATGTACAATATATTGCGGATTGAACATATAAAATAATGAAGTTACAGAGTTTGCTCCACAATAGCATTTTATGAGCTTCATTTTATTGAGGTAACATTTTGATTTCCACTATCGACTGTCTTGACGGAGGGATTGACACAAATGCTAGATTGCCCTTGTACATACCTGCTTTATTTTTTAATATAATTTATTTTGCGTTTAATGGAAGCATACCGACAGGGAAGTGGCCCAAGCGTTAAGCGCGAGACTCTGATTCGAGAGGTCCGGATTCGAATCCCGTCAAGACAGGCAATCCTGAATGAAGGTTTTTCCCAAGGCTTTCCGCAGTCGTTAATGCGAATGCAAGGGATTGTGCCTTCTTTTAAACAGCCCTCGAACATCTTTTCTTAGCTGTCCTATCTCCAATGTACCTAGTTAGTTAACTGAAGAGGGTCACATCGGTTCTGATACACAGCGGGCACCATTATGAATATTTTTTTTTATGAAATCATTTGAAAATAAGTTATTGTTTGTTGTATTTATCGATTTCATTAGTATGCCTACCATAGCTCCGTCTACCGTAAGTGTTGATTATATAGAAATCAATCCAGAAATTAAAATAAAATGGATTTTTTTATTTTACCTCAGTGGATATTTTTTTTTTAAATAGTGCTCTTGATGTAGGCATAGTATTTAAATTTATAATCCAATACCTAAATCACACTTTTTGAGATTTTTTGTAAAATTCTTTCTTTAAAATATAAAAAAATAAATCTTTTCTGTGTATGTTCATCTGAATGAGATATCACCCCACAGTGCTGTGATACGCCTTGCAACCACTCAGCATTCCACCACATAAAACACCATTGGACCCACAACTCACTCAACGTCCACACACTTTAATATAAACAAACACGACTTTAAAATACAAAAAGCAAGGTTGTTGATGCGGAGACGTAATTACGCCATTTTATTACCGTAATGGAGGTGCGGCTACACAGTGCTCTAATAAATCATGATGAACGCGGAGGGCGCACTGTTGGCTTTGTCAACACGTTGTTTATAATTTCATTTGCCTAGGATAGAAAATAAAACTCTAGATTCTACTTTAGATAAATAATTTGCTCATTCGATGTAACTACTACAAACGTATCGGGATAATGAATCAATGGCCGTAGTTTCGAATTATTTGCTTTAACTAAATTGTGTAATTCTTTATTGGTTTAAGCTGCAATGCAGATGGTGTAAAGTATAGGGATGGTTAATAGGGATTTAACTTTGGATTCTACAATAAACATTCTGGGGTTGTATTTGCAACAATTCTAAACTCAGTTAACGTAATACAAGCAAAACAAATTCTCATATAATCAATATATTTCACATTCATTAATCTCAAACACGATATTCGAATATTGTTATAAATTCTTGTAGATGATGTTTTCTTGAGTAATATGTTGCTTGTAAAGAGTATCTTGTAGATATACTTCGCTAAAGGCTGTGATGTAATTGAACACTTGTTCGAGGGCTATATTTAGGGATTAACAAGTGTTTATTATAAAGGATATTATTGTTCCTCGTGATTATGTATAGACCGAGGTCATAAGGCATATTATATTCATAGTCTTGTCCCTTATCAGTCAAGCACCGGAATTGTTTTAACCTTTTTTTAAATTGTTTCAAATTGTTATCATTGACTGTAGTTAAAATTTCGTTTTGTTGGTAACTGCACCAAGAGCCTAACTTACACCGTACTATTCAATTGTTTTAGTCTTATTCCATTTTGCACTTATTATAACAAAAAATAGCCTATTAGATAACTCAAATATTTTATTTATGACCTTGTTAACACTTAAATAAATCATTTCTGACATTTTACATCGAAGAAATAAAAATTCGAAAACATATGAAAACATACAAAAGGCAAACAACATATAAATTCCACTGAACATAAAACATACACTCAACCACATGATCTACAAAAACCAAAATAATAGTGACAATAAATTTATTATGTTATGATGAATTTAATGATTCATAACAAAACACACAGTAAATACATAATAAAAGAATAAACCATAATTTAAAACGTCAGAGAGACTATGTGATAAATGATTCGTGAAATGGCGAATTTATTATCCACACATTCGATATTTATTAGGGAAAATGTCAATTGTGGAAAGGAGTTAATAGTTCCTGGAAGACGATTGAAGACATTTTTGTGTAAGTATCACATTTCAGCTTGCAAAGATCCCTGCCCATTAAGTCGGTACAGAGATAGCCTTAACTTGAATCAACCAAGCGTGTTCCTGGCTCTACCCTATCATTAACAGCCCACACAACACAATCAGAATTGTTTCAAGATCGGACTGATATCTCCTCTGCGTGAGCACTGGGTGCGTGTAGAGAGATCAGTGTTATTTATAACTACCCACCCACCCTCTGAGTCTAGGATATGTTTTGTGAGATATCTAGAAGCAAATTGAACATCGCTGTGCACGATTCTACGAATAACTATATACCATAAGGATGAATTTGCGGCAGTTGTCTGTGAATTCATTGCCACTTACAAATATATACCCTGAAATTACATTGCTTAATGATTTATTAATAAATCATTCATACGTTTGAAATAATATTTTTTCTTTCAGAACAGTTGAGGGATGTAGTTTCGTTTTACATAATAATTTTCCAGGTAATTATGAACAATTCCGTTCTTACTTGTGGTGTTGAATATACATCAATTTTATTTTAGGAAAATAGACGTTAAAGAATAAAAATTATAATGTTTGATTTATTGAACATTAAAAAAATGACAACCGATCTAAATGAATAAATTATTAAAATTATGTAAATTATTGTGATCAATGATAAGATATAGGGGAAAACGCTTTTCCAATCAAATGTTGTGTATTATCAGTGAAAAGTGATAAGTTCACCCACTTGTTTTGGTATCATTTCATTTTTCATTATCAAAACAAATTCCAATTTCCTTTAAAAACTAAAAAACATAAGCAAAAGATTATACATCTACTTCCTTATTATGTATTTCGTGCTTTTTAAATACTTTAAACCCATAATTTAATATCAAACATCAAAATCCAATTTGTACCCCGGACACGTGATCTAGTTTTCATGGTGTCAACACTATAAAATGTGCAATATCTATTCATAGTAAAACTAACAAGTAATGTCGTTTAAGTCATACACGCTGTCGTGGTGTACTTCAGGTGTTTCGTGTGGCATGGAAGGATAATGTCGAATAGTTGGTGGAGGCGCCAGTCCAGACCGGCACCTCCACCAACTATAGATCTATGAGGATTTAGTCACGTTCACACCCACTTAACGTGTGACAATTAACGTAATAATGAGTAAAATTATAAGTGTGCTTTATACGAGTCTGATCGAGCTGTCTATGTTGTAATTAGCCAAATCAACGTTCACTACTCAAAGCGAATCCATGATAGAAGTTGAACACTATAGGGTTAGTTTAATAGCGCCGGAGAAGTTGGATAAAAGCTACCATTATATGAAAACGAAAATTATAAATAATAACTATCATATACTAGTTTTTCTTAGCAATATAATTGGCATTCGTAATGAAAATATAAACGTCACTTTAATATTGAAGTCGAAGTTAGTTGACGTGTATTTGAAAATACAATAATTCGTCCGTTCTGAAAATAACTTCACATTGACCAAATGCATATGAGTGTGAATACTCTTAGACGAGCTATAAATAATATTATGATTACAAATATTTAGTTTACGTTTAGTTACTTCAAAGTAAATAATATTATTGTAACGAAATTTATATAGTAACGTCTTCAAAGTCTTCTTGCACATATTAAGCGACAATAATTTTTGTTTAAGATTGCTTTTGTACATTGAATTTGAAGAATATATTATTTAGTTATTATGTTAGTAGCGTTCTGGTGGATTACACGGATTATGCAACGCCTTGAGTTCAAACTGGATCTTATAATAATTGTGCATTTAAAAATGAATATCTTTAATTGGGTTCATCTTAAATATCTACGAGCGATCCTGCGTATCAGCACAACTGCACCCCCGGGATTCCAACTGTATCATATCTGCCTAACTGCCGACAACCAACTAGATTATCAACACCCCCGAGTAACTTTCTCATTCCCACATTAATTCCACGTCCCGCTATCTCACTTCTCCTTGAATGACCAAAACACTGCCTCCTAGATGCTCTCGTGGAACGAGAAGCCATGAGTAGCATCTAGGAGGCAGTGGTCGAAAACAACCGGCGCGGCCACTGTATCCCCTCATTGGTCTAATGAGACAAGTTTCGGTTCAACCATGTAAGTACCGCCTAGGGGGTAGGGCGGCTTACTCGACTGACTAGCGCCGTACGTACCGCCCCTACACCCCGCCTAATTGCCGACACTTTGCTGTGTATCCAGTTCAGTCGAGCGAACAACTAACAGCTATTCGTCAAACAACTCGAAATGATAACCTAGCTTGAGGTACAGACGTGTTATTCCCTAGACGGACTTAAGCTATTTACGAAACTATACTAGTTAAGCCAAACTAAGGATGTTTAAAAATCTCTTCAGGCTAATTGTTTATTAATTTTCTCAGACCGTTTGTGAATCCTCAACAAGAAGTTTATCCTGTTTTGAATTTAACATAGACCATTTAAAAAATCACTAGCGCAAGGCATTATGGGAGAAAGTGCGTTCAACTCGCAACATTCCATATGATCGTGTGAGAGCAGGACTGCGTCTCCCACACAGTCATCGCAGTCCGTCACATACCTGCGCGTATGATTTTTGTAGTGGTGTAAGGGAACCAGAAATTTTGGGTATGGTCGGGTATTTGGGGGCCCACTTGATGGTCAAAACGGTACCCGATTTTAGGATAACAAAAAAGTACTTTTGAGGGAAATGGTGTAGGTGCCGGTCAAGGATTTTTATATAATATTGGTGGAGGTGCCAGTCCAGAAAATTTTTATTTTATAGCTGGTTGGTATAAAAAATACAATTTAATAAAAATAAAACACATGCAACAGAAAATGAATTGGGAGATACAATGTAAACAAGTAAAATTGAATTTCCATTTTCACATGCAGTATAGGGAACCTAAGTGGGCGTTGTCCGGTTCTCTCCCGTCAGCGAGGTATAGGCGATTAACCCGTGCTAAATGTTTCGTAAGCAATAGCGCGAGAACCCGACCACGGACCGGAATTATATTCATACTGTAAGAAACTATAATCTTTCCTCTTTGCGTGGATATACAGTAAAATCTGCTCTATCACAAATATTAATGACATTTGTTTTGAGTCGAAGTGAACTCTACATTTACAACTGTTGCCAAAACCTTCCAAACTGCTCATGAAAAAGCACGTAAAAACTTTTTGTCCGTGGCATCAGCATAACATTTGGTATCCGACTTGCTTTGTGGCTACTGTGAGGTCACTGGGTTGTACTAGATTATACATTACTAATAAATATCCTTAATGTGCCAACAAAATCTTGATTGAAAAGTACATTTAGCAACCATGGACAGGCGCGTGGTATGCGAGGATGCCACAGCTGCACACAACATGGCTGCGTCTCGCTTAGGTCGCCGCTCAGTCAGAGTACATTTGCGACAGCGCGCAAACATGGGTCCATTTAACTCATAATATTTTGAACTTAGGAAGCGTCATCGAGCAAAGTAGAATGCCATCATCTTCTTCACAAAATTATGCATCTTGTGATGTTACTGGTTTAGATTTCTTTTGCGCGAGTCAAAAGTTTACGGCGAGTTACATTTTCGTACCATGCTAATTCTTATGGGCGCTGAGACCAGAGAGAACCAATTTCCTTCCCCCCTTTTCAAAACTTAGGTTCCCTATTATAACGGCCTTTATTTCCCTATACCCGCCCAGTCAAAATATTATGCGTTTTAAACACCCTTTCCCACAATGCTTTGTGCCCAATATAGAAGTCCCTGTCGATTCTTAAAATCTTCTCTTATGTTGGGAAACGTTGAAAGTGGCGACGAAACACGAACGTCGCCGGAAACACGCGAATGTAGGAAGTATTCCGCGCGCTGATGGAGTGATGTAGGGAAGACAGAGAGCCAATCAGCGGCTCGACTTGTTTGTGCTGATTTACAATTGACAAGTGAACGTGATTGCTCGCAGCCACTCGATCTGTTTGTGGTGTTTTAAATCTCCTAGCGGGGTCTCGGTGAACCTAAAACCGAGGCCTTTCCAATCATGTTTTATATCCTATGCTATTCAGATGGCAGATTCCGTTATTAATACAAATTTACAGGTCTGATAAATTAATAATTGTAAATAATAAGCTGAACGCCTCCAATTATCATTTATTGTGTAAATATTATGTTTATTTTGCTTAATTAAATGATAAAAGCATAAATATTATTTAATTGTTGTTGTTGGATCCATAACGGTTGCGTCATTGAGAAAATTTGCATTGAGGTTGACCGAAAGTCTACGAGAATTTAGTTCAAAATAGCTTAAGTAGTTTTGAATCATTCATTTATAATATTAAAGTAATTGAACGAATAAGTTATCTTGAATCACGGTAATTAAGATATAAGCTTTGGTTATTGAATAAATAAATTGTCTTGACCCTAATTTATATTCAAGCATAGCGTACTTAAAAAATCACATATTGAAGAACACGGCTTATTTCATCATTCTTCTGTCCGTCCGTCCGTCCGTCCGTGTGTCATGACGCGTGATAAAAACCGAACATTACGTCCGATTTAAATTAATTTTTTAAAATTACTATTCAACAAGGATAATGATTTTAGCTAGACCCCAGAAAGTTTGAAATTTCATGACCCGGCACCTCCACCAAAAATATAAATTATTAAAATCTTATTTTTGTATTCTTTTTGAACGATATGTTAATAAAGTATTTGTTAATAAAATGTTAACATTTCCCAATCTTGTTTTTAATGATATGTGTCACAAAATATAAGATACAATTTTCTTCTTTTGCTACATATTTGGAAATTTTACATTTTTTTCCAATCTTCTATAGAATATTATCAATATTTTATTATTAATATTAATATTGAATATACAGGTTTTGAGCATAAGCCCGCTTTAAGAACATAGTTATTGATTCATAACAGTTGTCAAAAAAGTCGAAACTGCTATTTGTTGTAAATGTTGACCTCCATGAGATAAATCCAACAGAAGACTGCACTGTAGCTGTCAAATCTGAAAGATCACATGAATAAATCCAAACACATCTCATCTCCCATGAGTTGGGTAGTATGAATATACAGGTTTTGAGCATAAGCCCGCTTTAAGGACATAGTTATTGATTCATAACAGTTGTCAAAAAAGTTTGCCCCAACTGGGGTTCGAACCCAGAACCTCCGGCTTAACGTGCCATAGCTCTACCAATTGAGCCACCGAGACAACAGAACATACTTTTACGAAACTGCCATTTGTTGTGAATGTTGACCTCCATGACATAAGTCCAACAGAAGACTGCACTGTAGCTGTCAAATCTGAAAGATCACATGGATAAATCCAAACACATCTTATCTCCCATGAGTTGGGTAGTATGAATATACAGTTTTTGAGCATAAGCCCGCTTTAAGGACATAGTTATTGATTCAAAACAGTTTTCAAAACGTTTTCCCCGACTGGGGTTCGAACCCAGAACCTCCGGCTTAACGTGCCATAGCTCTACCAATTGAGCCACCGAGACAACAGAACATACTTTTACGAAACTGCCATTTGTTGTGAATGTTGACCTCCATGACATAATCCATGGCATCCCAGTCGGGACAAACTTTTTCGACATATTGTTTAAACACTTTTGAAATTTTTAATTAAAAAATTTTAATATTGTTTAAACACTTTTGTGAATACAACTCTTGATTTTTTTTACAAAACACATTGTTCTAGAAATCAAAAACTTATTTCCGAAATTACGTTAATAAAAACGAATAAATAAAATGTATTACATAATGAACTTTTCTAACCGTTTACACAAGAATTCTTAATATTGTCCATGAAAATTACATTATTTTCGTAAACACACTTTGTCTTTTTTGTTTAGAAACGTTGGTGAATGAGAGTAAGGTTCTCATTCTTGAGTCATAAAATCGTAAGTTAATCTGCATTGCGTTCTGTCTCGCGGTGTCCCCGACGCCCTAAAGTTCCTCGTCCCGGCCACCTAGAGTGCGGTGCTAGAATCAAGCCACAACAAGGCGGTGGACTGGATTTATGTACCCTGGCAGTCGCCTGTTGCAGCCTCGGAGGACACAGCCCACGGAATGAAGGCATCTCTTATTCAGAAGCGCGGCGCCCTTCACCAGTAAATGTGGCCCCTTAGTGTAATTACCTGCGAGATTCGGAGCACAAATGCGAAAATCTCTAGCTTGGTTTTACAAACGAAATTATGTATGTTTCGTTTTCTTTTCCGAGGAGAAAAACATGATCAGGATGCAAAACTATGATTGTTAAAATAGGCAATATACTTTTGTGATAACTGCTATTTAGTAAATCATAATGGACTCATTATAAAATTATATTGAACAAAAATTGATAGGGATTTTGAGAGCATCGACCAGGTTCTTTCTAAATTAACTTTGTTAGCTTAATTTAACATAATATTTGTTTATCTACAATATTATGAAAACAATTAAACTGACATTTTATACTAAATCATCTATTGAGACCAATTCTGTTACATAAATAGGTAGATTCTCTTAAGAAACATTTATTTAATCATATCATTTAAATAAATTAATACATAAACAAAATAAATTCGTATAAAGAGTCTACCCACTCAGTCACACAACTGATTTTCAGTGGGGGACAGTAAACCAAAGTGACCAAGCCAACCCTGCAGGCCCCGACGCAATCGACGAGTGAACGATAACCAACCAAAGTTCCTTCTTCTTCAAAATGTACTTAAAAACATTGTAGTTTAACAACAAAATTTAATTTTTTTAAATGGAAATTCTCGATTCTTTCATAGTGAATTATATTTTATTTTAATAAATATATAATATCCACTCCACTTATTAACAAATGTACAAAACATCTCCCAGAACAATGTGGACAGGCTATTCATTATTATCGCAAAAATTTGTCGAAAAAAAAACATGTTAGTTTAGGTGACTGTAGTTAAATACGCTCGGACAAACCATGTTTTTATGAAGAATGCTGTGGTTTATTCTGGAACGCTTTGAAGCTCTACCAATTGACCTACGGGTTTGTGCTTTTCACATGTATGTCAACCGAGAACGTGTTTGGCTTTATCAGAGCACATTTCAAAATACTACATACTTCTTTGATAGATAACTGACAGTGAATAGCGCGCCAAAGAGTATGTTTTGTAGTGAATTAGTCCTACAAAGCTTTTGTGGGAGGCAACTATTTGACATGTTGAAATGTTTTGTTTTCGTACCATTAACATATCCGTTGTAAACAAACGCCCGATATTCCAAATATTTAAGGTCAAAATATAAGGCCAAAGTGTGGTCCAGGATTTATGTAGAAATTCGCTGAATTTGTCAATCAAAGTTGTGTTTTAATGTACATTTATTGTTACCGAATTGTAAACTATTTTTTCCCCCGATTTGGTTAGTCGGGAAAAACTCCCGTAGGTGGAATTGTTAATAATATTTAATTCAATTCAGAAATGAAAAATCAATCCCGATCGGGGTTCGAACCCGAGTCTCCCAAATTCCAGGTAGGCGCCTTAGCCAACCTATCTAATTAGAATTTAATGGGATCGGCGTTTAAATAAATAAATAAACTTTAAAAATTGGAAATAACAAAAAGTTCACAAGACTTAGTGAGCAACAACCTGGATATACAATTGTATATAATAATTGTAGTATCCGATGAAAGTTTTATTTGCATCTCTACGCAACGCAATTGCGTAAATTATATTAAATGCCGAATTCGAAGTTCAACTAACAATTTGAATACCACTTTGTTAACCATATTACACTAAAGTGGCCTTTATAACTCTAGATAATTTGTAATTCCAGTGGATTCGTGTAGGGCTATTCAAATCTCTGTGCAATGTTGGCGTTCAGGTCAAGTATTCCGATATTGCAATTATCTGTAAATACGTTAATCATAGTTCATGTCAACGCGATTTCATTGGTAGTTGATCGGCTCATTAGATAAGTACGTGCTTGTTACCATAATGTGCGCAGGAGTTCGTTCAACCGAAACTTGTCACTTAAAAAGAGGAACGGAACGTTAATTATGTGTTTATAAATTTATAACGCACTTTTCCTTAATTGACACTTTAGATTTTGTTTCTGGTATACGAGCGTAGTAATTTAAAACAGGGATTACATACAAAACTTATAGAGGCAATTTATAAGCGAATGAGTATCAGTTTTCAAAATTGTAGCTTTAAGTAGAAAGCAATTTGGACGGATATTAAAGAAATTTTAAATCTTTTGATAATGTATATCGATAATTTCATGTTGCAGCTTACTTCAAAGTATTTTTGAAATCTAAGCTTTATAAAATGATCAACGTAAATAAACCAGTGTTTAGTTTTCATAGAACAAAACGCTTATTTCCATCATTTCAATCGTTTTTTTTTTGTTATTTTGTTGAAATAATCGGTTTATCAGTCGCATAAGTATAAAAATTAAAAAATTATACATTATTCAAAGATTTCAAATTGTAGTTTTGTCTTAATATTATGAATAATTAGACCACAACACTTGATTTTAATGTCAAAGCATATTTGTTTTATTTTCATGATTTAGCTAAAAGGTTCTTAGTTAGACGAGTGAGCGCAGCGAACGTAGTCTACAACGCTTCTCGATCGGGCCATGGTCGTGATTAATTCTGTTTGTGTTAAATGTTAAATGTATGTTAAATGTCTGTCTGTCCGGTCCCATACGGTCGAACGGCCAAATAGACTGAGCTGAAATTTTAAACAGACATCCGTGACCAGATAACTGAGAACTGCTAACAAAATGAGCAGAATCCGTTGCGATTTAAACCTGCAAGAAATAAAAAACTGAAAAATTCGTTGAAATGTGTAGGAATTATTTTAACGACAATGGTTTCATTTTGAAATAATATTTTTTTGTTTGTTATTTACCTGGCTGTGAAATGCCGTGTCCAAGGTTAATCGAATGTTGGACGTCAAGGTACCCCCAAATTCCGCTCGTAGATTGAGTAAACCTTGCAATATTTTCACGTATTTCGAACTGGCTATGTTTTCCATAGTATTGTCACAGATGATGGACTACACTGCGTTATATGCATTTCAAAACATGTTAAATAATTTAAAAATACAATCCAGAAATAACAAAATCTTTCCCGACCATTGAACCCATGTCTCCCACATTTCGGCTATAAGGGCGCTTTAACCAACTCGACTAGGGAAACGTCAAAGTCGTTGTTAGACGAGTGAGAGAGTCATGTGTTGAGTACGCGGGAACATTTGCATTAAAGTTTGATTATAGTATTCGTATAAATAATAGGATATTTAAGTTTCGGTCATACAAAAAAAAAAATTGGATTTAGAGTCTACCCACTCAGTTATACTAGGGAAACGCCAAAGTCGTTGTTAGACGAGTGAGAGAGCCATGTGTTGAGTACCGGGAACATTTGCATTTAAGTTAGATAATTGTATTGTGTATAATAATAGTGTTTTTAAGTTTAGTTTGTATAAGGGCACGTCAACTGTAAGGCCATAATGCGCCACTTTAGCCTATGATAGGCTAGGGAGGCCTATAGTTAGGGGAAGAAAAGTAATGTTAGCGGGGTACTCAACACATGGCTCACTCACTTGTCTCACAACGACTTTGGCGTTTCCCTAGTCTAAAAACCAGAATGACCTACAACAATTAAAGTTGTATAGTCTACAGACCAAAGGCTATCTCACGTTGTATAACGTTCAAATGAAATTCTTTGTTCTTGGAATCAGGTCAAGGACAAGGCTCGATTCTTAAGTCTCCGAATGGTACTGTGGATGATGGGATTGTGGTGGATTTTACGACCTGCGAATGAGGTCTAAATGACCTGTGGGTTATTGCGTTAAGTCGTTGAGCTGGAGGAGTAGACGTTGCGCTGACCTTGTTGGTAGCGGCCACACCGTTGCCAAGGAAACGCCGAGAATATACTTGTCGTAAATGATGGTAACGATGTCAGGCGGAATTAAACTTTTATCTCACTTCTTCTAGTAAGAGCATCATGGAATACAATCGTTGTCGCTTTATGAAGTCCATGAATGGAAATGCTGAAAGCCTTCCTCCCTCATATGATTACTTACGTGTTAAAAGTATCCACAATAGGTTTAAGTTATCTTTTACATTACCATTAACTTTGTTTATTTTGGAATTTATTTTGATCACGCTAGTTTTTTACTGTTTAATATGCATTGATTTAATTTTTATTTGACAAAATATTTAAGATATGTTTATTAAAATATGATATAATTGTCATAACTAGATAATAATATATTGTTACTATGTTTGCTGATTTCTTTCCACCATGCTCATGAAATAAATTATTAAGATATTCTATTACTAATATCATATTTGCAATAATGTGTTAGTTAAACATGTTGGATTTTTTTTTATTAGTTACGGTTTTGATTTTAATTGCTATGATAAGTTTTTATTGGTAGGGAAGAATAAAATAAATAATATAATTGTCTATAAATTGTATCAGTTTAAAAGTTTAATTATTCTCTGAATTATTTAAGTATAACAAAATAAACGTTAACTTGACGAACATTAACAAATGGCTTACATATGATTACACATTATTTAATTGTATAGTTTGAGTTTCCAGACTTATGTCAGTATTCAGAAATATGTCGATTATATTGAATTGATCTTCATTTAAGTTTATTGTGAGCAGAAAAACAAAATTTAAAACATTAACTGATCAAAAGAGATCATTTAAAACGCGAACACATAATTGTGTTGACACGATAAAGTACGTAATAATTACTTAAATCCTAAAGCATGCCTCAAATTAAATCCAATATCAGTATTTTCCAATGCCACTATACGTTGTCAGCCTTGTTAACATCCAGCCATAATGCTTATTTAGCTAATCCTTCTAACTGCTATCCCATGGACCCCATTATGAGGATAAATAACAATTAATGTGCGTGCAATAAACGCCGACATCGGCAGACTCCACTCTGATTGGCTGTTGATCTACGACGCAATAGCTGTCCGCGACTTATCATGGACGGTCAGTCAAGCAAGAGCTAATATATTGGACTTTCAGACTAACGCATAACTCCACACAGCAATTATTTAAATCTTCATTAATGCTAAAGCCAATTGATTACGGTAATGAATGGCCCATAGTTAGAGTTCGTAACGGTTTTTTAGATGACTTTTAAAAGAGATTACTTTGAACGTGTTTTTTAATTCGTTCTTTTCAAAGTTTTAACTAGGCTGCTTCTAACAATGACCAGTTCAAAATATATTAAAACGCGAACTAAAACGGATTCCTCACCTTTCTTCTTCAATGATAATTTTTCAATCAAACTACAATAATTATTGATTCACAGCACAACTGTACAACGGTCAAATTAAAACACATTCTTCATGAATACAACACATTTAAGTCAATTGATGGAATATAGACGGCCAGTTACCAAAATGATAAACGTTCAAACCAAACCATGCGTTTTATTAGATGTTTTGTAAAAACTCATATTTCAAAGTGGAATTAAAGGTGGATTTACATTTCGGTTCGAGCAGAATTCAACGCTGACACCACACTCACTAATGTGAATTCATGTAGAGCTGTTTGAAAACAAGGTCACTTTGAGTTGTTTTCTTGTTATGATTGGTTTCAGCTTATGTTATTAATCACCCTAATAAATTCACACTTGGCGTGCAGGAAAACTACGTGTAATTTCACGCTTTTTAATATCCCTTTTTAGGTTAATTTTTTTTTACAAATGTTCACTTACTTCAGTCAATATTTAATAATTTATGTAATCAATACTGAATGCGTGGTGTTACTTTCGCTACTAAGGGTAAAGCAGTACAACATTTACTAATACCACATTCCTTGGCGGCTTCAATACCAACCTAGGTTCTAGGTGAAACTTTGGAGAATCCCTAGACCTAAATGTGATTTCTAAAGAATGCAGTGAAGACGTCTAAAAAGTTTGTAGAATGAAAGAGGGACTTATTAAAAGACCAGATTATTTTTCGAACTTTTTTGACGGGACGTAACCTCAGAATCAACAATTATATACAAATTGCCCGAATGAATCCAGCTAGTTCAAAATTGAATTTTGAGCAGCGGTTTATTTATATTTAGGCCTAGAATTGTGCAGAATTCATAAAATTATTCAATCTATAATCAAGTCGAGACTAAAATATGAACGAAAGCATTTTTTAGTTAAATAATACTTTGGACTACACGCATTTATCCACTCTTCTAAACGCCTGGTTTTAAGCCAAGTCATCTCGATTTAGATTTTTAGCATTTTGGTCATTTATATCAAATTATTAACATCTCTTTTTTCAAGAGCTATTCTTTAACTTGAAAAGTATATGTTGTAGACTTAAACAAACTAATCTGATTAATCAAATGTTTTCCCATGTGTATATTTCATAATGTTCAGTCACTTTGACGTAATTTTCCTTTATTGTGTTCTCTTTCTTCATTTTTAAATATCTGTTGGAAGAAGTTTTCTATAAATATCTTGCAAAAGTTCCAAGTTAGACATATAAACTTCGGCCGACGGTTAGTACTGTGTGTACGAAGGATAAACCACTTATCTACTGACTTAAAAAGAAACGTGACTGGCAGCTGATTTTTCCGTGAGATGACCTGAATTATTCCTAATTATTATGAGAGCATAATTTCGTATCACACCAAGGCTCACTAGAACCAACTAAGTATTTAAAAAAGTTGTAAGTACGTTTAACAATCCAACTGTAATAGGCTATAACATCTTACATTTTGTACAAGCCTTGATTATGATAAAATGCTTATTTACGTGACCTGTCGTTAAAATAATCCAAATTTAAATGAGCATGCACACACAATATTTAAATTATTTTTATATATTAAAAGTTCATGCCCGTTTATGATTAATTATAAATATTTGTTAATTTGCGTTTTCAGAGTTCGTTAATTTTGTTGTAGGAACTGTGATAAGGCGCAAGTTCTTATCAAAACTGCCAGTGAAACGCTGATTGATAATGTATTATGGATCAAAAGTTCTTGGCTTTGTAATTTTAAATTTAAATTATATTATCAAGATTTGTAGAAATTAAGTTCATATGGTGAAAGTATTATGGTTATAACGTTTCGTTGTTAAAAGAAAGGGTGCGGAAGAGATAAAGAGAGAGAAGGAGAGGGAGAGAGAGGAGAGAGGGTAGCGGAAAACGGGGTAGTGTGAAATTGAGTGATTGATTGATGATTTATTCACAGTGTTGAGATTGAGGTCGTTGGACCTTTTCTTGCATCCAACCCATATCGGAATACATGAATGAATTAAAAATTATAACAAGTTATAAAGAGAAGGAGAATGACTTGACTTGACTTGACTTGACTTGACTTGACTTGACTTGACTTGACTTGACTTGACTTGACTTGACTTGACTTGACTTGACTTGACTTGACTTGACTTTTTTAACATACTACCCAAAAGCATACAAAAACACAGATAATATATTATACTTACGTGGCATAATATAAACAAAGGGAAAAAGATTGTCAATGAAAATCTATTCAACAAAAATCTACTGTTCTACAGCGAAAGAGAGAATTTAACAAAGTTATGCGAATTTATTTATTTCAGAATTATAATTTATTCGTTAAATTCTATGTAGATCAATGTGTGGACTGAAATAATCTACTGAATGAAAAATTCCAAATATCTATAGACGATAAAACAAAACCTTACAACCACCCGTCCATTTTATCGAAACTGATTTATTTTCGCTCAGCGCATATATTCAATACTCAAAGAGAGAGAGAGAACAAATTTACTATCTGTCTCCTTATTTTTGCAATGTTACTATATCTTCCTACGGCGCATGCTCTCTTGCTCAGGTCTGCAATTAGTCTTAAACAGACTTTTTTTTATGTCTATTTGCAACAGGCAATGTAGCCCACTGGTGCAAATTTAATAGAGATGGGAGGAGGGGAAACCCGGTACCGGCACATAGCCTACTCCTACCGAAAAGTACCAAGGGGACCAACGGCTTTACGTCCCATCCGAAAGGACGGTGTAACTTTTGACAGTCATATAGGTTCCTCCACTCACCCGGACTGCCGAGCAGACGGCGCCAAGGAGAACGAAGCTGTCACACAAGCTTACGAACCCTAGTCTGCTCTAGCCAGCGATATACGTGTGTTTCAGGGCAGAGCGGCGACCCAGTCAACCCCTGACCACGCCCGATGTTGCTTAACTTCAGTGTTCGAGTGGGAACTGGTTAAACGACCGCGGCTAAATCGCTGGATAAACTCGACGTAGATAGGATCTAGCATCCCACAGGACGTGGGTTCATAGACGGTCACATAAGCCTTTTATTACAAATATAAAGTCGTATTTTTAAAGATCAAAATAAATGTACTTGATATAATAATAACAACGTGGCAAACCCCAAGCAAAGCGAAAATCGTAGACTATAAAAAAAGATATGAAATGGATTTTTAATGTTTGTTTTATTATGGCCCTGATTGTAAGTCTTGTACTGTTGTGGTTTAATGTCGGTGGTTATTGAAAGTTTCAGGTAACACATTGTTCTATGATATTGTATGCAAGCTAACTTTATCAATTATGTAGTTTTGATTTTTACAAGCACTTTGTTAACTTTCATGGACAAAGCTTACAATTTTCCAAAATCGTAATTACGAGGAAAATAATAAAACAAGTATGAAACCGCAATTCTCGCGGGATCGGAAAGTCTGTAACAGCTTAAACCCAAACTTGTGTAATGAGAGAGATATAAGTTGTAATGGCAATAGGTGCGCGTCAACCGTGACATGTAAACCAATCGCAACGAAATAAATGTGAAGTATTATTGCTATAATTCTGAATTCACACCTTTCTTTGTTCCTCAAAAATGTTATAACAATATGTTTGTGTTTTCACTCAACATTCAATTATCGAACAGACCTAAATTTCGATATCGATTTTTATATCGAATTTTTATAATTAGTTCCATTACAATAGGAGTCTAATATCAATGATTAGTACCATCAATGTTTTTCTTTAATTGTATCAACATATAAGGCCTGCTTTAATAATGTGTTGTTTTTCATATTTGATAACTGATAAGGTATCGCCATTTATGAATAAATAAAAATAAATAAATAAATAAATTGTATTTCGAGTCTACCCACTCAGGTATATAACTAATTTTCAGTTTCAACATTTCAAAAAAAAAAAAAGTTTCAGATCAACCATGTTTACGATCTAACACCCACACAATGACCCGGCACCTCCACCATTTGTAAAATTCGGGACGAATTTACAGTTGGCTACCCAGCACATCTTAATTGTATCCTCGTTCTAGTTTTTATTGCCTTTTTTCTTTTTCTTTGAATATAAATATTAAATTTGGATATTTTTATATTGAGTTTTAATGCCTATATTTTATACAAATATAGATTTCTTGCAAAATCAGTCCAAGTAAAATCTATTAACGTAATTATAGTGTCAGTGTAATCAGTGTTTCATAATTTTATTTCCACAGCCTCACAGTTGGAAAAAAGTTAAATTTTCCTGATATTTTCGTTGATTTCGTTTTTAATTATCAAGATTGACTGCGATGAGGCTCTAGCGATAAATATCCGAAATGAGTTTTTTTGCGTTGTTGGTACTGCTATGTTTTAAAAAAAATATATTTTCACTGTTAATCTTCAGTTTGTGATGTAGTTTTTAGGTGTCTTTAAAAATGGCAGTGAGAGAAATACAATATTGTGCTTTATACACACGGGTTTCTTGTGTTATATTTTTTCAGTAATTATCAGATTGATACAAAACTTTCCACAATATGTTATGGTCACTTAAATACCGCCTTCTACAGAGTCAAATAACAAAATATTAATCACATGAAATACTAAATAAATAAATTGATTTTTAGAATTTTTGGGTTTGTATAATCTTCAAAATAGCTAAATTTCGGAATAAATTTGTGGCTAATCCACAATAATAATAAGTAAACTTTGACTATAGAAGAGTGACCATACCCTTGCTTGACAACTCGCAATATTGCATATCAATCAGATGGAAACTTGATGCAGGTATAGTTGCTGCTGTGACGAGGGTACAGTTCCGGCATCAACTGTCACTGGTTTAAGTTTAACTATATTTAGACGTTGTCGAACAGACGGCACTAGATTGCAGCACTTGTTAGAGAAGATAGTGCACCAACTTTGACATTTCAAAACAATCTAAAATTAACTAAGTTGGCCATGTCATTGTGACATTTAATGGCAATATTTCCTCATCACCAGACTAAGACAAAGATGAGACGTGGCATTGTCACATCACATTTGGAAGGACAATGGGCGGTCAGCAACTATTGTCCCATTGTCTCATTGTATCATTGTCTCCCGTAGGATTTGACTGTGCGACCTATTTCATGTTTCGAATCCTCGTCTAGCCTTCAAATAAGGTCACTCTTGTGCGTTGTATCTCTGGCACCCATGTACTTCGAACGTCATGTAATAATTCAATGGCTATAAATAGCTAATAAGAACACTTCCATATTTCAATGATCGTCATCACGTAAATTTTCAACTTGTTTTGATTGTTTTAACAATAGCCATCTATAAGATAAAAAGTTTTTTTTTTTTTTTACAAAACGTACTATGACATGTTTTGACAATCTGTATATGGTGAATATATAAAACAAGATGATAAAGTCTCAGCCCATAATAATATCAAGTGAAAATAAACAATTTGATATACAAAGTTGAAGTCAATTACAGTCTTAAATTCTCAACCATGTTCTTGTTATAAATGGCATTATCTTGTTATCCCTATAGATAGTTCCTAAAAATCTAAAAGTTTTACGCGTTCTAGAATTATTAGAAAAAGAAGACAAATATTCTGAATATTGGTCCTTCAGATTTAAAAAGTTTAAAAATGTATTCTTAAAATAACATATATTTTAAAAGTATCAGCCTCATATGTATGATATATCCGAAAATTATTTAATTTAATAAACAGTTTTTCTATGAAGTATGGGAAAGCGTAAAAAAAATGTTTGCTCGTTATTGATAACATGAACTCATTTTATTGCATTTAAAGCAACATTACTTTGGATTGTTATACACTTTGTATACATAATTAACAAATTAAAAGATACAAATTCGTATTTATAAAGCATATTTCATTCTCATCAAAAGGAATTAACTTAACTGAATAGATAACATAATGAAATACATTATGTAGCATATGAAAGAAGTCACCAGTCGTTACTCATTCCATAAGTCATACGATTAAAACATATTTTATTCATTAATCTCCGTTCTTCAAAGCTTAAGTTTAACTTTTTCTACGTCTGATATCACTCGAAATTAGATTTCATATTTTAAAATTTCCTCTGCTGAAAACTGCGACTCTGGAATATATTAGACAATCGCCATGCGACCAAGAAGCGAATAAATCCGACTCCCGGAATTAGCATTGGAAATATATTTGGCTAGGAGAATTATTCAAGACGATCTAGATTCTGAATGTAAAGTATTCGCTGGGGAACTAGTGGTGACAGATGCCACTTAAATATACATTTACTGCTAAACGGAGTCGTATTTGACGGCTTATATGGCATGGTTAGCTGAAACTCGGTTTACTTACCTTCAACAATAATATTTTAATTATTGTACTGTTTCAGTTTCAGCTTACCATTTTTTTTTTATTATAAAAATAATTTTCAAAAAAATAGTTAGCTGAAACTTGGTTTACTTACCTTCAACAATAATTTATCAATTGTTGTGTTATTTTCATACAAAAAATCGAACGTACTTTCTTTATTTTGCGATTTAATCCGTCGGGAAACACTTCCAAAGGTGGAATTAATAATATTTTATACAATCTAAATGTAGAAAAATCCAACTTGACAAAATTTGTTGTTTCTTAAATTTCTGGTTAAAAATCTTCTTGGTTTAGCTAAAGGTCATATAACATAACAAGGATATTTTATTGTCGTATATGGACATTATATTATAATAAAGAAGAATTCTTGAAATGCAATAGTAATATCAGTTACTGTCTACAAGGACAAGGGTATATGGCACAATATAAAAAACACTGAAATAATTAACAATAAACACAAGATTTATGTCAGGTTTTTCGACACGGTATTGACATATTTTGGAGTCACTCGCACGGAATTGTCTCCGGCAAGTATGTCCTTAAACTTTGTCGTTAGCATGTTATTAAAATTGTAATGGAAACATTATCAAACCATAATACATTAATGCACGCAATGGAACACGCCAATAAATTAAATACCTGCAAATTAAAAATATAGCTCCATGATAATCAGAAACAGGTTCTTACTTTCAAGTTTGAAAAAAAAGACAAATGAATGATTGAAGGTACAAGCAGGTATTTGTGGTGAAAATAAAAAAAAATTTGGTGAAAAGTGGTGAATTTGTGTTGAAAATAATTTAACATAAAGGTGAAAGATCTATATCTCTCTCCTCCTTATATAAAAAAAATTGGGTGTGGAATCTTCTAAAGGACTTGCAGATATCAATTAAATGTTGTTATGAGAATTGAGAGGCGGGTATTTGTGATGGAACTAATTTTCATATTTGTTTTTCTTCTGGACGAAAGCGGTGAAATAGTGTTGAACAGTATTTATAATTAACGTTTTAAAGCGATGAAAATTTGTATTTATCGTTAATACCTCCTATGGGTATAGGTAACCTTTGAAATTATATTATGCTAAATGCTATTCTAGAATGTAGTGTTAAATTGATGATGATCATGTGATTGAAAACAGTGAAATACTATCTTGCTTTGCTTTCATTGGTTTAAGTGCAAACAAGTAGAAAAAGTATTCTCATCATTAAAAACAATCCCCCACCAACTGAATGTATTAATCTTGGGTTCATCCTGGCGCTACAAATAGCTGTGGTGGAAGTTCATTGGCAGGCTATGCATCTGCGTCTGCCCGAGGGACGGGGCGGTGGGTTTGACCTCCGTGCTGTCTACTCCCATCTGGGACGGCCGACTGATGAATCTATATCACTGCTGTGAGACTGTTGGCCCACTAGCGGATACTCAGCCATGCCGTGCTATACTCCAGGCCAAGCTAACTTGCTATCTGCTATCTATATCACTGCTGTGAGACTGTTGGCCCACTAGCGGATACTCAGCCATGCCATGCTATACTCCAGGCCAAGCTAACTTGCTATCAGCTATCTATATCACTGCTGTGAGACTGTTGGCCCACTAGCGGATACTCAGCCATGCCATGCTATACTCCAGGCCAAGCTAACTTGCTATCTGCTATCTATATCACTGCTGTGAGACTGTTGTCCCACTAGCGGATACTCAGCCATGCCGTGCTATACTCCAGGCCAAGCTAACCTGCTATCTGCTATCTATATCACTGCTGTGAGACTGTTTTTCCCACTAGCGACTCACCTGCCTGCTATACTCCCGGCCAAGCTAACTTGCTATCTGCTATCTATACCTGCTGTGGACGTTGTCCCACTACGGAAATCAGCCTGCCGTCTATACTCCAGGCCAAGCTTAAAATGCTATCGCTATCATATCCTCTGGGGAGACTGTTTCCCACTAGCGGATACTCAGCCCCTGCCGTGCTTTTACTCCAGGGAAGCTAAATTTCTATCTGCATCTATATCACTGCTGTGAGACTGTTGGCCCACTACGGTACTCAGCAAAGCCGTGTATACTCCAAACTAAACTAAATTGCTATCTCTATCTAAATCCGCTGTGAGACTGTTTTTCCCCCTAGCGGATACCAGCCCTGCCGTGTATCTCCGGCCAAGCTAACTTCTATCTGCTATCTATATCATGCTGTGAACTGTTGTCCCACCTAGCGGGTACTCGCCTGCCTGCAAAACTCCAGGCCAAACTAAAATTGCTATCTGCTATCTTATCACTGCTGTGAACTGTTGTCCCCTAGCGGATACCAGCCTGCCTGCATACTCCCGGGCCCAAACTAACTTGCTACTGCTATCTATTCACGGGTTTGGACTGTTTTCCCCTACGGTTCGCCTGCCCCGCCCCATAAATCCAGGCCAACTAACGCTATTGCTATCTATATCCTGCTGTGAGACTGTTTTTCCCACTAGCGGATACTCCCATGCCTGCTTACTCCCGGCCAAAATAAATTGCTATCTGCTATCTTTTCACTGCTTGAGACTGTTTTTTCCCACTACGGAACCACCTGCATGCTATACTCCCGCAAGCTAATTTTTATCTGCTACTATATCACTGCTGTGAACTGTTGTCCCCCTAGCGGATAAATCACCCTGCCCTGCTATAAATCCAGGGGAACTAACTTGCTATCTGCATCTATTCACGCTGTAGACTGTTTCCCACTACGGATCTCAGCCTGCCGTGCTTACTCAGGCCCAAACAACTTGCTACTCTTCTATTCACTGCTGTAAAAAGTTGTCCCCCTAGCGGATACTCAGCCATGCCTTATACTCCAGGCAAGCTAACTTGCTATCGCTATCTATATACTGCTGTGAACTGTTGTCCCCCCACGAACTCCAGCAGCCATGCTATACTCCGGCAAACAACTGCTTCTGCTATCTAATCACTGCTGTGGCTGTTTGTCCCACAGCGGATACTCAGCCATGCCTGCTTACCCGCCCAACTAACTTGGGTATCTGTTTATTCCTGCTGTGGACTGTTGTCCCACTAGCGGGAAATCACCCTGCCTGTATACTCCAGGCAAGCTAAATTGCTATCTGCTATCTATTCATGCTGTGAGACTGTTGTCCCCCTACGATACTCAGCCATGCCGGGGATACTCCCCGGGAAAATAACTTTCTATCTGCTACTATATCCTGCTGTGAACTGTTTTCCCCTGCGGGTCTCACCATCCTGCTATACTCCAGGCCCAACTAACTTGCTATCTGCATCATATCACTGCTGTGGACTGTTTGTCCCCTACGGATACTCACCCCTGCCTGCTATATCCCGCCAAACTAACTTTCTATCTGCTATCATTCCGCTTGAACTTTGTCCCCCTACGGATACTCAGCCTGCCTGCTATATCCAGGGGCCAGCAATCTACTGCTTCTATATCACTGTGTGAGACTGTTTCCCACTAGCGGATATCACCAGCCATGCATTCCAGGGCAAAACGCACCATCAACAGGGGGGGGAGATGTAAGGGGAACCACCATGGGAAAAAGGGCCAAGAAACCATCGCAAAACGCGGAGATGGCCCAAAGGGGAAAGCCCTCCGGAACCCGGCCAACAACGACCCGCACAAACCGGGCGGAGAGGCCAAGCGGAACTCCGGGGCCTAAAACCCCAGGGCCAAAACGCTTCCGGGAAACCCCCGCGGGAGACGGGGCCCGGGGGAAAATCCCCCCCGGGAAACCCCGGCCCCGCTAACTTGCTATCTGCTATTTATCCTGCTGTGAGATTTTTTCCCCTAGCGATACTCCCAATTCCGGCTATACTCCAGGGACTAAATTTCATCTGCTACTATTCACTGCTTGGACTGTTGTCCCCAGCGGGCTCAGCTGCCTGTATACTCCAGGCTAACTAAAATTGCTATCTGCTATCTATATAAATGCGTGAGACTGTTGTCCCCTAGGGTACCACCATGGTGTATACTCCGGCCAAGCTAAATTTCTATCTGCTATCTATTCACGCTTGAGACTGTTGGCCCCTAGCGGATACCAGCCCTCCCTGCTATACCCAGGCCCCAACTTTCTATCGCATCTATTTACGCGTGAGACGTTTTTCCACTGCGGAACCCACATGCCTGTAACCCGGCAAACTAAATTGCTATCTTTACTATATCCTGCGTGGACGTTTCCCACTAGCGGATCTCAGCCATGCCGGGTATACTCCCGGGAAACTAAATTTCTTCTGCTACATATCACTGCTTTGAACTGTTGTCCCACTACGGATACTCGCCTGCCTGCTATTCCAGGGCCAAGCTAACTTGCTACTGTATCTATATCACGCTGTGAGCCCGTTGTCCACTAGCGGATCTCAGATGCCTCTATACTCCGCAACTAAATTTCTACTTCTACTTTCACTGCTGTGAGACTGTTTTTCCCACTCGGGTACTCAGCCCTGCCCGGGTATACCCAGGCCAAAACTAACTTGCTACTGCTATCTATATCACTGCTGTGAGCTGTTGCCCACAGCGGATACTCAGAGCTGTATACCCGGGGAAGCTAACCTTTCTATCTGCTATCTAACACTGCTGTGAACTGTTGTCCCTACGGTACTCAGCCCCTCCCTTATACCCAGGCCCGCACTTGCTATCTGCATCTATATCACTGCGTGAACTGTTTTCCCCTAGCGGATACCAGCCCCTGCCTGTATCTCCGGCTAAGCTAACTTGCTTCTGCTATTATATCCGCTGTGGCTTTGCCCACTAGCGGGTACCCCGCCATGCCGCTATACTCCAGGCAAGCTAACTCTATCTGCTATCTTATCACTGCTGTGAGCTGTTGTCCCACAGCGGATACTAGCCTGCCTCTATACTCCAGGCCAAGCTAAATTTCTATCTGCTATCTATATCACTGCGTGAGACTGTTGTCCACTAGCGGATACTCGCCCTGCCTGCTAATCCAGGGCCAAGCTAACTTCTATCTGCTATCTATATCCTGCTGTGAGACTGTTGTCCCCTACGGGTACCCCATGCCTTATACTCCGGCCAAACTAATTTCTACTGCTTCTATACACTGCTGTGGGCTGTTTTCCCCTAGCGGATCTCAGCCATGCCTGCTATACTCCCCGGCCAAGCTAAAGCTATCTGCTATCTATATCACTTGGGGGGGTTTAGCTGTTGTCCCCCTAGCGGATACTCAGCCCTGCCCCCTATCTCCAGGCCAAGCTAACTTCTATTGCTATTATACACTCTGTAGACGTTGTCCCACTAGCGGATAACCCCCAGCCATGCTATAAATCCAGGGCCAAACTACTTTCACTGCTATTATATCCTGCTTGAGACTTTTCCCACTAGCGGATACTCGCCCTGCCCTGCTAACTCCAGGCCGCTAACTTTCATTCTATCTATTCACTGCTGTAAAATGTTGTCCCACACGGGTATCGCCATGCCTGTATCTCCGGGAAGCTAACTTTTCTATCGCTATCTATATCACTGCTGTGGACTGTTTTTCCCACTAGCGGGTCTCGCCATGCCCTGCTAACTCCAGGGAAGCAAATTGTATTTCTATTATTCACTGCTGTGAGATGTTGTCCCACTACGGATCTCACCAGCCGGTAACTCCCCGCGCTAACTTCTACTCTACTATTCACTGCTGTGAGACTGTTGTCCCCATACGGATACTCACCAGCCTGCTATAACTCCGGCAAGCTAACTTTTCTACTGCTATCTATATCACTGCTGTGAACTGTTGTCCCACTAGCGGATACTCAGCCATGCCTGCTATACTCCAGGGAAGCTAAATTTCTATCTCTATCTATATCCTGCTTGAGACTGTTGTCCCCTAGCGGATACTCAGCCAGCCTGCTATATCCCCGGCAAAACTAACTTGCTATCTGTATCTATTCACTCTTAACTGTTTCCCCCTAGCGGATACTCAGCCATGCCTGCTAACTCCCGCCAAACAACCTGCTTCTCTATCTTATCACTGCTGGAGACTGTTGTCCCACTACGGATCTCACCATGCCTGCATCTCCAGGCCCCCCCAAGCTAACTTCTATCTGCTATCTTATCACTGCTGTGAACTGTTTCCCCCCTGGGGATACTCATATGCCTGCTTACTCCAGGCCAAGCTAACTGCTATCTGCTACTATACACTGCTGTAACTGTTGTCCACTAGCGGATACTCACCATCTGCTATACTCCGGCAACTAACTTGCTATCTGTACTAAATCATGCTTGAGACTGTTTTTCCCACTAGCGGTACTCCCCATCCTGGGTATACTCCAGAAGCTAAATGCTTCTGCTATTTTATCACGCTGTAGACTGTTGTCCCATAGCGGAACTCAGGGCCCTGCCTGCTAACTCCGGCAAGCTAACTTCTATCTGTTCTATATTCCCGCTGTGAGACTGTTGTCCCCCTAGCGGATACTCAGCCCCCCCAACCCCCCCCCCCCAGCCGGGGGGCCCCTATACCTCCAATACCCAGGACTAACTTCTATCTGCTATCTATATACTGCTGTGAGACTGTTGTCCCCTAGCGGTACTAGCCATGCGCTATACTCCCGCCCAAACTAACTTGCTATCTGCTATCTATTTCCTGCTGTAAACTGTTGTCCCCCTGCGGATACTCAGCCTGCCGGCTATCTCCAGGCCAGCTAACTTTCTACCCGCTATCTATTACTGCTGTGAGCGTTTTTTCCCCCTAGCGGGTACTCCCCATCCTGCTATACTCCGGCCAACTAACTTTCTATCTGCTATCTATATCACTGCTTGAGATTTGTCCCCCAGCGGATACTCACCTGCCGTGCTATCTCCAGGCCAAAGGGGTTTGATTTTTTGTTGAATTTTTGGAATTTCCGAACCCCCCGAATTGTTTGTTTTTCACCTTCTTTTTCCCCCAAAAGGATTTCAATTTTTAAACCAAAATTTTTTTTTTTTCCACGTTAATTTTTTTTCCCACGAAAAAATATTCAAATACCTTTTACTTATAATGTTTGTGAAAAGGGTTTTATCATTTTTCCCATTAAGTTGAACTTTCTTTCGTGTTGAGTTTTAGGAAAATGGGATTTTTGAATTTTAAATTTCTTCTTTCTTTTTTTTATTTTGATAACCATTTTTATTTTGGATTTGTGTTATTTTAATTTTTAATTTTTATTTGTTTTTAAATATATAATTTAATTTTAAAGAAAAACTTAAAATTAAAATGTGTTTTGGATTTGCCTTGGGGAAAAATCACATTTTTTTAAAATAAAAATAAATCATTGTAAAACACTTTTTTAAATTTGTATACAAAATCCCATTTTTACCCCTTTTTTATCCATCATACAATTTTAAAGTTTACACGAAAACATCTTACTCGAAATCAAGTTTAAACCCAAATTTTTTTTTTACCCAATATTGCGTGAGACCCCGTTCCCCAAAGAATTAAATATTGTTTGAATAGCATTATTTTATTTTTTATTTATTGAATTATTGAATTTTTCATTGCCATGCGAGATGGCCATTGTAGGGCACAATGCTCTCTTTAGCCTTTTGGGGAAGTTGGGAAAGGAATTTATTTTGTTGGAGTGGGATATTTAAAAAAATTTCAATACCATATTTTATTTAGATAATAGTGTACGTCTTGATCGTACCTTACGTAAACTCGATACTTATATTACTTCAGATTTTTACATTACCATGAAAATACTTACAAATTTAGATTTTTCAGTGCAATAGTTTGATTAAAAACAAATTTATTAATACTAAAATGCCACATGTTATGCGAGATTTTTTTACATTGTCTCTTGGTTCTTTTTCTTCACGCCTACATTACACCCTAGCAGCACTTCCCACCCCTGGATGATATGGGAGTAGATTTCCTGTGTTTTCCAACCCAACACATTGTGCACAGTCTATACGAACCCATGTTACACAGGACGCTACAAACACATACACACACACCAGGCGCAGTAATAAACAACTCAATAAAACAACCATCTGATGGTGAGGAATCACATTATTGTACATTGCAAACAACATTGCAAACATGTACACACATGTACTGACTATTCCGCTTTGAAGAGCTTTTAGCGGGTTGGGAGTTGTATGTTAAACAGGGAATGGCAAACATGTGGGGCTGTTTCGTGTAGCACGACGATTTTCTATAAAATGTTTTGGTTCCTTTAATTTGATTACATAAACATTAAAAAAGTATGATGATTTTTGTAAAAAAAGTTAGAAATTCACAAACATCTAACATCATAAAATATCTTCAAGATAAGATAATCATGTTTTCAGGTGGCTTAAATATGTATGGGTCACGCAAGTTCGGCATAGCCTATAGTGAAAGTTTGTTGAAGAGTGTTAATAATATACGAGTTGCTCTTTGGCCCCTGGTTCATGTACATCTTTCCAATTCTGATATCCCCGGGTTCGAATTCCACATCCGGCAGAAGATTTATCTTAAATTTCTTCTTCTTCTTCTTCTTCTTCTTCTTCTTCTTCTTCTTCTTCTTCTTCTTCTTCTTCTTCTTCTTCTTCTTCTTCTTCTTCTTCTTCTTCTTCTTCTTCTTCTTCTTCTTCTTCTTCTTCTTCTTCTTCTTCTTCTTCTTCTTCTTCTTCTTCTTCTTCTTCTTCTGTCACCCGCGGGTGGATCGCGATTTCTGGTTGGCCGTTAGAGTAGGATTCAGCCTAGATTGAACGACCTTCAAAGTTGCATTTGTTTAAATCGGCATAACCAACACAGGAAAAATAAAATTGCTAGCATCATTTTTTTACTCCGTGCGCTGCGTGCGTGTGGCGAGGTGACGAACTAGGTGTATGTCAACAGACCATTCCAAACGTTGGAGGTTATGTTTCATTAGGATACTGTCATTGCGTGTTATGTTTTGTCACTGAGTTCTTTTGGATATTAAAATTCTTTGTCTTATATTATTGTTATTTTATATTAATCATCACAATTCTATTTGCATAAAAATTGAACTAGACCCTAGGGCAAGGATACTATTATACACTTCGTTCTAGCCTAGCCTAGGGCCAGGCCCAAGGATACTAATATATTTACGTTGGCTAGGCCTAGTCTATGCAATTTCTCTTTGGCGGTTGGTGGGTGGGGGGGGCAAAAGCCTAGGCCTAGCAAAGGCCTAGCTTCAACATGCAGCCTATCTATGATGCAGGCTAGGCTAGCTTGATCTAGTCCTACATTGATAAAACCGGGAAATTCTTGTGATATGTGTTCAATTTGGGGAAATTAGGCCTAGCCTAGGGCTACGCGTAGCCTAGCATCGGCCCAACCCAGGTAGTGTAGCCTAGGCCTAGGCCTAGTATTTATAGCCCTACCTCCAAAAGGAATATTAAAAGTATTTTTTCTAAACTATAACCGTTGTCTTGTACGTATTTACTGTTTAGGTACCTAGGCCCTACCTAATTGGTTGGCTTACTAGACTGTTTTTTTTCCCCGCGGGCCCTAAAGACCTACTTTACTTCAACATAAGACAATTGATAGACGTACTCATTTCATCAATACTTAGGCTAGGCCTACATAACATTAAAATATTATTAATTAATAATTAGTCAAGCCCAGAACTCAGAAGAGCAACCAAGTAAAGAAATTAGTCAGAAACAAGGATTAAAGCAGACGACGTAGGCTAGGGCCTATCTGTGCTGAACAGACGACAGGCCTTTAGTAATATTTTAGCTGATTGTATGAAAGTGGTATTGGGAAGATCGCTCATTGGTCAATAAAATAAAACCATTGTTGTCAACTGTGAAAACGAATAATGACTCGACATTTGTTTGTTATTTATTACTTTTAATGAATTTGAACGTCCAGATTACATTAAATTAATCTTGTAAACAATAATTTAGTATTTTTATATAATAATGCACCGTGTATAATTCATTATTTTTTTTAAAGTACATTTTCAATTAGACCTCTAATTTTGTTCTAGTGGTTCACATGAAAAATGGCCGCCGAACAGTGTCAAAAGGTCATTCAAAGTTTGTGTGAATCCTACTCTAGCTCGCGCGTTGAAGCCGTCGGCGCTGTCGGCGGCGAGAGGGTTGGCTATTCAAGTCCCCCACTGAAAACAGTAACTGCATGGACTCTAACTAAACACGAAGTTATACATTTGTTTTAATGTTATTTGTGAACAGATGAGCTTCAAGACAAATTTAATACAAATTAAAATACATTTAAATTAAAATTCGTTTTATTTTAAATATACTCATATTTAGGTAAGAGACAAATTATTAGGGTTGACTACTAACAAATGGCATACAAAATCATGGAAGGTTTGTTTTAATAAAGCAAAGAACAATTGAAATAAATCTTTGAAGTTGTGCTTATTTTAACCATTGTTTTATTAAGTGATCCTTGAATATATCTCTATCTCAACACAATATTCAAGTAACTACATGAGTTATTTAGTTCTAGCAATAAACTTCAATGAATGAAACATTGATCATTAAATGACAAACTACATTTTCATTTTAAAGAAGACCTATAGATTATATCACGTCATTAAAACGCGCCTCGAGCAGTCAACAAACTTTGTTTCACCAAGAACTAACAGCGTTTGCATCCTGTATGTAGCGCCATCGCACGGACACGTACTTAACACAAGATGGCGGCCGAAGTCTGGTCGAGTGAGTCACGAGGGAGTCTTCAAAACAGTACTCTACCTTCGCCGCAAACAAAATTAAACATCCCAGTTTTTTACTGAGGTCAGCGGGAGTTTGCACGTGCGGTAACACTACCCTTCCTGATTCACCCCTTGGATTTGACCTGCACTGCAGCGAGGGAGTATAACTTGCTTATACAGTGGAATAATGAAATAATGGTGTTTGTGTTTTCATCTTCTCATCTGTCATGTTTGTTGAAACCACACGGAGCAAAGATGTGTGTATGGTTTTCATAAAGGTGGAATATATGCAAATTATCAAACAGAGAATTCTAAACAGATATTATACTAATGGGGGTAGAGGATCCATATATCTTGGTTAGAGAGTTAAAGCAATTCTAAAACCAAACTGAAATATTTGCCACTGAGTAGGAATAGGGTATTTCATCGATTTCTTTTTCCAGTAACTTACGGGCAATTTGCTGAAGTGTCTTCTGACCTATCCTGAATAAACCTAAATAAAAGTGATTATTAAATATATTTTAATATCGCACATTATGAACCCATTTAAATTTATATTATATCTCCTGTAATAATTTTGATCAATTCATGACAAATTGTTTAAATAGAGGCGTCATATGATGCCACTTATATTTTAATTATATTTAATGAGATAAAATAAAAATTTTGTGCCACCAATGCATAGAATACACAAGTGATGCCGTTTAGTACTTCTGAAAAAATCCGCTAGGTGGCAGCACGTGACGGGACAAGGAATTGAGCTGTTCTTTTGGCCACGCCCCCAATATTCATTGTTGACAAAATGCCACATGTTTTTTGCATAATTAGTCACGTCATTCGACCGAATATAAAGGCACAATAAATTATTTATTTTTTAAACACACTTATAATTAATATTGTTGATGTAGATCTAAAAAGTTTTAAAAATTTACAGCTAAATATGGATGATAAATATGTGGCATCATTTGATGACACTATGCACTTAGGGTTGAATGTTATTTTGAGGTTATTGTTTGTTTTTGCCATTGTTTGCAAAATATTTTAAAGCTATGCAACTAAATCATAATATTTTACTTTTAAGTATTTTTTATCCCAAATGTAGTCTACAATTATTGTAAAACGTGTTCTCCCATACGGTAATGAGGCTGTTAATTAGTTGACTAGATGATGTATAGTAATTAATAATTTGTAAGATTGTTAACTTCAATATACCCATAATTATTTGGCATTCTTTGTTTATAAATTCCTAAGGCTATTTTTTGTATTTTGGCCCTAATCACATAATCATCTACTATAATCACAATTTTATATTATTTTATTGATTAGATATGTAAAATTATACTTTTTTTCAAATTGCTTTGTTTAAAATGTCATAAACTGACATAATTCCTACATAAAATACTAATTCAAATCTATATGTAAGATTTTGTTGTATGCTCCGATTATTCCGTTGTTGCATAGTGTACACATATGTGCCATTTATTTCCGAGGCCGAATGTACCCCAAAAAATTAATTTTGAATTTTTTCAATAATTTTAGTATATTTTATTTTTCCCTGAGTACTTAATAATTATTCTAAGAAATTGGAAAAATCATGCATGAAGAGGGTTAAATAAATATTACACAAAATATTTACAAAAAAAAAAATTACACATAATACACATATGTTAACTGATGTAATATTAGTTATTCAATTGAGATAAATCATGAAATACACCCTGGAACAATCATCTGAAATACCTGGAAACTAAATTCATATTTAGACATTTAATATTTCTATTAAAGAGTTTTATACTTCATTTTTAAAGCAAACGAACATCTAGAAAAATAAACTATTTTGTCGACTTTAAATCTAGAATTGTACATTTAACTCCTAAACTGTATTTATCTGGTTACTATCTTATTGCTGTCTGTTGTGACATAGATGTCAGTCATAAGAACGCATTTGTTATTGTAACCGAAAAGCTAATTCGCGTCCCTTTATAAATATTATTTCAAGTCATATTTTGATTATTCCCAAATTTCATCAATATAAGAAAAGAATTTAAAAAACCTTTGTAATATATTTTAATATCACTGAAAGAGATTTCATCCCGAACTTTTATACCCGGCACACATTATTCAGAAGCAATCATATATAAGGGGTATTGTGATTCGAATGGCTTCAGGATTTATTTAATATTTCCAAACAAAAAATCAATCTTTCTTTATACTTGGCCCTATCATTTGCCCGTTTCAATTTCCTCGAAATATATTTCACTTCTTTCACTTCTCACACCTGTCCCTTTGATGTTGTTATTTTGATCGACAAAAAACAATTTCAACAGAATGCCAGTGAATAGAATTGTGAAATCATGCACGCATTTTAAATAACTCACAAACGGTCGTATATGCGATCTGACGAATTTCATAACGATTCACACTAACTGTTATTTACGCTCAAAGAATACAACAACGTCAAATTTAGTCGCGTGTGTCAAGAACAAAAAATAAAATTATTTCTCAATTAAGTTTAATTAGTCAAAATTAGCAACTTGTGAGTGATTAATAGTGGAAGCCTAGTGCAACAGTTAGCCGCTGATTTAAATTAGGAATATACTTTAACTTTGGATCCTTGTTTGTGGTTTGTTCGTAGATAGAGAAGCGCTAGGAAATTTGAGTTGGTAATTAAACGTACAGACTAGACCCTTGCATAGCACGTATTCACCCGTCGTTTTGTTGGTTGGCGCAACTTATACTAGAGTGCTGTGCTGTGCTGTGTGATATAATATGAATAATAACTAATAATAAAAGTAAAATTAATAAAAATAAGTTCGAGTACAAAATCAAGCACAATAATAAACTACTGTTAAAGCAAACTTTGAAATAATAATATTACAACTATATATATATATATTGTGATTCAACAATTATTAGATAGGCCTATCACATAACTATTCAAATATCACATTATTAAAAAATTAATGTGAAGCGAATGAACAAAGATGAATAAAAATATAATCAAGATAAAGACACCAGAAAATCATAGTGTTTTTGAAATTTGCACTTAAAAGTAGGATCTGCAATATATTAACACACTCTTTAGCGCCTAGTTTCACGATACAACAATGCATTAACTTCCCATAAACTAAATTGAGTTTTGTATTATCTAAAGAAATCACTAACAATGACGTAATGCACAATAAGATTGATTGATTGATTGGATATTGCTTAACGTCTCATATTTATGCACTTTGGCTAATCAAGACGATGAGTTGTGATAAATGAGGATGAAGTATGAACAGAAGGGAGGAGAGGAAACCCGGTACCGGCACGTAGCCTACTCCTTTCGAAAAGTACCAAGAGGAAAAACGGCTTAACGTCCCATCCGAAAGGACGATGTAACTTTGACAGCTATATAGGTTCCTCCACTAACCCGGACTGCCGAGCAGACGTCGAGGAGAACGAAGCCGTTACACTAGCTTTCGAACCCTCCATCTGCTCTAACCAGCGGTATACGTGAGTTTCAGGGCAGAGAGCGTTCACCTACTCTTCCCCTTAACACGCCCGATTCTGCTTAACTTCGGTGTTCGAGTGGGAACCGGTTAAACGAGCTCGGCTAAACCGCTGGCTACAATAAAATAAGAGTAGCCTATACTTTTCCATCAATGTATATAGCAATAATTGCTATATGCGTTTTTTCCAAAAACAATATTTGTCCAAAAAACACATTTTGCAGGAGATCAATTAAACTTCATACCATCCGCAATAAATGTATTAAAATTCTAATTTTTAGTTTTAACTGTGTATCTTGATGATAGTTTTTATTTCTGCTGTGACATTTGGTTCTAGTATTTCCCAGAAAGCCAAAAAAGCCAAACAACCTTTTAAGATAGGTTGTTTTTGTAAAATATTTTGAAAAAGTATAATTTTTTCTTTTTTTTAGTGTTCTAGAAAGCTCTATAGGATATATAGGATGTATATAATATAGTTCCACATTGAACATCTGGACAGCTTTCACCTAAATGCACCGCCTTTAATGTAAAAAAAAATCAATGGACATAAGTAGTTTTTGTAAAAAAAAATTAGTTTTTCAATCTTTAACGTGTGACATAGGTTGTTTTTGCCAAAACTTTTATAATATGATTATTCCCAGTAAAAATACGAATTTTTGATAGTATGGGTTTGAAATCGGTAATTCTGGACAAAGGTTGTTTTTGGAAAAAACGCCTCATTCCGAATGAAATTATCAATCTTTACCATATGCCACCAATATCATGTATGAAGACGATATTCACAATATTGTATGTCCGCCCAAGAAACGATACTTTACTAAGTATAAAACGTAAGCCTATTACAGTATGACGTGTTTTCGTTTACGCCATTTGGTGTGCATTCATATACACGCTCATGTTGTATGCAATGTCATACAGGACCGCGTTAACATTTCGGTATTCCCAACGCCCTGTTTATAGAATGCTCTAATGTGCACCAAACATATAATATTATAATTATTGGTGAGTGTAACTTTCAGCCATAAAGGCCTAACTACGATTCATGAATAATGTAAAGCGAATGCATTGCAGCAACTATAATGCGTAGGATAATATGTGCACGCTTTGAACATTGCCACATGCACGTGAGAGACTAAATCGGGTGGATTTCTATGTTATCCTGCTTTTCATGGTTGGTCGTTCTTTATTAAGTAGAATTCTGCGATTTACTGCCATTAACAGGGATTGACCGAGTACACTAACTAGTGCCTGTATGGGTCTGTATCTGAAGGCAAAAGTGGGTCAACCGTTTACACTCTAAAGCGGGCGTTACTAAGCTAAAGAAAGCAATATGTCATAACCTTCACCCATTCATCCACAAACCCCTTGAATCACACACTCACTTGACATTTTCTATACCCACAATGATTTTCTTACAAGTGTTTCCACTTCAAGTCATAGTTTGTACTAATAGCTTTACTTTCTCACTAGTTTGATTTATATTTAGTATAAATATTATAAAGAAACGGTTTAATTTTATCAACATCATCACATTTTAGTTGAGCCTTTTTGTTTTGTTAATTCTGCACTACGTAAAATTACCAATGTTGCATTTGAATCAAATAATCAAATAACTAATTCTCATAGATACTCGCATAAAATTCAATACTGGCTATAATTGGCCAATCGGAAAAGTGCGAGATGCTTTGCATACTTTCAAGTCTCGTACTGGCCGTGAACCTCCCGGAGAAAATCTCGAAGTCTCATTTTCCAAGTCGATGAAGTAGTTACCACCCCCCCCCCCCCCCCCCCCCGCCCCGCCAGCCAAGTAGTTTCGTCTGCCACAGCTTCCCATGTAAACGAGACTCTACTTGGGGCAATGCCCTCTAGATGGCATCAGTTGCAATCCACCGACACTTAGCCACTAGATTAATAGGGCGGCGGCAGGGTTAAACCGCTCCAACTGCTCCTAGATACACAACAACAGCAACAACGAGATTCAAGGACCTTGAGTTGGTGTATTCGATAAATCCAATACTTCTTGCTTCCAATATGTAAGATAATTTTATTATCACTTCTATTGAGTTGATTTCAAGACTCAAAAGTGTTTAAACAGATCGTTTCCTAATGTAGATTCGACCATTTTGAAATAAAATGCTTGCGTATTTTAAATTTCTATTAACTTTCGATTCTCAATTTTCAATATTTATTATGAACAAGTATGTACATAATTATTTCATCATAATAAATCAAAAAGGCAAAAATAAATTTCGTTGCATGTCTTTTTAACATTTTAAGCAAACGAACTTAACATTTTAATGTTTTTTTTTCATATTATTTCTTAAAGTCCAATAAAGAAAACAATTAAATTAAAACACAATTTATTAGATGAGCTCGTTAGTTGCTTTGTATTGATTAGTACGCTTAACCTATGTAGAAATCCAATTCAGATTGACTAGCCATTAAATTATAGAATGAAAATTAATCCAGAAATTAAAAAATACATATCAGCGGTCAATGAAATACGGTCTCCCAATTGCCGGTCGGGTGCTTTACCCCTAAGCTATACCGAGACGGTTAACTTAATTACATCTTGATTGTTTGGTGCATTGTAGATTATGTAATTTCTGGGTTAATTTCCATAAAAACAATTACACCTACGGGAGTGTTTCCTGGTTATGTTATAGTGTTCCATTTTTCTTTTTTCTTTTTTTTTCTTTCCTTTTTCTTTTCTTTTTTCTTTTCTTTTCATTCCCCACCCCCTTATTTTATATATTCGATTCATTCATAAATTGCATTTAATATCCTTTTTATTTGTTATCAAATTTGTTGAGTATTTAATGCATTGTTGTAATATTACTATTTCAAATAGTAACCACATCAAATATTTACTCAAATGTTGTTCATTGTTGTGTCTGCATCTATGTAATTAAGTTTATTTAGTTGTCCTCCTTTGTAAATCAGTTTTTATAACTGAATAGGATAGACGTTAAATAAATAAATAAATAAATAAATAAATAAATAAATAAATAAAATAATGAAATTGAGAAATTGAATTATATGTTTCATGTTCTCGAGATTCTCTGCTAGCCGCGAGTTTCATCTTAACTCCAATGCGATCAGTATAAAACACTAAATACAGGTTACACTAAATAATTCCATGTATTTCGTTTTGTGGTATTATCTTTAACAGCAAGTTTACATTAAGCGATTCGGAAGTTATTGCAATGTGATTGGTTAAACTCTTGAAAGTTAGTCCTATCTGTAAAGTAGATCTTACTTATAGCACCAACTGAGTTGTGTCGTTATAGTCTTGTTAGCGCCTCTGCTTCCAAAATTGAATGTCCAGAGTTCGATTCCCACTCTAGACTGGAGTTTTTTAACTTCTGATGTGGACTTAAGTCCACAAAATTTGGATTTGGAATGTGTAAACGGTGACTTTGGAGCCGTCCTAGCAACGAGCCACATAATAAATTCTAAGGTTGTTCCGATCAGCCTTGTTGATTCTGGTGCTGTTCGCGAGTGTAATCGTGTCCAGCTTGATTGATCGGTGTTTCCAACTTAAATATGCTCGCCTCTAGTTGGTCCTTGTTTGCTCTTCGATGGTATTGGCGCCTACATGGTTGGCTTGGTTGGCTTTAAATTAAATGTTTCCCTGTGACTGAGTGGGTAGACTTTTAATACGAATTTACTTTTTATTTATTTTTATTTATACTATCTTCACAAGATTAGCATATCCATGCATATCAATCAACATACGGCAAGTGCACAACACAGCACAGCACAGCACACATGCAATTACTTTCTTGCTGCAACAGTATAACTTATTTCCATTACGATAACCTCGTTGCAAGTTGTGCTGGTGAAGGCAGCTAAGTCATCGCGATAAAAAGCTGGTCGTCCCTACTGGGAACGTTCCAGGATTATGCGACATGCTGATCCGGGAGTTTCCGAGTCATCAATCATGATTGGTGAATCGATAAGCCATGTTGTGTGAATATAAGAAGAAATGTCTTATATACAGAAGGCTCTCTAAGACTCTCGTAAGATTGCTGATAAGAAAAGGCGTTGGACTTTTATACATTTTTCCTCGGCACTAGTTTCATAAGAGCAATGCTCTTGTCAAAAATACAAATCACAACTTCGCTCCCTTTAAGGTGCTCCCATAAAATCAAATAAAAGAACGCGGTTCTCATTATTGTATGTTTTCGCGCAGCAAATGTTAATTGACAGATTATTAAGCATAAATAAAATAAATTAATTGTATTTAGAGTAGATTTAAAAGTAAAAGTAAGTTAAAGTTAAAAAGTTAAAGTAGATTTAGCCAATCCTGTAGGTGCCAACACAATCAATGAGCAAACAATGAACAAGTAGATACCGCAAATAACATTTTTACTTATTTATAAACAACTATGTTTATCATGATTTTCATAAATTTTCTTTGTAAAAAGATAACCGTTTTATTATACTCATAGAATTATTATTTAGAAGAAGGAACGATACACTGTTACTTGTAGAAGTGCCATATGGACAGGAGTTTATCCAGTGAACAACATATTACAAAATTGTTGGTAATGTTTAATATATTTTAGGTGTTACGTTTAAAAACACTAGCACAACATTACTAGTATCGAAAATTCAGGACTGTTTTACACATCAGCGTAAAAATTTGTTGAGGTAATTACCAACAGTGAGTCTATTCACGTTCTCGCCCTTCGCCGTCTGTGAAAACACATAAACAAGGAACACTAAATCATCTTCATAATTAATAAATTTTATATTAATAATTTCCTTCGAAGTTATATCTTCTTATTCCACTTTCATATCAATGAGTTATGGAGAGATTCAACATTCTAGAATAACATTTGTATCTCGAGTTATATTTTCATATTTCCACAAGAGCAAGGAAGTTCCTCTTTAACATGGGACGCAGAGGCACAGACATTACGAAAAATGAAATAATCCCCTTAAATGTTGTTCATTTCACATTGCAGCCAGGGAAGGCTTCAGATATACAGACATATCGTGCCTTGCGTAACAGCTGGCCACTTTCTTTCCGGGCATAATGGTTCACTTTAAGCTTACGCAAGCCGTTGTATTTTTGCCTGAATAAGCAACAAACACTGTCTAGGTTATTAATATAATCACCATGAGATTTGGAAGCAAACGTAGATATAACATAAATAACTTGAAGCGTCCTGCGAGTGTTGCTAGTTATTTTAAATGATATTAGGGCTGTACGCCCAACAGACAACGGTCAGATCATATAAATTATCAATTTAAATTCAACATAATTTTCATCTTAGATGAAGATGAGTAATTATTGTGAAGTGTTTTAATTCATTATAAGCAGGTAAAAGAAGAAGAAAGAGAAATTTATAACAAAATGCCCCATATAGTTGCCTCTTCAAAGATATTTAGGCTGGTTGTCGCCCGTTCACGGTCAAAACACACGGCACGGAATATATATTTTGTCTCTAGTCAGTTTATCAATTAATACACACTTTAGTATGTCATTACCTTGAGACTTTTCTGCTCTTTCTCCTGAACAATGTAGTTTTTACGTACAACGTATAATTTTGTTTTAAAAGTGCAAAATCTTTGTTTTTTATTAAACAAAACGCGTTCCAAAGTTTTTGCATTTTCAAATAAAAATTATGAGTTGTACGCAAAAGCTACATTGTTCACGAGAAAGAGCAGAAAATTTTCTAGGTAATGACATACAAAAGTGTTTTTTTTTTTACAATTGATAAATGACTAGAAACAGTTATATTTTCCGTGGCGTGTCTTTTGGCCGCGAACGGCTTCAAAAGCATATGACTACTTAGGACAAAATGAATTTTGATTAATTTCTCACAAATTTAGTAACAACATTTACCAATTACCACAATTCGATGACGCAAAACAAGAATATTCCTCTCACTCTGACAAATGTGTCTTCAACAAACCTTTGGTCAAAAATGAAATGTAACTTAAAACATTTCAACCGTCCATTCCATTTCTGTGTTTGTATTGTGGCGACTCTTCGTGGTCGATAAAGAAAATAACAAACATTATATTTTCTTTTATATCATCTTACTCTCTGATGCTGTGTTGTGACGTAATCATCTTGTGTTGTATCTGTTGAGATTAGAATAGGTTTGTTCTTTTGAATTGTTTACATTGGCTGTCAAAGAGCGAGTGTCGAAATCCAATTATTAAACAAATCTTAAATCGCAACTCAATACGACTGATAGGATTACATAAGATGTTGTGACGTTATTCTTGCATAAACCAGAAAACCAATTCATTTCACGCCCGAGGTCTAAAGATATTAGATTTTATATTTTAAATCTTAGGTAATAAAAATATCATCAGATGTTATCTTTCACAAGCTTATAAGGTCCCTTTAAAATAATTGCAAGAACGAAAGCGAAGAAACGACGTTAGAAACCTTCTAGGAGAATTGAGGTCAGCCAAGGTCACTGGTTGTCAGCTCTGGAGCGTGGTCTGACAGCGATACCGGCCGAGGTCGGGCGGGAGATAAAACACGGTAGAGCTGGAGAAAGCTCCAGATGATACAGGGTTGAAGAGACGTACGTTGCTATCTGGAAACCAGAGAAAGGGTTTTGATGTGGATTGTAGACATTTAAATAGTTTTACAGATTCAATTAATATAATTAACATACATACAAAAATTGTTTCTACAAAAGCAAGAATAATAATTAATATGTGGCATGTAAGTCAATGGTAGCAAAATCGGTCCCGTCAATACACCTTGTTAGGAAAATACATTGTATAGATAGGTGATACTAAACTTAATTTTTTTTTTTAAATTATTATAGGCGTAATAATAAATGTCAACACCTTCCACACGACCCACTTTTAACTTTTGAGAGTGAATTTCTCAAGGTGGAGGTGTAGAAACTTTGTTTTAATTGATAATCACAACAACACTTTTGCATAAAATTGTGTGGTATAAGAGTGCAAAAATTATACATCACTTTTCTATCCGTCTGTTCGACTGTGCATATCTCAAGTCTCACGTTTAAAACTGAACAATACCTCTGATTAAAATGCTTTTTTTGTCATTGACCATCAACAAGAATAATAGGCATACAGAATGTGTTTGATGACTGTGGAAATCGTCACAAGGAAATTTCAAAAAAGACCCGGCACCTCCACCAAATACGAGTTTTAGATTCACAAACACGACGTATTTTAGTTTGTATTATCTCTTTCTTTAAACTCGGCACCTACAATAACAACGAGTTACGGACAAAGAAAATACATATTTTAGTACCTTTTGTATTTTTATAGATTTAGATGAAACAACGTTGAAGAAATAGAATGTGTTGAGGATTTTTATAGCTGAATGACGAGTTTAACAGATTCGATTAGTAAAATTTAGTTTGTACAGTCTATCCGTAAAAGTTTAAAATTGAATGTGTGGCATGTAGCTCAATAAGAGCAAAATCGGCCACGTATCAAAATTATTGATTTCATTTGTGAAATAATAATCAAGTTAGCCACATAAAACGTTTCACAATTAACTTTTTCTTCTGCTTTTGTGACTGTATTGAAAGCTGTGGTTGGTGTGGGATTGATATTTACAACACAAGTTTCAATTAGATTGAGTAATTATAGTTGTATTAGAAGCAAAACTTACTTATTAGCATCACGTTATTATCCGTCCGTCCGTCTACGCGTATGTCACGTCTCAGGAGGAATTTTTGTCCTTGCTTTTAAATCAGTTTTTTAACTGAATAGAATAGACGTTAAAAATAAATAAATCAATTAATTAATTAAACAATACTTTCGATTGAAATACGATGTTTTGTCATCGCAAATCAACATGAATGATATAGATTTTCTTTGTAACTGTGGATATAGAGCCACACAAAATTTGTAAAACAGACCCGGCACCTCCACCAAAATCAATTTTTCGATTCACGTATACAACGAATTTTAATTTTATATCCGTATATAAACTCGGCACTTCCACTAACAACGTGTTTTGAACAATTTGAAAGACCGTATTATTTCATTTTGTATTCTTTTCGACGATCTGTTGATCAAGTACCTTGCTCCTTCTTTTTGGTACTCCCGCGGATCCGTGCTTGTTTAAATATACTAACCGCTATCATTGCAGGCGTCTCAACAAACCTTGGACCTCGGCTATATGTTGCATGATACCAGGAAAATAAAGAAGATCCGGGGGACTAGGGTAAACAGCACGAAGATGCAGGAGTATTGTTTACGTTCTTTCTTTTCTTCTCTTTTGATTCACCTATGGCGTGCTAAAGAGAATAGGATGTTGTTAGTAATGGGGATGATCTTGGTTCTAAGAAATGTTCCACAATACGTTGCCCCCTGTGGTCTAACATCTGGTCATTCTACTACTTATCTAAACCAAGGTTTAAGCCTAAACCTAAACCCCTAAAAAAAAACACTCTAAATTCACCCTTCTGAAGATGTCTAAAAGTACAACAAAACAACGAATGGAGAGTAGATTTAGAAAAAGGCTAAATTGTTATGTATCAAAATTGTTTTTACAATAGATCCGTATCCTTATATGGAATGCACTTCCAAATGAATTAAGAACAGACAAAAGCTTTTTAGTGATTTTATAATATTTATTGATGTATTTGATACCGCATTTAACTTGGAAATTGAATTTTATTATTATTATTGTTGTATCAGACAGAGGGTAAGTGGTACTCACGTATTATGGGCAGATGCTCAGTCTGCCATACTCCCATTTATTTTTAATGTTTAAGTTAAAATTTTATATCAAATAAATTCAAAGAACAAACAAAATAAATAAATATTTAGCTAACTCATTGAAAATTGGCATAACATAAATTAATATCACTGCCTATAACAAAGGCTCGTACATAGAATAGTGACAATATTCCATATTTAGCATTGAACCCTTGGTTTTACAGCACACGTTTATTATGTCTGTGCTACGGTTTGTTTTGTTTTACTAGAATATTACAGATTAATTACTTTTGAAATAAAATATTCACGTGTAAATAAATTATCGTGAATATATTCCAACTGGTAGCAAAAAACAAAATTAACAATGTACATCATTTAACATTTATTTCCAGGCTCATAACTTTAGAAAAACTCTGACATCATTGGAAAAGGTTGAAGTGTAGGGCATGTTGTAAATGGCAGATGCCCTAGGCAGAAACGAAATGTTACAGTCGTTCATAGAAGCGAAAGAAAGTAACACGTATGTTGTAAAAACGCAATCATTCTTCCGTGCATAAAAAACCTTTGTTTATGGAGCTATTTCCTTCCGCTTTGAGCGTTTCGCACGTTGAATTGTTGCCTAGAAAATGAGAATGTACCTCGAGGCCTGTTGCGTAGCGCTACTCAAACCATTGTTAGTTCTAATATTATTCAACACATCAGCAGTTGGCATACAGCAGTCGCTTAAATCATTGCAAATAATTTACGAAATACGGTGTATTAGATTGATATGTGTACAAAACACATTAATTTTTCCATGTTGTAAAATACAAATTGATAAAATGGCAATCCTAGTTTTACAACATATTACTGGTGTAAATAATTTGTGAGCGTAACAAGTGGTTATTGCAAGACATTCTATAAATTTGAAAAAAAACAATAAACACTATTTTATGCCTGTTTGAAAAGTATGCTTTTGTGATAAATTCTACCCAATATTTAATAATATTTCTTTGCAAGTGAAAATGTACAGCTAAATCATTATCATAGTCCTGAGTTAATAATTTTAAGTTATTATGAATAAGTAGATGAAAATAATTTATCCGTGATCAATGTTTATTAATATTTATTGGCACCGCAAATTAATTGCAACATAAACACGCTGGAAGAGAAAATGTCAAAACATTGAACGTATCAACTTCATTTTAAAAGTGTACAATTATTATTGCACGTCCCTGGATATCAATATCAAAACTTATTCTCTTGTTCAATTTGAAAAAAGTTTATTCCATTGTTAGCTAAAAGCAATACTTGCGGCGCACCAAAATAACTGGTCATTATTAGTGAATGTTTTTTAACTCCCTTTACAAAAAGTGTTATACCTTGAAACAAGCCATCCCGCAAACAATCCTTTAAAGAGTGATTACCTCCGCTACAATACAGCTCCCTGAAAGAAGTTCCACCTTGAAGCCATGTGGTCTAGGGCTTCACTAAGTGATGAGGTGTGTTCCTAATAACATTTGTGTTTTAGCCAAGACGTTTTACGGCTTTACCGTCTCCATTCCCGTTCCACATAGTGGGTTTAACGCGTTTATATGGATCTAGCAATTAACTGTAAGTAAGGTGGCGTCGAGAGGGGCTGTCGGTTGCGTGTTATCTTATCTCACATAACATGGCGGATACGAGCCTTCTTAACGGAACTGTCATAGACAGAGTGGTTAAATACAATATAGAGGCGTGCAGTCGTCATGAGAAATTAACCACAACATTGCTCTTGAGTGTTAATTAATTTAAGCATATTCGGCATATTAATACGAACGCAAGTTTCATGTTAGCTCGTGCAATATTTTGAAGGGTTTCGCTTCATTGGCTTAACTAGATTAAGATTAGAAGAGGATTTTGTGAGGGTGGAATTTAGTTTCACTGGTGATAAAGTTTAATATTTCATCCATTATTCTGAGAAGTAACAGATCCCATCTATTGTAACTAACTTCTGTTCGTACAAATCAGTAACTTGCTTTATCTGGTAAATAATATAATTCTACACTGTACAACACAATTTATACATATTTATACCATCCTGATCATGACGTGAAAATTATATGTAATACGAATTTCATCAAACAGATTTAACAAACGAGGTGCCTTGAATTTATTTTTCTTCGTAGTGAAAGAAAATTTTAATCATCTCGTAGTTTTGTATTATGTGATATAGTTAGAGATACTGGTTTTTACCGTTTTAGGTTTTTGATGATACAAAATGCTAATTTTGACGATTCAAAATGCTAATTTTACTTTAAAAAAAATAAAATGCCTATTGAGAACTAGTTTAGCAATGTATTCTAGCGTTTTATGTGAATATATTGAATTAAAATGTTCCTATAATTCATCATCAACCATTAGAAATGTCAGAAATACCCTACATTTAGGGTTTTGGTGGAATGGAAACCAATTGAAGCTACAAAATCCTAAATTTCTCAAAATTAATGCTATATATTCTAAATTTCAATGCTAAAAAACGTATCTCTTGATATATTTCATGTATTTAATTTGAAAGCGTATTTTACCTTTACACATCACTTTTATATTCGTTCGTTTGGGCGTGTGTCCCGTATTACAATAAAAACCGAACATGAACCCTGATTGACACGCGCTATTTGTCATTGGTTTTCAAGAAACTTGATATATAATGTTTTGGCTGGGTCAGGCGAGGGGCTAATGCATCACCCATACTTTTCATACAAATTCTCGATATCTAATGTATTTTTGCATTCTTCTTCGAAAATCTGTTACTTTTTAGATTTGCTCTATTTTTTTCTTTTTTCCGTACGTGTAGTACATTTACAAATGCATAAACCAATTATCTTGAACCATTACCACTCAACTATAATTAGTGAAATAGTACAAGATGCTTAAACTCTAAATCCTGAACACCGTTAATCACTTTTTCTTCCCTCCACTCCATCCAGCTCACTCCTCTCTTCCCCGAAACATTTGTAGACTACGCTTCCTTCCACCTGACACCATGTTCCTTCAATCCGACTGGTAGCCCGTCTCGTCCGTCTCGTCTTACACCGTTGTGCACTCTCCCCCACTCCTGTTCGCCTAATACGTCAATCCAGTTCGTCGCCTGTCTCAACCGTCCCGTTCCTTCACCTTGAGCTGTGGTCTCGTTTTCCAACCCCAATCAAACTCTCTGAAACCTAGATAAGCTCTTATGTAATTGAAAGCCGCGATCAGACAGCTAAACGGCTGAAAGCTCTCACTAAGCAAACAACTCTCGGCAGAAAGGGGTCGGAGCTGGAGGAGATTTAACGCATTGTTTACGTGACGGCCGCGCACTCGAATATCCTGCGTAGAACGGTCATGTGACACGGGTCGGTGGTTGGAAGTCACCTTGAGGACGGGGATTAGCGAAACTTGATACCATAAACGCTGTGTATCGTCCGTTCTACGCTCAAATCACATTCCACGGCATATATTATGTTTTTCTGGTCATTAATCAATTCTTTCACATTTTTAAGATTAAGCATTACCTTGAAAATTTTCTGCTCTTTCTTGTGAAATAAATATTTTTGTGTAAAACATATAATTTACTTTTGTTACACTTTAAACTTTGTTCTCATTTAAAGAAAACGCGTATTCAAAGTTTTAAAAGTAACAAAAGAAAATTATATGTTTTACACAAAAAATATTTATTTCACAAGAAAGAGCAAAAATTCTCGAGGAAATGCTATATCTTAAAAATGTGTAACAATTGATTAATGACCATAAAAAATATAATATGACCATGGAATGTGTTTTGAGTGTAAAATGGACGACACACAGCCTTAACTTTGTCAACCTAACTTAAGACTGCTTCTACCTTAATGCATGTGTTCATTGTCCTCCTTGCAAAACGGTTTTTATAACTGATAGTAAAGTCAAATGACGACAGAGCGCTGTTTGAAGTTGGAATGAACACAGGAAAATGCGATTTGATTAACGTACTCAAAATTGGTAAAAAAAAAACTGATTGACCAGTTTTCGAAAAAAGTGATGTTAAGTACAAAGAATAACATTAAAAAAAGTAAAGAAAACTAAGGGATAAAAATCTTTAAAATTTTAATTTTTAATTGACTTGGTGGATTATGCAGCTGTCAAAGCTATCAAAGCCACATAATTATTTTATTTTGTTTTACCCAAAATGTTTTACTCGAGTAAACATCAATATTCCTCGAAATCAAGTTTATTTCAAGAAACTTTTTCGGGAATCAATAATGTAGGAGTAAACTTACATTTAATTGTCAACTTCTAATTACTACTTTTTTCTAAAAGTGATTTTAATCATTTTTCTTTTCAATTCAGATTATGTATATTTTTATAATGGTTAAATTTAATATATTTTGCTTTTTATTTTGATGTGAGAATGTTATAAGCTTGGCTTATTAATGCTAGTTGTTTGAATGTTTATATTGTGGGTTCTTTTGTGTTTAATTGTTGACGTTTATAAAGTTTTTGACTATCTATTTTTGTTTGAACTTATGTTAAGCACATTATTGTTTATTACCTACTTTAATATCAATGTTATTATATTTACTATTTAGAAATATCACACACAATTCTGTGTTTAAGGGCTATGCTCGTTGTGATGTTCATAATGATTGTACCAATGATCATTGAATAATAATAAAATAAAATAATGTAAAAATAATCCATTTCTTATGGACTCGTTCACTCAAACGTGCATGGGACGTCCGGTCTCTCCAATGTATATAGTTTTATCCACCAAAGTGTTTTAATACAGTATACCTCTGCTCTCTCTAACCACATTCCCAGCATCGTATGCATGTTTTCGCCAGGTAGTCTGTTATTCTAGCATTACATGCAAATGTCATTCAGGATGCTGTTTTGTTGTAACGTTTCACAAAATACAAAATAGTGATGAATGGTATCGATCCTGTGATTGGTATTGTTCACAGTGTAATTAATCAAATGGAAGCTTTCGCTTGTATGATGTAAATTGAAGTAATTAATCGTTTCAGATTGTGTAGATCCAACTATGTGTGTCAGAAAAATGCTCTTGATCAAAGTGGTTAATTACAAATAATGGACATGGAATACTGAGTATCGTGGATTTATATTTTATTTTCATTAGCAAGTATGATTTTAATTTAAAGAAAGTTTCTATCGGAATTATAAATTTAAAAATATGTCTGCAGATAAAACTTTTTAACATTGCAAGACAGATCATACGATAATAAGTACGCTGGTCCAAAGCATTTGACACTAGGAGAACGCGTGCTCGAGTCCCGATATGTTACGTTTTTTTGTTACTTTACTTCAACTTCATTTATCACTGCTCATCGTCTCAAAAGCAATATTTATATAAGAAACGTTGTGTGGCTCGTTGGTCTTGTGGTAAGCGTCTCGGCTTCCAAAGCAGAAAGGCAGAAGGCAGAAGTTTTTTACCTTCTGATTTGGACTCGAGTCCATCAGTTCTTTGCTTAAGACAAACGGGAGCCGTCCTAGCAACAATTAAGGCACATAATAAATTTTAAGGTTGTTCCGAATCAGCCTCGTTGATTCTGGTGCTGTTCGCGGTCGGAATCATGTCCAACTTGGTTGATCGGTGTTTCCTGCTTAAATATGCCGGTCTCTAGTTGGTCATTGTTCGCTCGTCGATGGTGTAGGTGCCTACAGGGTTGCCTTGGAAGGTTTTAAATTAAATGTCCCCCCCCCCCCTGAAAATCAGTTCTGTGACTTAGAGGGTAGAATCTAAACACTTATTGTATTTATTTATTTTAGCAACAATAAAATTAAAATTCACATTGTAAGAAAATGAGCAAAATTCTTTCACGACCATTTATTGGAGATGTGTGACTTTTGTTGAAATCAGCGTGCGTACCATAGATGTTGTTAAATAAGAAGCAACGTTTTTTAAACCATGTACTTTAACGGTTCATTTTCTAAAACTAAGGATTACCTATAGCTTAAGGAAACTAGTTATGTCGTCATTGTATACATAGTTAGGTTCTTACATTTAACTTAACTTTAATTTAAAGCGGACCCAGCTAGCCTTGTCAACGAATATTTACTTATTGTAGTCAAATAATCTAATTTCTTTATTGGGTGAATTCAACTTGCTTTTATAAATTTAAAGTTTGAGAAACCCGTATTATATGGCTTTTGAAGAAGGGACAATGAGTTTATGTAACCAAGCGCTTATTTTGAAATAACAAAACCCTCCACAATGCAAAATTTAAGAGCCAAAGTGCTAGAAAGTTAATTTGAAAATGCTTCTTACGATCGTCTCTACTAATAATACAATAACCATTGTTCCCTTACTCTCAAGGCCGATGTTGAATGCGTCTATAAACTGTGGCGTTGATCCTTTAGGCGTGAGGTGCTCGCTGATACAACTAACAATGCCCAACTAAACGTCACATACAAACTTGATGATTGCAAACTTCCCAGCTCGCAGTTTGCTTCTGACATTAGCTTGAATGTTAATGATGTGGAAACTCTCACCATTGTGTTTTTAATGGAAATCGCACGTCTTGCATTAATTACAATGTTGCCAAAACGTTTTGCGGTAGTAAGTTGCGATGCTGCGCCATCTGCAGTGGGAGGGGAGGATAGACGGTTTTAGAGGAGAAAAGCGAGGGGCTATTTCTGGACTCTGCGTTCTGTCTGTAGGATTTAGAATTTGCTGAAAATGTGTTAATGTAAGATTTGATTGGCTCATATTTTATTATTAACGGGCCTTTTTTATAAGGGTTTCTGAAACGACGAATAGATCGAAGAGGGAAATGAGTAAAAAAAAAAACAAGCGAGTTCTGACCTAAAAAAGATCCAAAACGGGTAAAAGATGAAATAAAAAAATCCAAAGTAATATTAATTTAATTGTGATACGTACTCCGTGTTTTGTACGAGCTTTTAATTAAAACACCCTTTTAATTACGGGGTGGGGTAAGGAGGGGGAGAACAAATGCACTTAAATTAATAAACATTTCATATTAATTGCAACACAAGCAATAGTTACTTTTTTGACTAAATTGTCTGGTTGCCGGCCACTATAGTAGTGCTCGCAACTTGAGCTAGGTGTCCTGTATCATTGCTGTGATCAGTTTTTGACTTTCAAATAATTATATTTTTGATACAATTATAATTTAGAGGCAAGATCTTTCGTACTAACTAAATAGTTATCAAGATTTGATTTGAAAACAAGAATGAAGATTCGCGTTCGATGGTTTCTTCCGCGAAAGTTTGATTACACACTGATTAGCTGTTCCTGATTTTCGGCAAATCTCATATTCGTTTGAGTAGGATCGTCTAATAAATGAGTTGTTTCTTTTCATTTTTATTTTTTTAATGATTTTGTTTGTTGCTTTTTTCCATTTTTTGATTTTGATTTTAGTTTTAGTTTTACCTCCTTTTTATATTTTGTTCGTTAATTAATTTCATTTAATATTCTTTTTGAATTTTTTACCAAAATTATTGTGTACATTGTTGTTGTTATATAACTATTTTAAATTATTTACTAAACTGTAGTTCATTGTTGTTTCTGCATCAACGTAATAAGATTAAGTTGTCCTTGCAAATCAGTTTTTTTAAAGAATCGACGTTAAAATAAGTAAATAAAAATACAATGAACAAAACACAAAATACAATAGGTTATATTAAAAATCACGAGTCAATACAGAAAGGAATAAAATTGCTTCATTCGACGTGCATTCTATAAATACATTTCTGAAATGTATCATGATTGTACGCGGATACACGAAGGCTTTTACTGAGCTACCCTGCACACTTTTGTCATCTTCTCATACACGCCACGTCGCTTTACATTGTTGTCAAGCTGCTTCTATTGGCTGTAACAAGATGTCCATGCTGATTCTGAAACATTTTATCACAAGAAGTTATGCAAGTTGACACATTGGAAGAAAAATGGCGATGCAACTTCGTCGAAAGTTGGATTTATGCATAGTCGGATTTTTCTCTGTGGAAGATTTTACAACATTGCACAATTTATGAGACATACGTTCTACTTACTTTGTATCTATGTTGATATTTGAATTAACATTCTTTATTTCGACACTGATTTCAATTAATATGAGAGAAATAAATCAACTCACCAAGGCATCCTTGTGGTAGCCATGAATTGAAAATTGAAAGAAAAACTATAGTTTACTGAAAATACGCTGTCTTTAGACAGAAACACATCCGATAGAACATATCGGAAACTAAAAAATTAAAAATATGTTTTAAATATCACACTGTTAGTTTTGTCCCAAGCATGCATGATACGGGCGACTCTGATGTCTGAAGTCTTGAGTTCAAATTCCGTTGAGACCTTCAATCCTGACTGAAGGATTTCCGAGGTTTTCCTCAGTTGTAAATGTGAATGAAACAGATTGACTCCTCTTAAAGTACCCCCGGACATCCATTCATAATTGACATAACTCCAATTACCTGTAGTTAGACACCCGAAAATGGGTATGCATATCCCCCTGCGTAGGTTGCCCACGAAACAAATAATTATTACCTAAAAATAGATAAAAATATTCATTTATACTGGATCGAAATCAAACTATGAAATGGTTACAGTTCACAAATACAAAATTTGGTATATGTGGAAAACACCACAATAAATCTTCCTTAATAACGCCTGTCAAGTTGTTTAATTTAAAACAGAATTTTATTCCAAATTCGCTTTTTGTAAACCAAGTTGTCCCACACAAAAGAGAACGGGCTAAAGTCCAGTCAAAGAGAACCATGGTCATCCGTCATCTGTATGTTGACGTCTCTAATACCCTGCCTAGAGCAAGAGACTGTGCTGTACCAAGATAATAATATGTCGTCGGATAATTAAGTAGAAGAAGAAGGTCCAAGATTACATCACAATGTCCGAACCGGAGCGAGCGAAATATCAATGTTGTGTACGTAGAATGTAATGAATTTGAGTTGACATCTCGGGTGATTATTTATTCATTGTTTTGTAACAATTCGTTATGAATAAAAGTGCTCTCAAACTTGTTTATGTTCGTCAAATAGATATCAAAATAAAAAAACATTCGTATATAAAGTTTACTTATTTAGTCACATAACTGGTTTTCAGTAGAAGACATTAAATTAAAAGTCGACCAACCCAACTTTGTAAGCGCCTACACCATCGACGAGTGAACAATAACCAGACAGAGACCTAATAATAATTTTAAATGATGTTACTAAAAGTATAAGCAGGGATATGCAGCAGATTTTCAAAGAAGAAAAAACATTGTTTTTCCAGCATTGGTATCATTTGTTGGAGGAGCCGAAAGATTAATAATGCCCATTTTAAAGAAAGGTTTATAGCATGCCGTACGCTAAGGGTCACTAAGAACATTCTGAATCGTCCTTGATGAAGAACAATGCCAAAAAGAGAGTCATGTCAATCTCATGCGGTGTTCGGTTTGTAACTGATACAAAACACAAGGACAGAAAAGATTATTATTAAGTGATGGTTTGTCTCTTAGAGCAAGTTTTTCTTGTGTCTCGGTTGCATAATTGGTAGAGCTATGGCGCGTTTAGCAAGAGGTTCTGGGTTCGATCCCCTGTCGGGGTAAACTTTTACGCCAGTTGCTATCATTTCAATAATAGTGTCCTCAAAGCGGGTTTGTTTAAAAACCTTATATTCATCCTACCCAACTCATGGGGGATGGGAAGTGATCGGATTTTTCCCTGTGTTCTTTCAGTAATGATATCAACATTGCAGTATTCTGTTGAATTGTCAACGATCACAACAAATAGCAATTTAGTGAAGGTGTGTCTTATGTCTCGGTAGCTCAATTGGTAGAGCTATGGCGCGTTAAGCCAAAGGTTCTGGAGTCGATCCCTAGTCAGGGAAAATTTGGTGACAGTTGCTATCATTCAATATTTATGATATAAACAATCATTTTAAGTTTATCAAATAACTTTATTATTTAACATAGTTATATCACGTTAGTGTAATGTATTATCTGTGGTTATAGGGTGCACAATAACGAACTTACAGGGCCATTTTCTTTCCAGCGAGTCAAGGTTCACAGAAAAAATCAAATATGAAAGTGGATTTAATAAGACTCAATCTAGAAATTCATTGTTTAATTGTAAAAAGCCTAATAAAATTATGCATTAGTCAGAATTGACAAAAGCTAAATTGAATTTAAGTACTCTGTTTCGTATGCTAGTGATATTTTATCTAAATACGTTCATCCTTAGCCACAGCTAGCTTCGCCGAGCGACATTTTGAAATACATTCTGTCATCAGAGAGATTGGTCCAATGGTCCTCTAATCTCTAAGTGAAAATGTAAATTAAAGGTTTAAACCCAACACCAATATCAAAATGCAAATAGTACCATGTAATACTAAATTTAAATTCTGCTTTTATGTTAGGGAAACTACATAAAACTATATTTGTGATTCTGATTTGCTGTTTCTATTGTGCAATTCAATGTATTTTCCGTGGGTCACAGAATATCAACAAAATCACATTTCTCATGTAGGATTGAAAACCTTGTTACCATGGTAACTTAGATTTCAAACTTCCAACGTCAGTTGTTATCGCACTTTCACTTCTGCTCTCAGTAGTTACCTGTCACCAGTTGTTAATGACATTTTTATCTCGCCAGCTTCAGACTCTTCGGCCTTGACCGGCTGTATACAGGGTGGCTGAAAGATCGCGTTTTATCCATGATATTTGCATTGATTATAGCAGTAATACATTCTTACACTAACGTAGTTTTTAATTTTGTGTTGTAATTTGAATAAAATCAATTTGTCATTCTATCATCTAGTTCCATTTTAAAATCAATTAATGAATAAGTTATACAAAAACTATGTTTCTTAGCATAAAATTCAATTTGGCTTATTACTTTGCAAATCATTTTTGAATAATTGAAAAATATAATTATGCCGGTCCAATAAGCTCTTTTATAGGATATAATTATATTATTTTTATTGTTAAATAGCAAGTTATAGTGCTAGTGTTAACCTTTCTTGTATGTTCACTGGAACGTGCCGTCATTTTTTTTATTAATTTGTTTTTATTTGTTTTAAATTTGTATGATATGTGCAAAACTGTATTTCAGTGCTACCAATAAAATAATAAATAAATTAATAAACACAACTAAAAAAGTTCCTCTATAAACATCACTATTCTGTCCGTCCGTCTGTGCGTGAGTTACGTCCCACGACAAAAACCGAAAAAATATCTGTTTGACTTGCGTTTCGTGTTTTCATTGCCCTTCAAACGCGATAACACAGAATGTTTTTGGTGACCCTGGGGGTAATGTGTTTGGGTCTTGGGTCACCTTAACTTTCCATACAAATACCTGGCACCTCCACCAACATCGAGACAAGATAATATAATATTGACCTGGAGTGATGATAACAGTACCAGGGAGCCACGTATAATTCCACTTACTTAGTTGAGTACTCCGAGAGTTATTGATATTGGAGTAATTGCCTTTAGATATCGACTACTGGCAAAACACGTAGGTGGATATCGGACAAGCGGGAAATATTATATGTATGCATTTTGAGAGTACCCACTCTATCACAGAACTGAATACAAGTGCTAACTCGTGAATGTAAGCCCGGATTACAAACATTACGTTTAGTAACGACATGATTAAATTGAAAGTCTGACAGAAAAATTAGAGAAAATAGCTCATTTTTAAACCAATTTACAAATTGAACTCTTGGCGGTGATCGTTATGTTGATTACAGAACATGCGCCGTAACATTCCACCCATACATTACCTTTATTCGCTGGGATCCGTAAGGCACATCCATCGTAAACAAAGAAAACAATGGACACAAAGACAATACCCCTCAAAGGCAATCACATAAACACTACACTGAACACACATACGAATGACAAAGTGAACAAACGCGGTGTAACATTAGAGACACAGGGTGCTTGGAGTAGGTCGGACAATACGGACATTGTTCTGCGCTATGGAAGCGGCGAATATCCCAGGGTTTCATTTGCAATGCATTGTGTTCTTGCATATTGCATATGCACTTTGTGGAATATCGGCCTCTAACGATAATTTGTAATCAACCCCCTATACTGGTGGTATAGTTAAGAGTTACTTGTAAATTAGTTGTCATCATATAGTAGCAATGGTTTATAGGAATTAGAACGTGCCTTTTTCCCTCAAGGTATGTTACCGAGAATTCCTCTCAAACATCTTCCACTCAAACGAAATAAAAGATAACCTAAAACATAGACACATAACAACTCAAGCATGGTCGCTATCTTTTGTTACACGTGGCGCCATCCGACATCTTGTGTTATACGTGCCGCCATCCCACGGCAACTATCAATACTGTTGCTTGCGAAGCATTGTCGCCAACTTGTGTTACACGTGGCGCCATCCCACGGCAAACTATCAACACTGTTGCTTGCGAAGCATTGTCGCCATCTTGTGTTACACGTGGCGCCATCCCACGGCAACTATCAATACTGTTGCTTGCGAAGCATTGTCGCCATCTTGTGTTACACGTGGCGCCATCCCACGGCAACTGTCAACACTGTTGCTTGCGAAGCATTGTCGCCATCTTGTGTTACACGTGGCGCCATCCCACGGCAACTATCAACACTGTTGCTTGCGAAGCATTGTCGCCATCTTGTTACACGTGGCACGATCTCACGGCAACTATCAACAGGGGTTGCTTTCGAAGGAGAAATAGCGGAGGTAACCACATCCTTCAATAACACCTCAAGCATGGTCGCCATCTTGTGTTACACTTGGCCCCATCCGCCATCTTGTTTTACACGTGCCGCCATCCCACGACAACTATCAACACTGTTGCTTGCGAAGCATTGTCGCCAACTCGTGTTACACGTGGCGCCATCCCACGACAACTATCAACACTGTCGCTTGCGAAGCATTGTCGCCATCTTGTGTTACACGTGGCGCCATCCCACGGCAACTGTCAACAGTGGTGCTTGCGAAGCATTGTCGCCATCTTGTTACACGTGGCACCATCTCACGGCAACTGTCAACACTGTTGCTTGCGAAGGAGAAATAGCGGAGGTAACCACATCCTTCAATAGCACCTCAAGTATGGTCGCTATCTTTTGTTACACTTGGCGCCATCCGCCATCTTGTTTTACACGTGGCGCCATCCCACGGCAACTATCAACACTGTTGCTTGCGAAGCATTGTCGCCATCTTGTGTTACACGTGGCGCCATCCCACGGCAACTATCAACACTGTTGCTTGCGAAGCATTGTCGCCATCTTGTGTTACACGTGGCGCCATCCCACGACAACTATCAACACTGTTGCTTGCGAATGAGAAATGGCGGTGATTTAAATGCACCCACCAACATGGTGGTATATATCTTTAGGTGATTTCACTGCCAGAATTTTGTGATCGCTTAATGCACGCAGTGCAGACGGTCGCCGACAGAATGCGCGACGTGTCAGGTGGTTGTCACGTGACGTAGAACTTGCAAGATGGCGGCCTTGGGGACCAATCAGACGGCTCGAATTCGAAAATTCGAACGTTCCGCCTACCGATCTGAATGCACGGCCTTCATAAAGTGTATACACACCGCCATCTATATAGGTATCAGAGTCGATAAAGAAGTTTGGGAAATCGACTGATGGTACTTGTCACGTCGCGATCCTGGCGGCGTCCGTCTGAACTGCGTGCATTAAGCGACCACAAAAATAGCATTGCTGGATACGCAAGTGAAATTAACCTAAAGATATATACCACCATGCCCACCAATAACCCCACAAGCATGGTCGCCATCTTGTGTTACGCGTGGCGCCATCCCACGACAACTATCAACACTGTTGTTTGCGAATGAGAAATGGCGTCGGTTTAAATGCACCCCCCAATAACACCACCGCTCACCGTCCGTGCTAACCACCTCATTACTAAGATGGAAGACTCACTTGTAAGAATGTTCATGGGTGATAAAGAGCCAGCTTTATCTGTTTAATTAATGGCACTTGTCGGGCCCGCATTATGAGGAGGCGGTTACTGAGGGTGCATTATACAAGGCCCAAGAGTTCTCTTGAGGTTCTTGAGCGGTGTTAGGGATCGAAGTTGAGTAAGAGTCTCTTTTCCTTCAAGTGGTTTGCGTCGTTGGGTTTAAGTTTTGTTGGAGGTAAGAGCTTTGTCTCAAGGTAAACATAAAAGTAATGCTTGTGTTTGCTTACCGCAGGCTCTTACACTAAAACTGTTCAATAAAGAGTAGTCGTTATATTGACCTTTATTATTGTCATTTAAAGATTTGTATACAACAATTCTGGAGATTGGCCCAAAAGTACAGAAAATATTTTTTCACATCACGCAAACATCTGGAAATTTTTTACCATGTCAAGCTGGCCGAAGGTAAAGGACAAGGTTTTTATATGCAAACTAAATGTAATTTATGATGTTGTTTTTTAAATTTTTATACAAAATCATTATACTTATTTTTGGAAAGTAAATTTAATTAATTTAAACACTTTAGTGGATGCAACTCTTTAATTTTTACTTTCTATTTTTTTTTTACAATTAATCAATTAAATAATGAACTCTTCTGACTTTAACACAGGATAATTTAAAATCATTATGTTCACACTCTTTCTCATTTTGATCGTTTTTCGTTTATTTGCTCATGCCAAATATTTCTTGATAGATTTTTCTTGATAGAACTATTGATATTGAAGATGAATGGTTTAAATAATCGATGAATTGAAAATTAGAAAATATTGTATTATTACTTTTGGTTGGGGGATCTTATGTTCTGTAGTAAACACACATTTCGTTGGTTGTCTCATCCTATGTTACAACTACATCGTACTCATAAATATCCATGGCTTTCAAAAAATAATTTAAACAAAATAAAAACCTGCTGCGTCGCCCTTATGACACAGATTACCTGCCCATGTTTCAATTTAATAATCTTAAGGGAAATCCAACCTGGCCTCACAGTAAACCACAATATGCAAATGAAATGAATAAACCCCTTTCTTCTGTACCGGTAACAAATATCCAACAGTTTTTCCGTCCAATAATAAATATCACCTCTTCGTCTGTTTGTTTGGGCGTAAGTACCGCGCCACCTGGCGATTCTGCTACCACGCACCGCGCATGCGTCATCTAACTCGCTTATTGGAGTGTGCTCTCCATGCCAATGACGGCAGCCATTAAGCACGCATGAATATCACAGGGTTGTATTAGTCGGAGACGCCAGATGACGCTCTAATGGGAGCTGGTGACCTGGCGGGGATTACATGGACGGAAAACAAAAGTCAACGGGGACATTCGATGCAGGGTTTAGAATATGTTAAGGGATGAAATCCGATCACCATCATGGAAACGTGGTGGATTTGTTAAATTTGGACTTTGTTATTTGGCTTTTTGTAATGGCATCGTTGGATAAAAAGAATTGAATAGTTTCTTGAATATTACTGTTAGTAATAAATATCCATTTATTTGCTTTTCCTAATATATTATACATGTTTAAAGAGATAATTATTTCTCACTATCAGAGATTATGTGTGCTTCGTTCTTTACGACCAAATCAAAACTTTCGTGAATCGTCACAAAATTGTGGGGCTCGTTGGTCTTGTTGTGTGGCTCGTTGGTCTTGTGGTTAGCGTATCTGCTTCCTATGTAGCAATTCCAGGGTTCGATTCCCGCCACAGTCAAAAGTTTTTAACTTCTGATTTTGACTTAAGTTCATCAGTTCTTGTCTTAGGAGTTTGTAAATGGTGACTTTGGAGCCGTCCTAGCAACAAAGCACATAATAAATTCAGAGTTGTTCTGAATCGGCCTTTTTGATTCTGGCGTTGATCCGCGGCTGTTCGCACTGTCCATACCACTGATTGCTATATTTCTCATTAAAAAATCGATCTTTGGTTGGTTATCGCTCACTCGTCGATTGCGTCGGGGCCTACAGGGTTGGATTGGTCGCTTTGATTTACTGTCCCCCACTGAAAATCAGTTATATATCTGAGTAAGTAGACTCTAAATATAATTTATTTATTATTTATTTATTTATTATTAAACTTTTGATCTTTAAGGCTGTTCCACCCTGTCTTTCCCTTTTCTAAAATATGCAACTATGTAGAAACAGTAGTGAATGAAATTAAAACCTAACTCTTTTAGAACACCAAAACTATTAATATAGGCCCTATCTATATATATATATTTTTTTTTTTTGTTTGGGCACACGGCATATATTTCATCTTCAAAATAGTTTCAAACAGCAATTACATATAGCACAGCTCACAACGTTGATGGTTGTGTTTTTGTGAGATTAAGTTTATCTGTTTTTCTTCAGTTTATAAAAGGGAAATAATTTTGAACTGTGTCCCCTGCGAATTTTTCTGTTTTCCGGTACAAATTGACAAAAAGTACCGGTTATCTAAAAATTCATGGAACAAACGACATTGTAAAAACTGAAGAAAAACAATCAAACATTAGTCACAAAAACACAACTATCTTCGTTGAACGATGTGTTAGGTGTAATTGCAGTTTGAAATTATATTGAAGATGCAATATTTGCAGGGTGCCCGATCAGAAAAAATAAAAATAATTGTTTCGGTGTTCTAATAATTCCATGTTTCAATTTCATTCACTACATTTTACATATAGTTGCATATTTAAGAAAATGAAAAAACAGCGTGGAACAGCCTTAAGAATATTTCTCACTCAACGTCATTAACATTACACTTACAACATGAGTTTAAATTGACTGACAACAAATTCTACAAGATGTATTGAATTAGCGCTCATATTTAGAAAAAATTACATGATTGAAACATTTAGGAAGTTATGAAGAATTGTGTATTCTATGGAGTTCACGTATAATAGTAAAGAGGTCCTTCCTCAGTGGTTCAGTGAATAACATTAATGTGCACTGTCGGAGTTTTACATGCACTCCTATACAATTTTGTCTTTACAGTTTATTTATAGGACAAATACATCAAATTTTTCACTAATATTATTCTTACGTTAATTCTACGCTTGCATTTTAAGTTCGAATTAGCCAATTTATTAGTTTATTTCCAATACATTTTTTGCACATTTTCTCAAATGTTGTGAATTATTGTGTACAGCTACGGACACAGTCTTAATTAGGGACGTAGTATTGCCAAGCATGCAAAATCTATCCCCAAATTTATTGCCGTTTACCTGCCAAATAGTGGCCAGGTTCTTCTGACAGTGTTCTGCAAAATATGTTGACTAATTCATAATAATTATATTTCAGATGGCTGTATGGCTACCACGTTGGAAAACTGAACTGTGCCGACTCAGATGCATCGTGCTTCATGTAAGTGCCTTTGAAATAAGTGAGCTGTGTCTAATTATAGACACACAAGTCGATGTACATTCAGCCAATTACACACTCTAGTTAGTTATCATGACTATACGTATCCTACGTCACGGCGTCGACCACAATAGTTTCACTGCAAATGTGAGCACATGACGTGTACGTCAATACGTCATGTACGTTAAACCACGTTGTAGACAATAATAATCAGATTATATTTGTGCAGATTCATTCTACCGGTTTAATACATTTAGATTCGCACAGTTAGATTAATATACACATCGTACCCAGTCGATCACTCAGTCAAAACAGTTCATTTGGAACTGAATTTAAAGGGACCAAGTCAACATGTCGGCAAAGACACCATCGACGAGCAAACAATGGCCAACCAAAGATAGGGGGTTGAGACCAATGGTTGGGAACATTTTATCCACAGGCTATGCAAGGATCAGCAAAGCTCATTCGTCACATTTTGATATCTCGATTTGATTAGTTGAGAAACACTCCCGTAGATGAAATTAATATTTAATACGAACCAGAAACAAACAGACCGGGATTTTAACCCGGGTCTCCCACTTTCCAGGTGGGCGCCTTTGCCAACTAGACCACCAAGCGAATTGTTGGTGCATTATAGATCTGAATGGAACAGTACTGCAACTGATCTGCTGCCATTGAGCTAACAAAAGAATATGTATTTCTTTAATAACATTTATGCACCTTATTTAGTTACAAAAACTGATTTAATGTCATGACCTAACACAGGTATGAGCGAGGGTTTATTTCTCGATTTGGTAGTAAGTGAAACTGTTAATTTGTAGTACAATCCAGGACACTAAACTAGGCCAACGAAGCCTTCAGAATCAGGCCATGGTGGTTCTATTCCGAATATATACACACATATATTCGTATACCCTATAACTTCTCCCCTTTCATAATGTATTTAGTATGGTTTATCCCCATGTCAGACCATAACAATATTGTGACATATCTGAGCACATCCATCCAAGCAATCACAGGCCGTGGTGACACTTGTCACAGTGTAGGCCTAGCGAAATAAATCTCCATACTGGTTCGTAACAGATGCACGACAAAGCCCTCCGCGTCACACCCACTCAGCTGTCAATCAACGAGAAACCAATAAGCGCAAACGAAAATGTTTGCATAATGTCTTACAATTTTTGCTTCAATATGACAGATAAATCCACTTAGGTCTTGGGAAAGATGAATCGCACGGATGGTTTAGCTTCCGAAGCCGGTGTGCACGGAAAATGGATTAGAGCTCATCCTATTGAAATCAGAAGCGCAATCAAAATGTCATCTTGCCAGAGCTTAGGAAAGAAGAAATTTCTTCTACACTTGCGGAAAATCTAGAGTTTTATTGGAATCCTTTGAGGTGTAATGAAAATATATTATTAAATTGTAATATAGGTCAAAGCGTACACTATATATATAAAATAAATATATTATATATATACATATATATATATATATATGTTTAACCTTGGCTTTATAGTAGGCGACTATGACGCTGTTATGTTAGTACTTTAGATAGAAATTAAAAAAGTGACTACACCGGGGTTTGAACCCGGGACCTTAGCTTACCGGGCTATGCTCTTACCAACTGAGCTATGCGGCCACCAATTTAAAACTATCTAATTTATTAACAATGTACAAAATAGACCAAAAATTAGATATATAATTTACGTTATTAACAATGTACAAAACAGACCAAAATTAGATAGTTTTAAATTGGTGGCCGCATAGCTCAGTTGGTAAGAGCATAGCCCGTAAGCTAAGGTCCCGGTTCAAACCCCGGTGTAGTCACTTTTTTAATTTCTATCTAAAGTACTAACATATATATATATATATATATATATATATATATATATATATATATATGTTCTGTTATATATATATATATATATATATATATATATATATATATATATATGTTCTGTTGTAGGCTTTCGTGATTCATGGTTTATGTTAAGTTATACTTTACGGAAATAATCACGCTTTATTGGATGTTTAAAACAAATATTTAATTAAAACTTCAACGTTTCAGAAGACTAGGCTTCCATTTTCAAGAAGAGTTGGTATAAAACAATAAAAACAAAACATCAGCAACACAATAAAAATATAAACAAACTTATTATATAGATTTAATAATAATTATTTATATATATATATATAAGGCGGTAAGTTTGTTATATTTATTGTGTGCTGATGTTTGTTTTATTGTTATACACTCTTCTTGAAAATGGAAGCCTAGTCTTCTGAACGTTGAGTTTTAATTAATATTTGTTTTAACATCCAATAGCGTGATTATTTCCGTAAAGTATACTTAAAATTAATATATATATATAACTATATATATAATATATATCACTAGGCCAGAGACAAAAACCTCTAATAACAATGAAAAGTAACCTTTACAAAGATATAAAAGACTGTTGGGTAAAATTTTATGTTTTATCTGATTTATGGATGGGATTTGGAATGATGGTGTCTTATTCAATACTGGGTTTAGTGTCTACATTTCACTACGACAAAAGCGTATATGAACTAGGATATTTCAACTATTATGTTATTTAAAAATGTCTATACAGCAAGATTCGAGATTTACATAAATTGAATTTATATTTTTTTTGTGGCGTTTGGGAAAATAATACCTTTTATAACGGTATATACGAAAATAACAGTGTCCATATTATATTAAATTTAAATATATAAGTTAAAATTTAAATACGGCATCATCGCAGATGGAAAATTTATGGATTTAAAGTAAAGGAAATGCAGACCAAAGCAAGAAAAAAGCTAGGAATACAACTTACAAATCAAATGGTTTGGAGTAAAACCTGTCATCTTGAGCGAGTTTTTTGAAGTGTCGATTGCAAGTTTGTTTGATTGAGCGAGAGCATCGTGTCTATGACAAGCTGATTTATCTCTGATGTTGCATAACTTCGCAGACTTTTCGAATCCTTACAGCAAAAAATTGTTTAGGAACGAGAAGCCATTCGTAGAAGAAAACCATCAAAGATCATTCTTAAGATAGATGAAAATTAAATATACATCATGTTATTTTAAATAATATATATATATAACTTCCTATTTTTAGTTGCGCTTAAAACTATTATAATGTGTAATGTTCTGTCATCAAGGATTAATCATAGATCATGAATCATGATTGTAATATTGAAACACATTTTATTCGAATTCCCATTCAAGTACGTAATTCTCCATGTGACTAAGTTATTATAAAGTTTATGTATGCTTGTCTTGAATGTTTTGCTACGGAAAATTTTAAAAAAAAATTTCTGTCATGATGACTAAGGGTGGGGGGTGGGGGTAAACGTTTAACAATAACCACCCGAATAATGTATCTGGTGGAACACATTAACGAACCCTATAATTATGAATTAAAGGCCATGAATAAAACGCTTTATTTTGTACTTTTTCCAACACATAAATTGTGTAGAAAATAAATACTTTTGGTACAGCAGTCGCATAATTTATTCTAGCAAAAGTGTTTTCATGAGGAGGTATCGTAATATTTTTATTATCCCCACATCAAAATGAATTGAGATAAAACGGGTGAATGTTCCCAGGGATCTCGACATCCCAAACACCTCGGGTCGTACATTTTAGCTAAACAATGAAATTCCGTCCCATTTCGCTTTTCCACGTCGCAAAATCGCCTGTAAGAGTTATGCAGACATTTTTAAAGCAAGAAAAATAACTCGTAATTTTTTCTTCTAGGGGAAATTTTTCTTTTTTATCTTACAAAATAAATGTTACCTTATGCATCCAAGGGTTGTTTTGAACATTGCCTGTTCATCATATAATACTGAGGCGAGAATTCGTGAAAACAAAGCGGGATGTTTCAGTTCGCGACGTCAATGTTGTATCTTATCTCGTCTGTATAGCAGAGCGCGGAGGTTATTGATGTGAGCAGACTTTCAGAATTCACACCCGGCAGCGGGTGATGCAGAAAGAGGGAAATATGAATACAACAAACATCTGAAGAAAGACGAGGGATTCGAGGTTTAGCAACACTATAGATTGCATTCGTTGGCTGTATTGTTGTTGATGTGAAGCAAGTGCAGAGTTTGAATGCAGTTTTGTTGAATACACGTTGGAAATATATGAGTGGATCTAAAATATAGGGCGCATTCACGGGTTATTGTTGTGAAGGATAAAAGAGTTAGAGTGAATTGATGAACATTATTGTAGAATAAATTAATCAAATAAATAATTAAATTTGTATTTATTAAAATGAGATAATGTAATTATGAACTGATTTGTAATTGGCATTGTTCTTGCGATTACCTAAGAAGAGAAAAAATGGAATGCAGTTGAATTTGAAGATTATATAAAAAAAAACTGTGCGACCGTTGGTTATGCGTTGTCGATGTATAGAAACAGGTGGAGTGTAAAAGCGTCACTATAAGTTGGATTCACGGGCTATATTGTTATTGATGTGAAAGTAATACAGAGTTTGAATACAGTATGGACATTATTATTTAATAAATTGAAATTTTAGTAGAGTTGTTGCAAAGCATTGTAGATCAGTGTGCAACAACTTGTTATTTGTGGTTGTAATGTAAGTTAAATGACATGAAGAAACATGATAAGTGTAATAATAGAGTTGGCGGTATTCACAGAATATACTATAAGTAGGTTGGGAGGGGGTTGTGAGCGATCACTGTTGTGCACTTGCCTTGTCATTGATCGATTGATCGATATCGATATAAAACTATCGTTAACAATCCAATGTGGGTATCAACAACTATAGCAGCTTTGGCCGTATTGGATAACCATTAGAGTAAGGGGTTAGAGTAGGGTGTCAGTCAATTGTGTATGTTTTATTTTCATGTGCTGTGGTGTGCAGCTACTACAAAATGGAAGTGCATAGTTGATATTGACGTGAGCAAGTTTGTAAAGAAAAAGAAATAGGAAGAAAAAACACGTTGATGACGAAAAGATTTAGTGCGTATAGAAATAAATGCCATACAAATAGGGGGCTCAGATTGAATGTACTATCAATTCCCGAGATGAATGCATTTACAGCTCTTCAGGAAAATAATTGTGGAAAATGTTAAGGCTGATAATACGGCAGTATCTGTGTTGAATATTACTTTACATGAAGTAATTAGTCATTTCTTGTTCTATTGCGGTGGAGGTATTAGTTTTTAAATTCATTTACAAAATGAAATGTAAACACAGACGTTCAAATTATCGTTATTGCATATCTTACTGCGGATATTTTTTCACGAGAGAATGTGGATAAATGACTAAATGTCTGTATGAGTACAATTATTTGAACCCGACTATGTCATGCTATTGTATCACGAATGAAAAGCAAACGCTGGCAATAAAAAACGATCTCTCTCTTTTTCTTTCTTTTTCTCTCTAATTTAATTCGTAAAATGCGTATGTTCATATCAAGCCAAGCTTTTTTCCTTCTCGTATTTGCTTTGGCAGTTGAATGGAGAGCGAGCGCCTTTTGAGGCGAACCTTTTGTAGGCGCGGTTATTTCAATCAATTCTCACGCCGTCTTTTAGATGAAATATCACAACTTAAGAGTTGTATGGTGTGCGATTCACGAAAGATCGCAGATAAATGTTCAATAGGAGAGCTGCGATAACGACCGGTAATGCGCATTTCAGTTATTTTAAAATACATAATTTGCCATATATTTACAAATACTTCCAAGTTGTTATTTGTGTTTTGAAGAAATTAAATTCCATCGAACTCTGAAACTAAAAATATACGGACAACGACTTCTTCCTTATAACCGCGAATAATTAATTAATTGCCTTTGCACCCCCAAAGATCCAACTGGCAAACAAATTTAGATTCAACCATCCACTAACATTATCATCCCTCATCTTTGATTGTAGTTATATACTCTTATTTCCCACTAAAGTGTAAAAAAAAACTATCATACTGAAATCTTAGATTTCTTTTCATTCTTCAGAATGTCTACTTTGTTAATAGTTTTCATTTATTTTGAAAAATGTGGTATGCTTTTGATAATTATTTATTTTTTATGTACAGATTTTTGTCCAAAGTAAAATAAAACACTACAAGGCACGCGTCAATACGTCGAGAAAAAATTCATAAAATTCGTAATTTAACCCTTTACAGGGCATAATTTTGGAACCAAAATGTTTCTTTCTACCTTTACAATTTAAAATTTGTGACTTTTTAAAAATAATTTTAGACTTATTTTTTTCCTTGATCTTTTAGGAAAAAAATGCTGATTTTGAATTCCAAATTGGTATCAAAATTTAAAAAAATCCCAAATTTAGGTACATTTTCAAAAAATAGATTTTTTAAATTTTTAATTTTTTTCCAATTTATTTGCATGTTCAAATTGAATCTACTAGAAGCAAACAAAATATCCGGGATATCCCGGAAATTTGTGTATTTTTGTGTTTTTATACACAATTCGATATTTGATCAATTACAAAAATCATTAGAATTAAGTAAGGAAAAATGCTACCAATTCAGAACAAAGCAGCTTTTTGACCGGGTGTAAAGTATGAAAAATTGGAAGATTTAATTTTGTAGATTTTGAAAGGTGGTGGTAACTATGTGAACCACTATCCTATAAAGGGTTTAAAAAAAGTCTATTATTTCATAGATTATTCCATTCAGACGATTGCAGCTGGCAAAAATAGCTTGGTATTTAAACTTTTACTTTCAGAAACTCACTCAAGCGAAAATATAGAGAAACATAGAACATAGCCTAGATACCTCTCACAAAGGATCTTCCTCTAGATGTATTTTATGAAATGAAAACTTTTTCTGATTTTTTGCTTACGATAGGCAGCTCTAAGAATGCCAACGAAAACAAAAACTCATGTTATTTTTTTAAACATATGGTTTGGACGTTTCATCTTCTAGCCCTAGAGTTTGTATAAAAACAAACGTACGAAACATCAGAGAAGAGTCTTGTTAGATCTCGTTGTTATTCTCTCTACGGACCAATTATTTTCCGAATGAAATGTTTCAAACTTTATATCATTACGTTAACATTATTACTACCATTATGTAAACAGTGATAGTTGACCCTTATGAAAAATTACTATTGAGAAACTATTGAGAACTCAATAGTATTTCAACCATAGTTTAATTTGGACAATAGTTCACTATTGATTTATTCAATAGTTAACAATTGATTTGGTCAAAAGTCAACTATTTGCAATTATAATCAATATTTTAACTTTTGTGTTTTTACCAGTAGGAATTATTGACTTATTTCGAATAGTTACTACTGGTAAATAACAACAAGGTTATCTACTAAACAATATCATGCTTAACTACCAAAGGTGAATAAGCATGGTTTGTGGTTCCTGAAAAATTGTAGGAAAGGTAGGTTAATATCCTACTTTAAACTATTAATACATCGATTAAAGGAGTTATTTAAAACGTGGGATTTTGCACTGCAACTTTAAAGTCAATTAAACAATTTTGGTTACAGGTTAGGTACTTATCAGGTGCGTAGGTTGCTCATCTCAGAAATTATACATTTTATGTCACTGTATGCATGTGAACCTGACATTATTAAATTTCATACAACAATAACTAATTATGTTAATTCGACTGCATTTAATATAATATTCCTAAATTTAAGTTGGTTTAGGCCTGATATTGATTTTAGATTTCAAAATTAATTGACTTCAAAGTATTCAGTTGCCAATTAAGGTAACTATAAATTGTCACACAAAGATCCTGAAATCATTTGATTAGGATAGTTTTATTGGCTTTGTTTTGTTTGACTTCACTTCATAGACAATGTACATAAAGTAAATGACTTTTGTGCAAATTTGACACAGGATTGACGACAAACTTCCCGTGGACGCTTTTATTGATTCTTCTCTGAAGTTCTCTTGGCACCATCCTGGGAAAGTACCTGTAAACAAGAAAATCTTGTTTCAGAATTTAAATATTGGAATAACAGTTTACTACAACATAGCCTAGGTCCTTAAAAAATTGTAGGCTTAGGCCTATGTCTTTAGAGTAGTTAATTTTAACATCATTGGGACCTAGGCCCTAGACCTACAAACTAAACCTACAAATGGGCATAAGAGCTAAATTTAATCTCAATGGAAAAGGCAATTATGTAGCCCTGGGCCTATGTAAAAATGTCTACGTACCATTTTTGTTTTGTTATTTGTATTATGCCTACAGTTTTTATTTAATTTTTATAGCATCACATTGGCTTAAAGTTTGTAATGTTATGGAGTAGGTAGGCCTAGACCTAGTCTACAACAAAATCCTTGATTTCTAGTTGACATTACCAGAACCCAACTTTTTCTAAAAACCAGAGGCATTGAAAGATAATCTTCTCTTTAAAAATAAATTGTGTCATAGCCCTAGAAGAAGAAGCCATAGGCAGTAAAATTTTAATACTGTGGGGCTAGGCTTTAGTAATGTGCAGACCATAAATCTACGTGCAGCTGTAGGCCTAATGTACCAGATAAATTTTGCTTGAATCGACGATTCAACGTATTTTAAAATTTTTTTTTTTTTCTCTATTTCCAAATTGTAGGATCACAGCAGTTGATATGATAAGCAATCATTTTTAATGTTAACTACGGTAGGCCTACACCCTTTAACCATAAAATTAGGCCTACATGAACATTTTGTGTAGGTAGTTGTAGGCCTAATGTAGGCCTACGCTACACACAACGCGTTTCAGCATGTTCCGAGTTGCTGGAAACTACATGTAGGCCACCGGTTATGCCTGCAAATTTAGTTTTGTTATGGCTATTTTTGTAGAAGCTAGGCCTACTGTTTCTATTTAATTTTCATATCATAAAATTTGTCTTAAAGTTTTTAGTTTTATGGAGTTGGTGATGGAGTTGGTAACTAGTCTACAACAAAATCTCAGATTTCTAGTTCCTCTGACACTACCTGACTTTTTTTCTAATATGGAGGCATTGTAAGGTAATCTTTTAATATTATACACCAGAACTTGTTTTTAACCGCAAAATATTAAAAACAAACCACCGACTGAAAATAACGCGTTAAAAATTATCCAACACAAACTCACCCTTGCCGTTATATTTCTGCCACATCCGTGGCATTCCTCAGACGCGAGGTAACTGAAGTCTGTCTTGTTTTTTGTAATCTTTTAAAATTATATTGAATAGGGCCTAGTCCGTAGTAGACATAAACTTAAATATAATTTATTCCGACCATAAATCATTTGTGCAGCTGTAGGCCTACGGTAGGCTACCAAATAATATTTTGCTCGAATTGAAGCATAATTGAAAAAGTGGTTATTTTTGTTTCAATCCTAATCTCTTAGGATCACACGCTGACTTAAACTGAGAGCCTAAGCATCATTTTTAATGTTACTACGGTAGGCCTACACCCCTAAGGCCTAAAAGTACATGAACGTTTTGGGTGGTAGTGGTAATGTACGCTACACAATGCGTTTCAGCATGTTCCGAGTCGCTGAAACTACATGTAGGCCTACCGTAGGCTACCGTAATGCTTGCAATTTTAGTTTTCTTAGGCCTAGTTTGTATTAGGCTAGGCCCTACTGTTTTTTATTTAATTTCTTAGCATAACATTGGCCTCAAGTGTTTAGTTTTATGGAGACAACAAATCTCAGATATTTCTAGTTCCCTGACATTACTGGTAGGCCTAGGCCTACCTGATTTTTTTTCTAAGAAGAATTGAACTCGTTATACATCTTTTCTTCCATAGCCCAACATTTAAGTCAATAGGGCAGAGGCTATAGGGCTATAGTTAAAATTAAAAAAAAAATACTTTTGTCATATCCCCAGTCCTAGAAGCCATAGACAGTAAACTTTGAAATAATTTATCCGGACCATAAATCTAGGCTAGGCCCTATGTGTAGCTGTAGGCCTACGGTAGGCCCAAGGGTCACAGCAGCTGACATAAAAAGCTATCATTTTGAATGTTTACTATGGTAGGCCTAGGTCTATATCCCTTAAGCCTTAAATTACATGTACCGTACCTACATTAACATAGCCAAGTTGAATGTAGGCTACTGGTAATTGATATTGGCTATACTCTGCTCAAGATAGGCCTAGATGTGAAAAACCGTGTATTCCTTCCAATAAATATGTTGATGAACATTAATATGTGTTAGCCTTGGACCTTAAATAAGCTTTTTAGGCCTAAATTGTTAGATATAGCCTGCCTAAGGCTAGGCTACACATTTTTCAGTCAAATTCTTATTTGCCTACAACTTAGGCCTAATTATTTAATTCAAATCTAGACAGGTAGGGTATTGCTAGAACTGTAAGAGACTGTCAAGACCTACTATAGCCTAAATTATTATCAAGGTCAAGAGTAGGCCAGGTCATCTTACACTGTAGGACTACCTTCCTTGTAGACCAAAGAATAAAAAAAGACTGTGATGTAGTAGGCCCTACAGACCAAGTTTGAGACTAGCTTACTAGTATTTTAGTAAGTTTCCATAGGCCAAGCTAATAGTCTACCTAGTTAAAACAAATGATTTAATAGGCCAGGGTTAGGCCTTCTGCCCCGGTGAAAATTCTTGTCACAGATCTTGCAAGATCTTGACTTGACAAGAACTTGTTATTTTGTAAGACTTGCCAAGTATTGCATTGAAATAAGATCTTGTTCATTTCTTGCAAAGATTCTTGACAAGAATATTCTGGCATGATCTTGGCTAGAAACAAGATACAAACAAGATCTTGTCAAAATCTGCCACCTGGTGCTAGTATCTTGAACCTCATCACTAACAGTTAGGTAGCCTACATCAAACAACCTACATTTGTGCTGTCTGATTGTTTCATTTATTAAGAACTAGAGAGACAGTTGATAAATAGACCTGGTATATACATGCACATAAATAGCTACAGATAGCTGCCATGTCTTTTACAGGCCTCAGACTATGTGAAAGTATTTACAACCACTAGGCCTACTTGTAGTACCGGTAGGCTTAGATGACAGTTGACTTTAAGTCTTATGCCTTGCACTATAGGGCTAGGCCTGCGTTTGCCCTAGCCTGCAGGCAAGCCTACCGGTACTTGCTTTATGTTCACAGGGCCTAAATTAACAAGCCATGAATAAACATCCAATACCGGTAGTAGGCCTAATAAGGTTGGCACTAGGCCTAGGCATATGTTTGCCCTGGCCTGCATGAAAGCTTACTTGCTTTATGTTCTTGTTCATAGGTAGGGGCCTAAGGTCTAGATTAATAAGCCATGGGTAACATCTGATAAGGAAGGTGGCATAATGTGTAAATCGAAATTGCATCAAGAAGGCCTACCGCATAAATAGACCAACCACAATCTTGTCAAGATTTAACAAGATCTTGCCAAGATTTTACAAAATCTTGCAAGATCTTGGCAAGAATAATACAAGATCTTACAATACAATCTTGCCAAGATTTTTCAGCAGGTGTAAAGCCCATAGGCCCTAGGCATATAGGGCCTACTAGACACAGCTATGAAGGTGTAGGCCTACACAAAGCGAAGGCCTAGACTAAGAAAATAGTGGTCCTTTGAAATTAGAAAATATTTATCTACCAGGGCGACTAGGGCTAGGCCTATGCCTATCTTGGCCACTCTTGGAAATATGCGTGGCCGAGAGCATGGCGAACTCCAACTCCCTAGGGACTCGTTGGCCTAGGCCTAGCCCTTAGAAGAGACAAGCTTAATTTCGCAGAGCTTAGCGTAGGCCTAGGCATTTCCCGGATCCGTGGGAGCCTAGCCTAGGCCTATGCCTAGCCTAGGGTCTAGAACCATATGCATTACCTAGCCTAGGGCCTAGGCCCTAGGTCTACACCCTCACTAGTCACTAGGCTTTTAAAAGTAGCTCTTACCTTAATGATCCAGCATAATATTATGCAATTTGTAGAAACCCGTAACGTGAAGAATATAGGCCTAGGCCTATTCGGAGTTTTGAGCTCGTAGTCACAACACGCCAACACCTGCTGGGCTAATAATTAACACTCGCGGTAAAACTATTGCATATGCTCGCCATAAACGCAAAAGCGATCACCAACACTCATAATAATATGTCACATCACTTCTCAATAACAGGAAAATAAAATACCACATGTAGGCCTATGTATATTAAAATTATTAGAAACAACACGTAAACTGCCTCGCCGCCATTACCATGCTCGATTTTTCGGCGTAACCAGGCCAGAGTAGCCAACATTCAACAGAAAAATGTGTAACTCCAGTGCGGCAATCTTGACAAATAAATAAACAAATAAACAATATCCCGCCTCACATTTAATTTACGGGCGTATGATGAACAAATACAAATGATCTGTTCTCAACTCTCAAGTTTAAACCTTTTATTGGGTGAGCGTAGCGAAGATTCCATTTCACTACACTAGAGAAAAAAATCCAGCATGTTTCCCCCCCCCCCCCCTTTTTTCCTTTTTTAATTGTATTTTTGTGTGTTTGTTAACACGATTCCGGCTAAACCAATACTCCAATTGCGATGAAATTTTCTATAGGCCTTCGAAATCTTCGACTGCCACGTTTTTGAGCGCAATCGAAAAATTATTTCTCATAAAAACCGCAATTTTAAGATTTTTTTCGATTTTTAAAATATTTCTCTGACTTATAACACCTGCATGCTTTACCCGATTGTAATGATTTTTTCACAGAACCTTTATTTTATGATTTAATATTTTCGTGTGAAATTTGAGTGGAATCGAAAAATTATTTTTCATGATAATCGCAATTTTACGATTTTTTTCGATTTTTTAAATTTCTTCGACTTATAACACCGACATGCTTTATCCGATTGTAATTATTTTTTCACAGAACCTTAATTTTTTGAATTAATATACTCGGGTGAAACTTGAGCGTAATCGAAAAAATATTTCTCGTGAAAATCGCAATTTTACGCTTTTTTTCGTTTAGTTAGTTTTAATCAAAATACGAAGCAATTTTTTTTTAAATCTGTATTTACTAAGAACAAAATAAAACTGTAAGCATGGCCTGGTTGGTCTAGTGGGTAATGATGCTCTGCTCAGCCACGTAGATGGTTGGGGTTCGTGGCTCGACGAAGGTGTTTTATTTCTTCTTTTTTCCATGGTAGGCATAATAAAATAAAATAAGTCCAACAAAGAAAGCTTGTGACTGGCGCAATATAATACATAGTTACTTATAATAAGTTTACTCATATGCAAAATATGGTTTAATAATTTATACACGTGATGCGTTAAGAGTCAACTATACCTATTTGAAACTTTTTTGGGAACTATTTCCTGCTTCCAGTTGTCATCCGATCGATGTTCAATTTTGCATAGGCTAATTGTCAAGAAAGGATATGGTCACTCTTCAATAGTAAAAGATTACAGAACATTGTTGAGCATTATGCACAAATAAATTGTGAAATTTATTAATTTTAATAATTTTACAAAAATCCAAAATTCTAAAAATAAATTTAAATTATTTAGTTAAATTTTTAATTGTTTAAAAATAACTGTGCCACTATAGAAGACTGTATATACGTGACCAAAAGCTACATGCAAATCTGATAGCAGTCTGATAAGACTGGCTTCAGGAAGAGTTCCAAAAATCACTTCTATTGCAGACTCTTAAAATAGTCTTTATTATTATCGTTTTACAGACGACATTACATTGGCAAAAAATTATGATTAAAATTAAAATTGTTATTATTGTTCATCAAATAAAACAATATTTTATTCTGTTATCCATAAATACAAACACACAACTTTTCAGTCCGAAGGTAAAATTAAGACCGATTGTTCAAATAATAAAAATTAAACAATTAGAAAAGGCCCCCCCCCCTTCCCGAAAAGGAAAAAAGTGCCGTGGTCATTGCGTTGTCGTGGTCAGCTAGCACCCCCCCCCCCGCCTTTCGCCCCCCCCCCCAACCCCACAAACCCTTTTTTTGGGGGGGTTGGGGGGGGGGTCTTTATAATGAACAAGTACACAGCAAAGAGTAAGCAAGTCATTCAGCATTACAAAGAAAAACTATTGATTACGAATAATAAAGCTCTACAACTGCTAGCTCTCAATAGTGAAATATAAATATATATCTATGTCCAAAAGTAAATGCAAAATACTATTCTACCCCAATAGTAAAAACATAAAACCTTTTCACTCTCAATAGTTAAATGAAAAAACTATTCACAACCTATATTAAAAACGAAATACTATTGGCAGGCAATAGTAAACCTATTAAAACTATTCACTTTGAATAGTTAATTGAAAAACTATTCATTTTGAATAGTACATTTTCATAAGGGGAAGAACATACAAAGTTAGTTTTTATTATAGGCGATCAGAAAATACCATTAATTACATGGTCAGTTATGATGATATTGTTATTTGCTGTATGCGTATACATCTAAAGACGTTTCAACTTAAACACGTAGCCAAATGTGTATACAGGATTATAAAGAATTCCTTCGAATGTAAGCTGGATTTAAGATAGTTTCTATGTTTGAATACAGGTTTAAATAGAATTTTTAAGTATGTGCACTGGATTAATGAGTTTACAAATGAATACAAGCTTAAAGGGACTCCTAAACTACGTACACTGCCACGAGGAGAGTTCCTATGTAAACTTTCTAAAAGTGGTTTCATAAGTGAACACATATTATCTTGAATAGAGTTCCTAAAGTGAGTACACAAGCTTAAAGAGAGTTCCTAAGTGGGTACACTAGCTTGAAGAGAGTTCCTAAGTGGGTAACTAGCTTGAAGAGAGTTCCTAAGTGGGTACACTAACTTGAAGAGAGTTGTGTGGCTCGTTGGTCTTGTGGTTAGCGTATCTGCTTACAAAGCAGAAGGTACAGGGTTAGATTCCCGTCAAAGTCAGAAGTTTTTTAACTTTTGATTTGGACTCAAGTCCATCAGTTCTAGTCTACGGAGTTTGTAAATGGTGACTTTGGAGCCGTCCTAGCAACGAAGCACTAAATAAATTCAGAGTTGTTCTGAATAGGCCTTGTTGATTTTGGCGTTGATCCTCGGGTGTTTGCATTGTCCATACCACTGATCGCTATATTTCCTATTAAAAATATCGATCTTTGGTTGGTTATCGCTCACTCGTCGATTGCGTCGAGGCCAACAGGGCTGGCTTGGTCGCTTTGATTTGTTGTCCCCCACTGAAAATCAGTTATATAACTGAGTGGGTAGACTCTCTATAAAATTGATTTCATTCATTTATTTCTACACTAGCTTAAAGTGAGTTCCTAAGTGGCAAAACTACTGAAATGAGAGTTCCTAAGGGGGTATACTACCTTGAAGTGAGTTCACAAAGTTTGTATACTACCGAAAAGAGAGTTCCTAAGTGGGCATACTATGTTCGAGAAGCGCCCGGTCTGTCTGCGGTCTATCGTCAAAAGCCGTCGTTTCCTGAAATCGAGTTTCGATCAACCCTTGTGTTGAGTTGACCTGGAACAGATTAAAAAGTTTTCTCCGTGAACTTTTCTTTCTGGATTGCGGAGAACGAGCTGATTATAATCAAGCTCTAAAAAGACCCGTCTTACGAGGAAATAGGAAAAACCTACACAGGGGAGTCGCGCCGATTGACTGTAGATAGAATATACCTCAAATGATGTTGTGAATAAGACATCAACCCATGTAAATCCGGATTTCAATCGACCTTATTGGAAAAGGAACTCGAATTGAATTAATGTTGTTCTAAAGTCGCAATGAAAAGTCATTTGAAAGGAAAATTGATTTCTAAAACAGGAAAATACGAAAAGATGTAAGGCAAGTAGCTGATTATATTCTGGTGAAGATGTTTGAAGCCCATTTTACCTTTTCAATTCGTTTTGATGTATTGCCAAGTTTCCCATTACGATTGAAACGTTGCAGGTTTCTTTCGGTGATTCAATCTCCTTTTCCAATTCCCACTAAAAAAGGTGTATGGGGATTATTGCTTCGTGTAATCCCTTAAAAATATATATATTTTATTTGAAAGTGTCTATCTTGTTTAATATAATGCATTGTAACCGTATCAGATTATTAGTTTAGTTAGTAAACGTTTCTAAAACTTTCATCCACCAATCAATTCGAACAATATTCCAAAATAATAACGTCCAAATTAATAAAAGTATGCATGAGTTTTGTAAAACAAGTCAAGTTGGCATAACAATTAACAATTAACAATACCTGTCCATTTTGAATTTTAAACTATGGTTACTCACATCCAACCAATTAAAGTATTATAATCGTGCTTTATTATGGTGTGCTGTTTACAATTATCTATTTGATTAACAGAATTACATTACGAGAATTAAGTGCAACATCAATGATAAGAAGTAGCTTATGACTTAAGATTCGCAAGCGAATTGTTTACTTGCATTATCCAGCTAGATAATAAAAATAATAAGAAAAAACTTTCAATAATAAACCCTCATACATAGACATTTAAGAAAGATCCTTCTCAACGCTGGCTTCTTTCTGTGTGTATTTAAAATATTTAAATGCAGATGGTCCAGGGTTCGATTCCCGCCAAAGTCAGAAGTTTTTTATCTTCTGATTTAGACTTGAATCCATCAGTTCTTGTCTTAGGAGTTTGTAAACGGTGACTTTGGAGCCGTCCTATCAACGAAGCACATAATAAATTCAGAGTTGTTCTGAATCGGCATTGTTGATTCTGGCGTAGATCCGTGGGTGTTCGCGCGGTCCATACCACTGACTGCTATATTTCCTATTAAAAAATATAGATCTTTGGTTAGTTATCGCTCACTCGTCGATTGCGTTGGGGCCTACATGGTTGGCTTGGTCGCTTTGATTTACTGTCCCCCACTAAAAATCAGTTATATAACTGTGTGGGTAGACTCTTAACTACAATTTATTTATTTATTTCCTTTTTTCCCAATTTATAACACAATTAATAAACACAAACTCACCTATGTTATCGTATCATGGTAACTTTTAAAAACATTATTTTTTCTACTTACATTCAATACAAAATTAAACTTTTCCACAACAGACAGAACTATGAAAACAAAAGTCACAAACAAATTAACAAACAATAGCTTTAAAGCGAAATGCTGTGTTAATGGCCTTACTGTAAGAACCTGACAGCTTCGGAATAGGTTTCCACACCAAAACATCTAATACAAATTGAGCATTATTTTTTTCAAAACTGACTTAATACACCAGATTGTTGTTTAAAGTATGGACAGCAGGGTGAGTCACTAAGGTCTGCGTTAAAATTGATAATCACGTCATCATGTTCAACACAGGGCATTATATTTAACCCTCACAGTTACGAATTAAATTGGTCTCAATTAGGTCATTTTCAGCAAACAATCTTTTTTCAAATTTTTTTCCTGATAATTTTGATATTTTTTAAATATGTTTTAGTATGATTTTTATGGAATTCGGGACAAATTTTGGATTTTGAGCTAAAGCTCGAGCCAGTTAAGTTCCAATTTAAACATAAAGTGCATTTCTAAAAGAACTTTTTTTCCTTAATTTTTCATATATTTTAGATTTTGTTTATCGCCAAAAACAGCAATATTACAAAGATATTACATTTCTGGTACAAACCAAAATTTTAACATATTTAGAAATTTTTACAGATGTGCATTTTCAATTTTATCCCATTAATTTTTTTTTTAATTCAACCAATTTCTTTAAATGTGGTCAAATTTCAATTGAGAATTCCATGTCCATATTGATGGACGCCATGACTGAGTGGGTGAACTTTAACCCTGCTCGCATGCATTGCTGTGTAGGCCAGTATCGCAGTGACAAAATCAGTTCAGTACTCAAAATAATATTATTACATTTCATAGATTGCATTGGCTTATAAAGTTAATGCGAGGAATTGACTAAAACAAGTTTGTAACTTTAAGTTACTTTTAATGTAATTACATTTTAATCGCATTATAATAATCCAATATCATTAGAGTGGAGTGAATATAATTAGTCGTGGGATAGTTAAGCTACGAGATTATAGCTCTCTGAATCTATATTCATAACGAGAACGGAGTTCTAATGAGTATTAACTAAATACAGAATATTGCAACAGTAAATTTCGATTTGCATGATAATTGTATCAGTAACTAAATTAAAGAATAAAAATTTAATATTTCTTAAAATTCACTTCATATATAATCAGTATGCACTTACTGTTTGCAACACTATATACGTTAGTTAATTTTGAAGCTAGCGACTCTGTTTTCAATGTGGAAGGTCCAGTGTTCGATTCCCGCTTTAAGAAGAAGTTTTGAAGCTTCTGATTTGGACTGAAGACCGACCACCAGTTCTTGGCTAAGGAATGTGTAAACGGTGACTTTGAAGCCGTCCTAGCAACGAGGCAAACAGTAAATTTTAAAATTGTTTTGAATCAGCCTTTTTGATCCTGACGCTGTCCGTGGGTGGAATCATTCCAGCTTGATTGATCGGTGGTTCATGCTACAATATGCCGTTCTCTATTGTTGGCTTGTCGATGGTATCGGCGCCTACAGGGTTGGCTTGATCTACTTTAAAATTAATGTCCCCCGCTGAAAATCAGTTATGTGACTGAGTGGATAGACTCTGAGTAAAACGTATTTATTTATTTATTTATTTATTTATTTATTTATTTATTTATTTATTTATTTATATATTATTTATTTATTTATTTATTTATTTATTTATTTATTTATTTATTTATTTATTTATTTATTTATTTATTTATTTATTTATTTATTTATTTATTTATTTATTTATTAATTAATTAATTAATTTATTTATTTATTTATTTATTTATTTATTTATACAAACCGGTAAAGAAAGTATCTGAAGTGAATTATTCTGAATTATTATTAAAGGATTCGTGTTGCTTAAAGCGTTTATCTCTTTCAGAGATCATAGCTTATTTCAGATAATGTTCATATAGCTCTGGACATTCCTTTTCAAGTACCATCAAGTCACTTTCATTTATTGTAAAATGAAATGTGTCATGTTTTCTCAAGGCACCTTTACAACGAACATTAATATACAAGTAGGTCTCCAAAATAATAAATTGCACCTTCCGGAGTGTTACTCAAATTCCAACTCGCAACCTTCTCGTGGTTTGGCCCGTGATTAGGGGAGCTTTTCTCCCTGAAACTAATGGCGAGCTCTGGGTCGTCGTCGGGGAACTCTCCCCTACCCTTTGACTACCTACCTCCCCAACGGCGACGACAATGACAACACGGACGGATGACACAGACGGAGACGACCACGACGTGGGGGAACCTCTGCCCTCCCTGTATGCTTGTGGCTGGTTCTGACCAGCATAGGCCTGTCCCCCCTTGTCCCCCCGCGTCATCCCTTACGTCCCTCCCTTCGTCTCGATTAGCCAAGTTGCATAAATATGAGACGTTAAGCAATATCCAATCAAAAAACCGAATTATAAATTGAGAATTAAATTTGGTTTATATTTGCGCAATCAATGTCTGTTAGGGCTTGCCATCCATTAAGCCTATTTTGTCATTGAAAAAACAATTAAAAATACATTCAATAAAATAATAAAATACTGTATTTATTGATATATTTTATAAATTATATTTGCAATTTGTCGATACAATAAATAACAAAGTTAATCTTAAGAAATAAGCAACAGTACTCTTGAAGTTCTTGACAACTTCTATTTTACCCTTTATGTGAGTTGGAATATTGTATGCATAAAATAACGTTTACAACGATTTTACGTGTACCTTGAACAAATAAAAATATTATTTTTATTACTTAAAGGTGGGATTACATTAAAGGAATGTCAGAATAAAACTCATTTTAGACGGGAGCTTTCAACACTCAAAAGCTGTGAAAGTTACTTTACTTATGTAAAGATTTTTCAAACTTGACATTTCATTTATCTCGGAAAATATCATGTAGGTTATACCGTTGAAAACCCTCCGCCTCTTGTTCTACATATTCATGTACGCCTCTGGCCTTCACTCCGTCACAAGTTAGATAATAATGTTGGATTCATGCAACTCTTTCATTTGTATGACCTTGTTTAGAAACACTTAAAACCCTCAACAAGAAGCAACTAAAATTAGCTTTTACATACTGGTTTAGGCTTTGACGGAATAAATTAAGCAATTTCTTGCCTTTAGTAATACTTGCGTTTCTGGAACACACACGGATTAACTTGAAGTTATCTTGAACTCTGTGCCTTTTACTTGTTAAACTTGTTGGTTGTAAACGGAGTGTGGGGTAATTGGAGCTTGGAGTCAACTTCTACCTTCAGATGAAGAGAGATTCATATTACTTCACATAGCTCATCTGCATACAGTATGCGAGATAGAGTGAGACCTCAATGCCAATGGTACATTCGCAATTTATTTTAGATTATGTCTTTTATATTGCGTATTAAAATATGAAATATAATGTGAAATAAATATTGTATAATTTATTATTGTCTACCAACGATTACTAAACCAGTTTTTAATAGGACAATAAACTTTCACTTATTTTGAAAAAAGTTGCTAGTAAATAACCATATAGACCCCTCACTTGAATATATTCGTGAATGAAATTAAATTTAAAAATCTCAATCTGAGCCTAAAACGGATTTTCAATCCGGCATTGCCCTTTGCAATAAGCCCACAAAACCAGAAATCGGATAATATATTTTGTAAAGCGCACATTGAATCATTGCATTACATCACTAAACGGTTGAAACTTCCAATGTGATAAAAGATAAATTACGTAAATAATTAATTATAAAAATATATTGATTTGTATGTTAATACATTAGTGAAAGAAAAATTGTGGAGAAAATGTTGCACGGATTTGAAATGTACTAGTCCATTTATTGCAAAACGTATTTTATTTCACATTACATTCATGGATAATAAAACGTTTATGTTAAGCAATTACTTTTCTTTTACTGTGTTGCCAACTGAATAGATAATATAAAAGATAAAAGGTCAAGTGTGTGTTCGATGGTTGCAAAGATTGCCAAAGACTAAATTGCAGCTTGTAGTTTGTGAGTTGTTCTAACTCATGTACTTTATGGCTGAACACGTTATATTTATTGATGTAAACGTTCCAGTGTGTGCGTGTGTGAGAAATAGTAAAAGGTTGAGTTTATAGCACATTCCGCATGGTGTAAACATGAACCTATTTCATAGCTAGCCCGTAAATGTCGACAGACTTGAAAATATTTATATTTTAATAACATCTAAGAAATAAAACCAATTGAAATAGTGAAACAGAATTCACTTTGGTTTTACAAATCAAGTTTGAATTACCTCACGAGTAAAAAGCAAGTATGCACGCAATAGAAAGCGCATTGCGGTTATGCTGGTTTGGTTACAGCCCGTGAGATATTACACCTCTGACAAAGTAGGTGCAATAAAATAAATGTTGAAACGTTCTTTGCTGAGGACGAACTGAGTGCTTGTCAGACAGAGTACAGGAATACACCTCGGGTTTATTATCATTGCGTTGCGTTCGTTTTTTGTTTTAAGAGTTGCATCATTTTAGAACTTTTTACACTTTAATCATTGAAATATGTTTTAAGTTGTATTCAACTTAAATTTACTTAGAGAAGAACAATTGTTACGTTTTCAGGTAAAAACGCTATTCTTCGAAACATTGCACCTGTTCCTCTCTACTCGTTTGAAGGCTCTCGCTCCGTTGCCAATTATATTAAGTGTTTATGTTTATGTCATTAAATTTAACAACATAATTGAAATGTTATAGGAAGATAATATATCTTTATTATGCGTAGAATAAGGAAAATAGTAGGGATTTAAAGAGATCGTATTTTAAAATGTTGTCAATTTGTTTATTGCCTTTATACATTTCTTCACTAATGGTATCGATTCCTATTATCTCTACAGCTTCTATTTGAGCACTTAATGGGCCTTCAATTACACATCAAGATAACATTTTATTATTTCTGAGGGGTTGGTTTCCATCAAGACCTAAAGTTTTCAAAAGTTAATCGAACAAAGATAGGGCTTTCATTTAGAAATAAATGTTGTTGAAATTTGAAAAAAGTTCGAGTGGTGTGTGGGTATTTTCTTTAAACTAAAAGCCGCTGTCAAAATTTATGGATAACACTTTTTTTTCACCGTACGTTCTACATTATACATCATTTAAATATTTTTGTCAAACATAATGTTCAGGAGATTTACTAGTATACGGCAGGAATACACAGAATATAGTTTCGTGTACTACGTTCAATTCATTATTAACTATGCTTATAAATAATATTCTTATTTACCGATAGTGTTGGGTCGCGCGTTAAGCGCTTACTCTGATTTGGGATGTCCCGGGTTCAAATCCCGTCAAGACTGTCAGTCATTCCTGATGGTTTTTCCGAGGTTTTCCTCAGTCGTTAATGCGACTGCAAGGGATTGACTCCTCTTAAACAGCCCTCGGACGTTCCTTCACAATTGAGGGGTATAGATTCAAAACCAGGCATCTCCACTTTGACTTTTTCAACACATTGAATGAGTAAGACATGAATATGAATAGCTATTTATTTTCATTGCAAATAAAACTAATAGTCAAGTTCAAAACAAGGCCATATCCAATGATATAACACAAGAAAATCAGGCATCAACTTCAAAACCAGCTATATCCACCTGGCAGTGATTTCCAATTTCGGCCATTTCCAAAATGGAGATGGCTGGTTTTGCTTCTATACCCCTCAATTGTCCTATCCGCAACATACCTAGTTAGACACATGAAGAGGGGCATGAATTGCACACTGGGCAGGCTTCCCACGAAAAATTATTTAAAATATTCTTAGTTAAACATCAAATTGCTTTTATGCTCATTTATAGTCCAAACTCGTTGCCTTTGAATTATTATAAAAGCTCTTAGCTCTAAATACTTCCAACGCACCCATCACAACTTTTAACAGATAATTAATAAACGTGGGGAATAATATGGGGACATATGCGAAATGGCCCAAAATAACAAACAAACTCAAAGCATCATAGGTATAAATTTATCCATTACCCTATGTGTGCCTGGCTTCTGTACGACACCCATTAGACTAATATACATGACATTTGAATGTCGTAATTATTGTTGATCACGTAACCCTCTAGGTATAATTGTGAAATGGAAGTTCCTGGTGAAAACACAAAAACGCCATAAAACCTTGATGTGCGTAAGTGTAGGGTAATGCCAGTGAGAGACGCGCGCGTTGAGGCTCGTTCTAAAGGGTAAAACGTTCCAGTCGTACGATGCGTAATACGGTAATTATCTCTAGCGGGATAGGCTTAGAAGGGGTCGGTACGGTGGTTATTTTGACTTATGTCAGAAAGGGGGATTATGGGGGATAATCAACTCAAATATCTGAACCGAAAGTAGAGTCTAGATAATATTAATGGCAAAACCATGAAGTGAGTGGCGTACGTGTAAAGTGAAAATAATCGTTGAGTTCAAAATTTGTCGAACTCAGAATTCAAGAAACTTTAAAGTATCATGTTGCATCATCATCATCATCCATCCTATAGAACGTATTAAGTAAATAAGTATTTTCGGACAGGCGTTAAATAAATTACTAAAATATATAAATTAATAAAAAAGTACTAGTAAAGTATAAATGATGAAAATGCTATCCTCAATTTATATTTAAATTGTTGCTTATTTCAGAGTTTTGAAGTCTTTTATTATAAATGATAAAGACATGTTGATTATATAATCTTATAGGTGGATTCGACATTATTTTATCATCACTCACTCATACACATACACATACATATTCACACTCACACTCGCCATCATTTTTGTATTAAATTTGTTTGTGTTATCTATGTGTAATGTTTTGTGATTTTTTCATTTTCTTATATTGAGATTATTAAGTATATTTTTATGTGTTTTGAATATTGCTATTATTATATTGTGTATATTGACCTGGTGGTAGGACACTTTGTGTTAGGAAGCTAAGCTCTTAATTCTTACCAACAGCAATGTGGTTGTAAAACTTAATGTCAGATTGGAAAAAAATAATACAAATATAATAACATCACGCACACTTTTCCCCAAAAGTAATGTGAATAAATTATGTTAATAATTCTAGTATTAAGAAACTTTATTCAATAAGTATAATATATATTTATTTGATAAAATAACATAGCTTTAATTGAGTTAAGGTCCTGTGTAAACATAATTCACAGCTTTTGCTAACTATTACATACCTGCTTTAATACTTTAATTTACCATTAATTAATTAAACCGGGCTACATAGATGCACGTAATACAGTGCAACGATCTCCCCTTGTTACGCGTAACTGAATAATGTAATTATTCAGTCAGAACTCTGGGATATATTGCAGGTGAGAAATGTAAATATAGCTACAAGCGGGCATCATTTTCTGTTATGTAGTGGCCGCACAATCAACATAGAATAGTAATTGATATTTTAGCTATTCATCTCCATTAAAATGCAAATTGGAATAACGTATTATATCTCGGGTTGGATATAACAAAGCTTTGGTGTAAGAAAGCCAAATGATATATGGCATGGTCATCATCATACATGACTTAACAACTATTCAGACTATAGAAAATATACGCTTTAAATTTACTCAAACTTCTAATTAGGTTTTGAACAGTACTAGACAAACTATTTTAATTAACGGTTTTCTATGTGCTAGTTATGACTCACTCAATTTAAGTTTATTTTTGGGAGCAACATTTAATGCTTCATTACAACACACAACAAAACATGTTATATTTTAAGAATTAATATCATATAGCCATCTGTATTTTTTATAATAGTATATTCCTAATAAATCGTAATTGGTTAAGATACGAACTATCATAATGAATGTACGGAATAAACACATATCCGGCCCTATAGCCACCAATGTAGTTGGATAGGGAGTGGGAGGATCCCACCAAATCGTTAAGACCCCGGGTATATCGAAGTCGTCTAGCCATGCCTGACGCTTCACCCATATATTGTCTCGTTCTTTATCCTTCTCTTCTTCGTCTTCGTCTTCGTCTTCTTCTTCTTCTTCTTCTTCTCTTCTTCTTCTTCTTCACTGCAGTTTTTGCATTTTTTTTTTTCCCACCACGTTTCCTGTTGACCTTTTCTTAGCTGCGTCTCATCTTTCCACACCCATCTCTATCACCTCTTCTTACCTCAGTCTGGGCCTCACTAATTTTCTCTTCTTTTCCCCTGATCCTGTTTAAATTGTATCTTTGGAACTCATTCACTCTCACCATGTGTTCTAACCATCCCAGCCTTTCTCTTCCCCTGTTATAGCTCAAACTCTCTATTCCCAGTTGTTACCTTATCTCGTGCGTCGTATCTTGTCCAACTTCGTCACTCTATCACACTCCTTTAAAACTTCAAATCTGAATTTAATATATTATTTAATAAAGCCTAAAGCTAAAGCTAAAGCTAGTAAAAAGTATGCCTCTTTACTCACAATAAAAATTTGAAACGTGTTTTCTCTCTAGCTTGAAAGTCAAGGAATTTCTATATATTACGTGCATGGAAAAAATATTAGCGAAGACGAACGCGCATTTTCATAACAGAGATAAAATGAATACAGTTTAAACTTGCCTTGAATTCTTAACTATTCATGTGCAAGTCAACGCAGCGTTAGAAAATGTTGCCATAACTTTAAAAACTACGAACGTAAAAACGAAAGTAATAACTTCTGTACCGTAAATTCACTTTTATTTAAGGAAAACGTTTTCATCCTGTTGTAGACTCATAGTCAGACTAGAATGAACGATCTTCAAATGATAACTTTTTCAAATAAGCACAACCAATGCAGAAAAACTAAAAATGCTATCATGCAATGGCCGCCTGATTTTGGAGCACTGGAAATACTTTGACAGCTGAATTATTAGGTCATATTATAGATGTTGTTCAAATTTAAGTGGTCTTTTAGATGCCTGCCCCTTAACTACTTCATGAGCATCAAAAGTAATGTCGAAAGAGAAGTTGAAAATATTTCTAGAGTGAAGGGTCAACCTGAAGCAGGAACTCTTAGACCTAGGCTATCCAGTGACAGCTGAATGAAAAACCCTTTTAGATGACAGACTGTTTGTTTTTTAGCAAGAATGGTATTGAAGGAGCTCTCATTGGTCCTTTATATTTTAACAATGTTGCCAACTGTTTAAGCAATTGTTGATGGTACAAATGTTTTTATTTATTTGTTTTAATTCAAATAAATGAGTATGGCCTAGTCAAATCACTTTTAAAATAATAATTTCTGTATGTAATATTATTAAGCATCGATTATATGTTGTTTATTAGATAATAAAAAGGCTTTCAATTAAGCCATCAATTTTTTTGTGTGGTCCACATGCGAATTGGAAGCCGAGAAGTGTAAAAAAACCATTCAAAATTGTGTGAATTCAACTCTATTGTTTTAGAATATCCGATAAATCGGGTTGTTCATTCTATCCTTAACTTCAAACCCAACGGGGCGAGATGCTCACGGCATTTTTGTGTCCTAAATGTGTGTTGTATTGTTATCCAATAAAACTAACCTTAATGGGATTAATAAATCATCCCAAACACGTGACGAATTTTTTTACAAATACCAATTATTCCAAAGTTCATATTTGTAACAATAGATTTTCATAATTTGATTATTTATTAATATTCTTTTTTACTCGTAATTTCACTATTCTATAGTGTTTTTACTTTAAAATTCCATCAGGCTCCTCCGGAAGCGTAAGTTTATGCATTCATTGATAATCAATATTTCTCATATTTCTCACTGTAACACCAATAAAAATTATTAAATTATTAATATGTATCATGTTCTTTTAAATTATCTAAAATATGATACTTTAGAAATTTAAAATTTTAACAAATCAATTAAACCACATAATGATGTACCACCATCAACCATCTCACCATCAACCACCCCGACCCAAAAAACACATACATATCCATCAAAATAATCTGGTATATTGAAATTAATAACAATATTGATAGAGAATAATGTAGTCTCAATCTTTTCACATATTGCAAATTTTAATTTTAATATTGCTCAAGTAATGAGGATATGGTAGAAAATTTGAAACATGTGAGTATTTAATTTGAAATAGGGTATTAAATTTAAAACATGGGAGTATTGAAGTTGAAATATCTACTAGAACACAAACGTTGAGTGGACAAGAATTTTTCATCACTGCGAGCCCAATCATATTTTGTTATATCTATCTGATTGCAACGTTGAAGTCGCACAAAGTTTATCGGTCATTTTTATGATTGGCGGATGGAGTTTTAGTACCGTATATGCACAATGCACAACGTTATTGACCAATCAAATGCAGAGTTCTTCCTGCTAAACGAATAAAGATGATATAGAAATTCTTGCTTGTGTTTTAGTTATCCAATTTTGCAACGATGTAAATTTTAACGGGTTACAAATTCTAAATTGAAAGCAGGGAAAATGGTGCTATCATCAACACTTAATGAGTTTAATAACTGCATTCTCGTATTCATCACAACCATATTATTATAATATATATTTATCTAGGATATTGAAGTAAAAACAGGCTCAGGGGACATTGTTCATTCGATTTCAAGTTATTTATATTTATTGTGTATTTATTAACTTTCTTTATACGCGCCATTTCTATGCGCCACTTCAGCTGACATGTATCTGTAATCATTCTACTTCTGCGCTTGCGCGCCTGGCTGTACTGTCATTTACGCCGCTGCGAGAGTTTTCATACTGTAGCAGTAATCACTTCGTGTCTGGGAGCAGATCGGGACAGTCTCTAGGCTTATAGCCTCGTATGCTGTTTGTTACAGCCTCGCCCCTGTTTTAGGCTGTCGTCGCCTAAGCCATGTTATTACTTGTTCGTTATTAAATATTGGATGAGCGTAGCGAGCGTAGCGAGCGAAGAGAAGACTTCAATTTCACTGACCCCTCAAAAAATTTAGCTCCAATGTTTTGTTTTTTTTTTGTATTTCTGTCTGTTTGTTTGCTCTCTACCGGGCAAACGGCATATCCGATCTTGATAAAAATTTGACAAGACCTTCGAAATCTCTGAACTTAGACTTGCTACGTTTTTGGGTACAATCGAAGAAATATTTCTCATGAATATCGTACTTTTACGATTTTTTTCGATTTTTAGTGCGATAGTTTCGTCACATTTGGTCCGATACTGACCAAACGGGTGGGGCTTCAACGTTATCATATTTCACATAGACATTAAAAACAATGGTGATGTATTGCTTTCTGATAGAAAAAGTTGAAAAAGTTAGCCAGAATCTATAGAAATAAAGCTTTTAATATAAGTTTTTTGATTTTTAGTGCGATATTTTTGTGACATTTGGGCCAATTCTGACCGAACGGGTGGGGCTACAACGTTCATATTATACATGGACATTAAGGTTATGGTGATGTAGTACCTTTTGAAAGAAAAAGTTGAAAAAGTTAGCCAGAAGCCATAGAAATAAGCTTTTAATATAAGTTGTTCACGATAAATAATACCAATTGATAGGTAACAATAGAAACTTAAAAACAATTACCTACGTTGCGTAGGCAACAAAACAAAGCACTTGCAAAAGTAAAGATATCCCACGCAAACTAAAAACTTTAAAAAGCTCATCCATCAACGCGGCGGGACTTTAGCGTTTTCCTAGTTCTTATTCACAGTTTATTGTTTGTTGCTCACTATTGTACCTGTATTTATTGTACAATATAATATTCGTGTGTTGAAACTTGCCAAGCCTTAAGCGCCTGTCAGACGATTGAGAAAATCGCGCGAGTTGGCTCGCGCGAGTAACTCTCTGGGAGTAGGCCTACACTTGTTTACATGGAACTCACCGCCTCCCCGTCAGACGGTGAGCCAGCGAGCGCGAGCTCGCGCTCGCTACGAAAAATGTCCAGCTTGTTCAACTTCCTAGCAAGTCGAGGTAGCGAGAGCCAATCAGAACCCACTACCATAACACGTGACCAGTGAACACCAATAGGTGGCGTTGTTGTTACCTTCATTGACTGTCGTGTGACAAGGATGGTAATAAACTCGCGCGAGCCAACTCGCGCGATTTTCTCAATCGTGTGACAGCCGCTTTATAGTTATTTATTTCTTTGATCTGAAACATTGCTCTATGTCGTCCTTGACAAAACAGACATAGTTATATAGATTTATAGCAATCGCTGTAAAAGTTTGCATATCGTCGTGGGCCTCGAGCCTTGAATCTCCAGGTCAATGTATTAGTGTTCTCGCAATTCACAAGATTTATTTTCTATATTGATTTGCTGTAAATTTGTTGTGTTTCATGATGATGATAAAGATTTGAGTGATCCTGAGAAGATCAATGTAAAACGCAAGTTTTGGGGTTAAATTTAATAAAAAAAATATTTATCTAAAACACTGCCATGTTGCTGTCATAACTGTTATATCACGAGGTTTGAGACAATCACTTTAATATTCTCGTATAATATGATCTTATCCGAGAAGTTATTGATTCAATCCTAATTTTTGGATATGTTAATGCTTAAAAAGTTGATGGTCACCATGATTAAATTTGTGATCATTTTGTACACAACGTCTTACAAATCCAAAATAATATAAGGTTGTCAGGTGTTAGGGGAGAAAGATATTATTGGAACGTATTCCTTCTAAACATGTGTGCTCTGCAGCTTCCATAGCAGAAGGTCCAGGGTTCTATTCCCGCTTTACGCAAAAGTTTTGTAACTACTGATGAAGTTCATTGGTTCTTTGATTAGAAATATGTAGACGGTGACTTTGGAGCCGTCCTATCAACGAGGCACATAACAAATTCTAAAATTGTTCCAAATTAGCCTTATCCTGGCACTTTCCGCGGGTGGAATCGTGTCCAGCCTGATTAATTGGTTTTCTAACTTATGGCTGTCTTTATTTGCTCACTGTTCGCACGTCGATGGTGTCGGCGCCTACAGGGTTGGCTCAGTCGGCATTAAATTTTATGTCCCCCACTGAAAATCTGTGACTGAGTGGGTAGACTATAAATACGATTTAAAAATGTTGTTAAATATAAGATAGTTGCATTACAACGAACTAGTTTCCGCAATTGTTTGAGTATGGTTATTAATAACACAATTAATAAAACAATTAGTTTAATAGGAAACTTACTTATTACTATGTAAATTTACATTTTCAATAAAATTTGTTTGTGGCACTGTTCCTACTGTAGGTGAATTGGTATTTTCTTTTTGTTTTCGTTCAGTGAGTACACGTCTACTGAATTTAGAATAAAATGAGAATTAAGTAAATTTCATTTTGTGATAATCAGAATAGTGAATATTCCTAAATTTGAAAACTTAGTGCATCAAAAAGTAATGTTCATTCGTACCATTGTTGACGCGAAACTTTAGATTGGCAAGCCATCTAATCATGTAAAGTTCTCCAAACGCCCAACAAGCCAACTGTCACGCCATAACGCCGCTAGTCAAATCTCTCTCGGGTGATGCGCAAAGTTAGTGTTTGCCACCGCCATCTGGTGTTTGCTCATTTCGACTACTCGGTATTCGGATGCGACATTTTATCGCAAGGCTCTGCAAGTTTGTCGTCAAAGAGCTCAACTCTTCAGTGATGATAAGACCTCACGTATCGACAGCGGTACGTCAACAACCCAGACGAGCCATCTTTTATTCATCCAAGAATCTTAGAAGAGTGTGTGTCACACCGCCATGGTTGCCAGATCGCTCGTGTATTTTACGTGAATCATAGATGCAGGGTTGCCAGATCTTTCACTTAAAATATTTATGAATGGTTGCCAATTTTCTGATCTACGACTTGAATTCTACACGTAGGCATGTCAAATACTAAAATTTTATATCAATTTTATATCATGTAGGGTAACCACCAAATCTAGTTTAAGACTCACAGTTTCGTACAAGGCTTGTCAAGTAGGCCTATGTGATTTAATACATGCAATTTTCAGGATTTGAAAATATATGTTTGGTACTAGGAGTGATTACATGCAATACCGTAATATTTATGATAATTCACCACCCCCCCCCCCTCCTTGAAATTCATTATTTACAATATTATTAAATAACTAAATAACTATCACTACAAATGCAAGGTAGCTTTCTGATGTGGGTATTTTATGTGAATTACAGGATGGTAGTGTAGTAATAGTATGATTGTGATTGATATTTATCAATCTTTCACATCATCAGTTGTACTACATCTTTACATGAAATTGTTAAAACAACTTATTAAAGTTGCTAATTAAAGTTATCTTGAATGGTTGTCAAATCTTTATGTTTTACACTGGATAGTGCTATTCTTTAGAGTTAAAAATGCCACACAATCATTATAAACAGCACTCGCAACAGGTTGGTCCGCAATCCACAAGTAAATAGAATAAGTATTATGGAGTAGGATTGTGATATTTCATCAAGGGTGCTTCTGTTCCTCTGTAAGCTACAGCCACATTTCCTCTTCTACGCTTTTGTATGTTTTTTAAAGGACGTTGGTTGAAGAACAAATTTTTTTTGCAATATATATTTGATAAAATATTTTTATTTTTTTTGCAACGTCTGTGGTAGTTTTTAAGCTTCACTTTAAGTCATAGAATATATTTATTTGTAAAGTGCTTCCTACTTGTAGGACCATCAAAGAAACTACTTGTTTGTGCAAAGTGCACTTATTGAAAATATGAATACAACTGTGTATTCATAGCAAGGTTGTTCATAAATACTAGGGAGCGATTTGAGAAAAATAATGTCAGCACTTGTGTGTTGAACGAGAAGAATTGATGTCTCTAAAAAAAGTGAGTTTCATATATAGAATCAAGACGGCGTTATTCTTAAATTCTACCTTTGAATGAACGATCGCGCATATATTTCGGTGTTAAAATAGTGATGAAAGCACGTTCATGCCAACTTTAAACGGACACTTATGCTAGTTATCACAGAAGACACAATTACATATACCATGGCATGTTTTTTTTTTAAAGTTGAATATTATGATCATTTAAATAGCATTCTACTACTGTTATTGACGTTATTGTATTAATATAATATTATTCACATGCATATTTTTCAATTACAATGAAATGGATTTAACCTCTTCATATCTACAAAGAATTGCCGCAATAACAAGCACTAAAAACATTCATTTTTATTATTATTGGATATTGCTTAACGTCTCATATTTATGCAAGTTGGCTAATCGAGACGAAGGGAGGGACGTAAGGGGTAACGCGGGGGGATAAGGGGTGGACAAGCCTGTGCTGGGCAGAACCAGCCACAAGCGTATGGGGAGGGAAGGGGTTTCCCCACGTCGTGGTTGTCTCCGTCTGTGTCATCATCCGTCCGTGTTGTCATTGTCGTCGCCGTCGGGGAGGTAGTCAAAGGGAAGAGGAAAGTTCCTCGACGTCGACCCAGAGCTCGCCATAAGTTTCAGGGAGAAGAACTCCCCTAATCACGGGCCAAACCACAAGAAGGTTGCGAGTTGGAATTTGATGATTCATAAAATGTTATACACATGCTTTTACAAATCCATTTTATAATCTCACGGTAGTATTGCACGAGGCACTTGGGACGTGGTGTCAAGAAGGAAGGTTACTGTAACGGTAATAGTTATAATATTAAAATTGAATTTAAATATAACTAACAACACAAATTCAAAATATAAATTCGACCCGGCACCTCCACCAAAGGTCAGATTTTAAACATCCTTCATAACGCAGGTGAAATTAATTTTAAATTTTTTGTGGCTCTGTATGAAATATATTTACATTCTGCGCGCATCTCATTAGTTTCCAATTTAAATGTAATTTCTTTTTTTAAAATACGTTTTTGTAAAATGTATCAGTATTTTAATAAATGGAAAAATAGCCAGAATTATATCGGAATATTTGTTTGAATTGAATTTAGAACATACACAAACTACAAAAACTGCTGTTTGAATGACATACCCATTTAGAGATTTAAAATTTATTTGATTCGTAAATAAACGAAACAGATTTTAAAAGAATTCTTAATAGAAAGCATATACCCACGTCACTTTTTAATGGAAATGTGTAATTTTTTTAAATTCCTAAGTTCATGATTGCTTGCAATTTAAATGGCTATTCTGTAAATATCCTGACGAAGCAAAACCATATATATTAAAACAATTAAGTGAAGCCTATTCAAAAGCAAAGTAAAAGCTTTTTTGTGACTTGCCCAAAAAACAAAACAAAATTTGTCATGAACCAGAAAGGCACATCTTTTACAACTGACTGTGCATCTTTCTACATCGAGTTTCAACGTATGTATTTTCTTCCGAATACAGAAACGGGTTTTCTCCATTTCGATTTCCCGACGGCCTGAATTTTTTGCTTTTTATTTCCAGGCTTTTTATCTTTCTACCCATGTTTTTCTCTATATTGTCTTCCTATAAACCAGACCCATTCAATTAATCTGAGTGGGTTCTTTGCGACTTGACAAAAGTACTCATTTCCAGAGACATAATGCGTGATATAACCATGCGTGATACGTATTACTTCCACCATTAATAAGAGTTTTTCACTACAAGATTCTCTTGTCAGGCTAACCATTCGGAGATTAAACCAGAGAAAAAAGATGGTGTAGAAGCTTGGAATGTTCTTCCGAAGTCCAATTAAAAATCCTATTACCCATCTCCCCAAAGGAATTGCTCCGTTCTCTTAAGATATTGCTCGATTTTCATTATTAGACCTAGGATTGACCTCTTCGGAGAAATCAGCGAGTTCTAATACGCTCCAAGGACGTAAGGTATTAATCCTTATTTTGTTTTGTGATGTAACAAAATTAACAAAGTGCGTGGGTCCTTAATAAGTCTAAGCTTCATTATTTCTTGTTATCGATGAGATTAAACTCAAATTAAAAAAAAATCGAACTAATCGCTAGTCCCGTTCGATTATTAAGACATCATTTCTTTCATTTTCTTTCGAATTAACTTCTATAGTTTTGACTGATAGACTAGACAATCGTGGAAAACTTAGCTCGTGTTTCACGAAATATATTTAAAAGAGCTCTCACTTTTTGCCTCCGCTAAATTCGTAATTAAAAAAATGTTTTTAATATGTATATACAATTCACTTCTCGATTTGTTTGTCGGGAAACACTCCCGTAGGTGTAATTGATATTATTTACTACAATTCAGAATTAGATGTATGATGCAACGACAATTCGACTTAAATTTACCCGTCTGATGGTCTAGTGGTTAAGACGCCTGTCTGGAATGCGGAGATCCGTGGTTCGATTCCCGTTGGGGCGGACTTTTTATTTCTGAATTGTAGTAAATAATACAATCACTAGTTGCTACTCATTTATTTTAAGATTTAAATATAGACTAGGTGTTTTTACATCAAAATTGAAAAATACAAAAAGATAATTATTTTGTTGACAGTTATTACACATTTCCAGGATTTAAGATATTTTGCCTTTGAAGAAACATTGCAACGCAATGTTTTATGTAAAACATGTGTTTCCATTTAACATTTTTGTAGTGGACATGTAAAGAGAAAAATGATGGTCCCAGACCTGAGTTCCTGTAACTTTCCCCGATAATTCCATTAACGACATTCAATCACACAAAAATAAATTTTATACGCAAATTTAGCATAATATTATATAAAATAAATTATAATATTTAATTATGAACTATCAAGTACGGCTAAGGGACCAAGGGAGTACTGAAAATAGGGAGTGAATCTACTCAAACAACAGATTGACGAATCTTATTGCGAATTGACATTCTTGGTGGAGGTGCCGGGTACGGGAAAATAATCCTTTGCTAACCCAACCCTGTTAACTTCTAGGGTCACCAATCGTTATAGTTGGTAGTGTCACACGCTCAGATGGACGAACGGACGTACCGTGCAGCTGTGCTTCCAAATTTTCGCAAAAAATAATACGATAACATCAATAAAATGAAGTATTATTGTTAGATTTTGGGAAAGTTCATTTCTATAATCGCCCTCAATCAATTAAATTCGTGTATTCCAACACTAACATTGACTTTAACCTCTCTTTGACATTAAACAAGCGTAAAGTATAATTCATATTTTACCAAGTACCTAACGTTACATTTTTATAAACATTATGTTGCATAAAACATATTTTTGAGTCTCGGACATGTCTGTCGTGTCTGATAAAGTAACAATTTTTTAGATAGAAATTCGACTTAACGTTCATATGGATACGAACTTGAGCAAACTGGAACGGTAAGGTTTATAATAATATATATGTAACCTAAGTAAGTATCTTGACACGAAGTTATATTCAGAGAAAACAACAATGTTTCCCCAGAAAACACTAACTTATACCTAAAGTTAAGATAAGCTATTTCGTCATAAAGAAGTGATGTTGCCCTACCCGGAGAATACTGCCAGCTTAATTATTCCCAACTTCATGCAAACAAACAAACAAACAAACACGCATACAAAACATGGTAATTCTTAAGTTAGACTTGACATTGAGAACTTTATGAAACTAATATCTGTTTGCTCTGAAATTGTTCGAATCTTCTTACGGCTTGAACGTAACTTGCTTGATCGTTATAAAAACATTATACTATCTCGTATATGTATACATTTGTGTTCATTAACTATTTTACAAGTATAATTTATGTAAACGAGTATATTGAGGAGCAAGCTAGGTATAAATGTTAAAACAACATTGATGTTACACATCTAATAAATCGCCATATTACTTAAGTTTTTATTGTGGAAAAAGAAGAAAACCCCATGATACCATCAAAATTTAAAAATAATTTTGACTTTTAACAGAAACACATATATTAGATTAGGGTGAATATCATCTTAAAAGTATATGGTGCTGGTATCAGGAAGGTGGAGTTAAATAATATTATGTATTGCAACGGAATTGTCAAGTCATAAAGAGTCAAGTACCAAATAGAGCATTCTAGGCAGGGCACAAGATAACGTTTTTGAACCGATGGAAACGCAATAAGATTTTCAGTGCTTCAGTGTCTGACGATGGAGTTGGACGTTTACGAAAATTTACGAAAGTTTTCATCTACGAAAGTATTTAAGAGGAAGCAGGCATGATTTGATATTCGGCGCGTTCAATGTCATGTAGCCATCAATCATTAAATCTGAATACAACTCGGCATAATTGATTATGAAGGACATCTGTTCTTTCCTATCATATCAGACTTTTATATTTATTATAGATCAACCAGAAAGTGCGTAAAGTTTTGTTTTTTTTTACAATTTTGACAGATTCAAAATTCAAAAAAAATTTTATTTATTTTTTGTTTATTTTTATAATGAATAAATGAAAAAGTTGCTATCATAGATGCCTTCATTATTTTTTTCACAAGTATGTAAAATTACAAAAATACGCAACTAATTATTGTCTGACAGATTTATATGCGCGTAAAATGAGCAAGCCGGCCGGCGTCCTCTTAAAACTAAGTCAAGTAGTTAATACTACGGATGTCGCTTATACCATTAGATTTATGCCATGTTTACCGCTATTATTGTTAACAGTTAATAGATTGCTATGACTGAGCACTCACTTGAAACACGTTTAGCTGTTTTTGTGTTGTAAACACATGATATAACATCGCTCATAAAAATAAACCTGAAGTGTTATTTGTATCTGCCATGTTATAAATAAATAAATTTGATATAAACTTCGTGAGAAATCTACCTGTCATGAGAAACAACGGTTATCAGATTATGTGATTTGTAACTGGCACGTTGTAAATTTCTGTTATACGAAAACAACATCCGATGTAGGGTAAACAACAGTCACGTGATATAAAACTTTTAAAAGCCATGTGATTTTTAACTGTCTAGATATAAGTAATTAGTGTGAGTAAAAAGTCAAGACAAATGTAACGAAATATAAACCAAGTGCCATGTTTTACTATAACGTAATGGTTTAGAAGTACAAGCAAATACAGAACTCGTACGGAGGTTTGCTATACTGCCCTACTAAGCAAAAAGGCCGTAACTGCACTTTTGGTCGATTTTGTATTAGACGTACCATTAGATGCGGAGTAACATTCTCCATCTAATGTGCTAAGCTAGAAAGCCCTAACTCCGCTAGTATAAATAGGTAAACTTTGTCATGTACTTTGCCCTAACTACAAAATTGTGAGTCTTTACTAAGGAAGAAGGCCCTATGTTCACTTTTTTATGTAGATAGGGCTTTTAAAACTAGTATTGTAAGGCAAATAACAGACGGTGGGAGTGAATTGTTTTCAAATGCTGTGATTTTTTCATCGCAAAAAGACCTTATTACAGTAATTAATTCGATATCAATCATATCATATTATGATCCCTGTAAATACATTCCATTTGATTTAAGAACATCATTATTATATTTGTTTTCAAATAATAGTAATAAATACCCTTTGCAGTCCAAATTAATTCACTAATTCTCTATTTACTCAAAACTATATGTTTTGTAGAAAGGGTCTTCTTGCTTAGTAGGGCAGTAAAGGAATGTCAATCAATATTTCAGTAATTCCGACATATATAGCTGGTTTGTAACGCTGAAGACTCTGATTCGGAAGGCCAACCGGTTCGATACACACCATCGGTCATCCTGACGGAAAGTATTTTCCATGGTTGTCCCCAGTCTTAAATACGAATTCTGGTTTGCGTCCTAGTAAATAGCCCATGAATAATCCATTTACCATTACCCGAATATCATATTGATAATAAGTCAGTCAAAGAGAGTGATAGGGGTAAAGCTGATTTGTACCCTTAAGTGGACATCCTAACGAAAGAGATAAGTAAAATTTGTTAAACATTGTTTAATAAACTGCAGTGATAAAATTACATTCTTAAGAAATTGATATTACCCATGTTATGAATATTATATTACCACTTGTCGTAGGCTTTCGCGGCCGGAGTCAATATAAAACACTTGGCTGTCGGGTGTCGCCGCGTCCATGATAGATGAAAACTGACGTTTCGGACCGGTTACACGGTCCATCTTCAGAGTTTAAAAAACACTTGAAGGGTACTTACACAGAACGAACCTACTCGGTCCAGCTCGTCTGTGCAAGTCACCCCCACCAAGTTGTGCAACCAGTTTTGTCAGTCTGAACGCGCATGCGCACTCGCTTCGCGCCCAGCCACTGACGTCACGCTGTTATCTTCTCGCTTTAGCCGCTCTATAGTTGGTTTCCACGTTTTACTGAGCCTATATCCATCTTCCCGGTTGAAATTCTTGGGGTGTTTTTCTATCTCAATCGCCTCGCGGACTACCATACAAGCCATACAAGACTAGGGCATACGGACAAGTCGGCGTTCGCAGAACACAGTATGAGTAAGTGCCATCGTATTAACTTTGAAGACACTCGTGTTCTGTCAGTTGTCGATAATTACAGGCCCCGCCTGGTCCGCGAGGCGATTGAGATAGAAAAACACCCCAAGAATTTCAACCGGGAAGATGGATATAGGCTCAGTAAAACGTGGAAACCAACTATAGAGCGGCTAAAGCGAGAAGATAACAGCGTGACGTCAGTGGCTGGGCGCGAAGCGAGTGCGCATGCGCGTTCAGACTGACAAAACTGGTTGCACAACTTGGTGGGGGTGACTTGCACAGACGAGCTGGACCGAGTAGGAACGTTCTGTGTAAGTACCCTTCAAGTGTTTTTTAAACTCTGAAGATGGACCGTGTAACCGGTCCGAAACGTCAGTTTTCATGTATCATGGACGCGGCGACACACCGACAGCCAAGTGTTTTATATTATATTACCACTTTTAACGTTATCGTAGTGCGGCTGCTGATGCGATTGTCGCAGGTAAAATTATTATGAGTTCGAATCCCGTAAATATGTATTTCTTTACTTGTATTTGTACAAAATATCCTAAAACACACCTCAATTTAAAAAAAACATAATTGTGCCGAAGATTTGATTGAAGTTATACGTACATAAATAAGACAAAACCAGTTTGGCGTGAATCCGTTTGGTTATGGCAAACATAATAATTGGTGGGAAATTAGACTAAGCAAGTTTCTTTCAACCTTTTCTTTAATTTGTTGCTTTTATTTAAAATTCCGGTTAAACATACAATCCTCATAATGAAGTACAAATTATGGAGTATTTAATATAAAAACCTGTTAATTTTGTGTTGTCTTTATCCTTTGACACCGATAACGATTTTATAAGGTACGCACGTGGCAAGTTTCTCTTAGATCAACTTATATATTATTATGAGAGTGAATAATGTTTTATGTTTCAGTAAATTATTAACGTCGTCATGATAATACTTTGTTTCGTGACTATTGTAACAGATCAAACGGTAATAATCGTTTCAACAATGGAACACAAGTGTGTGTTTGACATGTAAAGTAATCACCCAGCAGTAAGGTGCACGCGGCAAGAGCGTCGACTTGTGTAGTAGCTCGGGGTGCTCGGTTCGAAGCCAAGTTAGGGTAACGACTCTCATATCTCACGTGCAGCCACCATCTGCTACGTCATAAAACAGTTTATTTGCATCAGTCGTGAACTTTGTTATTGTAAGAGTGTTGCATCAACAGTTGTTTCGGTTTAAAGGAACTTTGCTGAAATAAACAATGATGGATTGAAAAGTGTTACCACGATCAGTTTTCTCTTTAAGGCTATTCGACCGCGTTTTTCTATTTTCCTAAATATGCTTCCAAGTCAAAATATAGTGAGTGGCTTTGGAACCTGGCTCTATTAGAAAATCAAATCTATTTGTTTTAATTTTTCTCTGATCGGGCACACGGCTATAATCGCCTCTTCGAAAACAAAAACCAAACTTCAATTCGTCCAACCACACCATTCAACGTAGGTAGTTTGTTTTTGAGACAATAATTTTCAACTGTAGTTTTCTATAGGCTGACTGAGAGAAAAAATGATTTTTTAAACAATTGTCTTTCGTGCGAATTTTTTGTTTTGCGGTATTTTGTACCGTTTTGTACCGCCAAACGAAAAAATTCGTATGAAAGACAATTGTTTAAAAAAATCTCAGTCAGCCTATAGAAAACCAGTTGAAAATTAAATGTCACAAAAACACAACTATACCTACGTTGAATGGTGTGCTTGGGCGAATTGAAGTTAGAAATTATTTGGAAGAGGCGATATTTGCTGTGTGCCTGATCAGAAAAATTTGAAAAAAGATTTGATTTTATAACAGTCAGGTTTCAAAGCAATTCACTATATTTTGACTTGGTAGGATTTGGTTAGTTGGATTTGGGGAAATAGAAAAACGCGGTTGAATAGCCTTTAACACGATCAGTTTTCTCTTTAAAAACTTTAAAAGACAAAACTGGAAGCAAACTCACAACCAAAAATAAGGATTGAACGCGTTTACGAGTAAAGGAACTCGAGTAATCAAACTAACTATATTCGAGCCTATTATATGAAGTATGTGAATATATGAGGAAAGACTATTAATATCGCAGGAACTGTCTTCATGGCTTACTTGCGACGCGAGTATTCCTCGGTATAAAGTCATGAACATGTCTCTCTCGTTTGTCTGTCTTCCATCTCCACTTCCTTCCCCGAGAGAGATAACACACTTGTTTGTCAAGTAAACCACATCGCGACACTAGACGGGGTTGGTTTTGTCAACCCGGTTGACAGTACGTGATTACAAATCACAATCCAAATAATAAAACTCTTCGTGCGATTATTATCAAGAAAGTTTGCGGGAAGTGGGTTAACGAGGTACGCCCAATGAATTCTTATGTTGTCATTATCTTCTGGCTGCCTGGTCTCAAAGACACTCGGTAGTTTAGTTGCCTAGCTCGAGGGGATGGAGGGGGGGTCGTTAGTAGGCGGCTCGGAAGAGGGGAGGGGGAGGGGGGAGTAATTAGGCGGCTCCATGTTTAAGAGTGAGACTACGTGTGAACGGTATGTCGTATGCAGCTGGTTAACGCAAGGTGGGCAGGGCGGGGGATGTATGAGGGTGGAGAGGGAAAGCCAGGGTATATGTGGATAATACGGGGTAGGATTCATACGTGTTTTACCTGTTGAGTAAAGTAATGCGAACGACAGAATAGTATCGACGAATTAATAATCATTTTTATTTGCAATATACCTAACAGGGAAAAATTAATTTTTTATGTAGAGCTTAAATTGTGTTGACAGTTTGAAATGGAAAAAGGAACAAAAAAGGGAGTGTATAAATCTGGGTTCACATGTATTTTGCCATGAGTAGCAAGACAATCAAAACAATGCCGCATACGACGCGTTTTGTAATTGATGAATTCAGTTTTAATTTCGATTCCTTTCCTTTCAAATTTGCAATGTTTTTTTATAAAATATATTATCACCATTATAGTTGCATTGTTTATTTTTGTTGCAATATAGGCCTATATTAAAATGTGTATTTAACATTTGATGTATTTACCTCTTTTTTTAATCAGTTTTTATAACAAAATAAGAGACACGTTTAGAATATACGTAGAATCCCGTTCAATCACTATTGATCATATATGATCAATTTAATATTAAATTTAAATGATGAGTTTAACATAAAATACTCGTTTTACGGTAACTGTTACAGAATGATGTTATTAATGAAATTTAATTGAGTTAATTGGTTAAGGCGTATCTTAAAAAAAAAGGTATTAGACTTGAGTCTAAGAAACAATAATGTGACTTAATGCCGTGTGATTTAGAGGACGATACAAACTTGATATATGCATTTATCATTGTAAAACTTTTCTGCGGAGCATAAATTTAGCTTTGAGAATATAAACGAGTATTAGAAACTACTTTGCATTAGAAACAAAGCACACAGCATGTCAAGATATGTTATCCCGCTTCACTCTAAGTACTGATCAACACCGCTCGATGAATGTCGAGATCAGTTTCAATGTAAGAGGGTTAACAAAGATCATTCAAGGTGATTTGCATTTATAACAACATGTATATTTATGCGATCGATGCTGCTTTTATGCAAATTGAAGAAGAGTTTGCGGTGAGTTCCCCTAGTAGATCGTTTTACTTTGAACCAGTTCAGCCACAACACGGAAACGACTGCTTCGGTTAGAGGGTCGTGGCTTTTCTAGAGTAGATGATCCAGATATAGTTCACCTCACCCTTTAACAAGACAAGTCGTGTTTATTTATTTTCTGGCGTCGAACCAGTTTGAACCAAAAACCATTATTGGAAACTGCTTGAACATAAATTCTAAACAATTATATTTAAATATTTTTCTTTATGTTTTTGGTTATCGTTATCGTGTATTTTATTTTCAAAATAAAATAAGATGAAAATACAAGTGAACATTATTGTGCTGACACGAAGAAACTTATAACGATGTGTCGTACATTTTGTAAACAGTGCAACGTAAAAACACTTTCAATATTTCTAAGTTAAGATTTATAATATTTAGAGGTACGTGAAAATAGCGTTTTGTGAATAGATGCTACAAAGCGCTATTTTTCACTTGAAACTAAGGTTTTCCATTCTTTTTTTATTTATTTTCCATAGTAGGGATAGTTTGTTTATACTCATTTTTATGCATTGACATTGATTCAACCTTGATGACATAATTTCAAAATAACAATATAAAATCTTCACGCACAAGTTTTTTAAGGTGGCCAAAAAATAGATGCTACTAAACGCTATAAAATGACACTTGAAAATGCTATTTTCACGTATTTCTGATAAAAGTGTATCAAAGAATATTCCTGTCCGTATTGTATTGTGCTTATGTGGGCCTCTAATGACTATTATACTAGGGGTTGTTAATGGCTATTTTACTAGGGGTTGTAGAAATTTATTGACACAAAAGAGATGGAACATCAGGCACAAATGATGTAAAGAGTAAGTTATTTGATGACCTGAGAACACGACAAATTAAAGGCACAACAAAGAAAAAGAAAATCTCTTCAAATTAATTTCAAAGAATGTAATTTATGATAAGGAAATTAATTCGTAAATTTGAAACACATCAATTAACATAAACCTGAATGTAATTAAGCAAAGTACTTAAACTCTTAATATATTTGCAGAATGTCATTATTTTCCAAAAGCAATTAACGAGCTGACCTCGAGACAAGATTTCATAAAAGCTATTATAAAACCTCTGCAAATAAAACGTCATGACGAGATTCGAGGTCAGATGCGGCGAAGTTTTATTTCCTTCACCTCTAAAAGCTTTTCAGTGACAGCTCGTGCATGGAGAATCTGAAGTGAGACATTTTGATATTCGAACACCGAACTATGACGATAATTGAGTCGAATGTAGAAGAGAAAACTAATCGTCGCATTGCAGACGCCGCGATGTAATATTTTAATACCGCGTAGTTTGTGTTCACTTTTAGTGCCACAATGAGCCCTCTTACTTTGCTGTTTTTTGTTTTTTCTTCATACATTTTTCTTTACATAGATATTATTATCTTGGAAGTTTTATTTTAGAATCACGTTTTCTAGAACCACGCTAAAATCTGCAAAATCCCCAAAAAGTAGAAAATCAAAAATAATGTCTCTCGATTTCTTGACGGTTTTCGTAAGAAACAAATCAAATGTATTCGAGCATCAATAACGTTAACATCTAATTCAGTTGTTAAATTTATATTTGTGAATGTTTGTGATTTACGTTTTTAAAAGATACGTATATCTGTGCATTTCCAAGTTATTATGAATATGTATGTTATACTGAGTGTGTGTCACGCCATGGTCATCCATTTTTTGCACATTCGGCAATGAAATAGTATATATGTTTCATATTTGTATCACCCAAGTATTAAGTATGATGACATACTCATATATTCTAATATTGTGTGTCAAATATTTTAAGATTATTTCATTTGTTTCTAAGAATGTTAATAAAGTAAACTTATCACTATTCAATATCATAACTCGTATGCTTCGCCTCTTGGCCATTATCCTTATTATATCATACAAAAATAAAAATATAACAACCACGTTTAAAAAGAACATGGAAAAATAAAATCAAAACATAGTTGTTTAACAAACTGAGACAAATGTTTTAAAGTTATAATGTGAAATATGTATTTAAATTAATGACTTTCGTGTAGCAGACGAACGCGGAGAACCGGACACCGAAAGATGGTGTTTCACTCCGCATCCTGAACGTTACAAGACAAATGAACACTCTCGTTGCTCATATTGCCGGTGTTATTTTTCATTGTTATGTTTCACGATTAATAAACATCTTGCGGTATTGGATATTTGATGGTTTGATATAGAGGATAATATTAAATTATAGCTGTTAATAACGTTTTGTGAGAGAGGAAAGCTGTCGTAAAAACATCGACTCGCAGAAAGTTATAGCAACAAGTTTATTGAGAGAAGGAAGTTTGCTGGATGACGCAACAAAAACATTTGTCAATTTATTAACATCGTTTCCGCCATTTCCGTCAATCCCGTTGTATTTCCGGTCTTCCGGCCGTAGCTGAGCCTGATTCTAAGCTTCCGAGTGCCTTTGAGAGAGGCTACACTAGGCTCACTTTGTGTACTAGACTTTATAGAAGAAAACACATGCAAGAGGTGGATTCGGTTTACAAAATAGTCCAAGAGCCTAAAAAAATACCCCCCCCCCCCCACTTACCTACGGGAGCAAGGTTTAAAAATCTGAACTTATAGATTTTGCGACGTCCTTTGTATTGCGGGGTTTTAGCCTGTCCGAATCTAGTATTTAGCCAACTTTGGATTTCGAAATAAAGTTTGTGTCATTAAAATTTCAAATGTAAAAAAATGAAGTAATTTTAAAGTCTACAACAATGTTAATTTATTTTTTAAATGGTTTAGAATAATAGTCCAATGATTTGTATTTTTTTGGACTGTCAATATATGGTATTTAGCAAACTTTGGATTTTGAAATAATAGAGTCGTATAACATTTAAATCGCAAATGTAATAATATGAAAAAACAACATTCAGGCTACAACAATAAAATATTTTTTTCCCATTTTTTCCAATCCAATGATTTGTATGTTAACAATCTAAGTCCCATGAAAAACACAAGCTGTCATCTTTTTTCTCCATGTTTGGTCCTATGGTTCTATCCTTGCATTAACGTAACCCGACTTTATCTAAAACATATTCTCTTTTCCCGGGTGTTCCGATAATTTAACAAAACCAGATATCCCTTAACCTTAGAACATATGTATTCTTCAACAGATATATCTTCTGAAAGCTTTTGCTTTATTTTAAGCCAAAGTATTTTTTCACGTCGGTGCTTTGGCAATTGGAAATGCTATCCCAAGGCGTCTGTAATCTTCCTTGAGTGAGAGAGTGTTATATAAAGGCTTCCCAGGCTAGACGTGAGAGCAGCGCATTCTAGTGTTGCACACGTCACTTTCCGGTACGATCAACCAACGAATGTTCGAAAGAATACGTCAATTTTACGAGGAGCGCAGCATGGTAAGAGAATATTTCGATAGAATGAAAAGATATACAATATGATGATATTCTCTGGAAATATCATTCAGACGAAAGTAGAATTCACAATATGCAGCAGTTTTAAATGTGTTTTGTGAAATTGTAAAATAACAAACTTGCAAGGCACAAACAAACTCCATTGTATTTCATGAAAAATAATACAAGTTCTCAAAATATGCATTAAAAAGGGTTTATATTTAAAATGTATTTCACAGTATTTTAGTATGGGGGCAATACATAAACTAAAATGGAAGATTCAAAATACATACACAAGACCACGAAACAAAATTAATGTAATGCATTATAAAAGTAAAATAATTGAAATAATAACGAATCATATAAACATAAATAAAGACAAGTGAAGCAAAGTCTTAATGTAACTACACTGAAGAAACAAAGTAATGTCGCTTATTTTTATTTTTTATAATTGTTCGCCCATTACTATATCCAAATGGCTACATGATCTTGAACAGATTTTCAGGGAAGTTTTGAAATTTCTGTCTTTCCAGTCGCATATTAATGAAGCTCAATAGAACTTAAACTTAATTTGCATTTAAATTGCACGTATACATCTACTGTCATTCTGTAACATATGATTGTGTACTGTAAGCTCAAAATTCCGGTGGTGAGCAAAACTCACTAAAATCGTTATTCAAACTTTAAGTTTCTATAAAGACGTGTATTGTTGGTTGGTATACACACCTTAGTTGGATTGTGTTTATGTTTTTGTTACAAGAAAGATAAACAAAATTAAATAAAAAACAATGGGTAAAATTTATAAATGCTCCAAAAATGCTTATCCATCAACGCGACTTTAAAAAGTTTTCGCTAAAGGGTACAGTGTTTGAAGGATAGTTCCTATGAACTCGTGATCTCAATCAACTGAAGCGAAATACACGTTTTTGCTGGTGCTCTTAAGACATTACTTACAATCTTCACAAACAGCCAAGATAAAAACTAAATCGAAAACTTTCTAACAAATTCCTAGAACTGAGGTTGAATTTGTTAAACACATAAAAAGTTTCAGTGACAACGAAACTATTTTGTTGTTTTATTTTCTCTGTCTACAAGCAGTAGTTGTTCTTTCAACAAATTCAACCTAAATTGAGTTCATTGCACGTGTTTCTAGTTTTGTTTTGCTCTTATTTATTTTATTTTATGTTCTCAAATGTGTGGAGGTTGAAAGCCACCATCGCAGGAGTTGCTAAAGGAGAAATGACGTGCTAGATAAAATTCCGTGGTACTTGTGGTTGACACTTTATTTCGTATAAAGAAATGCAATCATTGTGGACAATGAGCGGAGGAGGGAACAAGATAAATACCGAATCTGATGCAAGATTCTATCCTACGTCTCTATCCATACGCTTTGGATATTAGAGAGGCACCTAAACCGCATTCCCAGCTGCAAAAATTCTTTTTTTTCTTCATAACTCTTTAAACGTTAAAATTCAAAATCATTATTTTAATATTTATTTAATTGTATTCTTATTTTATAAGCAGAAAATATTATGATTTTTAAGACGGGAAAAGTTATTTATTTTATCCTTAAATGTTTTTTTATTTTTTATACGCAACGCAGAGTTAAACGTGGCAACAAATAATGATGATGATGATTTTTGTTTTAACACATTGATGCGTTATTGATTGTTCGAAAAGGGCACAGCCCCTTTCACATTTTATTGTCAAGCAATCTTCTTAATACTAATAATAATACATTGCAATTAAATTAATTAAAAATACCTTTCATAGTAAAAGAAAACAATGTGTGTCTATGCAGACAAGTAAAAAGTGAGAGTGATGAAATTATGACAAACATGAATGGTATTGAGCATGTTCGTTTTGTTGAATTTAGAACTTGGGTTCTAAAATCCTAAATTGAAGAATCAAAATGAGTATAATAATAAATCTGACAATCCTCCAGAGTTAGTTACCCAAGCATTGGTAGTTGTCAGCGTTGATCAGCTGATTAAGTAGCTTCGCTGCCTCAGAACGGGAGTACCCGAGCTCGTAGTACACTATCACGCACTACACCGATGGGCATACTATATTTAGTGGCACAGAGTTACATTACTACACACATTATGTTCATCTTTCATACTTATCGCCTAAATACGACTCTCATTATTTTATCAACGATGTTCGCCTTCATGCTGAGAGCATAGAAGAGTAACGGTATATCCCATATTGGATTGTAGTGTGCCTGAATGTATGGTGAGTTAACCCTTTATAGGGCAAAAAAGTGGGACCCAAAATTTTGCTTTCTACCTTTGCAATTTGAAATTCATGATTTTTTTAAAGAATTTTGGATTTTTTTATTTTTTCCCTTGATCTTCTAGGAATAAAATGCTGATTTTGGATTCCAAATTGACATCAAATTTGAAAAAAAATCCAAAATTTTATTTTATTTTCAAAAATTAGATTTTTTTTGCAATTTTTCCTTTTTTTCCATTTTTTTACACATTCAAATTGAATCTACTACAGGCAAACAAAATATCCGGGACATCCCGGAAATGTGTGTATTTTTGTGTTTTGATACACAATTTGTTTTTTGAACCATTACAAAAATTCTTCTAATCATTAGAATTTAATACGGAAAAATTCTATCAATTCGGAACAAAATAAGGTAGCTTTTTACCCGGGTTAAAAGGATAGAAAACTGGTAGATTTAATTGTGTAGATTTTGAAAATTAGTGGTAAGTATACTTACCAGTAACCTATAAAGGGTTAAATTACTAAAGAGGTCAGATTTTATTTTGTCAACTACTTTTCTCAATTGGCTTATTGATACCCTGAAAGTTAAACCCATTCATTGCCAGACTATTAAAATTGAAAGGAGTTTCATGCGAATATCACGAGTACTTCAAAATGTGTTTAGATCTTTACAAGCTGCCCTTTCAACTGAATAATGAAATAATGTATGATAACTTGAGCTCAGGAGTGTTTGATTCGCTATCAAATTAGAACACTCAAACAGCTTCGTAAGAGTACGACGGCACTTACTTTGAGCTCACACACACTCACACACTCCCAAAGAGGTTAGCAACAAGATGATTGCACTCACTTTGATGCGAGACATACTCGCACACAGTCACACACACAGTCTTTGATCCCTGGGTAAGGAAGCTTCTTCAGCTTTACGAGTGGAAATACACTTTCCAAGTTCTTTGAGCATTACTACCCAACGGAACGACGCACTTTTCCACTTCTTTGCGCGATGTGACAACTAGTTGTAACGGAAATACAACCTCGTTAGGCTTAATATCAAAGACACCAGCAGATGGCATGACTATCTTGAGTAAATTGTGCTCAACTGCATTTCTAAAATTAACTTAACTGATAATATTATGCTTGGATGGTAAAAGCGTGATAAACAGCTTCACGCGCATATACGTTGATACACGTGTGTGTGTGTTGACACGGATCCTGTATAAGAATATATAAAGCATATAGACAGATATAATTTATTTTCAAGGCACCCACATTGTGGCTGTATCTGTGTAGCAGAAGATCCACGGTTTGATTCCATCTTTAGGCAGTAGTTTTTTTACTTCTGATTTGGACTCAAGTCCATCAGTTCTTAGGAATGTGTAAACGGTGACTTTGGAGCCGTCCTAGCAACAAGGCACATAATAAATTCTAAGGTTGTTTCGAAGTAGCTTTGTTGATTCTGGCGTTGTATACTCAGGTGTAATCGTGTCCAGCTTCATTGATCGGTGTTTCCAACTTAAACACGCCGCGGTCTCTATTTGGCCATTGTTCGCTCGTCGATGGTGTCGGAGCCTACACGGTTGGCTTGGTTGGCTTTAAAATGTATCACAATGAAAATTGGTTCTGTGACTTAGTGGGTAGACTTAAACTACGCGTTAGTTTTGTTTTATTTATTTATTTATTTGAACTATTATCTTAAATATTCCCTTAAATGGCATCTTACATAGAGAAAACACCAACCACAAAATATTAAGTCAGAGAATTTCTTGTCATTTCCGTAGCAATGGTAAATCAGAACGTCATAGTAAAAATAACGAAGATAACAGTGAGATTAACCCTTGGACACAAATAATTAACATTCTGAAGACGCCTTATCGATGCTGGCGTCGACCGTATAGGAATTATGGCCAGCCAGGGAGACTCGATTTCAAACGCTGATCGCTGGCTGGTCAATTTTATATGTGCTCCTAGGACGTTGGTAAGGACCACTTTAAATTGAAGTTCCATACTGAAAACCTGCTATGTATGCGAGTAGGTCGACACAAAATGAAAATAACATGATTTTTCGCAGTATTAAAATTTATTTTTAGAGAAATTTAAAAACGGAATTTAGAACATTGTTTGATGTAATGAGAATTTGTCTTGCTACAATAACATGGTAGTATAGTTATTACAAAACTTTCTTAAAGCCCTTACGAGAATTGTATTTTTATAATTTTATAAAAACAGTAATGTTGAAAATAAGTAAACAATTTTAAGACGATCTGTAAAATTAACTACGAAAACATTTTACTGTTCTAATTTACGTCATATTAGGTTTGCAACGATACTTTATTTGAAACTTTCTACAAACGTAAATACAAAATGTTAGTATATGTATTTCACCCGGAAATAGTTCTTATACCAATACATTAAGAACCGCACATGCGTCTTCCCTACTCGAGCTAGACAACATTCCAAGTTCCCTGCAATTCAGTCTTAAGAGAGTAAGGACATGCGTTTTAGGCAAATTGCTGTTCCCCTTGGGCCCGACTGACACCACAGGTGTTTAAAAGTTTGAACATATGTCGCAATTGTGTAAATAAAGGGCTCTGAAGTAACACATTTCCAAATTTTGTTTTAAAATAATGTATAAAAAATAAATAAATTATCACGAATTTTGATTTTGTTAAAATCTCAAAAATTGACTTTATTCGTGATTTTTTTCTGGCTGTTTAAAGGAAAAATTTTGAAAATCTATGACCACAGGGCCGTCCATGTATGCTTCTTTGACAACTTTGCAAAGTTTCATATAAGTCGGATACATCTTGGCCGAGCGAATAGCTATTGCTAACACCCAAATGTGTCCCATTCCCTTTTAAAAACCCAGAATCTCGTCATTGTTTATGTCTGGGAAGTAAAGTTGGCGAGATCAAGTCTCGAAGTTCCCGAGATCAACTTACCTCGGTGTCAAAGAACAGATTTGCGAACTTCAAAGTCACTTCCATACAAACCAAAAACACTCGGATATGTAAATGGTTTTTGATTAACCAGACGTAGATATGCAATGCTCGGTTGAATTTGTGGTTTGGTATAATAGTCTGCATAGTTTTGGGTACTGCACACTCGTTGTTTGTTCAAGCAAAAGATAAGTTGATATTGTGTCCGCCACTTAAATATGAATATCATAGAAATGATGATATATATTTCTTGGTTAAAACATACGAGACAATCGAGGCAATACCTACTTACGAAAATCAACATATTATTATCCGGGATTCGAACCTACCTTTCTTGTAGGCACAAGCTTTTAAGACTTGCACAAGCAGACGACTAGGTCTGTCATTTTAACACTATACATGATTTTGCGGATCTACGTGTATGTTTTTATACACATAGACCTAAATACAATAAAATTACACTTGTAAATAGCTTATGAGTAGAGATGAGTGTGCATTTTTAATTTTAATTTTATACCTAGTGCCTTAATTGTTTTAATTTGTAGCATTTCAAAGCGTCCGTTATTTACATAATTTTAGAAACTTGCATATGAGGGTTTCCTAAAGTTTAAATTAAAATGCTAATTTTGTACCAACTGAATTAAAATTTGAGTAAATACATATCAAGAATACCATCTTAAATTGAGATAGGAATGAAGACAACCAAAGAATAACATCACTTTTAAGCCAAAGGCTTTCTTCATCCTTAAACCTAGATCTTACAATGATTTGGTAATCATATATGTTTTTACTTTAGAAACTACATTTCCATAGTTAAAATAAAAACACGTCATATATTTATATTTAATTTAAATTGTTACAAACAATGAAACTACACTTCTGTAGTTAAACAATTAAATGCAAAACGTATCAAATCAGTACGACATTGTGTATTCCAAAGGTTCTCTGTACAAGCTTAGGCTCTGAGATGCGCCAACATTCCTCCTTGCTACCACGTTAGTGTTGTTTGGCAACCTGAACCACATGAAGGGAAATCTGATGATGCTAGCAACAATCCACGTCTTGGGAGCACTAGAGAACACGCACACGCACACGCACACGCATGGTACGACATGCCTGTGACGTTTAAGTAGATACCTATATTGTTTTTTTCTGAAAAGATATAATAATTATGTTAAAAGGAGAGAGAACCGGCACCTCCACCAAAACTGAAATTTTATTATTAAACATGAATAAAATGAATGCATTCTGTACAGTATCAAAACTGCATGCACACGCAGATGAAAAGTACGGCATCCTGTGACGTTTAAGTAGATATGTTGTTTTTCTGAATAGATATCATTATGTTAAAAGTAGAAAGACCCGGCACCTCCACCAAAACTGAAACTTTATTGTTAAAACATGACTAAAATGGAATGAACAGTGTCATAATTACACGCACACGCACAAGCAAAGTCCTACATACAAACAAAATTATATATACACATTTTTAAAAGTTTACCATTCAAAACGAATGCTTCAAGCGTGTAAACCAACGTCATCTTGATCGATTAAAAAATTATGTTTTAAGAGTACATATACGTACTTTTCGGCTAACTCGTGCTACTTTACCATTTATTTCAAACTATATCCTGTCATAAACGATGCTGTTAGGCGTGAGCGAGACTTACTATTGACAAGGGTGGATGCAAGAACAGACGTAAAATGTAGTGTAGAATACAAGGCAGGTATACGTACAGTTACACATTTTATCCGGAGATTGTTATGTAATCCCATTACTTGATTTAGGTTAACTTCTCTTGCTTGATTGAAAACACATTTCTAATTGCCTTATGTCGTCCATCGGTACTGATCTCTATTGTTGACTCTAATTATTACACAAAGATTCTATTAGTACGGTATTTGAAAGATTCCCGGAATTTTCCTTCGACAAATACTTATAAAAATAAATAAAAACTCCATATGACGTTGTGTATTTAAAGTCGTTTTCTCAGTAACCGAACTGAATTATATAATAAATAACATCGTTAGCTATGTGTAATAACCTCAAAGGAAACATTATTTTCTGAGTGATATAAGTACATACAGTTTTATATTCGTATTTGCTAAAGGTAGGTGCGCAATATTTGTGTGTAAATCTACATTTCCACGAGAATGAATACGGTATATAAAACTGGGATTCAGAAAAGGCAGATTTTTATGTGGTAAAATGTTTGAAAGAAGAATACTCTAGATTTTGTCGAGTAAATTGATTGTATGATCGTTCTGTGAATCTAGAGCGTGTTCTCGTGTGTCGCAGTTGAGAGAAGGGTGGGTGATGGAGGGGGTGGGGGGCAAACAGATTGAGAACACTCTCAGAGATGTAGAGGGGAATATGGGAAGGGGAAGGGTAAGGTTAATGTTCCTGAAGGAGGAAATAGAGATGTGAGGGTGGTACTTGTAGAGATAAGAATGTTTAAACATGTGTGTGGAAAATTGTATTTGACTACAAAACTACAAGACTCGTGCATCATGTCGAATTTTCTTACATACGAAATAAAGCGTACAAAAATATGAATTTTAAAAGGAATATTTTGAGATGTATTCGAAATCTTGAATTCTCATTTCTAAATCTATTTTGCAAGTCCTTAAAATAAAGATGTCGTATAGATGTAGATTTTGCTAGTCCTGAATTTGCCTCATAAGAAACTTCGGCCTACACAGAGAAAAATATTTACCAAACTATTATTGCTAACTTTATTTTGCTGTTCCAGCAATATTTTCGGTGAATTTAACAAAACAGGTATGCTGAAACAGCAATACAATTATTGCTAACTCTAAAATAAAGAATCCAGCATGATATTTCGCTGCAACAGCAGAATATTTTGCTAGTTGGTACTTAGCGAAACATTCTGCTCCTGCAGCAAAATATTATGCTAAATTTACCGAACGTTTTGCTGATTCGAATGTAGCGATATGTATTGCAAGCTACCTAGCGAGACCTGCGCGAGATTTGACGAGATAGCTTACAGTGCGCACGCCACGAGGAAGAAATAGCAAAGTGAAGCACCGAGCATCAAGCATGGCCGTTTACTTGCCAGTTACCTTACCTATGACTGTGAGGTTTAACAACAAAGTAGTTGCAAATAATAAAGGTATGTATAATACACATGTAATTATATATAGTACAATTATTATTATGTATGATACCTAATATGTACCGTGCTGATAAACTCAGAGAAATAGCTAATTACAAAATTACAACTTCGTTGCAGATAACGAGACAACAACGGAAGGCGGCAAGAGTACAGAAACTTTGAAGCAAACTATACAACCATTTGTGATTGTCGGAGGAAAAAAGGAACAATGCCGTCGTGTGTTTTCTTAATATTGAATAACTCTCGCGTGTATCTGTGTGAATTTTTTGGTGAAAATAATTATATTTTTATAACATTGTGATATTTTAATAAATTTGTTTTTGCCACGAACGAGCGACATCTTGTCCCAAGCCAGCAGAATGTTTTGCTGGGATTACAGAACATTATGCTGGTACAGCAGTATGTTTTACTGAACCAGCATAACGCTCTGTAATTCCAGCAAAACTTTCTGCTGGACCAGCAAACCGTTCTGTAGTCCCAGCAAAACATTATGCTGACCAGCAGAATATTCTGCTATCCCAGCGAAACGTTTGGTAATTCCAGCAAAACATTATGCTGGCCAGCAGAACGTTATGTAAACCCAGCAAAACCATTTTCCTAAAGTAGCATAATGTTTTGTAAATATTAGCAATACTCGTTTGGTGTTTTCAGCAAAATGTTTTCTTGTCCATATAATAGCAAACGTTTTGCTGCTGGTGCAAAACGTTCTGTGAATTCAGCAATAATTTTGTAAATATTTTTCTCTGTGTAGGATTTTAGTTGGCGTGAATGGACCAAAGCCATCGGTGATTTGTTTTGACAGTATCTGTTGCGTGTGCTTAAGTGCAATAAGTAATTACATAATTTTTGATTTCAATAAAAAGTTATAGCAAGGAATTATAATTGAAAACTATTCGTTAGTTTCATGAAACACACATTTAGTGGGTACTAAAACAAACATTAAAAAAGTGTGTTTAATTTCCAGTTTTTTATTACTTCAGGCAGGATCCAATACAGAATGCACGATTTTAAATAATGTTTATAACGCTTTTTAAAAAATTGTAATATTTAATTTTGAATTACCCACGTTATGTCTAGTGTGTATATTTTGTTTTATTTAACCGTTGATCGATGAATATTGCTTAATTTTTATGTGTATAAATAACAGCTTTGGCAATTAATTAAATATTCATATGTATACTCTTTTTTCCCTGGAGCGTTTTGAATGTATTCTCGCAGAAAGTATGTAAATACCTTTCACTTTGTGTAGCCTGTCATGTCGGTGATTGGTGAATGTACGTTCAACGTTTACGAGATTAGCCCGGACTGAAAGCAAAGCCCTTGATACCGGCTCATTAAAGTGCTTTGCATTGAACATGTGTGTCTGGTTTGACCACGCAATGAACACATTAATCCACGGTGAAATATAGTTACCTGTTCAGACTGGTGGAGATAAAATATACGAAAGTAATGAATGATAACGCTTAATTAAGACTAATCGCGGTATTTAAGCTATCGTAAGGTATAATAAATTTGCTCCAAAATCGACCAATTTTTATATAAATTATCGAAAATATTCGGTCAATACAATTTCTTTCAAGCAATATTTCACATGGCGTGTTAAAATTCAGCTGCAGTAATGAGTGTGGTGTATAGTCAATGCGAATTAAATCAGCAGCTCCATTTGTCTTCGTCCCGTGACATATTTTGTAAAATTGTTATATCTTTCGTTTCCATGTCTTCGTTTAGTGGAAGTTAACGTACGAGTGAATGTGGAACAGAGCAAACAGGTTTAACTTTAGGAAAAGAGGTTTTATTCGGGAAGTAAAATACAGGTTTCCCCACAGTTTTCTTCAGTCACAAGGAAAAGCGAATTTATTTTTCCTCGTTATTTTCTATCCCTTAAAACCTTGAACTCATTATATCTAGTTTAGTTCTTCACCTTGAGGGAGGAGAGGGTCATGAACAATTTTCCTTCTTACCATTGGAATATGAATAAACTTGAGGACAGGCAGAGATTAGTCCCAAGTAGGGGGAAATAATTCTCCGCGTTTACCCCCACTCTTCTCCACTTACAGCAACGGCGAATAAAACCACCCGTGGACAATGATAACGGTCTGGCCTCAGGTAGTCCAACCGAGCTTCGACCATATGATCTCTCACTCCACAAATTCCACGTGACAATAGCTACTATCGCTATTATCAACAAGGCATTTCATTCGTAACTCGAAATCCGACATTGTACTTTAACGCACTTAATAATGTGGTATTCATATTGTTTATAAGTGAATGTCATTTTAATGATGAATTAGCAAAAAGTGGTGGGAGAAGTTCGATTATATACAGTGGACAATCTTTGCCTGTCCTTCAGTTTAGGTAAACTATATCGCATATTAAGAACGTCAGCGTCATCATCAGTCTACGTGATCGCATATGCACTTTTTATTAAAGCTGTAGTACTAGTGACTCCTAGTCTTGTCAGTACCAGCAAACATATTGATGCAGAATCGTTAAAAACCCTAATTGGTCAACAAATTGGCACGTCGCTTAAAGTATTCATCACATAACTTCACCCCCTACAGCCTGCCGTTTAGCAATCAAATGAGGATAGCACTAACGGCCAGGTTACCGATAATTGATGCTGCGGCTCCATTTCGTTTAAAGTATGGCGTGTGCTGACCTACGGACTCGCATCGGCAATTTATTAGTTAACCACGCGCTACATTACGGTCAATTTAGGTAAAGTGAAACTTTCGAGTCACATTTAATACAACCTAGACTTGGATAAAAACCTGCTTACTTAGCGGAAGGTGGGTTCGACATTTTAGTTTCATCGCAAAGTCTGATATACAAATATAATTCATTAAATGTAATTGAAGGTAACTGCCGATGCGCGATGATATGTTCTTTTGGCACATGATAAATTCTAAGGTTGTTCTGAATTAGCCTTGTTGTCTGCGGGTGAAATCGTGACTAGCTTGATTGATCGGTGTTTCATACGTAAAAATGCCGGTCTCTAGTAGGTCATTGTTCGCTCGTCGATGGTGTCGTCGCCTACAGGGTTGGCTTGGTCGGCTTTAAATTTAATGTGTCCCAATGAAAATCAGTTACGGGACTGAGCGGGTACCCTCTAAATACATTTTTTTTTAAATATTCAATAAATATGAATCCCTAAGTCTGATCTTACATGCAAATCGATTGTATAACGTAGTGTTATTCGAGTTCTGTTTACTATTCTGGGTCTGTTGGGAGTATTTTTCGTCTTATATATTATACTTACTATATAGTGTTGACTTTCGTTGTAAGCTACTTAAAATGTCCGACGCCATGGGATCTCGATAGCAGAGCGCGTCGTTAAAACAACCTACCTAATACTAAAATATGAACTTTCGTTTAAAATAAAACCTGAGTCGAATAGTGGTTCACTATTTTCCGTCAAGAGAAGGGCCTACTACACGCACAGTCTATACTATATAGAAGGATCTTCTATACTTTATTTTGTACTTTTTTCATGATACTTTCTGGCTTCAATTACTTTAAAAAGAACCGCTACTGGCAGATTGCCCAAGAAGGAGTTTATTGTGAGAGAGGTATCGTGTTAGGTGAGGTGAGTTCACTGAAGGGTATACGACGACGTGTACGTGAGAAATACACCCAATAGCATTGAAACCGTGTCTAGCCTGGACGTGAGGTCTGACCTTCAGACTAAGACTTTATTCGAGGTCATTCATACACGTATAAATGCCTTACACAAAAGCAGGGGGTATATTTACTCACTCGTGTGACAAAAGTCGATGTAAAGATAGTAAATACAATAACCTATGTGACAAGTTACTTGTCGATCGACAGGACAACTTAAGAAAATAACCGCATGGCTAACATTTATGTCAATGTTACAAAAAAATGTCAGGGATATACCGCCTTGAGCATGACTATTACTATTAACATAGTTGTCATTTTGTGGTGTGTGACAAGTAAAAGTGACAACTAAGTAAATAGAATAACTCTTGCTCATCCAGGTCTTATTGACAATTGTGCGTGCCAGTGAAGTAAATAATATCACTGGGATTCTATTTAATAAGTTTTCACTCTCGATTGACAAGTTCTCAGTTGCTTTTTTGTACAAACAAAGTTGTTGTTGTCGATCGACTATTGTCGCACGAGTAAATAGACTTTCATTTGTGACGTCACGTCTGGGGTTCAAAAGATTATCGATGATGGCTAGACTAGATTCCCCCTATTCGTACAGCATACACAGAACATAATGGTTCGATCTATGCGAGGTGGCTTGATAGCAGCGAACTCGTTCACGTAACAGTTTTAGTGCATAGGGCAAATATGGATAATGTTGAGCCACTCGGCACACGTCTATCTGTGGCTATACGTGAGCCTAGGACGCCATTCACCTTATCGCCATACTGAACTGTCTCGACACAGCTTCAGTTAATGCCCGTGGAGGTGACGTCATATCAGTTGGACCCTCATAAATTATTAAGCCGTAGCGGCTTTATAATGGCATATGGATTAGGATTGGATGGGTGGCATATGGATTAGAGCACAGGTACGAAGCGTATGCTTCTGCGAGGACGTGGGTTCGAATCTCGCATTAGGCATGGGTTTTGTAATCGTTGTTCATCGTCATCTATCACCACTCATCGTATCGAATAGCCTAAGTGCATTAATAGAAACATTAAACAACAAAAATCATCAGCTTTATCTTAATTATGGCCTCGGTTGTACTTACAATGACTTATTTCACACAAGCCTTCATTAATGGTGGACGGGCCATTCACAAGGATATCCAAACTTTCTGGGTTCTTATAGTTTGTAATGGACTCCATTTTTGGTGGAGGTGCCGGGCACATCAATATTCACACTATATGGGGGGTATGTCTCACCCTACTTACCCCTAGGGTCACCAAAGACTATTTTCACACACTTAAAAAGCCGTGAAAGTTAAAATATTCAACAAATTTTTACTGAATTTATTATATTTATTTTGTTAAACGCATGCACACCCCCCACAAAGAAGGCGATGATGATGATGATGTCAACAAAACCAACAGAATGTCAATCGGACATACGTTTTTTTGGTTTTTGTTGGGAGGTGACACGTACGCAACGACGGACGGACAGAAAAACGATGCACGTTGCTTCCTTATTTGCGTATTTTTAGTACGCTTCCTTAAATTTCATCATTAATGAACCTTGCATACACATGCAAATAGGTCTTAGCACATAACTAACTAAACGAATCAAAAACAAAACATTACAAATATGTATTTTGGTGAATCATCACCGATTCTTTACTTGAGGTAACCACCAATGATAGTCTTGGGTCGATGTTTTCAGGATAATCAGTATAAGTACAAACTTTACCCAAGCATGTTGACCGTGGCCGATGCAATAAAGACCCCTGTTGTGTCTTAGGTAAACACATTTAAGAATGGTTGAAAGAAAACTCTAACGCACGACGAAAATAAGCTCTGGTATACTACTCTACAACAGATGTGGGACCCCCTTCTAGAAGATTGTTTTTAAGAAAGTGTGGATTTTCTTCCCCTTCAGATTTATGGCGTGAAATTAACCATGTGTAAATTCGGAGACACAACGAGAACATAAAAGACTCAGTCGAAATACGACTAAGAGTTAGTTATTGGATGAGTGACTACAAAGGAAAATTATAACTTGACGTGAGACATAACACAAAGCGTTATTGCTTTAGTTAAGTCGTGTATAATGTTTCTAGTCTTAAACTCAAATCTAACCATACAACACTACAATTTAACGTTTTTCTGTGTTAATTCTAATTGAAGTACTTTTATTTACCTTATTCACCACCTTAAAAAACATAACTTATCAGAAAGGTCCAGTTAAGTTACAAAAGTTTCATATAGGTAGTGTTCACACAGTATTAAAATGAAATATTGGTTTTAAACTTCACATTATTTATTTCGTTTACTGACTTACACATACATAGAATAACGTTTTACTTTTTTTCATTCGTAATCTTAGATGTCTGACAATATAAAAACAGACTCATCAGTCATGACTTTGGAGCCGTCCTAGCAACGAAGCACATAATAAATTTCAGAGTTGTTCTGAATCGGCCTTGTTGATTCTGGTGTTGATTCGCAGTTGTTCGCACTGTCCATGCCACCGATTGCTATATTTCCTATTAAAAATATTGATCTTTGGTTGGTTATCGCTCACTCGTCGATTGCGTCGGGTCCTGCAGGGTTGGCTTGGTCGCTTTGATTTAAAGTCCCCCACTGAAAATCAGTTATACAACTGAGTGGGTGGACTCTTAATAAAATTTATTTATTTATTATTATTTATCATTATTTTATTGATTGTAAATTGCGATCCATATTATTGTGTTGGCGTTGAAAGGACAACACTTGAGATTAGTGACAACTTTTCTCAACAAAAAGATCAACTAAAATATCAAATTAATAATAAATTTACCAATACTTCTATCAAACAACACAGTAAGGGCTGTATTTGTGGTGCAGTGTGTGGTTCGTTTGTCTTGTGGGTAGCATATCTGCTTCTAATTTAGATGGTCCAGGGTACGATTCTCGCTATAGGCAGAAGACTTTAAATTCTGATTTAGACCTAAGTCCATCATTTCTTGGATACAAATTGGTTAACGGTTACTTTGGAGCCGTCCTAGCAACGTGGCACATAATGTAATTTCTAATGTTGTTCCGAATAAGGCTTTGTTGATTTTGGCGCTGTTCGTCCGTGGGTGGAATCGTGTTTATCTTGATTGATAGGTGTTTCCTACTTAAATATGCCGGTATCTTGTTGGTCATTGTTCGCTTGTCGATGGTGTCGGGGCCTACAGGATTGCCTTCGTCGGCTTTTAATTTAATGACCACCACTGAAAATCAGTGGTGACTTAGACCAGGGTACTCTATATACGAATGTATTTTGTATGTTGTATATCATTTATATTACGCTTTGGTTGCACTGTGGACTGAACTAGTCAAATGGCAAAAAATAAACATAGGGGGTATAGGGATATACAGATACACAATTCACACTTAACTGGACTTATTGATTGACTATTTAGGTACAGTAACGTATTTTAAACTTAATTTTCTGTTTATTTTTAAATTGTTCAGTGAACTTATAACTATAAACTTTTGTAAATTTGAAGAGCCAACTTTGAAATTTAAAAAAAATCTTAATTTATTTTCCCCAAGGCTACAATTCAATTTATTCTTTACAAACTTGTGTAGGTAACAAAATACATAGGTAGGAAGGTAGATATAGCCAACATCAGGAGCAATTTATGTACAACCTTCCTAGGGCAGACCAGCCCCTCTTCAGGCGACTCTAATCTTCAGTCAGGATTTCCGCTGACTCGTATCAAAACACACGCGTGAGCTACTACCACCAGATTGTACGACCCCCCCAGGTCATTCCACTGGACTTTTCTGTAGCCAACGTTAACTTATTCCCCCGTATTTCACAAAGGAATATTATTTAATGTGGTAACTTCACAAGATTAGAGAAGACAGGCTGTACATATAACTCGTCGGGTCGCATCGCCCCGGAAGCACCAGCGAGCTCAGTCTAGCTTGTCGCCTCCTCACATGACTGTGTTTTGTCTGCGTTCCATTAATCACCCACTACCGGCGGCGCATTTCACTTGCAAATCTAGCGCATGCGTACGTGACGCGTAGCCACTCGCCGTGTCCTCCTGAGGCTAACGAGATGAAACTGAAATCGAGTCCGGGAAAAACAAAACAAATTGTTTACAGCTACTAATCCATGATGACTCTTTTAAAAGTTGATCAACGAGAGAGGGAAGTGGTAATGAAAGTATAGGGGATGTAACGAAGAGAGGGGGAATTTAAAACAAGTACGGGTTTTTGAATACCCAAACGAGGGAGAGAAACAGATCGTAGAAAAACAAAATGTAAAATAATACGTTTCTTTCCATTCTTTAGAGATGGCGATTCGGTTTTGGTGAAGGTGCCGGGTAGTTTGGATGACAAACAATGATATTTAACATCTAGTAGGCTGGATCCCCAGTCATTCGCCACTGGCGTGACAATTTTAAACCATTTTGAATAGGTGGTCAGTTTGCATGTTTAAAGTAAATGGGAGCGATTTGTAGCCCAAATATTTTTCAAGATGGCTGTCAGGTTGACAGGAGAGGATATTAGCCATTAACACCAAATTATTACTAATTTCCCTTATGCAATAACTTTGTCTAACTTTTTTCTGTTTGTGCATTCCTTTGCTGCACAAGCTAAAACCACACCAAAACAATCCAGAAAAATACTTAATTGCATCCAAAACCTTATGTCAAGTATAAATTGAAACGCCAAATCGCCATCTTGAATAGGTCAGATTGTCGCTTCAATTTGCTACGCTCGCGCCTGTGCGGACGTATTGGAGACTGGGGATCTATCCTACTTTAGATGTTAAATATCATTGGTAATAAATCTCAAATCTGTTTGTTTTTACATTGAAATATAGGTTTGGTGGAGGTGCCGGGTTTACCAGGAAATAATATTCTAACAATACATTATTTTTCTGCATTGAAATGATGATGAAGGAGGTTCTGCCGATAGGAGTAACATTTTGGTGACGATATCCCTGATCCTATGGTCACCAAAACATTGTGTATCATCTTTGTTGAAGGGTAATGTCAACAAATAATACCTCATTACAATGTGAGATCAACGCACTGATAAGACTGACGAACATTCAGAAAAGTGATGACTGCATGGAAGCTTCGTTCTCTAGTAGAGTTAAGATAGAAATTTACACTTTGCCATAAGGGAGATGAAAAGATTGGACGTTTGAACACATGCAAGTTTAGTAGAAGTATGTGTAGATAAACTTTAAAAAAAATCGAATTGAGTAATGAACTATTTTTACAAGTTTATATGCTACTCACTCTTAATTTTATTTCTGTATTAGTTAATTAATATTTTAACGAATGATTGATTAGTAAAACTGGTGATAGTAAACCAAAACATGAATTTCAGTGACATATTTTTCAAATGAACCTTAATTGTGAGTATGAAATTTCGTCAATTCTGTGGAAGAAAACAAATATAAATTTAGTTAATACAAACAACATTTTTCATCTTTTAAAACCACGTTATTTCACATTATGCATATTTTATGTGGTTTGAAGTCTCTGTATTTAATGTAGAAAGTTCAGGGTTGGAATCTTGTTACTGGTAGAAGATTATGAACTTCTGATATGGACCTAAGTCATCATATCTTGACTCAAGAATGTGTAAACTGTGACTTTGAAGTCATCCTAACAACGAGACAAATAATACATTCTCAGGTTGTTCCGAATTGTTGATTCTGGCGCCACTTGCGGGTGGAATCGTGACTTATTTTTGATAGGTGCCTCACACTTAAATATGCCGGTCTCTAGTTGATCATTATTTGCTCGTCGATGGTGGCGGCGCCTACAGGGTTGGCTTGGTCTGAATTAAAAATTTATGTCCACTGAAATCAGTTGTTTGCTTAAGTGGGTAGACATGAAATACGAATTTATTATTTAATAAATATACATATCAGAGCCTTTTTTCCAACAACATTTAGTTGGGTAAAGGGTAAAATAAATATATATATAAATAAATAATTTAACTAATGTATTTAAACTACTAACCGAGGTCTCTATTTTAACACTTACTTGTTGTGAATTTTCGGAGACGTCCGTCTCCATCGTCAGACACTGACACAATAAAAAATATAGACCTCGGTTAGTAGTTTAATACACTCGTTAAATAATATATATCCGGGTCAAATAGCTTTTGAAAATAATATATAATAAATAAATAAATATCGATTTTTTGATAGTGTGTATTCGTCGAACGGTTTCTTAGCGGTCTACACTCTGTTTTAACCCGCTCGTCCGCTTTGTGAAGAGATTGTCTCAACCAATGTAAATGATGGTATCTCTGTCTCTCTCACTCTTAATCTTAATCTCTCTGTGGGGCAGGGTATTAATTACAACGTTAATGGCTCATTAACGAACGGGTTAACCCAGAGTTTTGGCATTTAATTCAAGATTCTTTGAAACTGCGCACTTGCTGAGATCTTGGGCAAGGTCTAATCCAAACAAATCATGAAGTTTTATATTTTATTTATACTCATTATGAGCAGATGTGTTATAAGAAAAAGTTTAAATAGAGTTATAGACGTATGCAGCGTGGGTTCATACAATTTGACTGTATTTTTTGTAAATAATAATAATATGTAGTTCAATCAACTACTTTGTTTAATTTGTGTATTGATTTTATTTCTTATTCAATTGTTTCAAACCAAAAAAAGATTATTAGGAGAATGCTTGTTAATAAAATATTATGACCGAAAAAGCATGAAACAAACCACTCATCATTCTATTCTAAGTGGTTTTAAAACCAAAGTATTGAATATGCACAACGTTTATCGAAATATTAATAATATCGTAAAAATCTTTTATTACAATTTAAAACACTCGTTGATGGTAAAACCCAAATTAAGGAAATAAGCTTAGTTCAACCATAACTAAGTTTACTTTCTTACTTTTTTCTTCTTTACATAAGCTAAGTTTAACTATAATTATAACTTTAATATTATAAATTTAAAATTCTCCGTGTTATGTTCCTGCTTTGTAATCTTTATGGCCGAGGTGCGGTGTTAAGAAAATTATCAATGCCTTGGGTAAATTTATAACCGTACCGTGACATCCAGGGTGCGGAAAAACATTTTGAATCATCCTTATAATCCTCTTGTGAAGTTAAAACTTATCTTGCTGAACCCGGCACCTCCACCAACCATGCTATTCTTATGGAGCTAAAATCTATCTCGCTCTACCCGGCACCTCCACCAACAATGCTATTCTTATGGAGTAAAACTTATCTCACATTACCCGGCAATACCCGTTAATGTTGACACAAAAACGATGTCAATCAGAGGTAATGTTTGCATTTGATCGTGAGCCGTGTAACATGCACAGACGGGCGTTCACGCAGACTGACGGACAGACAGAAAAATGATGCATTTAAAAATATTGTAGGATGCCCGCTGTAGGGTATACACATAAGATTGAACTGGTGTGACCCTCTTCGGTTGACTAACTAGGTATATTGCGGATAAGATCATTGTTAAGGGATGTCCGAGGGCTATTTAAGAGGACTCAACCCCCCTCCATTCGCATTAACGACTGAGGAAAAGCTCGGAAAAACGTTCAGTCAGGATTGCCGGTCTCGACAGGATTCTAACTCGGAAGCTCCCGAATTAGAGTCTAGAGCTTAGCACTCGATCTAACACTGTCGGTATGCATGTAGAGGGGAGCTTCAAACCCTATATTCATTGGTTATTTAACGATTTGGTTATTGCGATCAGATTTAGATTATATATCTACTCTCCAGTACTGATAATTGCACTTATAGACACCATTTCATTTTATAACGTATTGTAGAATACAATCTGATTTTCAGAGTTATAACTTGACATAGTAAATAAGACACTTTATGACTGGTGCATCATGGTTCTTTTCTAGCTTTCTACGGATTTGTAGATCTTACTGTCAGGGAAAATGTACAACTTCGGAAATTAATAATAATAAAAACCTACATATTATTTCGTAACACTTCTGTATTACAACTTAGAGCATCAGAGGCCCTATTAACTTGCTCAAACGACAGTCGATCGACAGCGATAACTTTGTTAATACAGTAAGTCATGCTTAGCTCTGTAGTCTTATTTTTGCGTGCCAGTGAAGTAAATGCTAGAGCTGAGGTTTTATTTAAAAAGTTGTCACTGTCAATCGATAACTTGTTAAGCGAGCGTAGCGGCGTCTCCACTTGACTCTTATGGCTCGAATGTCTGTTTTTTTTGTTTGCTTTTTTTGTTTTGTTTTTGCTTTTTTTTCTGTTACTGCTTCGATACAGGTCGCACCGTTTCTCTGATCGACCTGAAATTTTTTACATATGTAACTACCACCTAGGCGGGTTTGCTGTATAGTTTTTGAACAAAATCCGATCGTTGGTTATAAAAAAAAAATAAAAAAAAACATGTTCCGATCGTTATGAAATTTTGCAGGGTCAAAAAGTAAACATTCTCTCTTATTTCCAAATTTTCAGCTAAATCGGTTAAGACCTTAAAGACTTATTGGTAATCATAATTCGAAAATGATGTTAAAAATGAAGGAGGCAGTGAAGATACAAAGATACACTTTAGAAGCATGACGTGAATTAGTACATGCAAAGATTTTGGATAGTATAAAGTTACAATGTCAATATCCAGTTAGGCCTACAGTTTGTGGTGGGCCTTATGGGAATGTCGTACTCGGGTCATGTTTGCACGTACCGGTGCTCGCTCAACAACGCGTCCAACTACGCGTTTTCCTAGTTACATTCATTATTGTACTTTGAAAGTTTTCGCTGTCGTTCGACTACTGTCGCCCGAGTTGGTAAATAGACTTGCTTAACACAAAATCGAGTCAGCGCCCGCTAAATTAGTACTGAAATTAAGCCGCGAGTTTGGATGTGAGTTTGGAGTAGAATCGCTTTCACGAAATCGATTTTAAACTTTTAGTACACCAACTTGGCGATTAAGAGAGTCAAAGGGTAGTAGAGAAGGGTGACATTTAATTGGAATATTGGAAAGATTCGTATCAGGAACCTGGGTTAAAACTTTTTCAAGTGTAGACACAGAGTTGGATTTGTAATCATCATGTTGAAGGGTGGAAACGTGTTAAGGGTTTTTAAGTCTGGTTGAAAGTATGTTTTTCTGAGGATATCACCATTAAAACATCAAAGTTTACTTATGAAACTAGTTGCGCAAGTGACATAACTTTACAGTTTTTTTTGGCCATAACTCTCTTCTTTTCATAAATTTGACTGTCAAATTTTCAAAAATTCAAGTTGCAAATTTTGTATCTTTAAAACTACTTATTTTACATCTCTGCATATAGGTTCTTAGTGGTCCACACTCGGTTTAAACACGCTTTTATTTATTGCACCTAAGAAGTTCCGTATAAATCTGTCTTTTGCATTGACGACGTTAACAATTAGTAAGATCACTACATATTTTTAGTTTATAATTTAGTAACTAAATTAATATATTCAGTTATGTATAACAATATTGATTTTATTGTTATAAGTAACATATAAAAACATTCATTTTACACAAACTGCACAGGGCTCCTAATCACTTTTTATATATTTCGTAGCGTTTTGTAGGATATGAATAAAATCAGTTAATTTTGCAGGGTGTTTATATAAGCGGATGTCCTTCCTCTTAATGCTGAATGTCCTCCTTCGAGTTAGTAGAAAACTAGTGTTATCCTCTGTGTTCCGTATTCCAAGGACCCTGAAGATCTGAAGAGTGGAGCGCGTAATGAAACAGTGGGGAATTTTATCTCAGGCGATTAAGCATTTGCTTTGTATGAAGTACGCACTTGTTAGCACTAGCAAGCCATCTCATTAAGCACGACACACAAAGCTTGTCTTTCATGGTTCTCAGAGCATGAAATGGGATTTCATCTACAAGATGGCCGCCTTATTCGTTATTTATTTTAAATTTACATTATTCTTATTCGTGAATACTAAAACTTAATTAGTGCTTAAAACTTTCGAGCAAACTACAAAGAATTATACATATGATATGAAATCAAAAATGAGTGGGTGCTGCTAAAATTGCATTACTTGTATTTAAAACTTCAAGCAAGATTTCAGCTTTCCAAAAAAAGAAAATGTCTTTAAAATTTTAATTTCCACGTTAAACAACAAATTTAATACCTTAAAAACATATAAATTCTTGAAATTAATGTGAAAAGCAAATAGATTTGTGTCAAAATGGATCATGTAAAACTTTAAAGTGTGTTATTTTTATTTCACTGTGAATAACACTGCAAAATGAATAATAATTTAAGTATAGTTAAGTAACATAGATAACCTAATATTCATTTATAGATTTTCGTTTTTCAAACACATATTATTTTAATCGTTCTTAAATGATACAATTTCGTTTCTTTAACTTTAAAGCACAGTTAAAATCGAATGAGTAAATTTCACATTTCTTCCAATTATTGAACAAAAAGAAGGGACTTCAAAGATAAGAAAATTGACTAAGATAATATTTACATAAGTTTTTTTATTTTTCTAAACTGAGAGACTTTTTAGAATCACATGGTTTCAAAACGATGACATTAAAGTAAGCGCAACTCAGTTAATTTTCCCAAATGGCAACAATGGACATGCGAGGAAACTATAAATTCGGTGAAAGTGTAACTTAATGGCTATACGGTTTGGCATGGTTAAGGGCCACTTGGAGCATTTATTTATTACTGGGGTTGCACTTGTACACAACGGAACAGCCCTGTATCGCTCGAAAATTTCTGTGAATAAAGAGTTAAGTGTCTACATAAATGAGTTTATCTAAGATATAAAACGTTTGCACTGAACATTGGTAGGCAAAAAGCATAGCAATTTATTAACTTGTAACCTAATGAGATAAAGTGGAACTGTATAATACCCTGTTTATATTTCCAGCACTCTACGAGGGATGGTGAGTTACAAAGGTAAAAGTCGCTTTGAACACTTACAAAGGTTGCAACGACAGTTGAGTTTTAACCTACGTGACAGCCCACTTAGAACGCAAGTAGCATTAACGTGTTAAAATACTTTAAAGAATACAATTTACAATGAACTGAAGTCGATTTGAGTAAGACGCTGATTAGAGCCGAATCTAAGTAAAAGAGTAGGTTTTATTTCAATTTTAATTTCTTTCCCTAATATTTGAGTTCCTTAACAAATGTTGGACACTTGGACCGGCATTCCAGAATCTGATGCCATTGTGTAATGTGACAGTGCACTCAAATTGCTGGAGGGTTATCTCGAAAATTCAGCTGTTATGGTAGATGTTGTAAAACCGATTATCTTTGGAAGATTGTACAATAATATCATATCATATTTTATATAGTTGTAGATAACACGGAATTTCTTCAAATTCGCGCAAGAATGTATTGCATTTAATGTATTACCTTCGTTTCTGGAAAAAATTATATTATTTAATGAACCGTGTCTTGTTTGAGAACATTATACTTGTTCAAAACCTATTTATGAATTACTCTTAATTGGGTTTTGAAATTAAGATTAAATAACATATTTGGGTACATATTTTTTTTAAATGACAACATAATTTTGTTGTGACTGTTTTTTGGAAGTTAACTTATACTGCAATCTTGTTACTTTTTGTAACAGGTGGGATAACAAAATTTAAAAAGTGGAACGTTTTTCTCTTCTTTTACAAGTCAAGTTATGAAACTATTATAAATGTAAGTGTTTGCATTCTTTAGCATGGGAAAACATGACCTAGACTACTGATCAGACATTTAAATAAATTCTATAGATCAGTAGGGAAATGCACACTAATAATACACTTATTATTGTTTATTGAGTATTTAAACTCAATCACAAAAGTAACTGCTTTTCTCCGACCTCCACAAATTTTCGACAAGGTTCCCCTTAATTCGTCCAGCCACCCTTGACAAAAGTAAGTTTTAAGAAACTCTTCTCAATAAATATTATATTTTTGGGTCAAATATTTAACAAATATTCTCATACTTATTTAAATTACCAACAATCGTTCACTTAAACAAAATAAATTTAACTTATAATCTTAAAATAAACGTTTTCTCTTTGTTTTGAATAAATTGAAGATACATGTGTTGAAGTATTCTTGTAGTTCCCTTAAGACAGACCCATCTCGTCGTCTCGTGATGAGCTTAAGAGGGGGTAGGGGGGAGGGGTGGTTTCAATCATCTGCTGCCTATCAGGTGATTTGTCAGCGCAAACGAGGCCGTCAGCCCACTGGGGTAGGTTCCACTCTCTGGTAGATCAATTCAAAGCGACTCTTGAAGGAGGGAGGCTGACAGTGTGGATGTCTGGCAAACACATCAGGGTAGAGGAGTCTCAGAGATAATGCGTGACGCCGCACGCGTACATAAACAGTATCGAGTTGCGCGAGAAGGAGTGGGGGGGGGGTCGATAATCGAAACGGGATTAGGAATGGCCAATTTGTTTATTTAACTCACGAGTAACGATTTTCGATTGGTGAAAGCCAAGGAATACGCTAAATGAGGTCGGTGTTAGTTAACTGATGGTAGACTCTTGGTTAGTACGCGGTTAAAACGACATAGCGCTAGTTTAACGTTATTTTGCAATAATTTACTAATATACTGTTTCGTTGTATTCACATATTCATACCGTTTAGTACAAATTGAATATTGACTCGTCGTCCAACAGCATCGCAATAAATAAAACTTTGGAGCTTATTTACTAACTCAAAACACAACTTGTCGATCGACGGTGGCAACTTGTTAAAAAGAATCGCTGGGCTTGGATTCACTTTACTGGCACGTAAAAAAAGTCAAGGAATTATTATTTTACTAAGCCGTCAATCACGTCAAGCAAGTTGTATCAAAATCATTCACAGCAGATAGAAAAACGTGAATTTTGGACTATATAAAATCACGTCTTCAATAAAATCGATTAATTGTTTGAATGTTCCACAAAATGTTGTCTTTGGCAACAATTTTGTATAGAACAAATGGAAACATATTGGAATGTATATAGTCTAAGTTTGGAAGAAGCTATAATTTTGATAACCTACGATTTCAATTCCTTTATTAATTTGATTAAGTATATAGGCCTAATTATTAACCCCTACAAAGTTGCGAAATTGGCTATTAAAAGTGAAAATGATGATGATGATGAAAGCTTTTGATGAAAACGTCGTGGTTTGCTCCTATCTAGAGATCAGAGCTTATAAGGTAGTTGACATTGTTCACACTCGATTAGACAAAAGGTTTCAGCGCCGCTTATACATAGCTATAATGAACTAGGTGCAGCTTTCAAGAGACCGCATCAAAGCGAACGTTGACAAAGCGATGAACACAACAACACATTGCTCTTTACAACGACGCATGTTACATAATGTGTATTCACACCTGCTCAAACCTACCTTCCCGTTTTAAGTGGGAATTATCTCGCAAACAAAGTCCACATTCACGTTATTAAACAAAGACCAGCCTAGGCATTGACAAAATGGGTCAGTTTAAAGGGGACCTTGATAATATAATAACATTAGTATTTGAGTAAGGGTCTACACAAATTATACCCTATTATCAACCCCTCATTTACTGTCTTAAGAAATTAAATATAACCTAATATATAAATCTCTGCCGTGAAACACACGGATACCGCTGGTTAGAGCAGATGGAGGGTTCAAGAGCTAGTGTAACGGCTTCGTTCTCCTCGACGTCTGCTCGGCAGTCCGGGTTAGTGGAAGGACCTTTACGACTGTCAAGGTTACATTCCTTTCGGATGGGACGTAAAACGGTTGGTCCCATTGGAATTTTCGAAAGAAGTAGGCTACGTGCCGGTACCGGGTTTTTCCTCCTCCCTTCTTCATCATCATCATTCATCACTGATCACTGGTCACTCTTAAATGGCAGAAAATGCTGTATGTGGCTAATTAACCCTCGGTCCCTCGCGTGGGGTTCTACAAACCCCAGGGTCTACATTCGACTCTGTTTCTCTGTATCGGACTGTTTTACCGACTCTAGATTCTTAGTACCTTCAAGTCACTCTATCTGTTAGCGAAATTTGTAACCCACTAATCATTAGGGCTTTTAGTGTTGTTATATTGCCGGTCTGAACGTGGCTGGGGTTGCTGAAACCCCGCGCGAGTGATCACGTTACTGTAACTGCAATTTTGGAAAAATTCTTCTTGCAATTTACTAACTGGTTCATGTTTATTACTAAAAAGTAAAACAAAACTTAAAATTGCATTATTTTAGCAACTTTTTTAATTTTTTGAAAATGTCCATTTTTTAATTCTGAAAAAAAAAATTATACCAAAAGGTTCATTGGCATTTTAAATCACTGTCCTCCCAGTAACAACCACCTACATAGTAGTTCCACAAATCATATGAGCACAGAAAGAAATACCCAAAACATCCTACTGCACTAATTACAGCCCAAAATAATTTGGGGTTTGAGAAACCCCACGTGAGGGATGGTTAATAAAAAATAAAAAATAAAAATATGAATAACGTAATATGTGGTCGACTACACAAGCCTACAAACACAGAACATTCACTTTTAATCACGTGAGAAAGAAGTTTACCGAGGCATCGAAGTGTGTATGTAATATACAGGTGTAATAACAGATGACTAATCAGCCTCCCAGCACACACGCTTCGTAATAAACCACCGCATTAATAATGTATTAGGGTCACGGCGTAGTATAATCCCAATCGGTTCTCCCCAAGATAGTTTACATGTGTTCTCGGGATTGTAAGCTAGCCCGGTAAATCCTCGTCCTACGCGCGCACGTAAGGAGAAACTTCATCAAAATGTGAAATTGTTCTCTTACATCCGTTGTGGCGAACCAGCGTCGTGACCCGGGTACAAACCCACGTCTTAAATCTCCGAGCCCAGTCTTAGGCGCGTTGTTGTTCGTTCGTTGCTACGGGATTAACAGAATCTTTTCCAGTTCAGATTTGACAAGTCCCGGTCTCGATTTATGAGGGAGTCCCCCCCTGGAGTTGGATCACGGCCAAATGGAGGTTGCGAGCGATCTACATGGCGCTGGCTGACCTGAAAGCCTTGTAGGAATCTATATCGCCGTGGAAGATAAAGAAGGTCGTTTCAAGGCAGGGTTCATAGTGATGATGCCGTTCATGTTTAGTGATGATGATAATATTTGGGGTTACGTCTCGTTTTGTGATATATGAAGATGAAAAAACGACGCGCGGTGTGAATGCATAAGCAGGGGCTCGAACGTGGAATGCACCCATCTCATGTGTCCAATGATCCAATGACCAGTTCGTGGTACACATATGCATGAAACAAACAATAAATTTTAAGCATGTATAATAAAAATATTAATACAAATACATATAAATTATCATTATAAATATGTACATTACTAAAATTAAATGGTACCATCTAGGAATTTCTCAGGGGAATATAGATTTTTCTCCCGAAAGTCCTTGCTATAAATGCTATGCTACTAGGAAAACGCTAAAGTCCCGCCGCGTTGATGGATGAGCTTTTTTAAGTTTTTAGTTTGCGTGGGATATCTTTACTTCTACAAGTGCTTTGTTTTGCTGCCTACGCATTGTAGGTGAATGTTGTCAAGTTTCTTTTGTTTCTTGTCAATTGGTATTATTAACCGTAAAAAACTTATATTAAAAGCTTTATTTCTATGGATTCTGGCTAACTTTTTCAACTTTTTCTTTCAAAAGGTACTACATCACCATAACCTTAATGTCCATGTATAATATGAACGTTGTAGCCCCACCCGTTTGGTCAGAATTGGACCAAATGGCACGAAAATATCGCACAAAAAATCAAAAAACTTATATTAAAAGCTTTATTTCTATAGATTCTGGCTAACTTTTTCAACTTTTTCTTTAAAAATGTACTACATCATCATAACCTCAATGTCCATGTATAACATGAACGTTGTAGCCCCACCCGTTTGGTCAGAATTGGCCCAAATGGCACGAAAATATCGCACAAAAAATCGAAAAAAATCGTAAAACTACGATATTCATGAGAAATATTTCTTCGATTGTACCCAAAAACAATACACCTCTAAGTTCAGAGATTTCGAAGGTCCTGTCAAATTTTCATCAAGATCGGATATGCCGTTTGCCTGGGAGAGAGTTAACAAACAGACAAAAAAACAAGACAAAGAAAAAAAAAACAAAAAAAAACAAAAAAAAAAACACCCGAGCTAAATTTTTTTGGGGGGGTCAGTGAAATTGAAGTCTTCGCTTCGCTCATCCAATAAACATGCTTATTGCTTGTGGAGGAAAGGCTCACTTAATCTTGGAATCATAAATAATTATTGTTGATTTAAGTAAATATAGTATATTTGTCCCTAAAATGTACCAAATTTTTAAAATGTTCAGAAGCTTATAAATAATAATAAACATGAATTTGTTACTGGTGGTAAATGTCCTTATCATGCAATATGTTTATATTAAAAAATATAATGCTTCTCTTGTGCCGATTTGCAGTAAAACCTAATACTAGCAAAACTAATAAATAATTAATGAAGAGCTCACAAAGATATGCTTTCACATAGACCAAATTACTCTAATTGAGCGAAACTATTCTATTAAAATTATGTGCGCACAAAGATGCTTTAATATAGGCATACACCAAATTACTCTAGTTGAAATTTAACACTTAATTAATGGTCAACAAGCTAGTAAATTAGCTAAATATGAGAACAAACATTTGGCTAATTAACGCATGCATGATAAAGAGAGAAACTTGTTACAACTAAATAAGCAGTAATACGTTACTTAATGTATGCTGATTCCTGTTTTCACTTGTATGTTTAATAACATTTACTCAATTACCGTTATTAATAATGTTTGAACCAGGTAAACAAAACACAGCCATGAATATGTTTCCGAGGGTAACAGATAAGAATACCACGTCGAATTCACATTCATCTGCCATCAAAGCCGGTGTTGTTACACACCACAGTAAGTTCTGTGCGGTAGAACTTACGAGAACTTACTCCTTCAAAGAGACCGCCTGAAGGACCAAGACGTACGTCTGTGCTGCGTGCTAATTAATTTCATGTTAAATTATTCAAATTATTATCCACCTCTACCATTTTCCATCCCACGTAATGGGTTGAAGTGGAAGCCACTATTCTGACGTAGGCATTTGCCGACTTTTCTTTTGCCGGAAATGACAAACTTCTTACATGTTCTAGAGACTGGTATAAATAATTAAGATAATGGAGGTCTTGGAGTTACTTGAGGAAGTTCTTACTTTCTAACCGCCGTTGAGATGCGGTTTTCTTTGTTGCCATTGACGGTTTTGACCACAAAGGTGACTTCACATAGTGAAAGCCAAGAGAGCTAGTCAAGGCTACAATAATCATGTATATGGTTGTATGTGTCAAAGAAGAAAAGACCGTTACATCCAAGGTAGCTCATTCTTCAGTGGCGCACGGCCGAAATGTATGTAACTTTATAATTACTTTTTGTAGGATGCCCGCGTAGGGTACACATCAGACTAGCCACTTCCAGCTGACTAAACTACATAATAAAGGGATTAAGGTAGTTGCCAGGGAATGTATGTCGTCCCTTTTGCATTCGCATTAACGACTGATGAAAACTTTGGAAACACCTACAATCATGAATGCAGGTTTCGACGGGATTCGAACCCGTGACCTCCCAAATAAATGTCTCGCGCTCAACACTTGAGCCAACACTGTCGGTGTATACAAGAAGTTTCGATACCACATAAGCGATGGGTACGTAAGTTTTACGTCCGCAAAATATCTTCGTCTCAAACACTTCTAGTGCAGTGCATAAGAGTTTTTAACAACCCACATGCATAATTTACTTACTTTTGAGTATTTGGAAATTCAATAAGTAAGAAGCAAAGCTTCCCTATATGTAACACTATTATGTTCGTCTGTGCGTGTGTCAAGACTCACTATAAAAACCGTTCAGGACCTCCGATTGACGTGTTTTTTTTGTACACATTGCCTTTCAACAAGAATTATACAGAATGTTTAATTGACCCTGGTGGTAATGGGGTGGGGCTAGCGTCTCCAAAACTGTACAAATAACACGGCACTTCCACCAAAAACAAGGTTTCAAAGGTGCTCAATAAACGACAATATTCTAACCCGATTATACAAACTTTTTGGACCATACAATATTTTCTTGGTCGCTTTATATTTGGAGCAATTAGTCTATACTATATTTAATGTAAGAATAAACAAATTTTTGTGTTCGCTTTCAAATAATATGGGTTTAACTTCACAAATAACACAAATTTGCATAAAGATTGTCAAATGCGTAGAAACCGAAACTAAACTTATAAAGATATCAACACATACATATTTCTGCCACCTTTAATTCCTATCATAATACCACTCTCACCTCCGTATTAAGACCGTTGCTTTAAAATTAAACCTTAACAAAATGGCTTATCTTTTAACGTGACAAACGTGAGTTCTCCTGCGTGCATAAAACATTGTCCCACCTTTTCCTCATTTTCGCCCCCTTCCTCCCCTAATCATAGACTCCACACTACACGCCTGTCGTTTTAAATTAACCCCTTAACACTACATCACGTAAACACGTCCACGCTTGTTTTCCACAGATTAAGTCACATACGTTCACCCGCTTACTTCTAGTTAATACAGCGCGCTGTCTCCCTCCTAGTGTGGTGAACAATTAAATTACAAAGTGTATAACCTACGTCGAAACTATTAACTTGATTGGCTCCCGCGTGGGGCGCGCGGGAGGGGCGCTCGCAGCGCTGCCTAGGGAGCGAGCCTCGCACTAACCTAGCTGCCAGCTGCTAATTCTAGTGCAGATGGTTTAGCTACGGAAGACAGGGCACGCACGTATTACGAGTAAAGGCGGCAAACTCGTTATAAGAAACAAGAAAATTGGGTTCTTTCAATCTTCTTTAGAGAGCGCTGACTGGTGAGAAGGGAGTGGGTTAAATAAGGTTATAGGCGTACTCCTGTCCTAAGGGATGGGAATGTTTTGTGAATGCTTTTTATTTTAAGGGTAGTAGGGGGATTTACTTCGGAAATACAAAATAAAATTAAGACATTATTGTGTATAACATTGTTTGAGTGTAGTAGTACGTACCTCCGTGTTTATTTTTCTCAAATATAAAGTAAAGTTTTTTCAATACAAATTACAATATTTGTTCATACATGAAAAATTTACGTTGTCCCTTAAGCTTGTTTTGTATTAGATAATAACATAGTTACTTAGTTCTAAAGTAACATTTTTATATTGGTTTGGGGCCTTTTATTGAAAGGACTATTATCCAGTTGTACCGTAGCTATGCCCACTTAATAAAATTGAGACATTATTGTGTATACATATGACATTGTTTGAGTGTAGTAGTAGTACCTCCATGTTTATTTTTCTCTAAAATTAGGTTAAGTTTTATTTCAATTCAAATAACATAATATATATGTTCATACATGAAAAATTTACGTTGTCCCTTAAGCTTGTTTTGTATTAGATAAAAACATAGCTACTTAGTTCTAAAATAACATTATTATATTGGTTTAGGGCCTGTTATTGAAAGGACTATTATCCCGTTATACCGTAGCTACGCCCACTTTATCTAGCAAGTTTTTCTCTATCAACAGCGTCAACATAACATATTAATGTAGAGAATAAATTATATAATGTGCTTTTAATAAAAATTAAAAATAAGAATGAATTAACCAAAATAAACATGTCATGTCAAAATGCTGGAAATTATTCAAATCAAATTAAGTGCATTTGTGTTATTTGCAATGTAACTTGCAATATTTATACAAATATTGTGCTAAAAAAGATTTAACTACCATCGTTTGGAACTAGAGAATGAGCGTGCCTCGTATATCGTTTAAGTAAAAACGAATAAAAATATAATCACACATGGGCTCCCATAACGTTTATTAAACATAATGTTAAAGTCTGTTAAAGTTTTATTGCATCAATTATCATCCTGAAAAGACGCACTCAACTACAAACCTTGGTTTTAGGACTGTTCTTACCATGGAGAGTAACATTAATTAAATTCTTCAATCCATAAACAACTGCATTTTATGAATTGTAAGCGTCGTAAACCTGGTGTGTTTAATTTAAGTGTCATAAAGTCATGCTTGTATTTCCGTGGCATAAGCAAATTAAAACGCATTTTTGAGAGAAAAGTTTTATCGTATATAAGAGACTCGGCCGTTCATTTCCAGTAGGAACTAAGTTTTGAAGGCGGGAAGGAAATTGGTTCTCTCTGGTCTCAGCGCCCATAAGAATTAGCATGGTACGAAAATGTAACTCGCCGTATCTTTTGACTCGCGCAAAAAAAATCTAAACCAGTAACATCACAAGATGCATAATTCTGTGAAGAAGATGATGGCATTCTACTTTGCTCGATGACGCTTCCTAAATTCAAACTATTATGAGTTAAATGGACCCATGTTTGCGCGCTGTCGCAAATGTACTCTGACTGAGCGGCAACTAAGCGAGACGCAGCCACGTTGTGTGCAGCTGTGGCATCCTCGCATACTACGCGCCTGTCCATGGTTGCTAAATTTACTTCGCATTCAAGATTTTGTTGGCACGTTAAAGGATATTTTATTAGTAATGCATAATCTAGTACAACCCAGTGACCTCACAGTAGTCACAAAGCAAGTCGGATAACAAATGTTATGCTGATGCCACGGACAAAAATTTTTTACGTGCTTTTTCATGAGCAGTTTGGAAGGTTTGGCAACAGTGTAAATGTAGAGCTCACTTCAACTCAAAACAAATGTAATTAATATTTGTGATAGAGCAGAGTTATGTATATCCACGCACAGAGGAAAGATTATAGTTTCTTACAGTATGAATATAATTCCGGTCCGTGGTCGGGTTCTCGCGCTATCGCTTACGAAACATTTAGCACGGGTTAATCGCCTATACCTCGCTGACGGGAGAGAACCGGACAACGCCCACTTAGGTTCCCTGTTGTCACAGGATAAAAGATTACTTGAAAGTTCAGTGATATAAAAAAAAGAGTTAGTAACATTATGATAAACATTAAGAAGCAAATACATAGCAGGTTTTATGGCAAATATTTTGTGTTTTAATATTGAAATCGAACTTTGGATAAAATATTACTTGTAAGTCTTTAGTGATATAAAGCGTGTGGAGTGGTATTGTTAAACACATAAATTAGTAAATACATAGATGAAACTAATGTCAAGCAAGTTTATGACAAACAGTTGGTGCTTCAATATCGCAATCGAACCTCGTTGTAATTTTAATTGAAACTCAATTATTAACGTATTGCGTATTTGAAACGTATTTCGGAATTGGCAAAATTAAATGAATTATCGTTCTAATTGCATTTACACATAATTAGGTTTAGTGCATGGGTTTGAAAATTACATTTGTCAGTATGTATTGAATCGTTGGCACGTACAGTGAGTATATACAATGTATGAATTGAATTGTATTTGAAATTGTTGTTCTCTATAACGATAACTCGATGTTTATTGGTGATTTACTTCAGTCGTGAAATTTAAATCGATAGGTTATATGTTCATACAACGATTACTAGCTTGGAAAGACAATCCATTGACTCAATCGGTAGCTTCCCGTAATAAAAGTCTTAGCTCGTTGGCAAATGTAAAACTTGTATTCTTATGTCGACTTTTACTGCCATACACTACATTCTTATACCGAAGCCAAGTAACGAAAAGGGTTTCTATTGCCCCTATCTCGTAGCGACAAAACATGAAATAAGTTGATTTAATCGAGCCACTTCCTGCTATGAATGGTGAACATAAAAACCTGCTCATCACCTATACAGATGATTGCCAAATCGTTCAGTGTGATGTCGTCAGAAACAGTAAAGTGTAGATGAAAAATAGATAGGCTTCGAATGTGCACTTTAAATGCATAATTGCACATTATTCTACTCGTTTTTAAAGGGGTTTTCGTAAATAAATAATTGGATAGCGAAGCGAAGATTACAATTTCCCGACCCCCAAAAACTTTATCGGTGTTTTTTTTTTTTTTTTGTTTTTTCCGTTGTTGTTCCTCTCTACCGGCAAAACGGTATAGGATCTGATGAAATTTGACACGACCTTCGTTTTCTCTGACCTTACGACTTGCTACATTTTGGTACCACGAAGAATTATTTACATGATATCGTACTTTTACGATTTTTTTCGTTTTAAGTGCTACATTTGTGACATTTTACCGATTTTGACCAAACGGTAGGTACAACGTTCATATTTTACATGGACATTAAGTAATGATGATGTATTTTTTTTCTGAAGAAAAGTTGAAAAAGTTATGCCAGATCTATAGAAATAAGCTTTAATATAAGTTTTTGATTTGTGTGCATTTTCGTGCATTTGGGCATTGACAACGGTGGGCTACAGTTCTATTATACATGGACATGAGTTATGTGATGTAGTTCTTTGAAAGAAAAGTTGAAAAGTTAGCCAGAATCCATAGATAAAGCTTTTAATATAAGTTTTTTACGATAAATAAAACCATTGACAAGAACAATAGAACTTGACAACAATCACTACAATGCGTAGGCAACAAAACAAAGCACTTGCAAAAGTAAAGATATCCCACGCAAACTAAAACTTTAAAAGCTCATCCATCAACGCGGCGGGACTTTAGCGTTTTCCTAGTCTATACATGATGACTTGGTCTCAAAACAACCTTTATTAATTATTTCAAATATTCTTTTGAACAATTTATGAGTTATGCTTTTGCGTAAGGTTATCCATTACTTACCTATTAAATATAAGGCTTATGAATAGTGGTCTCACATTTCCACTTAATTTATTTACATTTTATATTCTTCATCATATTTTTAAATAAGTTATTATTATTGTTCACATTCGAATAACAGTAATTGAAGAAAAACAGAAAATTATTTGTTATTAGCATTTGTTTATTGCACCGATTTTTTAACCCTTAACATAAATATTGGCGATAAACAATACTAAAATCAGTATGATTAATGTCCCATTCAAGTCTTCGGAAATACAAGATGCAGATTTTTCAAGTTTCAGAAAGTCTTTTCGAGTGCTTAAAAATAGACTATAGACTAGACATTATGTACATTTTTTAATTTATTTATTTTTGTAATTATATAACGTCTATCCTATTCAGTTAAAAACTTATTTACAAAGGAGAAAATGTTTAATGTTATTATCAAAAATTATTACTTACACCAACACCGAATACGATACCTTTAAAGAGGCAAGGCGCGATTTTATCACACCATATAATACCATAAGATTAATGTTCGGTCGTTAATGTGTATTGAAATGCATATTGATTTTTAAATTTATACGAAAATGCAAAACAAATAATTTCGTGATGTTATATAGACTAGATAATTTCGTTATTGAAATATTTGCCGTGATTGCATTTAGCACTCGTCGTTATGATTTGATTCCACACATTTGTTTTGGTTAATGTAAACATTTTAATAATCATATGCTACCAAATGCATACATAAGTCATCTTTGTGAAAAATTCTCAATTTTGCATTTACAAAAGCCTAAAAATTAAAAGCTATTTTTCCCTACAAAACATATTTTTAGTAATGCTGTTTCAGGATTGGTTAGATTGGTCATTTAGAATTTAACTTTTAATTTTTTACGAGGAAATGACCTTTTTTCAAATCTAATAGATAGTATAAATTTTTCTCTTCAAGAAATTGGACAAAAGTTGTTGAAATAATGCAAGAGCAATTTTTTTTAAATGTCTACATTTTTAGTAAGTTGTATTTTTCAAATTCAATTTAAGTCGAGTCCTACGGCTAAAGGTTTAAATTAAGAAAGTCTCAGACAATATTAACCTTCTGCAAGACTAGTTTTGCTTCAAATATCACAATTTATAATTTTCAAATCTAAATTCAGCATAAATTACTACTGTTTTCACGGGTCTCGAATTAACATACAGATGACAAATGTTAAGCCAAATCCACATGATGCCATAATATAACCGACCCTGTAAAGAAAGTTGATTTTGAAGTGTTGTTAAAAGTGTACCAATAATGTGAAATAAAATACAAAGATTTTCCTACCGAATAGGCTTTAATTGGATTTTAATAAAAATGTAATTCTACATTGATGTCTATAGAACACTGCTTGTGAATTTGAAGTTCATAACTAGATAGTTAACTATTTACCGGTCCAGTGTCAGGGTATCTTGACTAGTACATACTTCTATCACGTCTATAAATAAAGTTTTAGTTTTTAACCATTTTTAACCTACTCTCAAAATGATGTTCTTTATTTAATGCAATTTTACCCAAAAAAAAAGCTAAGGTTCTAATTTAAAAGTATTATAAGTTAGTTCAACTCAAAATGATATTTTAAATAACTGTTATATTATATTAATACAAAAAAAAACATTTTGACTGTTTTAAATATCTAACCCAACCCGGCACCTCCACCAAAAAACAAATTAAATTGTTTTTGGCTTTGATCCAAAACTTAATTTGTAACAAAACTATCTCAATGTTTCGTTGACATTTCCAGCTAATTAAGACAACTGAAACTACACCCACGCCACCATTCCAGAAGCACTTAGAGTTAGGCCATTGTTGCACCAACCGTGCGACATTACTCTCAAGTATACTCTATTTGCTTTTAACTTTCCTTCAGCACTTAAGTGAAGCAATATAACATCGTTTATTTATTACTTGGTTTGTCTCTCGCTGTATGGTGTAAATATATTAAACCATATAACGATTAACTCTTAAATGTCGACGAGACACAAGATTGCAGACATATTTATTTGGGGGGATTCTCTATACTGGAGTCAATGGTAACTGTTCGTCACTATGAGGTCCTAATTATGCGATTTTAATTAAGAGTGCACTTAACAATTAAGTTCCCTTCTGTAAAGTCAGAAATGTCACTCAGTTGTTGCAAGAATGAAACGTTGGTTTATGTTTACAAATATCCCCCGCCTGGGCCCGGGGTAGAATTTGGATCAGAGCATGGCTCTGCTAACCGTATAAAGCGAAGGAAAGAGACAAAGTCTATCTCACAAATATCAGCTGTCAATTAAGGAATACTCTCTGAAACTAAAGGCGAGCTCTGGAAGTCGACCATGACACCACGAACGACACGAAATAACAATGACGCTGACGACCGCGACGTGTGAACCCCCAACCCCACTTCCCTTTCCTCCCCCTCGCCGTGGCTGGTTCTAACTGGCATGGGTCTTTCCTCCCCTAGGCTAGAGTGACGCTTTATCACCTAATTGTTGACGCGAATTCCCCCCAAATATAAATGTATATATGTATATGTTGACAAATACTATATATATGTAACTTAAACTAATGTAGGTTAACAAATTGTCTGCAATAAAATATACATAATAATATGATTTTTTTTATAACTTTATAGAATAAAAGTCAAATAAATATGTGATCACCATTTATAAATAGCGTATTTTGAAAGCATAATTAATGCTCCATATTCCTAGAAACATTCCGAAATAATTAATATATAAAATTCTTTAAATAGTTTGCTTTTTGAATCCTGATAAATGAATTTTCTAAAAATAACAATATGAGTTGTTTTTACCGTTTTGTCTTCTCATTTGAAACCGTCTAAATTAGTCGATCTTTTCGGCGAAGTATGATGGTTCTTTGATTAGCATCCATCCTTGCTAGACACACAATGGTCAAACATATTATATTGTTTGTGATTTTGGAACGGGCGTATAGAATATATGAATAGGTTGTTATGTTATTGTTACGTTATTGTACGTGGTTGGTACATGTCATTAACGGTTTTGCACAAGGCATTCTTGCTCCTGTAATCTTGTTTTGGTTGGTTTATTGATACAACCTATTTTTTGTATGTTCTCTATTTTATTGTTTATGACAGTCGTTGTTACATATTTTTCCCAGTTTGAAAGTCATTTGTTTGTTAAATGCACCAAGGTATATGAGATGGATTTTTAACGTAATTTAGTAAACATCATTTTAGCTCTAGGCGCCGTTTTGCATTTAAAAGCAGAATTCAAAACGTCAACGCAATTTGTATTCTATTTAAAACTAAATCCTTTTCTACTGAATATGTTTGTTCTGACTGGGATGTTGACTAAGTCATTCGTTACCTTGGCATCACAAGTTTGCCAAGTGGGGCTGCAGGTTGTACTGTAAATGGTTACATAGCTCTCAATATAAAACGAGGAACCCGAAGTACTTGTGTAATTGAGTTTAAAGAAGCACTCAGCAGACATTAAACCTAATGGTATACCCATTCCCACAAAACTTATCGATGTGTGTGTTTATTTTATTGTCGAGTGTTATGAATAATATTTGCGGCAGGTTCAGAACATTGAACAATGGAATAATGTTTCCGATTTGTATTACAAAGTTCCATTATACGATATCACCTATATGGTTAGCGAGTGATTGATGTATTTCTCTTTTTTGAATGGTCGGGAAACACTACCGTAAGTGAAATTGTTAATAGTAAATACGATTCCGAAATTTAAAAAGTCTATCCCGACCAGGGTTCGAACCCGGGTCTCCCACATTCCAGGTAGGTGCCTTAGCACTGAAACAGTAACCTATTCTAATTATTTATTTACATTAAAGACAACAGATATTCGTTGCAGTACTTTTCTATTCATTCAAATCTATAATGTAACTTTAATTCAGAAGTTATAAGGTTACTGTCTTTACAAGTTGGCTAAGGCGCCTACCTGGAATGTGGGAGACCCGGGTTCAAACCCCGTTTGGGAAGGACTTGTTAAATTTCTGAATTGTATTAAATATTCACAAATGTATTTTTAAATAAATAAATGATCGTATGTTTAGTTGCACATATTGACACAGGACGATACACATTGATTGCAGCAAATACTTCACATCTCCTCTGCATTCCCCCAATCAAATTGTAATATGCCCGTATAATCATTTATTTCAATTTAAATGACCACAAATTAAATACGTGTGTAGAATTTATTACGTTAATCAAATAAAAAGTGTTAATGAGCTCGGCCAAACCTGATTTTAATTCAAAATGTAAAGGTTTATTCTGGATCATTCTAAATCTCTATCGATAGTCCTGTGGGGATATAGTTTGTACTAATATGGCACCTTATAATGGATGTTTGTTGCAATCCGAGAGTGATCAAATAATATGTTTTAAGAATTGAAAGTAAATAGGCCACTGAAGAGGTTTTTGTGGACATTCTTTACACACACTTCAAATGTTTTAAAGTTTGGGATTGATTTTCACTAGGTCATTTAACATTGTAAAAAGAGTTGGCCCCAGTTTATCCAACAGTATAAATCTTTAAGCTTAACTCTGTCGCCAACTGAGCTGAGCAAAATATGTCACAGAGATAAAACTAAATTCTTTTCCGCATTTCTTATTGCCTACATTTCCTTACTAATCACCAGTTGTCAACCAATTATATACAAGAATGAAAATATTTCAGATTTTTGTCGTACAGATTTTCAATGTTGCGATTTAATTTCAACCATTACAAATAAGACTTATAGGAACTTGATGTTTTTAATCTCCTAGAAACCCAATTCTTTTCAGAATATTTGTAACGACTGGCTGCCAAATAACTTAATTTGTAGGAAACAAGAAATTCGGTCACTGGTTCCGCTCATGACTCGGCAAATCCTCTTAGTAATGAACAGAATTCTATACGACCATTTTGTTTTTTCAGTTGTAGCCAACGACAATTGTGAAATCCACTTCCGCAGATGTTGCAACTAGAACCTCTCCATGTCATTGCTTGTCCATGCTCAAAGAGTTTACTGTGGTTTAGTCCTCTACCTTAATCCGCAACAGAGTACTCTAAAGCGCTATTGTACACCCCCAGGATACCTGTTTTATTTTTATCTGTTACCGACTTAAGGGTTTTCAAAGAGTTGTTCCGTGTAGTATTACGTCAGTAAAGCTGGTCTTGTTATTTAATCAATAAAAGTAACTATTTTCAAGTATTGATTTAAACACAAGATGTTGCTTTCATGACTATCAAGTGCTCCCGTGGTCAATGATGACGAATGGCAGGACAACAATCCACACTGCGCTTGGCGAGACAGGAAAAGAAAGATGGAGTTTTAATATTAAGGGGAGATTGTTAATTTTTGCATATTAAAATAATATTGTGGTTCGCCTTATTTGTTGATGATGGCACACATTTTGTGTTATATTTAGGCCAATTTTTATATTAAATATAAAATCATTCGATCTATAAGTCTATCGATGAAGGCTTATAGTTGAATTTAAATTTGCATTTAAAATTAAAATAAGGCGACCACATAAGCTTTAACAAAAAATATATATTATTTCTAAATGCATCTATTAAAATACCTTAAGAAAAAGAAAATAATACATGCTTTGTTCAGAATAGCCCAGCGAATCTGCTTATTACGAATTATTTCTTCATTAGAATAATAAAGCAAATACGTTTATGCTTATGCGAAAGTAAACGTTTGTGTTATTTAGATTACAAATAAGTATAATTTATTAATTCCCTATTGTAGGTATACATTGTATGTATATTTGTGTTTCTTACCTTAATGTTTGCTTTTTTATTACATGTAAAGCCGGTTTCTATCGTCGACAAGCTGTAAACGACTGGATTAATAGACAGACGTAAATACGAACTAGCTTTGAGTTGCGCAAATTTATTCACCTCACTAACTTGCCGACTCAAGTCTAGTGGAAATGCGAAATTAACGTTTAACCTACCGTTTTATACTTAGCAGTTTGCATTAACTTACACTCATAGCAAACACGCTTAGCTTGACTATACGACTTACAAGCCGTTAAACGTCGATGAAAACGTCATCTAAAGGGAATTTAACAATTATCGTAGGGTTTTAAAGCGACTATCCTTTCCGCTGTCAACACGTTTTATCGAAAATCAATATATTTTCTGATAAATTGTACTGGCTTCGCATCCCAGTATTATTCTGAACTCTTTACGTTTTGTAGTTATACCACAAAACGATAAAATTTCCTCAAGTTCTGAATCTATACTGACATATAAATGTAAATATGAAGTTAATAAAATAAATCGCACTTGAAGCAGTTCTTGAATTAAAATCAATACTTATTTAGAGCAGTGAATCAGTTGAACATCAAGAAAGTCACATAAGTAGAATAAAATTCACTGAAAAAAGTTCATAAGTTCTTTACTCACCATGACAGGTAAACCATCGATCTTTAGTAAATCAAGGGGTCTAATCTGTATCTACTATATCCAGTCCTTGATTTACATCTATAAATAAAATAAATATATAAATTTTATTAAAAGCGTACCCACTCAGTTATATAACTGATTTTCAGTGGGGCACAGTAAATCAAAGTGACCTAGCCAACCATGTAGGCCCCGACACAATCGACGAGTGAGCGATAACCAACCAAAGATCGATATTTGAAATAGGAAATATAGCAATCAGTGGTATGGACAGCGCGAACACCCGCGGATCAACGCCAGAATCAACAAGGCCGATTCAGAACAACTTTAAATTTATTATGCGCCTCGTTGCTGGGATGGCTCCAAAGTCACCGTTTACAAACTTCTAAGACAAGAAATGATGGACTTAAGTCCAAATCAGAAGTTAAAAAATTTCTTCCTCAATGGGAATCGAGCCCTGGACCTTATGCATCGGAAGCAGTTTCGCTAACCACAAGACCAACGAGCCACACAAATTTGATCACAAAACTGATCGAAGATGTGCATGGTACAAGTATGACTCTTTTGAAAAAAGGTGAACTCAAAAAATTAAAGCTATACTATTAAGTCACTTAAGGTAAACATTCATATAGAATTAAAGGTACATAATGTGTGTTATATATAATAACAATGAGAGATTGATGCACACAACAGAATACAATTATAACAATCTAAAAATACGTATTAATATAAATGATCATAAGTTTATTTATTTGAAAGAGCTGTCGGATATATGAATTCGATATAAACTTTTCTGTCAGTAGCACATCGTGGTTTTATTACATCATTATGTAAACGTTCACATTTCTAAGGTTTGAATATATACAAGTGCTGGAGTCCCCAAAACAAAGAATACAGGTTCTAAACGTCAACCCTCGTATGGGAAGGGAGTCGGTCAAGGCAAAATTGTTTCGAATAATCTTTATTTCAGAAAAGTTTCGAAATTGTTTGAAACAGATATTTAGAGCAATTGATCTCAAATTGACCCGCCTTTGGGTGGGGCTTCCACGCCCCTTTGACCCCCAGGGTTACCAAAACGATCTGTATCATCGTCGTTGAAGGGTAATGACAGTAAAAAAAGCAATTTATTCAGAGATTATTCTCAGTTTTTATTGTAAATCGTGAGAGCTTTGCTCCCTAATATGTTCGAATGTATTGTAAAATGACAAAGCCCATTCATATAGTGATGCTATATAATTTAAATAATTTTTGTTGGAAGACTGCCCAAGGTGCAATTCATTCATACAACGAGCAGACGTCGAGGCGAACGAAGCCGTTACACTAGCTCTCGAACCCTCCGTCTGCTCTAACCAGCGGTATACGTGTCTCGGGGCAGAGCGTTCAGCCACTCCCCCCTGACCACGCACGAGGTTGCTTTACTTCGGTGTTCGAGTCGGAACTGGCTAAGCAACCGCAGCTTAACCTTTTGCATTGCAAATAAAGTAAAAGATAAAAGTCTGTGCCTCGCTTTATCCAGAACGGTAAAATAATTTTAAATATGCATGGTTTTCAAAAGTGTTTTTGTTATGCAATGACGACGATCTTTACCGATAGAAACACCAATTTAGTATACAGGTAACAAATAAGATGTAATAGTATGCACCGACCCAGCTAATCTCACTTTTGTATGTTTCTTCCTTGGAAATTTGTTATGCGAACTTATTTTAACACTATTTTCTCATTCTTTCACAGATAAGGTGAGTCTCAACCGACACTTATGAAGGTACGACAACAAGTAACTCTTATATAATATGTAAGTATTGGTTGCATAGAACATCCACATACCTAAGTTATATTTTGGACACTGCAATGCTGTTCATTTGAAAATTATGTGATACTTATTTTTTTAAATGCTATCCCGTGATGTCCCAAAATAGTTTGCAAAATGTTAATAGTGTTATTATTGAGCGAGCGTAGCGAGCGTCTCCATTTGACTCTTATGTGCACTTTATATATGTCTTTTTTTTTTCTTTTCGGTTACTGCTTCGATACAGGTCGCATTGTTTCTCTGATCGACCTGAAATTTGGCACACATGTACATACCACCTATGCGGGTTGCTGTATAGCTTTTGAACAAAATCCGATCGTTGGTTATAATAATAATAAAATAAATATAAAAAAATGTTCCGATCGTTATAAAATAAAATTTTGCAGGGTCATAAGTACAACATTCTCTCCTCTTTTACAAATTTTCAGCTAAACCGGTAAAAACCTTAAAGACTTATTGGAATGTAACATTATGGGAATGTCGTTCTCGGGTCGTGTTGCACGTACCGGTGCTCGCTCAACAACGAACGGGACTTTAGCGTTTTCCTAGTTTTAATCGAATGCCTACATTACACTTGCTTGCTTGCTCTGTTGTCAACTTAACAAAGATTTTAAAAGTCCAATAAATAAAGTTTAATGGATGTATATTATATTTGATCTATGATTTTGTCGAGTCTAACCATAACTTACATGTATTCAAATATGCTTACTTAAACACTGATAAAAACGCGTTTATTTTTAATTAAAATAGGAGATGAATATAATTTATATAAAAGTATTTTATTGTATCTCCCATTTCGATTAAAGTAACCAATTTCTCTAACTCTAGTTTGTAGTTTTAATTTTAATTTTTTCCAAAAATGGCTCCCAAAACAGGTAACCCCGGTGTAGTCACTTTTTTAATTTCTGTCTAAAGTACTAACATAACAGCGTCATAGTCGCCTACTATAAAGCCAAGTTTAAACAAATATTTAAGAAGTTGTGCATTGGGCCTATACGTTCCTAGCTTCAAGTCAAAATATCTTCATTTTTAAGACAAAGGCTCAAATACATTAACTTTAATCAATTTGTTTTTGTAAGTTTAAGATGACTAAGCAATATATTTCATATTTTCCTCTAATAGGCCTACACAATAGAACAATATGTTAAATGTTCGTGTACTTGCGGTATAATCGGTTATATTCAGGAAATAATGCTTGGAATGGGATACTTAACGGTTTTTCTACTTTAATTTACTTACAAAATGTGTATGCTTATACTGACGTACTCAACTAATGTTTATACGTTAAGACTTACAATTAACATCCTTAAAAATATTGTTATTATTAGTACTCCGACGAAAAGAGATCAACAAAAACTCTCTGAGCGAATAAAAATAATAAACTTAAAACATATTTTTATTATTACCATAAATAAATATAATTAAAATTCTAACCTATAGTTTCCCTTCAATTCAAGGCTTATAAAGTGAATTTATCACCGCCCGAAGCGAAGCGCCCCTTTAAACTCTTAAGGGAGCCCTTAGGAAGCCGTGTTCGCGAAAGTTAAATGTGTGACAAGTGTAACAAATATACCGGGAAGGATTCAGTTCATCTGTATACGAATCATTGGCCCAAGCTCTCTAGACGCTCAGGAACTGGATTCCTTCGCGCCTTTTTGACACTTGCTTTAACTTTCCAATTGATTTTCTGACAGATGATTTGTATAGCTGACAATTCACTTTATCAATCTTTGCTTTTAGTTGGATCAACTTTTGTTTTGATTTCTCCTTCCATTTTGTTTCTTTTCTTTTTCAGTTCATCAGTCTCCAATTTGGTCCAATGTTACGTTTTTCAATAATTCCAGGCGTTAATTTTTACTTTTTTTTAATTGATTTTTTGTGCTGTACTTTTATATTTTTTCGTCTTTATTTTGTCGTAACTTTTAAAATTTACTTTTATATTTTACCAGCTGGTATTGTTTGCCAATAACTGACATATTTCATTTATTTTAAGCTATTCAATAAAAACTTTTATTACTATTCCAATACTGAAAATTCAATATAAGTTGGAATGAGATTTTATTGGCTCTTTCTTGTCTATTCATCGCATTTGTAGTATATTTGCACAAAATTTATTAAAATTCTCTGTACAACAGATTTCATCGTAGGTATACGTTTAAATTGATCGTGCATGATTTCCAATTATCTGTATTTTACATTTTCCTACATTAACAGTCAATGAATACACGAATGACTTTAATTAAAAAGATTAATATTAGATAATAAGGAATAAAAAAGCACGGCATGACAGCACTATCTGATGAATATTAATGAATTCACAAATCTACGCTCTATATTATAAAAATATGTTTACGAACTAAGACGCAACGCAATCAAGCGGTAACAATCAGAGCTTCGTTAAGATATGTTCCTAGTATTTGCATGATACTAGTGCCAGGGTTGTTCGCTGCTGTTCTGTCTAAAAGTTAACCATTTCGCGTTACAAGAAGTTCAATCTTCTTGTTCATCTTTTAATTATAAAACCCTTGGATGTTCCATTGCTAGCTTCGTGTTTGCCATGTAATTGAAAATGAAAATGCCAAGCATTGTATATTAGTTTCGCTTTAAATATCTTCTCTTTGATGGAAATATGGGCGTGGTATAAATGATGCTGAGTTGATACATAGTGGATAGAGTAGAGTCTGATTATGGAAACATAATTTAAAAACTGTTTTATGATATTTTATAAAGTTATTGAATGGATGAAGTACAAAGAACAATTTTACGATTCAATTTGTAGTTTTAAATCAGTCCAACGTGACTTTACTATTCCATAGCATAATATTGAATACATAACAGCTCAACTTCGACCTGTAGACTGAATGTGCAATCGATTTTAACAAAATTTCTTACACACAACCAATTCTTCCAGAACAGATTGATACTCGATTTGATAATATATTGATTGATTTTTACTAAAAATTAGGCATTAAGTTTTTATGAATAAAAAAATACAAATTATATCCTTAAAATGAGTAAAAGAATGTGCTACGGGTGTGATTGACTGAAGATAAGAGATAAAACTAGGAGATTCTGCTGGCTGAACATTTTCTCACTCGACGTAGGGCACTTGCTGCCCGCATAGCGTGTCAAGTGTGGGAGGGCGGAATGAGGGAAGCGATAGGTAGCGCTCAGAGACAAGCAAGAAATAAAACCCGCGTTGGTAATTTATCTTTATTCTTTCATTCACACGCTGTCTCCAGATCACCCTAGCATTACACACAGGTTTAATTTAAAAGTTGTCTATTAAGTCTTATATTGAAATATTGATTAAAATTCTATTAATTTTGACGTATTTATTGAATTTTTATCCGTCATAGTCTGGACAAAATAACAATCAAATGTTGAAATATAGTTATTAATTTAGTTGATATTTTTTTAAACGTACCACGTACCACGTACCATACACAACATATTTTTGAGTTTTGAATAATCTCCGTAGAACTAAAACGTCAAAATTAAACATTTGAAAATAATTAAAACTGTTAAATTTACGTTTAAAATGTTGAACGGCGGCTATTTCAAACAATGAACAAGTCTCAGTAAGATTGGCGTGTTGAAAAAGCAATTTATCGAAACAAAAGTTACTGGAATTCATTTCCGGTCGCGACATTGAAAACCCAGGCATTTTGAGTAATTAAAAGTAAACACAACCATGTTGCCAATCACGTGAAACATTGCTTACGTTTCTCGGTAGCGACGTGTGTAATGTGGTGGACTAGGTGGACCTGCGAGGTTCACTAGGGGCGTGGCTCAATGATAGAGCGAAGTATAAAACAAGCACATCGATTTAGGTTCACTAGGAGCGCGGCTCAATGATAGAGCGAAGTATAAAACAAGCACATCGATTTAAAAATCACAGCTATTCCAATTTAATCAAAATATTGCATCAATTTACCAAAAATATTTAATATCTCTACTATACCTCGTGCTTTAAGTGACATGGACATGCTTGTAATTATCCTTGAAAATTCCCTCTACAAGTTCACTTTTGGCATCCAATAACGTGCGGCGCACTAATTTAACTAATTAAACCACAGGAAACTAATATGGCTTAACTAAGTAGTAGCAATTCAATCATTATTGATCGGTGGATGGTTAATGAGGGGGCGTTTGATGACCACAAAGGTCCAAAGTTCTTATCAGTAAAAGTAAATGCGTGTGTTAATATTATTCCCGTGGAGTCTTGCCCGGGGAATCATGTATTTTTTAGTTAAGTTAATGGAATGCATGGGGGCTGTAAGAGGAGTCGCTGAGACTGGCGCGGGTACGAGTTTAGGCGCTCAGCTTTCCGTTTTTTTCCGGGTAAACGGTTTATATAACCGTTATCAAATTTTACACTAACGTTAATAAAAAATGAAACTATGGTATCCAGTACACGTATTCGTAAATTAATTAATTGATTTTGAATTAAAAATTAGTTTAATCACCAAAATTTACTACATTCTGGTCAATTTCGGAAATTTACTCCAAGTGTACAGATTTTTTTATTCAAATTTGCACACTTCAACGTTTAAATCAATGTTCATTTGGTTTTATTGTAAGATAAGCGGTTTGGTGTGAATTTCCAGAATTGGAATCCATGATTTGGATTTACAATTTTTCACGTTTTGGACTTATGTCTCGCAATGGATCATTAAGGCTTAATTTTTGCAACTAATTGCGGATATCAATATAAAAGTACTTTGTTAACATTCATGCAAAATTTGGTAATGATATTTGCAACTGTTCAGCAGGAATTATCAACACCTGAGTGTGCGCATTTGAGTTTGGCTATACTCAGCGCCCCCTCTTAAGAAGCCCAATCCCGTGCGTTCTCATAACGACGGAAGAAATCCTGGGAAAACTTTGGCAGGACTGCTGAGGTCCTGATTTGATCCGAGACACCCGAATCAAAGTCTCGCTCTTTGCGCATGAACTAGGTCTATTGATATATTTTAAAATTACAATGTTTTTTCAAAAAAATAATTAAATTATAAATTGTTATCATTTTGTGTAGATGGTGGTGTAAAATAATGATTAAAGGATAGAAGTACTATATTTTTTTTAAAGGGGAAATAAAACAACTTTCAAGAAAAGGGTAAAAATTGTTGCAAACAATGCACTTATTCCTAAGAGAATGCCAATGATTATAGAGGTACGTGAAAATAGCATTTTCAAGTGTCATTTTATAGCGTTTTGTAGCATCTATTTTTTTGGCCACCTTCAAAAACTTGTGTATGAAGATTTTCATATTATTATTTTGAAATTATGTCATCAAGGTTCAATCAATATCAATGCATAAAAATGAGTATATACAAACTATCCCTACTATGGAAAATTAAATAAAATGGGACTGGAAAACCTAGTTTTAAGTGGAAAAAATAGCGCTTTGTAGCATCTTTTCTCAAAACGCTATTTTCACGTACCTCTACCAATGATGTATACATTTAAGATAGCAGTGATCGAGGTTTTCAAGAAGAAAGGCCACGAAATACGTATTATATTAATTGACTTCATCGAGATATAAGAACAAAGATATTTTCAAACTTCTTCGGCACGCAGCGTCTCAACTCTCAAGTAAGCATTTTAAATCATATTGTGCACTGAAATTGAAATATCTAACTCAACTGGCGGGGTAAATTCATTCGCCATCAATTCTCTGCATTCCCCGCATATCCCGCATTCCTCCCAACCACTGTTTTGAGCAAGAGCGCCGCCTCCCCCAGCGATGAATCAAGGGATGAATGCGTCTGCTTGGGTTCCTTGGATACGGCGAATTATCTATATCCAGGAGCGACGCAGGGAATAGTTTTAGCTCCCTCACAAATATCCAGAAACATAACGGGATTAATTGCGTTTAATATTGGCACGGTGATGGATTTTAATTTGGTAAATTGAGTAAGATGTCGATTATTCTTGGTATTGGACCAAATCAAGTTCGAGGTATACCGATAGACAGTGATGGCGCATGCGACTATGATGATCTGATTTGGGAGGTCACGGGGCTGAATCTTCCCACGGGCAAACTAGACTTAACTCATTCAGAACACGTGTCCATTATAATGGACATAACCATTTTTATTTTTGAAAAATAAGACAAAGTTTTTTCAATTTGGCCAACAAAAAATTCAAAAAAATTGGGGAATTCAAATTCACATTTTTTTTACATCATTGCGATGGGACGAATAGTACCGTTTTTTAGAGAAGATTGAAAAATTTAAATGTGTAAAAACGGGCAAAAAAAAGTTTTTTTGGGTTTTTTTCCCCGGGAAAATTTAAAAAATTACTAGTTTTTGCCAGTATTTGAGATACAGAAAATCCAAAATATGCAAAATTCCGAAAAAAATCTTGTTTTAGAAATGCACTTCAAATTTACATTTGAACATCAAACGTTTGCTTTTTTTCGAATCCAAAATTTCCCATAATTCCTTAAATATTACAATGAAAAATAAAAAATACTAAAATATCAAAAAATCACGAAATGTTAATTTTTAGCTTAAAAAATCCTAATTCGTGCCAATTTAATTTTGGTCTGAATGAGTGAAAAAAAAGCTCTAGGAAAATTTTCCCTTCACAATTATCCCAACACCTGAAGTGGGTTAAATCGTGAAAAAAAGATGTGGTACACTGTAGCAGTCATTCTACAAACCAAATATATACAAGTACTACAACGGCTGACAGTAGGTTTGTTCAAGGTTATGCTACTAACTAGGGAAACGCCAAAGTCGTTGTTAAACGAGTGAGTGAGCCATGTGTTTTAGTACCCGGGTTTCATTACTTTTTCTTCCCCCTACATTAGGCCTACCTAACCTACCATAGTCTAGAGAGGCGCATTGGGCTTTCAGTTGACGCGCCCGTATACCCACTTAAATAAAAAAAAAAATTATTTATACGAATATAAATATCAAACATAATTCAAATGTTCCCGGGTACTCACCACATGACTCGCTCACTCGTCTAACAACGACTTTGGCGTTTCCCAAGTCTAGTTGGCTAAAGCGCCCTTTTAAAGGGCCCCTTTACACGGGGAAGTTAAAAAGTAAAAAGTAAAAAGTGAAAAGAACGAGTAGGAAGAGAAAAAGAAATCCCCTGGTCGGAAAGATTTTGTAATTCCTAAATTGTATTTAAAAAATTTTTCAAACATGTTTTTGAAATGCATATAAAGCAGTGTGTCTATCATCTGTGACAATTTTATGGAAAACATAGCCATACGAAATACGTGAAAATATTGCAAGGTTTACTCAATCTACGAGCGGAATTTGGGGGTACCTTGACGTCCAACATTCGACAGACCTTGCATGGCACGGCATTTCCCCGGCCAGGCGAAAAAACAACAAAAAAAATCTTTCAAAAACTAAAACATTGTCGTTAAATAATTTCTAAACATTGGAAGTCTATTTTTCAGTTTATCATTTCTTGTAGGTTTAAATCGCAATGAATCTTGCTGATTTTGTTAGCAGTTCTCAATAAACTCGTACCGGATGTCTGGGTTTTAAAAATTTTTGCGCAATCTGTTCAGCGATTCGGCTGATTTTCAACGTACCCACACACACCCCACACCCCACGCACGCACGCAGAAAAACAATTTGGGCCGTTTTTAAGTCGAATGGAAATCACTACGTTTTGCTACGCTCACTCGTTCAATGAAATTTCCCCATCACTAAGAATAAGTTTGATACATCTACTATTCAAGTGAGGATAAAATACTATAAATTGTATTACGAACCTTGTATACACATGAAGGCAAATACAAAAAAACATCTTCAACGATTATCAGTATAGCCTATACAAGAAAGTCTGTGTAACGATTTGTTTATTTAAATTTATATTGTACTACAACTCACACCAGGAATCATTTTGGATACCTAAATTTTTCATTTAAATCAGAATTTTAGGCATTATTTTGTTCCATTGCATTACTGCAGTGAACTAATCCATGCGTCAATCAAGTTAGCACTCCGTCCTTAGAGACGACCCAAATAGACGAATATTGCAATTTATAAAACTGACCTTTCTCAAAAAGTACAATAATTTTGGTCATATTGTCAAGTTTTTACTGTTTTCCGCTGAATAGAATTTATGTTTGTTGCATGTTTGAACAAACTATTAATTATTGACACTAGTCATCCTGACTAAAAGTTATCAGCATGGAACGGATATGGATAGCTCAACTTCTTCTCGTGATAACTCGGGAGGTTAAGGACGCAATTCCTGCTCCGACAATCCACTACAAAGTTTTAATTCCCAGGATAAAATTGGTTAAATACTGGATTCTGATGTTGGTTTTATCGTCATGTACATATTTTTCTTCTCGACTATCCTAGCTACATTCATTGACAGCACCTAAGAAAATTAAGTTTTACTGTTCAGGTCTCCCAAAGAAAATAACAATTATTTGTAATCATTTTTATTTCTTAGTTTCAGAAAAGTTATAACGTTATTTTATTAAAAATCCTTTTTTCGTGTAAAAGTTATCTAGTCACTACTCGTTACAATAAACATTTTTTGAAATATGCTGTGAAGTTAATTTAAGATTTCATTTTGAATGACAACACTAGAAAGTACTATCTCATTTATACACAATTTTATCTTCATAATCAATTTGAAAATGGAATAAATTTAATTAAATATTTTTTGTTCATAATTAACATCGCTAAAATATTCCGTTAGTAATAATTTTAAAAGTTTTGTATTGAAACAAAATCGAAATACTTCGTAAACGTGCACGGGTAATGGAGTGCCCAAAAGAGGGAACGAAGCGCCCAAAAGAGGGAACGAAGCTACTTAATCAACAAATAGTTAAAGAATAACACTAAAGAAAACAATCCGCCGTACGTTGTACTTTTTGGTGGCTGCGCCGGGTAGTTTACCATAAATACATATTTGTCCATTTAGTTATGGTGGGGTCAATGTCAAATGTCAAACTTTCCGGGGCGCTGTAGCCGTTTCCCCCTACCTCAGGGGTGTCGTGTTAAAAAATGTCAAACTTTCCGGGGCGCTGTAGTCGTTTCTCCCTACCTAAGGGGATGTCGTGTCAAAAAGTAAAAAAAGTCAAACTTTCCGGGGCGCTGTAGTCGTTTCTCTTTTACCTTTACTTCAAAGGTCACCAAACACTTTCTGTGTCATCCTTTATGAAAAACAATCCCATCAAAAACATCGCAATCAGACGTTGTGTTCTGCTTTTATCTTGAGACGTGACGTACGCACAGACGGACGGACGGACGAACAGAAAAGACTTATAAGGAAGATTTTTCCAGCCGACAGGAGGTCCCTGGTTAAAAGAGGTCCCTGGTTAAAATCCCGTCGAAACCAGCAATCTTGACTCAAGTTTTTTTCCGAGGTTTCCTCAGTCGTTAATGAATACTAGCTTAACCAGCTCTCGTACATCCCTTCACAATTGTCCTATCCGCAACATACCTACCCTGGGCAGGCTTCCCACAAAAATTATGAAAATAAGATTTGTTCCACAATTTGTAACATTATATAACTAATTTTGAAGCTAAGTAATTGTATTACTTTAATTTACCAAGACTGGCCAACCCACATAAAGTTTATGTCTGACCACAGCTTGATCCCCAGATTAAGATGACCCTATTATCTTTGACGGTCAGTAGCGAGTTAACTACCCCCGACTTCTCATCCTCAAAGTAACGCGTTCATGAATGTTTTATCAGTCCTCCTCAGAATGCGGGCGGGGCTCTTTACAAAGAGGGGACATCATTCAGTAGCGGCTGAGCAATGAGACCAGTTTGCAAGATGTATCTTCCGTGGCGCACTCTCTCTCTCTCTGATATAATACGCCGGTATATTACCGTCTCGCGGCGGCAACATTTATTGTTCGTGAGAGAGAGAGAGAGAGAGAGAGAGAGAGAGAGAGAGAGAGAGAGACCAAGTTTGATGGGAGGGCTAGCTGATGTTGATACTAACACATCACGATTGAGCAGGGTTCCGTGGGGCTCATTTACAAGCTCTTGGGACTTAAAGTAGGTTTCTGCTAAGATATTTGGACTTACAGGTTTGTTTTTAAATCTGATGCAGAGGGTTTTGAGTTCAAATCACGGAGTTACATTTCCTAAATGGACTTTAGTTCTTATTATCTCCCACGGCCATCATTGCTTTAAATGCCGCCATTAGCAATGGTTTACATTTGTTTATTTATTATGTATTATTATTCTCTGTAATTTGTACACATGACACAAAAATTACAGCTAATGAAACAGGAAAACAGGCCTAGTGTGGCTCATCTACCGCAGTGATCATATCCCATTCTCAACATTAATAAATAAATAATAAATAAATAAATAAATAAATTGTATTTAGAGTCTACCAACTCGGTTATATTATATAACTGATTTTCAGTGGGGGACTTTAAATCAAAGCGACCAAGCCAACCCTGCAGGCCCCGACGCAATCGACGAGTGAGCGATAACCAACCACAGATCGATATTTTTAATAGGAAATATAGCAATCAGTGGTATGGACAGTGCGAACACCCGCGAATCAACGCCAGAATCAACAAGGCCGATTCAGCACAACTCTGAATTTATTATGTGCTTCGTTGCTAGGACGGCTCCAAAGTCCCCGTTTACAAACTCCTAAGACAAGAACTGATGGACTTAAATCCAAACCAGAAGTTAAAAAACTTCTGACTTTGGCGGGAATCGAACCCTGGACCTTCTGCATTGGAAGCAGATACGCTAACAACAAGACCAACGAGCCACACAACCAATAATAAAATAAATAAAACAAAAAACACAAAAAACAAAATAATAAACAACATGAATTCTCTTACAAAAGGATGATAATGATAATGTTGAAATCGATGATAACAGTTTATTAATATGATAGTTATAGTAAATGAAATAAAGAACTAGTGAATGAAGCCTGTACCAAAGATCCATTATTCTTAGCAGTGGTCGTCAACTCTAGGCCAATCACAATCAGGCAACCATTTGTCACCTGAAGTGATCTTGAATGGAACTTTTAAACGCTTATTCATCAATCATGATCAATGCCTTTGTGATGCGTTGCACGTTTATGTAAACATTACTTATTTTAAACTATAGATCTTTGAAGCGAGGATAATTTTCGCTGTTAAACGCCTTAAAACTACTACAACTAATATAAATAATCAAATGTGTATACTTACTTATCATGACTATATCCGAAAGTGTTTGAAATCATTTAATATTTCGTTATCTCGGCATGTGGGATTTTTCTGTCTAGAATTAATAATGTCTATGGTTAACATCACGTTAAAAGCTTTGGATTTCAATTCAAAACGTTATTGAAATAGTGTTAAAGCGTTTATTCAAATGTAAATGATTGGGTAGGGAAAGGATTCAGATTTGTTTATTTAACATGAGACGTAAGTTTTTCATATCATGCAAGGTTTTGAAGGTTTTTAAAATATGATCAATGCTCGTACCAAGTTACCCATTGAAAAAGAGAAAATATTAAACTGAAAGGTCGGATTTGAAAATTGAACAAATATATGAGTTTTTAAAATGAAAATCGCAATTACGTATTATAAAACTCCACTTGGATCGATGTAGAGATTTTAAAAAAAAAAACACTGTGATGAAACTCATCTTAAGGTTCCTAGATGGGTATGGGTGTGTGAAGAATAAATACATAAGTAGCACGGAAACATGGTAAGACAACTCTCACGCACGAAGTCGCAATGTTGTCGCATGGTTGGGTTCTTCTGGTATTCAAGCAATAACAGAAGATAAGACGCGAGGGCGAAATACCTTGCGGATATATTTTCTATTCTGTTGATTTGTTCATGTGAGTGAGGTTCAGGTCAGCCAACACCTTCCAGCTCTTTTCTCACGGGTATTTATGTATTGTCCGAGTCCTACGCGGTAAAATGTTAGGAATTTCAAAGGTTTACAGAACATCTTGCATAACTGTTGTTATTCAACAAAAATGAAGTTATTTCTAAAAAAAAAACATTTGGAAACAAAAGGCTGTGTGGACATTGTGAGAGTGGAATAAAGTTAAATATATCGGATAAAGCAGACTGTTGGCACATGGGTGAGAGAATGCCTACAAGCGACCTAGCGTTATGGGCGAGAAGGTCTGGGGCGAGAGCGAGAGAAATTAGTGGACTGTATTTTTGAGGAGCAATTGAGAAAGACGTGAAATGCGTAAAGATGTTGGGAAAACCGGGCAGTTTGGTGGTCAGTGAGACAGAATACGTCACAGCTTGTAGGAAGGAAAGAAATGCAAAGTATAAGTACGCGAACACAGACGTTATCACACTATCCAGAAGTATGAGTGTGTTCATACTTCTCTTTACTCTGAATACATAATCACAATATCTAGGCATTCTTATTTATTTACACTGTTATATTATTCAGTTATATTATCCAGACCATTATTTATTTAATCCATTTGTAATTAATTATTTAATGACGCCCACTATTGATAACATTTAACAACGTTTTCTAATTTCCCAGTCTGCTCTCAATGAAAACTCTGAAACCTGCTGCTGTAAAAATAACTTTCACATGATAAATATTGCTACGCAGTTAGAGTACCATGAATACATATTAACTGTATGTAGTTATATTTAGTATTTTTACTGTGTACAACCCCTGTCATCCATAAATCCCTCAAATATCAAATATATTGTCTTTGTAATGTTATATTTCAAACTTTACTCAACTATGGTTTATTTGTTGTATAACTGCACTTATGTAAGAAGATTTATTTAGTTGTCCTCCTTTGAAAATCAGATTTTTAACTGAATAGAAAAGTTTTTTTATAATGAACAATATTAATTTGCGTTTTTTATTAATAAATATTTAAAAGTCCATATAAACAATAAATATAATTAATATGTATTCAATACCCTGATATTTACTGTGTACTGTAAGTTAAAGCATCACCACGAATGTGCTGACCCACCCTTCCCCTCACACGACAAACTCCATTGATTTCTCAACCAACCCCCACCCCACCCCCCCGCACCTGCTCATGCAAACTCACTGGTACTTTCCACGATGCACAATTTCAATCAACTCATTTGAAACTCTGTTCAAACATCTATCTGGGTGGGTATCCGTCTGTATGTAATTCCCAAGGAGCAGACAACAAAGAAGTCACCAGCAAGAGCAAATACTAATCAATGTTATCGTTTTATTTTTATTTAGCTCCAAGTGAAGTTTTCAATGACAAAACCAACGTGAAACCGTTTTGCAATCACGAATGCAAACATAAAGATGATTCAATTGCACGCCATCATTTCCGTAAAGACGAAACTAGATGAAATATTGATGAAGTCAGTTTGTTTGTCTTCAGTGGCGTATCCAAGGGGGAGGAGGGGGGGGGGACAAAACCCCATTTTGCCAAAAAGTGTGAAAGTGCACTGTAACGTTTCAATTGAGAATAAAGAATAACTGTTTTATCGCAATACTAAAGAAATTTTACCATCTGACAAAAGAGAATTTTAGTACATACAAAGTTGGTTATTTTGATGCCTTAAAACGCACAGATTGTCACCAAAATGGTCTTGAAAGAAAAAACTTTTAGATTAAAACAGGATTTTGGTAATAAAAAGTTGGTGATGTTTTAAAACGCACAGATTTTCACCAAAATGACCTTGAAGGAGAAAATCGGACCCCCCACTTAGCGTTCGGTCCATCTATAAATTAATTGGTTACCCCCCCCCTTTATGAATTCCTGGATACGCCACTGTTTCTCTTCAACTTAGCTAAAACAAAAGTGTGGGCAACTTTTCCCGTGGTATTTTGAAGAATAATCTCCTCGTATGGAAATATGTAAGAGGCTGTGAATGTATAACCCATCTGTTTTAGAGTGTCAACTCACTGGCCCTCGCCAAGGGACCCGGGTGTACGTAATATAAACACAACAGAAGACCACTGGGGTAGGTTAGATCCACTTTCTGAGCACTTATGATAATGGGAAACCGTGGGGAAGGCGTCTCATGTTTATGCAATGTGGATAATCAGGAGGAAAGTGGATGGTGGTGAAAGGGGTTATCTGATACCGATACTACTGACGGGCAGTAAGAGTCGTGATACTTAAATACACATTTTCTCAATCACAAAAGAATGAAATAACGGTTTTTAAAATGATAGGCATAACAAAATAAATCTATTTACAACAATCAAAATAAATTCGCCAGCAAGAGGCAAATTGTGTAGTTTTATTTTGTTTTTTTAGTAAAACAATCCATTAAAAAAGTTGTTTAAAAAAGGATTATAATTGTTATAGATTAAAGTCAATTATTTAAGCAGCCCCGATTGTTTCAAAACAATATCTGTAAATTTTATTATAATTAATTTGGTGTTAAGTTGTTGTTTCAAACACTATCTGATTTATGTATTTAAACGAATCGGAAAAAAATTCTCTTTAAAATTGTAGATTTGACAAATTGATGATCAAACAAATTGTATTATTTTTAATTTATTATTTAAAACTATTTTGTTTTGATAAATTTTGTCAGAATTTCAGTCGAGCATTCTGGTAATAAAAGTTTGATCAAGAACTGAAACCAATTCGTTGATGTCAAGCCCTAACTACGTCAATCTCTCAGATAAGACATTGGGCGAGAGACATATTTCAAGATTACCGGCATCGTTAATGGTTTGAAGCAACGTATTGGCAACTAAAGAGGGTGCAGGCAAGGTCATAAATCTAACCAAATTAATCCGCTGCAACCAAAAGAGAGACAAATGGCAGCAGTGCACTAAAAAGGACAATTTTTCCGCCCATTGCCAACTGTGCGGAAACTAGGGTAAGCTGCTTGGTGACAAACAAGAGCTTTATAAACATTATTAATAGATTCGCATAATTGGCCAAACCATTGCCAACTGTGCCTTGTATTGTCAACAAATTAAATAATTGAAACAGTACTTTACAAATTCAATGGATTGTCTTGGATAATAATAATAAGACGTATATGGACTGTATTCCTCATGTATTATAGTAATTGGCAACGTGCTAGAAGCCATTAAATTTTTTAAGCACTATACTTGGCAACCTTGGAATTCTATTGAGTTAAATATATACCCTTTTTAATTATAAAATTATTTTTTTACCGTGGGAATCAAACCTGTTATGGGGTGCAATATGCCCCTCTTCAGGTGATCTAGGTATGTTGCGGATAGGACAATTGTGAAAGGATGCCCGAGGGCTGTTTGAGAGGACTCAATCCCTTGTATTCGCATTAACGACTGAGGAACACCACGGAAAAAACTCAGTCAGGATTGCCGGTCACGACGGGATTCGAACTCGGTACTTCCCGATTCAGTGTCAAGCGCTTAGCGCTCGAGCCAACACTGTAATGTTTATTATTATTTAATATGGACAGAGTATAGCTAAAAAATAATAGTGCGGTCTAGCTAATTGTGTACATGAATTATTCGGACCAAAATAAATAAATAAATTCTAGTTGAGAGTCTACCCACTCGGTCATGTAACTAATTTTCATTGGGGTCATATAACACCGTATGTTTATGCATGAACAAACAAACGGAATAATTGGACATTCAAAATATACCATAGCTAGTCGCATTCATTAATTTTGTCTATCTTATTATTAAAACCGAATAATATAAAAGTAAAGTAACATTTTTCGATTTATAAACATAAACACAATTGTACCCACTTGTATAAACTACTACGTATAAACTGTATTGTAAACTGTGGTTTAAATTGTAGCATCGATATTATTGATAATGGGGATTTTACATTGACGTAGGCTATTTCTTTACATACTTTTAAAAAATCGCGTAGATCTGTTTTCTTCATCAGGTTTCAATTTACATCAACTAAGAAAGATTTAATGTTATAATAAAGAAGGCAAGAAGTAGACCGATGAAAGATTGAACCAATAATATTTTTTTTAAATGTTACATTTTAAAAATTGAATTCCTTTTTTTACATTTCTCATGAGAAACCTGCCCGAGATTCAGTGTATGCCCCTCTTTAGGAGCCTAACTAGGTATTTTCAAATTTGGACACATGTGAAGGTAATGTCCGACGGCTGTTTAAAGGGGTATTCACCCGCTAAACTAAAAAAATAAATTTCATTTAGGCTAACTAGTTATGAATTTAGAAATGAACCTAAAAATTTTTGGTTCCTCCATGACCGGAAAAACATTGTCAAACTTATATGGACTAAAAACTGAATAAACCCCCAGAAAATAAAAGTCAGTGATGATTTCCGGTGAATGGTTTCGAACCCGGGACCTCCCGAATCAGAGTTTCGAACTTTATACACTTGAACCGGTATACTGTTAAGATTGAACTGATACCATAGGTAACATTCTTAACATGAAGAGTGAAATGGGATCGTGTCTGCAAAGACAGATACGTGTATTTCGTGAGAGTGGAATATATCTCAGGTTATAGTTGAATCGTGTGTAATACGACTACCCCTATCGTGAAGTGGTTGCGGCGTGCATAACACGGCGTACTATATTATAGAGCTCCCAACCCCCCCCCCCACCCCCCCCTCACACCCCCCTCACACTCTGTCTAGTCTTACATATAACGATCACTTGTAATTCAAACCACAAACCTGATATCGCACATGCGTGTGTTGAATACATTTCCACACATATGTAATATTACATTCGAGGAATTTCATATAAGGTGAACGGGTTACGCGTGGGTGTGTACGAATTCTAAAATGTGAATTGGACGAATATTTAATACGGGTTTGTCCGTTTAGGGTTTTTCCTAATGGAAATGCAGAAGTTAAAGGGGTCATATCCCAAATCAGGCAGAGCTTTTCTTAATTTGGAAATTAACTTTAATCCATTTATGTTATAAGTTCATGTTAACTTTTTCTTCTGTGAAGCACCCATTTTCTTAAGCGCTATTTCATCACCCCTCTCATTATTTAAAAAGATTGTTCCCACTGTTTTAAAGCATTCCATCATTATTTTGCATCATCATCTGTAAACAATGTTCACTATCATTAATTTCATAATGTTGTTATATAATTTCTGAATTTATTCCTTTTTGTAAACATGTACTTTGTATTGATTATAGTACGCTGGATCCCCGTGGTCATCCATACTGATTGGCCAGCTGTCAATAAAGATTGAATATAACGACGCACACAATTAATCCTAATTTCTTTTTCTTCATTTTTTGAATTTAAACTCAAACAACAATTAGTTAAAAAAAAATAACCACTTCAGTCCAACTTATTAGCGCGAAGTTCCAAAATGCAAATGGGTGTTTTGATAACAGTACCGAAAAGTGATGATTTGTGATCAAACTAATTATTTGAGACTTTATTGTGTACGTGTACGCTATGTCCATAGTTGTGTGTCTATTTATATTTCGTCGTAAATTCCTTCAATATGGAAGTTTTATGATAACAATGGTTTATATACAATTGATTATATATTCTGTAAAAATTTAAGAGCACTGTTTTCAATATTTTGTTTTGTTTAGATAGCTATGCTACTGCTGGTTAATTAGTTCACGTGCACACGCAGGCAAACTTGAAAATTCATCGTAACAGAAAATATTTTAGTAACCCGTTTCTAAAAATAACACTTCCATGGCAAAACAAAAACTCCGAAAATTTACGTCAAATTATTATGGAATCGGATGAGTAGGACAAATGGGGAAAATCAATAGCAATTACAAAATATTTATTCGTGGTACTCAAACTGAATAGCAATGTTTAGCCTGTGAAAGTTATTTTTGTAGCAGAAGGTTTGAGAGTTTTCAATGTGAGCGACTAGGGAATTTAGAACTCGATTTTTAATATAACCAACAGTGGGCTATATTAAATATTGATGTAGCATTAATTGAATATGAATCGATTAACTTTATTAATCACGAAAGTAGGTAAACATGAAAGCAGTTGGTAGTTCTGCTTCTCCTCCTAGGACTTTACCTAGCCTATTTTTATTCTTAGTTTACATTTAATTTTAGTGTTTCCAGTCTTTCCGCAGTTAAAATGTGTTTAAGTCATATAATTTTGCCATATCTGGCGAAAATCCTAAGCATGCATAGAACACATTAAGAGAGGAAAGCTGGACAACTAAAAGTTTCAAAATTCATTTCACCTACCTCAAATACCTCTTAACTTTTCCTTTACCTTGTGATATTGCTGATGTTTTCATCCATGCATCGCCTCTCTTCATATGTTCCACTTGTGAGTTACAACAGTCGAAGTTTTTCGATATAATCCTTTCGCTTTCATGCGCCCACCCACAAGATATCGGAGGCGGGCTCATGCAAAGCAGCGAGCTTGCAACGGCTGCCGGCATCTGTCGGTAGGCTTAGCTCAGAACTGTAACACAACGTGTGAGATATGAAACACTAAAAGAAGTGTGAACGCCAGGCGTGAGGAGGTTTGGATGTTATTAGATGCCACGTTGGGCAAAGACTTCAGAAGGTGTTTGTGTTATCTATTACAGACAGAGAGCTTTGATTCGGAAGAGTGGGTGCCAATGTGAAGGTATCTTATTGAACATGTGTTGAAACCGAAATGATGCCATTGAGGTGTATTAATATGCTTTGAAGAAGCACAGGAATATAAAAAAAATAATCAACACATTTTCGAAGAACACTGTTAGATAGACAGACGGACAGACAGACATACAGACAGACAGACAGACAGACAGACAGACAGACAGACAGACAGACAGACAGACAGACAGACAGACAGACAGACAGACAGACAGACAGACAGACAGACAGACAGACAGACAGACAGACAGACAGACAGACAGACAGACAGACAGACAGACAGACAGACAAAAAGTAATGCTTAGGGGAGTTGTAATCGTGTCCAATGATGTAGTGCTCTAAACATGCAAATTCAGGTTTCAAGTTACCAGCTGATAAACACCCAACTGGCATGCCATTACGTCGGTATTGCGTTCAATGGGGATATTTGCTGTATCGAGGTATCTTAATAGATTTCAACTAATCAACCATGGTTTAAACTAGGAAAACGCTTAAGTCCCGCCGCGTTGTTGGATGAGCGTAATTGGTGCATTGAGCTGCCATGTGTTATGCGGATTTACTGTTGTTCTGTGAAAAAATTAATTACTAAGTTGAAGATATTTTTAAAATTAAATTAAATTTAATAAAAAAATTAATTTAATTTAATAAAAAATTAACTTAAATTTCATTTTTTTAATTAATCCTAAATTTTAAAAAGGAAAAAATCGTAATATTGAAATTTTCATAATAAATAATTATTCAATAACGCACAAATTTTACACGAATATATTAATTCATAAAATTAAGATTCTGTAAAAAAATCATTACAATCGGATAAAGGATGTAGGTGTTATAAGCTGGAGAAATTTTAAAAATTGAAAAAAGTCGTAAAATTGCGATTTTCGTAAAAAATATTTTTTTGATAACGCTCAAATTTTACACGAATATATCAATTCATAAAATTAAGGTTCTGTGAAAAAATCATTACAATCGGACAAAGCATGTAGGTGTTGTAAGTCGAAGAAATTTTAAAAAATCGAAAAAAATCGTAAAATTGCGATTTTCATGAGAAATTTTTTTTGATTGTGCTCAAAAACGTGGCAGTTCTAAGTTCAGAGATTTCAAAGACCTCCATAAAATTTCATCGTAATCGGAGTATCGGTTTAGCCGGAATCGTGCTAACAAACAGACAAAAATACAAAAAAAAAAAAAAAAACATTCCGGATTTTTTTCTCCAGTGTAGTGAAATGGAATCTTCGCTTCGCTCGCTACGTTCGCTACGCTCATCCAACTAAAGAAAACTTCGTGTTGCGTGTTGGTCAGTGCCAAGACTAGTGTACCAGAGTCGAAGTTAGGTTAAATATGGGTTTTCAAGCTATTTACTTCATTATTTGGGTTTTACAGCACACAATACGTTCATGTTATTACTATTAGTGCCTGAGCCTTAATTTAAAGGTAGTCGTGCTAAATTTTAAAACTATGTAGAACCTGATTGATTTCATACATGTTTGCACAGAAACTATTACTGCGGAATCATCAGATAAAATGTATCTCATATTTAATTTCAATTTAAATACATTATCTCGAAAAAATATGATTGAATATGTGTTCTTCCAGTTTTTAGGGCGCGACTCTAGGGAGCGGCCTTTTTAGGTTTGCTACAAGTTTATAGATGTATGTATGATCCGGGGGAACATTTGGCGCGCGTCAGGACCTCCACATTTTTAAGGTAGAAGATATTAACCAATGTAAACGAAACTTTAAAGGCATTATTTCAAAAGTACACTGCATACCCATTAAAATTTCATACTGTTTTGAGGGGCGTAAGTGTTCCTAAACGCAATTTAGTCAGCCGTAAAATTTGACATTTTACACATCTTGATAGTTTTTCATCAAAAGTCTGCTATCAATTTTGAGTTATCGCAACGAAACTCAAACTCGACCGCCTCGATTGTTTGTGAATAGAATACTACCAAATAAATTTCATGACGTCATCAGTTGCGAGCACGTGTGTGACAGAAATTAGTCAGTTTCCGTGTACATTAGGGGCGCGTCAAGACCTACGTATTTATTTGAGGAAAGAAGATATAACCGATGTAAACGAAAACTTCACATGCATGATCCCAAAAGAACATGCATCACTCCTTAAAATTTTATACTTTTGTGGGGGGCGTAAGTGTTCTTAAATGCAAGTTTAATTTATTATTTTTTTTCAGATCCTTTGTACATTTAGCGCGCGTCAAGACCTACGAATTTATTTGAGGTAGAAAATAAAATTTGATGCAAACGAAATTTACAGGCATGATCCCAAAAAAACCGTGCATCACTCCTTAAAATTTCATACTTTTGTGGGGACGTAAGTGTTCTTAAATGCAAGTTTATTTACTCATGTTTGCTTTCGATCCGTGTAATGTTGGCGCAGCTAAGTGATTTAAACTTGAGTAAAGGCTCTGGCCCACTCTCTTGTTGATTGAAGCGGTTGAGGGTGGGGGGGGGGGGGGAGTGGCATCCCTGTGAGTGTGACTCCAGGCCTCTTGGACTACCATCTGGGTTTTGTCTCGAGGTGGTTTTCTGCTGGTTGGTGATAAGAAACGTGTCATCAAAATAAAAGTGTTAATCGGATATTGTATCAGTTCCTTCTTTCAATTGTTTACTTTTCGACGTTAGAAGACGCTGTGAGTGGGCTACGTGCCAAAAATACTACCGTATGGCAGTGATTACCTTCTTTGCGCGACGTAAGTTTGAATGTGTAACAATCATAATAAAATCTGTGCTATTATAATTATGTTAGGATTTAAAAGAAATGATACTATATTTCGTCGATGCATGAGTAGTTCAAAAATAGAAAACTTGCTTTGCCTTAAACTACGTGAAAGTTTCAGGTAACCCCCAAACCCGGGTATTTCACCGATCCTCTTGCTTGCCATGCGGACCTTAAATTTTAGAAGGTGAATCTCAAGTAGGTTGACCACGTTAAATATAACAAATAAAGATCAACACCTTTGATTTATGTATTGATGTTTTTTCATGTATGAGATTAAAAATTCACTTAAAAAAATACAAACATACGTGAATTTTTAAATTAAATTTTGACGTTAATAGACGCTGTGAGTGGAGTGATTTGAGATTTTCAGCGTGGAAAGACAAATGAATTTATTTGAAGTAGAAGGTTTTAAACATTTAACAACGAGATTAGCATGGAGGTTTTCACTTCTGTAATAAATCTGTGTTTAAATTGCAATGTTATTGGTTGAAAAGAAAGTCATATTTTTATTCCTAGTTGATTTTTGTGGCGCTACTATTAAGCATGTATATATTTTGGATATAAATAATCTCCTATATTATTGAATATTAGCAAGAAGGTAGATTGATAGTTGTTATAATAGCCTGTTATTTGCAATGTTATTGGTTTTGAAACGTTTAAAGGCGTAATTTTACTTGTGATAACAGTAAATTTTTTTATGAGTTCATTCGTCTTGGTTTTTCAACTCACATCTTCTCCAATGTGTCGTTATAAAATTAGGAGTCAAAACATATAACCTTAACTATACAAATGTCGGATTTATTAAACGTGATAATTGTTTTTGGAAGAATACGAATTTAGGGGTGATAAACAGCGCGTCGATTCAAGTTACCTGCCTAATAAGAGAAGAGCATATATTTTTTTGGAATATATTTTTCTCGTAAAAACAATATTATATTTTTAACTGCTTTTTTCCCCAATTCTATTTACAGCGAAAAGTAAATACGAAGAGACTCCATGTGAATATTATTGTCAAGTGCAACGAGGATGTGGAGGAGGGGGGGGGGGGGGGAGAGTGTCGGCCGTTGTGTGTGTTTGTGTGGCGTCTGCACATGGAAAAAACATTGGATCGTTTTAGTACCACTTATCTCTAAACAAATCAATTCCGAAGTGTTTATAAAACAAATTGAGAGGCCCTTCATTTTTTCTTTCGTCCCGAGTGCAGTCGGTTCCATAATATTATATTTAGTGCATGACTTTTGTGTTGGAGTTTTCGCGTGATTTCTAGCTGACTTCTGGTTTTGAATTCAATTACTTGAAGTTGATTGGTGAAATACGTGAAACCATTTGCAAATATTTCGGGACTGTCGTCGTTCGTGAAATGAACTGCCAGCGGCCACTCAAATTTAAAGTATTTCTAGTAATTTGGTTGTTTGTTGGTAAGCAACCTATATGTTTGCTTTTGATCCGTGTTATGGTTTCTGTTATTAATGTGGGGTGTTTCTTAAAGCTATACCAGTATCCCCTAAGTATAATTTAAAAATAATTTGAAGTTGATTTTCAATAGTTGGTGCAAGGCTGCAGGATCATGTCAGTTTGGGGCATATAGCTCGCGGGGCTTATTACCTTGCCTGGTGTCTCTTTAGTGCGTCGTGCGAAGTTCACCCTTGGAATTGTACAAATGATGAGCTATATGCCCTAAATTTCACCGACAGTGTTGGCTCGAGCGCTAAGCGCTGGACTCTGATTCGGGAGGTTCTGGGTTCGGATCCCGTCGTGACCGGCAATCCTGACTGTAGGTTTTTTCCGAAGTTTTCCTCAGTCGTTAATGCAAATGCAAAGGGTTTGAGTACTCTTAAATAGCTCTCAGACATCCTTCACAATTTTCCTATCCGCAATATACCTATAGCTATGAGTCACTTGAAGATGGTCACACCGGTTGACTTGGCAATATTGTGGATGCATACTTGTTATTCCACTGTTTTGTGCGCATATAGCTACTTAGGTTAAACCCAAGACAATGTCGTTTTCACAAATGAGGGCTACCGGTTTGCCTATCAATGGTTTATCAGTGGTTTGGGTTCATTGGCTTCATCGTTGAATTGAATCGATTAACTTGTATTCATTGTATATCTCTCTCGAATAAGATATTTACCCGAGAAGATTTAATAAAAATTATGTTTTATAACTTGTACTAACATAATATTAAGTCTGGTGATTAAGCAGTCACAATACAAATAAGCAATTGTTGTTGCTTTCACAATGTCTTATGAATGAGTATATGACATTTTTCTAGAAATGTTTCATTAATTTTTAATAAATCATTTTCACATTTTCAAAAGTAGGCCTACTGAAAAGCAAATGTTTTTTAATTGATGGCTCAGTCCAATTTAAATTCCCCAGTAAACGGCAGGAGGCCATTTACAGAGAAAAATCTGAACCCAAGGATGTATTAATCGTGTTATGAAATAAATTCACATTATGTTTTATTTGGGTAATCGTATCAGCTAGCAGCATACTTTTGTTTCATAAAAGTGTTCCTGACAAAGTTGTTATATTTTACCGCACTGATATTTTGAGGGTGTACAGTTTTTTGTTTCATTCATATTTTGTTCAAATTCACTTGAGAAAAATTTAGTTTAATTACTCCTATTTCTTTGGAAACAACAAGCGTTATTTTACCAGATAGGTAGGTACATATTGAAGTTAGTACAAAATTATATGTGTATAACATGGTCTGGTCGTAATATCGAATAATAATACTTCTCGTGAGTTTATATGAAACTTTTCTACAATATATGTTTTATTTGACTATTGTTATAACTTATTTCAATATCAGTTATATTTTATAATATTCAATTTATTAGTTGGATTTCAATTGTGTTTGGCACTTCTAACTATGATGACAATTTAAGTTTTGGAAAACAAATCAAATAAAGTTTGTAGTATTTTAAACGTAAATTCAGTAATTGATTTATCATGCAATTATAAGTATTCGTGTTTGCATTCCCAAAGTGCCAACAGACATTTTCACAAGGGCTTTTAATAAACAAACTAATCAAAACAAATTGCATTGTGAGTGAACTTTATACGATTGTTCTATCAGTAGTTCAATTTGGTGTTGTTTTTATTCGCAATTAGCAATTAACAAATGGAAATATAAATTTCACTTTTTTCAGTAAGCTATGAAACAGATTTGCTTAATTATTTCCATGAATTGTATATTATTATATCCGCGCCGTAGGCAAAGTGCTAAATTATAATTGAACAAGTTAATTTCATTGAGTACAACTTATTATCAATTCATTTCATCACATGTTTTACGTAGGTCTGTGCATATATTTAAATATCGAATTGTGTATTATGCCTTAATTTGAATAATATGTTTCAATTAACTGTTATATATTCATTTTAATAATGCAGATGAGATGACAAGCATTGTTTAAAAGTCCAAAATAATGGAATTGTTAATTGAGAAATGGAAGATTGCTAACAAATATTTTGTCAATAAAAATAATGAACTGTCGAGCTGTTACGATTCATTGTAAAAATTCTATTACTTAATCTTAACTTTCAAATCATAATTTTTAGATTTGATAATTGCTTTACCGAGACCAACTATGGGCAATTAAAATATCTTCGCTTGCAAGTCATGCAAACTACCCCTATTGGCAAATCGTACACCACCTGAAATGCGTTTATATAAATTTATTCAACCTATAGAATATTCATTTATCAAACCTGATTTACAAAACACGAGAAAATTTTATTTATGATGAATATTCTATATTTTATTAACACAAGTTCTAACTTGTGAATGAAATGTCAAGAGTATTTAACACAAAATATAATGAAAAAAAAAAATAATGGACACATTTAATTTCGTGAGCCTATTTGCAAGTCAAATGTTGACTCGTCATTCTGTGGTGGACACAAACCAGGCCCACAAAGGCACTCACAGCTTAATTATGCGAACGAGTTATGCCTTATTACCTGCGGGGCTTTAGTGTTTTCCCGCCTAGGAAAACATTGTCACATTTGACCCCAAACAACCCGCAGCATATTTTTACTTTTACGCTTTTAGGCTACGTGTTAGCACACAAATGTAGTATACACTTAAAAAAAATTCTTTCGTATTGTGAATTAAATTTTGAGTTTTAACACTAATTGATTATTTTCTGTGAAATGTGAGTTATTTTATAGAAAAATACAATATGGATATTAAGTGCGTAAATATATATTTTCTATAACATTTTGCCTTTTCAGAGGAGGATTCACACAATAGAAAAACATGTGTGTGTTGGCAACTTACTAAGTACAACAGAAATTAAAAAAGGCGGAAATAGAAAGATATTAGAGCAAAATCATATTTTATTTTCAGATTATCTTACTCGTAAAAAAAGACTATTTAATGCAACGTTTTATAATTATGAATAACATCAGAAAATAAACAAAATATTATTTCGAAAGTACATCATTAACACCACGAAATGAATATGATAATGTTTTACTTTCAAATATATTTTAACATTTTGCAAATGCAATTTTCCTAAGATATTTGCAAATCCAAGCTATTGATGTAAAATTGTAAAAAAAACCTAGTTATGTTTTTTTAGCAGTGAGTTTAACTCTCAAAAGCTTCGTTGGCAATGAGATCTTCAAAATAACAACCTAATAACATTTTTTTTATATATAATCGTAAATTTTTCCATTATGCTCGTAATACGATTAGAAAGTAATTTTATTTTTCATTGTTTTTTACACACATAGTATCGTATTTCTAGATGATAGTAAATATATGTAAATATGAAACTTTACACTTCATATTATTTTGAGACCCACCTATACGAGCTATGTTATGAAATTTAAAACATATTTTTCTCTGTACCTTGTCGATTTATTCTCCACTATACTTGCTCAAACTATCCGAGTATCTCCTGTTTGTGCAAGTGTCACAAGGATTTATCCCAACACTTACATCTCCGATACCGTCAATGCATGCTATAGTCGGGACCACCATCAGTTATAGGGCAGAGGCGTTAGAGTGCTTGACTGGTGGCAACTGGATATCTAAGTGGGCGCAATCGATTTATATCGGCAAGCGCTTATCATAAATTCCACGATAGACGAGGAGAGACGTGAAATTGGGTAGTGGTTAACGTACAATATACTGGAATAACTCAAACCACCAACGCGATTTAGTATTTCGTTTTTAACTCGAAAAGGTTATATTCCTTGATTTATAATTTAAAAACAAGGTGGATTTTAATAGAACATTTCCAAAAAATAATTTCGCATTTTTTTACTGGCGTTTTTCGCACATAAATCTAAAAGCAAGAACATTCACAACAAAAAAGGAGGAAATACATTCTATGTTATTAATGTTTTCCTATCTGTATATTCTGACGGCTTTTCATTTCGTTTTTACCTATAACTTGTCTTTTTTCATTCCCAATTTCCAATTAAGTTCCATTTATTGTTCGTTTGTTCCGTTATTTTTTTTAACTTCTGTAATTTCAATTTGTTCAATAAATAATTATGTTCTTCATTAAACAAATTCATTTTAAACCCTACCCGCCTTAGTTGGAAATAGGGCTCGATATTAATTAAATTTAAATTCACACCAATATAATCGCATTAACCACTGGTTGAAATGTTTCACTCCGAATTTAGTTACATCGATTAACGTAAATTCCTGGTAGCTAATGCTCTCTTCGTCGATCCGGAGAGTTTTAATTACAAGTCAATTAGTTATGTACACGAGTTCAAAATTGATTTCACCAATTAAGAGTTTGTTATTTCTGAATCATTTCCAGTGGGATATATTTTTTCCAATGCGTTTAGAAAGTATTTTATTTTATGACTATTTTATTGATCGGTAAGTTCTGTCGCTATAGTTTTCATGACATTATCTGTCAAACCATGTTGTCTTCTTATTAGGACTTGAAATATGATTTGTGAAGTTTCTTAATTGATGTTTGTTTGTTGTTCTTGCTTTCCTCATTATTTTATTTTATTCACTAGTCGTAATTTCGTGAAAACACATGATAATTATTTCAAACAACTTTTCGTTGCTAACTGGGTCACATTTTGTCCTATTTCTTCCTCTTCTTTCAATTATTATTAGAGGGTACCTGACGAAGACATTCACCGATCCGAACCATCGCTCATGACCTAGTTTAAACTTGCAAACAGTTGATTAAAACAATTTGGCACTAGCTAGTTTCTGAACGTGTTCAATTTCGCTGTACGTATCTATTAACTCAATTACGTTATACCTACGTTGAGAGGATGGCACAAACAAAAACGGTTCCGTTCCATATTCAGGATGCATGTAGGTAGCTGTAGAATTCATTTTATATTAGAACTAGTGGGCGTCCACTGAATGAGGTTGTGGATGTGATGAGCATGTAATCAACGTACGTTGAAAATCTAATTTAAATCATGTTCCATATTAATAATTTAATGGTAATTTAATTTAATTGTAATTTATATTCAAATATATAACTAATTTAAAATGTGCATATGAAATAATATATTTACACATGAATAAACCAAACGAAAACCAATACTTTGTATTTAACATCAATGCAGCAAAAAGATGTAAGCATGTGTATCATTTATTGTATGAAAGAGAGCATATGGTTCTTATATTTATAGTTTAAAATTGAAACTTTTTTTGGGTTTATTTGAATTGCAATTTTTAAAATGAGTTAAGTTACCAAAAATATATGAGTTCTGAAATAAAGCTGAGACCTGGATACCGTTCTCGACAAATTCCTATTAGTCGACCAAAAGTTTGTACAAAGATTATGAAAAGAACATGATTGAATAGCTATGAACTTCTGTTTCTTTAAAGTGAACGATATAAAATATTGTGGGATAAAAATTAAATATATTTATTTTATTTATTTATTTTAATTTTAATTACCTATAATTTAATTACATATTATTTATAATTATGGAATTGGCGATACTCTTTTACTGTTAGAAAGAAAAACATCTATTAAAAGTTGTTAAAAGATTATTTTGCAAGGATTTTTATTTGCTAATTAAACTCATGTTCATGACTTCACGATAAAGACATAATAACGTTACTAAGAAAATCCTTTCCAACTTAAAAATAAATGTCTAAAAATGTTTCCGGAGTGTTTTATTTTAACCTGGAATGAAACAAACTTCATAGTTAAACTTTATTTAACTTTTCCTTAAAACTTTTATAACACCTTATTTTAAAAAGCTTTGCGATTACGCCTCAATAAATCCAGATAAATGTCAAAGCCGTATCCTCCAGGCTAGCTCTCGCCAAGTTGTAATCCGCTTGTACCCCTTGTTTCCTCCCCTAATTCCACATTCCCCTCTGGTCCCGTGCCAGCGCGACGATGTAATTGTATCTCGGTGACATTTAGGTCAGAGTCAGAGAGTTCGCGGAGTCGGAACAAGAAAACCCCTCACTTCGCTTCACATTCTTACCTTAATGGTCGGTCCAAGCTAAAGAGAATGTTACCTTTGATTTAACATTACTCTGTAACGGTAACGGTTACAGGAAACTCTTCCCTTTATGGTATTAGTGTAGAGTGGTCGTAAAGGTTACGGTACATGTGTTTATATCAGCAAGTTAGTTTCCACTATACATCTCAGAAAACAAAAACAAAATCAATGTTAGTTTAAGTGAACCCGTGGACATAATCTAATCAAAGTGTCTATAAAATGTTTTACCCTATAATTTCTCCTGTGCACTTAAGGGACCAAAGTACTGGAAGTCTACACTGTTATATAACTGTGTGATTTGACATAACGTTCGTTCGACCTGTTGTAACGAATCAATTTTTTACATCGTAAAAGACTAAACAACGGTAAAACATGCATTTGTATTTCACCTTATAAACATTATTTCACACAAAAATTTAAAATTTAAAAAAAAAATCGTATACAAATGTTTGCTCTAATAATTTGTAAAACACTGTTTAATTTTAAATATTGTGAATTTTTAATTAAAATTTTCCGCCTTGGTCCAAAATTTGCAGTTAATAAAATTCTTTTACATACATTTTGGGAAAACGTCATCACACAAGTCATATAGACAAATTCACCGGGGTAGATTTTTAAAAAATGTGAAAGTATGACCATTGTGGTCTTAGTTCCATCTGGACTGCAAGAAGACTGAATGACGATTATGGGGACTTGCAACCTAACTAATAATTTTATAGTAGTGGCATATCTTTATTTACAGCTATGCAATCTGTAAATAAATTGGTTGCTCTGCTAGAAGAGAAATTACAATAAACATCGATATGGAATAAAATAATATGTATGACTAGTTACAGTCTCGTCAAGAAAGTTTATATAATCTTCTCACTCCTTGATTATCTTCTGTCTGCGAGTGAACATGAACACAACACAGTTGTCATATATTCTTGATTAAAGGGCTTCCATATTAATGGCAGTACTAGAAGTACATGACATATATCACTATTCATCATAACATTGTTCACGTAAGTATTGTGAAGATTTTGTTTCACACAAAGAAACAAAAATTTTGCATGGTGTTGGTTTTGATAAATAATAGTTGTAAACATTTTACTCAGACGATGTGGAAGTTTTTATAAAATGCTTAATGCAATGTTGCTGTAAGGAGAGAGAATATTAACAATACATATGTATCAAAGAAAATAAGTATTTTAAAGTCTTGTCTTATGAACATAATACACCATTAATAATGTAGATTGTAGATGAAAATAAAGAAAACTCGTCGTGAAATATGTTTCCCGTGTTTCATCAATGTAGGTATAACGGTTACATAAGTATTGTAATAAAATAACATATGTGAGATTTTAGACAGCTTTAATATAACCATCGTCTTCCAAACATATTCTCAATTCACACATACGGTTAGTCATTATAAACATACCCAAATATTATATTTACGGAAATCAATACAGAAATTGTAAAATCCATCTCAGCGGAGTATCGCACCCCGGAATCCAAATTGCCGGTCGGGTGCTTTACCCCTAAGCTACCGAGACGGTTAACTTTATAACATCTGGATTTTTAGTGCATTGTAGATCTGAATCGATTAGAACAGTACTGCAACGATTCTGCTACCTTTGATTTGACCATCTAAACACGAATTGTAATGTACTTACCTAACGCAGGTATGAGCGAGGGTATATTTCTCAATTTCATTAATCGGGAAATACTCCCGTAGGTGTGATTTTATGCAAATCAATCCAGGAAATTAAAAAATCTATCTCAGCCATCTTAGGGGTAAAGCACTCGATCGGCAATTTTGAGACCGAAGCTCGATACCCCGCTGATATGGATTTTTTTTATTTCTGGATTGATTAAGAAATATCCCAAATATTGTATAACGTTCTTCTGACATAACCATTTTAAAAACTCTTCCCTTATCGATTCCCCTCGGTTTATGTCTACCCCATTCTCAGGTCACCAGAGGTCTCAAGAGTGTCTTCCCGCCACACTCACCTCTGTGTGATAATATAACGGAGTGAGAAACCGACGGAAAATGTATTTCTCCTTTTGAGTTTTGACCATTGTGATCAGACTCGCCATTGTAAAACGAAAGCTATTGTATTATAACCGAGGTGGGACGTCTTGACACAATTTAGTAAATACAAAAGGAGATCTTTTTATATGACTAAGAGCTCGTATTCGTCATGTTTTCGTTTAGAAAGCATGTCCACTTTAGTACTTTTCAAGTACCGCGCTGGAGAAACTGTCTTCTACAGCAGCCACCGTTAAACATTGCTCATCACAGACGAACTAAAAAGTCGTAGAATTTTACAAATCTTGTATAAATGGTTTTTTGACTTTTTTTTAAATACAAAAGTATACGTGTTACGATATAATAACGATCAGTCATCAAAGTTATTCATCAGGTTTATTGACAGCATTTTATTTAGTGAAGGCTTAAAAAATTTAACAAGTTGATTTAATTTAATTTTAGAACAGCGTCAAGCTCGTTGGTCTTGTGGTTAGCGTATCTGCTTCCAATGCAGAAGGTCCGGGGTTCGATTCCCGCTAAAGTCAGAAGTTTTTTAACTTCTGATTTGAACTTCAGTCCATCAGTTCTTGTCTTAGGAGTTTGTAAACGGTGACTTTGGAGCTGTCCTAGCAACGAAGCACATAATAAATTTCAGAGTTGTTCTAAATCGGCCTTGTGGATTCTGGCGTTGATTCGCGGATGTTCGCACTGTCCATACCACTGATTGCTACATTTCCTACTAAAAAATATTGATCTTTGGTTGGTTATCGCTCCCTCGTCGATTGCGTCGGGGCCTGCAGGGTTGGCTTGGTCGGTTTGATTTAAAGTCCCCCACTGAAAATCAGTTATATAACTGAGTGGGTAGACTCTAAATAAAATTAATTTATTTATTTATTTATACCATGTTTTGTACTTTACCTCATGTGTTTCGTATAGGTGTCAAAACTATGATTTAATATGTCGTTTATCGCTTTCCATAAAATTTTAAACCATTATTTTCAAATCATACATTACTATATTAGATTGACGGTGTACACTTTGTTCATCGTTATACTTTAATATCTTTCGCCCTGCAAATTGTGTCGGTTTTATTAGAATTTATACGCCATAAGTTATCCAAAGAAATCAAGCAATGAAATATAAAGATTACATGAATAAAAGCCAATACAAGCTAGGCATAAACAATGCATACAATAACAAAGTTAATAGCCTAGTAATCATGTATATGGGCCCCTCCTTCTGTAAAATGGCATTTCATTCTAATAAGGGAATCTTCTCACAGTATTCACCAAAGTCACATTAAACACTTCAAATTTTTAAAATACAATTGATGCTACAAAAATGTCCCAATCAAATAATTTGAATAATAATATTCCACAAAACCTTTAATTTTAAAATAAGTTTGACACATATTTCCAAAAATATAAAACAACTTCGTTGAACATTTTGTTCTTAAAGGGGTATTTAACCGCTAAACTCAAAAAATATATTTCATTCAGGCTAACTAGTAATGAATTTAGCAATTAACAGAAAAATTATTGGGGCACCATGACCTCCCAAAAAATTGTCAAACATTACATTTTTCGAGCTAGGTCCCATCGGCAAAAATCTCCCATAAGAAATAACATGGGGACGATCTTTATGCCCCGTGACCTTGGAGGATTTTGATCCAAAAAAATATTGGCCATTATTGACGTACTCGACAGCCTTTTCTGTAAATTCTCTATATTTTGTTTTGTAATTTGGACAAGTAGTTCGGTCAAAATATGCTGATTACCAAGATGGGGTGTGATTTTGGAATGCATATTTTTGCGTGTTTGAGGGTATATTTGGGCACAGTTTCAAGACACGATGTTATAAAGGGGCATTTTAGATTGGTACTATGCTCTAGTATCTATGTGGACCAAAAAAGAAGCAGGCTAAAGCCGATTTAGGAAATTTTCCAAAACACCAATTTTCGCCAATTTCTGGATCAAAAATTCGTGTTAAATCACAGTAACAAGATAAAATTTTTTAAACGGTCATTTAAGTGTATTATTGTGCTGTTGATCACGTGGTAAAAAATAATTTTTGGGGTTTTTAGCCCTTTAACCAATGTGGTACATGTGTGTTTCCTGTTTGTGTTATAAGGAAATATTTAATAATGAGATGAGTTATTTGGACTGAACACTGAACTTGTAAATAACGAAAATTGTGAAACAATATTTCGACAACTGTTCAGTCGTCTTCAAGGGGTTAACTCGTTACATTATTAACCTCACCTGCTCTAAAAGTTTCATCACTATATTAGCAATATTTAATGTTCTGAATCTTATCGTCACTTACTTCTTGGTATCCCTGCAGTCTCTTATACAAGACTCGTTGTCGGGTAAGAAGCACAATGAGATTGCAAATTCTACGAGCAGACCATTAGGTTATCTATACTGCAAACATTACTCTTGAATCATTAAAACTTTAACATAATTCATTCCAACTCACGATGTTTTATAAGAGTGCATTCTCAAGTTAATACCAGAACTGTGATGGCAAACACGATTCATAATTCAGATATTCATCAGTTATTGTGAGTTAAGACGCTCATTTAACTTCTATGCAAAATATGGATTACCTTTTGACAGATAGGTTGACGTTACACAATGTACGAAATCCCGATATCTGGTAAACGCTCTCCTTTTTGTTGAATTGTAAATAATAATGTTTTTATCGCAAAGTGCAAATCAAATTTTGCTCAAAGTTGGTTCATAATCGTTGAAAACATGTGGATTATCTTATGTGATTCAATATTTAACATGTGAAACATATGCATAAATATTTTATTGTGAATGTTATTACATTTATTTGCTTTATCATTATATTTATAAATCAGAATACTGGTGAAAGAATAAGTATTTGCTGTTTTTAACTTTATTGTTCTTCACGTAAGAGTTTGTTTCTCTTTATTCCAGTCTTCTATGAGTTATGTTTAGAAGTACTTTTGTATTATCTAGGCTCGGTAGATGGTCTAATAGTTCTAGTGGTTTTAAATATTGCATTTGTAAGTAAGCCACGTTTAAGTTTCAAACAATATTTTAATCTGTCACAAGTATCGTTAGTATTATCCCAATACATTTCATTTGACGATAGAACCCCGATCGGGATGGATATTTTAACTTCTGAATTGTATTAAATATTAACGATGGTTATCTTTAGCTAGCACGAGTACTGGAGCGTATATTATTACTTTATTTGACTGGAGCATCCAAAATACGGTACAATGTTACTTAATTAACAAATTGGCGAAAAAATACGAAATTAAATGGGCATTTATAGTTTGGATGAAGTGCCGGGAACGGAAAATTTCCCTTTAAAAAAAATCTATACCCATACCTTTGACCTCAAAGGTCACCATTATTTGTATCACGTTTTAAAGTACAATACCTAAAAGAGCATTTCACTTAGGGTTCATATTCATCATATATATTCACAGAAACGATTGCGTCGGGGCCTACAGGGTTGGCTTAGTCGCTTTGATTTACTGTCCCCCACTGAAAATCAGTTATATAACTGAGTGGATAGACTCTAAATACAATATATTTATATATTTATTCGTTTTTTTGTCGTGAACATGACACAACACGAACGGACGGACAGTAAAATGATGCTTTTAGGAAAGCTCCGCCCTTAAATTATAATTTCTAAATAATATATTTCTTTCAGGGTCGTGTTTCAACTAAGAATTCGTGTAGGTGTTTATTATTGTATTCATTGTTTATACAGTGCCTGCACCAGTATGGAAGTGTTTCCTTTAACGTCTCAATAGATCATAGCAAGTGTGCAAATGAAACCTGGTTTATTTAGCATTTTCATCAAACAAACTAATAAAGTTCCATCTTGCAGTCTTGCCGGCTTGCACGTGAACAGCGTTCATCAGCATAAAAGAGTTTTATTACCCCTAGCTTAGGTCGGTAGCGAAGCCGTGAGATTAACCTGGCAACGTCGCATTAGGGATAATACTTTCCCGCTGCAGTTTGTGTATTGGGAATATTCGTTGCTTAGCAAATACTTTCTCCACTCTCGCTCAAAACTTTCGACGATTTATTTAACGGGAACCTTTCAAGGTTTTAAACTTTCTAAAAGTGGCATTATATACAAGTGGTTAAGTTTTGAATTGAAACATTGACTTTTAAAGAAGGGAAGGTAATTTATTTTTAGTCGGGTAAGCAATGATCTTGTTGCCTTTATAATCTTAACGAGAGGGAGAGTTTTCTAGAGACATTACGAGAAGAAATAACGTTAAACTTATTTATAATAAATGAGTTTAAAAAATGGAAGATATTATATAGTAGAGCTAGAGCTGGATCGTTGTCACAAATTCCTAATTATAATGTTGCATTTGCAGTGCAGTTGCAATTTGAAAAAAAGTTAAATTATATTTGTACGTGTCGAAAGATACTTGCATGAACAGTAAAGTAACTGAATTTTCTAAGGGATTTCCAAAAGTTATTACAGTGATTTTGTGTCAATTTAAAATAATATTGAATACAAAGTAAGTACTTATTTTAACTCTCAATTTATAAATGTATGAATTACTAAATTTCAATAGTATAAACAATGGCAATGGCAACAATTTCGTCATCCAATCAAGAATTAATCTATAAAAAGCAAAATTGGACACGGGAACAGACCAAACTGAATTACCGCATAAGTCTTGCCAAATGATACGTAGCAAACCTAATAATTTATTCTTTATCACGATGGAAATTGTAAATTATGCTAATTGTACAAACAATTTACTTTAAATAATACATAATAATTAGTAGGCTAGATAACTAACAAAGTTTACGAAAATCGTAGTGCCTTTTACTTTTCTTTTATAGGATTGAACCTTCTGCATTTTATGTATTTCACTTTTATCCTATTCAGTTATAATAATAATAATAATAATAATAATAATAATAATAATAATAATAATAATAATAATAATAATAATAATAATAATAATAATAATAATAATAAAAAGCAAGATCACAGCAATAAATACATATGCTGTACCAGTACTGACATATTCATTCGGAATCATTAAATGGACGCAGACAGACATCCACGCGTTGGAAATATTAACTCGTACTACACTTACCAAACACAGAATACATCATCCTAAATCAGCAATAGAGAGATTGACACTTCCAAGAGAAAAAGGAGGACGGGGCCTAATTGATCTGAACAACTTATATTATAAACAAATAGACATTTTAAGAAAATATTTTTTTACAAAGAGCAACCAATCCACACTGCATAGGGCTGTGGTGCTAGCTGACAAATCATTAACTCCACTCAATCTAGCAAACGAAAATGTCAATCTACAAGGGAAACTCATAACTGACGCTTCAAAAGAGTTACGTCTCTCAGAAAAGACCCTACACAAGAGACATTATGATGAACTACACAAAGGTCACGTAGATATTAAAGCATCAAATAGGTGGTTAAACAACGGGGAACTATTTGGAGAAACAGAAGGTTTTATGATGGCTATTCAAGACAGAGTGATTGCGACGAACAATTATAAAAAATACATAATACAATATGCGACAGTAAACGATCAATGTAGAAAATGTAGTGCAAAGGGTGAAACAATCGAACACATCATATCCGGGTGCAAGTCACTATGTCAAACAGATTACCTCTACAGACATAACCAAGTAGCTAACATTATTCATAAAAAACTAGCAATCAAGTACAACCTCATTGACACACACACACCTTACTACAAATACAAACCAGAGAAAGTACTAGATAGTAAAGATTACAAATTATATTACGACCGCACAGTTATAACAGACCAAACGATACATCACAACAGACCGGATTTAATAATAATTGACAAGAAGAAACAAGAAACTACCCTTATCGACGTTGCTATCCCAATGTGCCATAACGTCGAGACCACGTGGAAGAAAAAAATTGACAAGTATAGTGAACTTGCAATTGAGATCAAGAAGATGTGGAAACAGAAAAAGGTAAATACAATCCCATTCATTATATCAGCCAACGGCATCATACCGAAGAAGCTACATGAAAGCATTAAACAACTAGATCTTCAACCCAATGTATACATCGAGACTCAAAAGGCAATAATACTCAACACGTGTAGAATAGTTCGTAAATTTCTAAACTAAGAATGATACTTCGAGATTTCGAGACAGCTTCCATCCTGACATGGTTTTCGTGGTTTCCCATAGTCCGAAGAGCAAATGCTAGGATGGCGACGAGAAATCGGCCACGACCGTACACAGCAGAAAGAAAACATCATCTACAAACAATATTAGAATTTATAAATGACTTATTTTAGTTAGAGTTAAGACAAAAGTAATAATGTATGTAATAGGTACACATGGAAGTACTTGACGTAAGTCCGTACAACATGTTAGCTCCGGTTTTAACCGAGTTTGTATGAAATACATCCAATAAAATAATAATAATAATAATAATAATAATAATAATAATAATTATTATTATTATTATTATTATAATAATAATAACAACAATAATAATAATAATAATAATAATAATAATTAAATAAAATAAATAAAACTGATGTACGTAGACAGCTAAGAAAACGGAGATTAAATAAAATAAAACTTTGGTTGTTTTAATTTTTAACAATTGTAGAGGCAAATGGAAAAAAGTCAAAAGTCACGTGTTCTCCCAAGTAGACCTATACATGAAATGCGTTAAACAGGTCGTCTATCGTTAAGGGAAAGCCCAGTCTAGTCCCATCAATTATTCAAGGTGTAAGAGCCTCGTCAAATATTGTACGGGTGGAAAAAGGCGTCAAGTCCATGGACTTTTTATTTATTTTTGTTCTCCAGAACATTTAACTTTTTTTACCTAAGAGGTTTTTCCATTTGCCTATTCATTATCAATTCAATTAAACTATTATGTGTGTTCATATTTTTCGTAAAGGGAACCAATGAAAACTATAGACTGTGCTAAAAATATGGTACTTCCGTAAGTTAATGTTTGAATACGGAAGAAAGTTTCTTAATTACTTATTATATAATAATTGTGCGTGGGCCTATCTAAGAAGGCTAAAAAGTTGAAAGGTTTTCCAAGAGTTCGTAACCTCGTAAATGTTACCTTGCAGATTTCTACTCAGGGTGAAGTTTGAACAGCATCGAGGCGTGAAAAACATTTCCTTTTAATTATTAGCGTTGTTTTCTGTTTGTTTGCTTCTTCTTCTTCTTTCCAGAGAAAACAAACCTAGGGATTTTCACACAATCTGCCTGCTGATATCAATTACCAGGGAAGGGTTGCTAGGCTCGTGTTTGCACGGAAGCTACCGCGCAACTTGGCTAATGGTTAAATGATTACCAACCCATAATCCCTTCATGTTTGTAGAAAAAGTGTTTTCTCCAAAATATACAAAAAATAGGAAAGATGAGGAATATTTTTAAATTGAAATTTCTTTGTTTACGTTGTTTTTGAAAACAAATTCATGGATCCTTACAATAAGTAAGACTACGGCTTATTTTTATGCGTTTACGAAGAAAAATCGTGTTTTATTTAAATTGATTTTGTGACAGTGTTATTAGGTATTAGGTAGGCCTACTTTTGTTTTCGTCAAACATTGCCGATACAAATTTTGTTTTTTATCATTTTTAGAATTTAGAAAATTAGCATGCGTTTACTATTAACAGAAAATTGCTAATAACTACTAGCATTTAAAGAATCTCAAATTCTCATACGAAATTCTACTTTTTTGTCAAAACCATGAATATTTTGTGAATAACCTTTGTTGTGATGATATATCTTCAATGATATATCTTCAAATCTTGAATAACTGGACAAATTTTAACAAAATTATAAAATAGATATATTACCTTCCTTAACTTTACAGTATCAGTTTGTTCAGTTAACATTCCGTTCAATACCATATAACCTTGATAAGGTGTTATATTGATATTTTCAATACAATTCTAACGTCACATTATTAATTAACAATTAATTGCACATGTGAAAGTTTATATTTCTTAGGATGCTCATTTTTCGTTGTTTCAAATGTCTCAACTAATTTTAGTCGCATCTTTTTGTGATTTTATATAATTGTGAAAAATTAATTATTCAGGCGTTTATCATATCACATTTCCAATAATTGATTATAGAAAATAATAAAAAAATAAATTCAATTTTCTCAACTACGCATTTTCTCATTGATCTATGATAAATATTGAAAATCTGATATGATAGGTGCGTACAGATGTCCTTCATTATCAAGTATGCCAAGTTGTATTCAGATGAAATGATTTATGGCTGCAGGACAAGAAACGCGCCGAACATCAAATCACGCCGGCTTCCTCTTAACACACAAAAGTGGACCACGCTTTATCAAACAAAATTGTTTCACATTTTCAAAACAAATCCTTGCAAAGATGGAATGCAAACTTATTAAAGCCGACGTAAGGGAGCGAATCTACCATATAAGTAACACTTTGCTGTCTCGAGGTAAAATCCGAACACGACCACTGATTGACATGTTTTTTTATTGACATTCTCACTCAATAAGGATGATACAGAGTTTGTTTGGTGACACTTACGGTCAAGGGGGTGTGGCAAGCATTTTTACAGGGACGTTCATTGCACTCGGCACCTCCACCAAGGATTTCATTGCACATTGCGATTATTGAGACGAGTGAGCGCTGCAAATGAGTCTGACAACACATGTCGAACGGCTCTTCATTGTGACAATGTGTTAGTCTGTAAAATGTTTGTATGTTTTTTGTTCGATGCCATACGGCCAAACAAATTGAGCTGAAATTTTAAACAGACATCCGGTATCAGTGAACTTAGAACTGCTAACAAAATGAGCAAAACCCGTTGCGATTTAAACCTTCAAGAAATAATAAATTGAAAAATAGGCTTGAAATATGAAGTATTCAATTTAACGACAATGTTTTTGTTCATGGAAAAAAATATTTTAATGAATCTTTTTAATGTAACGCGGTGACCAAAGTGTAAAGAATCTTGCACGCTTAAGTTTGTCCAAAATTCCGCGGGGAGATTGAGTAAACCTTGCAATCTTTACACATATTGCGTACTGGCTATGTTTTCCATAGCATTGTATGCATTTCAAAACATGTTCTTTAATTTTTTAATACAATCCAGGGGAAAAAAACTATCCCTACCATTGTTTGAATCCGGGTCTCCCACATTTCGAGTATAAATTGGCGCCTTTGACAACTAGTATGTGTATGTTCTTCTCTAACAATCTGGGCCCCGATTCATGTACATTTATCCCGGGTATAGGTGGTATAAGGACGGTATAATGCAGGACATGGCAGATAAGGCCTGGTTAAGTCTGGGCAACGCTCAGCCAATCAAAAAGTTCCAATGCAACAACAGACACAACAAATGTTATTTCCACTGCATTCCACAGCCATGTAAATCAGCAAATTAGCAAAAGAACACTGAAAATTTCCACCATCTTTTGTTTTACTTTTTCATTTAGTGATAGGAGTTTGCGTGAATTCATTTAAAGAAAGAAAAGGCTTATTATTGCCGTAAATTTGGAATAGCCTAGGACTATCATACCATTCTTTATCTGCATTAGGCTTTTAGAAATCAAAACTAGTTATTGTGCGGGATGTGTCTGAACAAGGTCGTGCAGGTCTAGGGGTTTCCTAGGAGAGGCCTAGGGCTTGTCAAACGTGTTATGTTAATTGAATGTTGTCCTATAGCCTAATGGAACTTTAGGCCTACACTGTTGTATTATGAATAATTTCTACATCTGGGCCTAGGCCCGGGACGGTTTCTGATTTGTTTTATGAGAGTAATGACAACTTTTCTCGTTTTACACATAGATGCAAAATTTAAAATGTCCGCCATCTGTTTACGTATTTTCTTATCCCCGGTCGAGGCGGGATAAGTCTTCATGAATTGGATTCGGAGTTATACCGCACTTATACCACCTAACTCGGCTTATACCGGGATAAAAATGTACATGAATCGGGGCCCAGATGATTAAGTCGATTCACCCTCTATTTTTGGTTTACCCATAACATAGATATTTCCACTTATTAATTATTTATTGAACTCTTACCTATTCAATTACAGAAACTTATTTTCAAAAAAGGAAAATCGCATGTTTCGATAAAAAGTTCTTTTGCGCAAAGAGTTTGGTTTCCAACTTTAACTTTGTAGCACACAAGTTCTATTTGCTACAGTTCATTTTCGTTACGCTCTAAATAAGAAATAAGCACTCGACGAGTATGACTACTTCCTTATTACATGTTCCATTACGGTTTAAATAGATCTGTTATGTTTCTACTAGAAGACGCCGTAAGGTCTTAAGAGAACTTTTAATTTTAAATGCGGGAGTATACCTATTATGGAGTTCGTTAAAATGATGTAACCGGTTGATGTTTTTGCTGTAGTCGTTCAAAAACTAGATACGAGCAAATGCAATTGGCTTTTAAAACACTTTAGAAACAAACATACAAATAGATTCCAAGACCAACAGCTATCATTGCAACAACTGATGCACATTTATCCGGATATATTTTGTTCTTGTCTTTTCTTGTATTTCTTGATAATAATTATATTATTTTTTGTGAGAAACCTGTCCAGCGGGTCTATTTACTAAAAATGACAGCGACAGTGACAGCAACAAAAGCCGACCGAAATGGCAACTTTAGTAAGAAAAGCAAGTGAAAACTGCCACCTCGAATTTTTTCATCATACCAAATTTAAAAAAAATTAATTAAATTTTCTATAAGAAGTTATTTATTACTTAAGGAAGCTTATGATGAGTGCATTAAACTAAAATGTTGTTTATGCTTTTATGTCCAATATCGAGTTTTAATACTAGGAAAACGCTAAAGTTCCGCCGCGTTGATGGACGAGCTTTTTAAAATTTTTAGTTTGCATGGGATATCTTTACTTTTGCAAGTTCTTTGTTTTGCTGCCTACGCATTGTAGCTGATTGTTGTCAAGTTTCTTTTGTTACCTGTCAATTGGTATTATTTACCGTAAAAAACTTATATTAAAAGCTTTATTTCTATAGATTCTGGCCAACTATTTAAACTTTTTCTTTTAAAAGGTACTACATCACCATAACCTTAATGTCCATGTATAATATGAACGTTGTAGCCCCACCCGTTTGGTCAGAATTGGCCCAAATGTCACGAAAATATCGCACTAAAAATCGAAAAAAATCGTAAAAGTACGATATTCATGAGAAATATTTCTTCGATTGTACCCAAAAACAATACACCTCTAAGTTTAGAGATTTCAAAGGTCCTGTTAAATTTTCATCAAGATCGGATATGCCGTTTGCCTGGTAGAGAGTTAACAAACAGACAAAAAAACAAAAAAACAAACAAAAACAAAAACAAAACAAACAAAAAAAAAAACACCCGAGCTAAATTTTTTGGGGAGGTCAGTGAAATTGAAGTCTTCGCTTGCGCTCATCCAATAATTCTTAAGAGGAGAATGTTAGTATGCCAGTAGGGGAAAACTCTAGTAGACTTTAAGGAAGCAGTCCGCATTAAAAATGTGAAATGTGTAATTGTTGCCAATACACAGCTTATAATCTTGTATAGCTGCAGTCAGATGCGTGACTATTGTCACTAAAGTTGTTGTTTCGGTCGACTATTGTTGCTTGTCGCTATCGATCTATTGTTGTCACTTAGTAAATAGACCCCTAGGGTAAAATGCATGCCATTTTTAAGGTGTCTCACTAGATAAATTAGAGTAAGGCCATTTGTGAAGGGACGTCCAAGGGTTACTTTAAGAGGACCCAATACCTTGCATTCGCATTAACGACTGAGGAAAACCTAAGAAAATAACCTTTATTCAGGATTGTCGGTATCGATGGGATTTGAACCCGGGACCTCCCTAATCAGAGTCAATTTCTTGACGCTCGAGCCAACACTGTCATTTAAGATCTACACATCAACTTAAACAATTGTGTAACTATGTTCTTGTGCAAGTTTCGGTGAAATCAATATATCAGTAAAGTTCACTAGTTTGTGGATTTGGAAGAATGATACATTAACTAAGTAGCAAAATATATTGACTTGTTTTACCCTAGTTCGTTCTTACGTGATACATCACATTTTTTAAAACAGAAACATTGCCTTTCCTCAGGTTCCAATTCCAATTTTAACACCAAAACACTTTTTATGATTGTATATCATCTTTTTAACTTAAAAAAATTCAGCGATTTCCGACTCTGGTCTTGGAGTCGAATCTGAGTTGTCACTTAGTAATTCATCCCATAAAGTATCCCTAGCAGATGTTCAGCAAGTAAATGAGTCATGTTTAAGTAATGCGATCTTCCCAGACATCTGTTTGGTGTCCCCTAATAAAAAATGGAAGATACAACCCCTCCTTGCTGTAAATGTCTCATGATTATGTAATGAAGAGTTCGAAAATCTGCCAGGGGTTGTTTATGAAAGTCAAGACGAGGGGAAATCGACTGGGGAATAGAAAACAGAACAAGACCAAAACTAGAGGCTGAATTTCTGAACTGTTTCAATCTTAATTCATTATTAACAAGAAATCAAGAGTGCGCTAATGAATTGAACAAGTGAACAAGTCTTCCATTCAATTTGTTTCGAGAACGAATTTGTGTCGTCTTTAAATCTAGGTCATTGAGGTACCCAATTTATTGGATTGGAAATATATTGGTTTTATGATGATGCGTGATTGCGGAAGTGTTAATTTAATTGTATTCTATTATTGTATTTCATTTTATTTTATTTGCAAAAAATTATTGTGTTATTTTACATGGTGGTTTTTTTCAGGCATTGCTTATTCCGATAGCTTGTTCCATTATGTTCTCTTATGTTTATGTTTAAGAAATGATATCAACCGACAACTCTTCTTCCCAACTTCCATTTAAGGTTGTGAAAAAGGAATTTTCTCCTTTAGTGCATTCACCTTCAATTTTACTTCGTACTTCCCTCTAGCCTGGAAACCATCTCACAACACTACCTAATTCAAAACAGCAGCTTCAAATGGCGTCGTGTTTGGTTTTTTATCGTTGGACGTGACACACACTCAGACACATTGACGGACGGACAGAAAAGTGATGCTTATATGTGTGCTTTGCTCCCTTAAAATATGTGCACTATTAAAGGGACTAGCATAGAGACTATGTGGTGGTTAAGAAAAAATGTTTGATTATTTAGAAAAAATTCAGAAACTAAACAATCAATCTCTGCTGGTGATAAATCCAGGTGTCCCGATTGCCGGTCAGATGCTTTCGAGACGGTTAACTTTAAGAGGATAGAGGACATGCGTTTTAAACACAAATTCCTGTTATTTCCGCCGACTGACATCACAGTAGTTGACAATTTTGGGAAGTTTTCAAGGAAGCGTAAACCAAAGGGCTCTACAGTAACACTTTTTAAGAAATTATTTTGAAATAATTTTTAAACAAAAATTGATTTTCAGGTTTTTGGATTTTTCTTGAAAAGTGAAAAATTTACCACATTCGTGGATTGATACTGACTGATAATCATAAATTATTGGAAGTCTACGACTGAAGGGATGTCCTTATTGTATGCTTTAATGACAACTATGTCAAGTTTCAGATATGTCGTATTTTTACCGGCCGAGCGAATATATATATGTGCCAACTGTCAAATGTCTCCTATTCTCTCAACAGATTTGAATAAAAGTTTAGAAATAAAGAGTGATTGATTCATATGAATAACCTTCGGTATCCAAAACCATAGATCGTTGTTGGATGAGCGTAGCGAGCGAAGCGAGTGTAGCGAAGACTTCAATTTCACCGACCCCCCAAAAAATTTAGCTCGGGTGTTTTTTTGTTTGTTTGTTTTTTTTGATTTTCTGTCTGTTTGTTCGCTCTCTACCGGGCAAACGGCATATGCGATCTTGATGAAAATTTGACAGGACCTTCAAAATCTCTGAACTTAGACTTGCTACGTTTTTGGTACAATCGAAGAAATATTTCTCATGAATATCGTACTTTTACGATTTTTCCCATTTTTTGTGCGATATTTTCGTGCCATTTGGGCTGATTCTGACCAAACGGTAGGGGCTACAACGTTCATATTATACATGTACAATAAGGTTATGGTGATGTAGTACCTTTGGAAAGAAAAAGTTGAAAAAGTTAGCCAGAATCCATAGAAATAAAGCTTTAAAATATAAGTTTTTTGATTTTTTGTGCGATATTTTCGTGCCATTTGGGCCAATTCTGACCAAACGGGTGGGGCTACAACGTTCATATTATACATGGACATTAAGGTTATGGTGATGTAGTACCCTTTAAAAGAAAAAGTTGAAAAAGGTAGCCAGAATCCATAGAAATAAAGCTTTTAATATAAGTTTTTTACGATAAATAATACCAATTGACAAGAAACAATAGAAGCTTGACAACAATCACCTTCAATGCGTAGGCAACAAAACAAAGCACTTGTAAAAGTAAAGATATCCCACGCAAACTAAAAACTTCCAAAAGCTCATCCATCAACGCGGCGGGACTTTAGCGTTTTCCTAGTAAGTCTATATCCATACTCTCAGATCGTACTATTTCAGATTCTCAGAAACCTCCTCATCCTTCCCACGTACTACGACTCAACCTTGCTCCGACCTGCTTCAGCAGACGACTCGGGTTCTGTCACGTGATATGTAGAAACCCCATCTTATCTCGAGTCCCCGTGTTAGCTCGCGCACCAAGCAAAGCCGTGACGTATATCTTGCGTCTAGGGCGTAAATCATTTCGAATTCAGATGTTTGAAGCAGGCATACACTTGAGATGGTAACTGACATTACACAAGGAATACAGTAAGACGTTAATGAGCTGGTGTAGATTCAAAGGGTTCATAAGGTTAAAATACGCTTTGAGGTTTATTGAGGGTACGTTATATCGTGATTAACGCGGAAGAATTGCAAGTTAAAATTAAACAGGGGAAGATTTGAAATGAGTTGATATTGTACAAAATAGTGCAAAACACTATAAAAGTAAAAAGAATAGGAGAAGCTTAATTAAACTGTTTCTTCCTATTCTGCCACTAATTAACACGTTTTAAAATGCATTTTATTGCACATTTCAACCTAACACAACATCCTTGTCAAAATTATCACCATTCATCACAAAACTCTTTTCACAAAACCTTTCGTACACAATTTTGGATTTTTATAAAATATATATTTTTGTGGAATTTGTAATTGTGCGTAATCAAGATAGATGTATGTGTGAAAATGTTGCAATTGCATAATATGCATTTTATTAATTCATTTAAGGCTTAATTTGTTTGAGGGTTTATTTATCCTACGCAATTTATTTAATACAGACTACTCAGGAACTAACAGTTGTATAAACGTGCAATATAGAATAAAACGCAAAAATTTTGTTAAACACAACAATTTAGTTTTCAACAAAATTATGGTTTGACTTTTAAGATACAAATTTGGATATATTACAAACAGAAGGGTATATGATAGTAATATAATAACGTGGTGCAAATATTACACATGACTGCAAGTTATTTCCATTAGATAGTCATAACATCTACCTTTCAAACAACATAAAATTATAAATATACGTTTAATTGCAAATTTACTCATTTCATCACAAAATTAATAACATCACATTTCAAATGTAGTTATTAATATTGACTTTATACAGTGTTTTCATGCTAATCGTGCTTTATCTTTTCGGTTTTATTACCCATAATACCACTAATTACATTTTATGTGTTCATGGGGAGATACACATTTAATGTTTGATATGTAATCTAATTCTAGAATCTTATGTGCTGTGTTCGAATAATTTGTTGGAAAGTTAAATCACAAAACATAATTACAGATCATATCTGACTACTTATCAAGATCTGGTTGAACAGTGCACCAAAGACAGAACTAACCGTTTGCAACGTGATGTCAAATTAATTGGATATTGCTTAACGTCTCATATTTATGCACTTTGGCTAATCGAGACGAAACGTGATGTCGAGAATATTAATAATCGCAGTGCATATTAATATATATATATATATATATATATATATATCCATATATATATCCAATTGTTTTTTAAGCATAAGCCCGCTTTTTCTTTTTCGACAACTTTTTCGACAACTGCTATGAATCAATATATATATCTTATTGCCATACATCTTAATATACAAGAATATACTGATGAATTATACTGACGAAAACGAAGATATATGAATAAGGGATAAAAACATTATGATTTTGAATTCAAACTTTATTGTTTCCAATATTTATCAACTTTCCTTTTTTTAATGTGGACATTTAAGCGTGCAAGAAGCACCCCTCAATAATCTTAGCATAAAAACAAGGATGTGTACTGTGTCATAATTTCTTAATTCAAAGTAGGTCTTTATGAAGAAAATTTACATATATGGACAATAATATTAAAACTAAAATTGCCAAGTTTATTTTAAGTAAATATAATTTTTTGCTATCATTACTAGCGTCATTTGACGATAAACAAATAGCAATACTTGACATATATTCGTTACGAGGTGTCTCTGAATTTGTCACAACTCAAATGCGCGCGCCCAGGTGTTGACGATTGCAACTGAACGGATAAAAATATCATTACCAAATTTTGCATGAACGTTAATATAGTGCGTTTAAATTGACATCCACACTTGGTAACCAAGAACAAGTCTTAAAAAATCATTGCGAATGATAAGTTTAAAAACGTGAAGAATAAATTCAGAAAATTCCTAACAAACCGTTTATCTTACGTTTCACCAAATTAACCTGCGCATTCACATTGATTTAAACGTTGATATCTAGTGTAAGAAAATGCGTTTAAATAGCCGTTTCACTTCTAATAAAATCCCGAAGATCACCAAATTGAGTAAATAACTGAGATAACACGAATTTTTCATTCGAACCCAGTTTAATTGGATGAGCGTAGCGAGCGTAGCGAGCGAAGCGAAGATTCCATTTCACTACACTGGAGAAAAAAATCCGGAATGTTTTTTTTTCTTTCTTTCTTTTTTTTTGTATTTTTGTGTGTTTGTTAACACGATTCCGGCTAAACCGATACTCCGATTGCGATGAAATTTTATGGAGGCCTTTGAAATCTCTGAACTTAGAACTGCCACGTTTTTGAGTGCAATCGGGAAATTTTTTCTTATAAAAAACGCAATTTTACGATTTTTTTCAATTTTTAAACAATTTCTTCGACTTATAACACTTACATGCTTTATCCGATTGTAATGATTTTTTAACAGAACCTTAATTTTATGAATTAAAATATTCGTGTGAAATTTGAGCGTAATCGAAAAATTATTTCTCATGAAAATATAAATTTTACGGGTTTTTTCTTTTTAAAACAATTCTTTGACTTATAACACCTACATGCTTTATCCTATTGTAATTATTTTTTCATAGAACCTTAATTTTATGAATTTATATACTCGTGTTAAATTTGAGCGCAATCGAATAATTATTTCTTATGAAAATTGCAATTTTACGATTTTTTTCTTTTTTAAAAATTACGTAAAAATTACGATTTATTAAAAAATTTAAGTTAATTTTTAATTTAATTTAATTTAATTTAAAAAAATCTTCGACAAAGTAATGATTTTTTCACAGAACAACAGAAAATACGCGTAACACAATGCAGCTCAATGCACCAATTACGCTCATCCAACAACGCAGCGGGACTTAAGCGTTTTCCTAGTAATTTAGAATTACGTGTACTGGATCTCATAGATTGATATTGTGAAATTTGACTACGTTGTTGTTAACCGTATACCCGGAAGAACCTAAAAGCTATGTGCTTAAACTTGTCTCCGCACCAGGGCAACGACACCTCTTTAACAATTTGTTGAACACAACAAAATATAGATTTAACGCTATTCTCAAACTAATTGTGCACTATAGTTAAAACAACCTTTTCTGCCACTAATTAAGAAACAATAAACTTTATTCGAAAAGCTTCACAACTGAATATTATCCCCCTTGTGTAATTTTACTTTCAATGTGGATACATTTGCTAGCTTTGACTCCGCACACTGCAATAATGCGATTAGTTAATTGTCTTTTTGGAATAACTCCAACACCCGCATCCCTGACAACAGTGTCCAATTAACTCAAATTGTAGGTGAATTACAAGAGTTACTTCAATGGACCAATAACAGAAGGCTGGAGAAGTTAATTAATACTTGATATCTTCAATGTATTAGAGAGAGTTATCACGACAAAGAGGAAGAAGGCAACAAACAGCTTCCAGTATAATTAGCAAGGTGTGTTTTAGAACAACAAGCAATAATTGTTTTCTGCTTCAAGGTTCGAATAAGTAAGCTGATTAATACCCTTGCGACGTACGTTGCCTGTGAGTTGGGGTTGAAAGGGGGTCGCAAGCGTGTTGGGGGGGGGGGCTTTCACCTCTCTCTTGGTTATTTTGTATGGAGTTTCTGGTGGCGTTAACAGTAGCTTAAATTAACGGAATAAGTTCATGTAAATCAGGTTGGCAGTTGCAAGAATAATAAGCCCTTAAAAAGATTGTGTAAATTTTGATGTGGTTGAGAAGATATCATTTAAAATAGCCAAAATTGTTCAAATTATTGTTATTATGTTTAACTTAGGTTCAATTATTCATATTTTTAATTACATTTTTGCATTGCAAAATTTAATGTTTAATTTCTTGAGGCTCCGCTTCCACTTGCGCCTATTACCGCACGCCTACATTAGCACTTAACACGGTGTCGCAGACGCGAAACCATGTGAGATAAAAACCTGCAACTTGCTTCAATCGATGGGCTTTTACTATGAGATGACCCATTTCAAGTTTTATCCCGATCTGATGATGCGCCTAGAAGTTATTGAGACGTCAAGATCGTTCGAAATAACTTTCTTCTTGGGCTGGCTGGCTGGCTGACGAATTATGTATCAGTTTGTGGGCCCTCAATGGATAATGTTAGAGAAGCCAAAATTTGCACCGATGTCAATCATCTCAGTGGCCATGTGCTTGACAAACGGTAATTGGATTAGATGACCGGAAGCTTAGATAATGCAAAAAAAAAAAAAAAATTTATAACTGCGATGCTCAAATCTTTTAATTATCAATGAGTGAGATTTTATTTTGAATCATTGTAAAATAAAGTAATTTTCTCTACTTGGACGCTATGTTCTAAAAAAATTATTGATATACCATACAAAAATGCAAAAACTTGCAAAAAAGGGGCCAAGCCGAAAACGAGGAAGATACAAGTGGCTCAACTGCATAAAGTGGTGATATCTAGAAGTGTGGCCAAGCCCATTATTTTGCTTAAAATAATAAATATATTTATTAATTATGTAATAAATTAATAATATATCAATATCCATTTATTATCTAACTATAATTATGAAATAAATAAGTTAACAAAAATAACATAAACATTAAATAAATTTATTGAAACATTTACATGTGGAAATATCAAAATTAACAGACGCCATTCAAAATTAAAAGCTTGGTCGATGAATTTTTAACTTGGCTGTCGTTACTGACTAACCAAAACATAACCATTCCAAATACATCGACTAAGCTTTTAATTTTGAATGGCGTCTGTTAATTTTGATATTTCCACATGTAAATGTTTCAATAAATTTATTTAATGTTTATGTTATTTTGTTAACTTATTTATTTCATAATTATAGTTAGATAATAACATGTATATTGATATATTATTAATTTATTATATAATTTTTGAATATATTTATTATTTCAAGCAAAATAATGGGCTTGGCCACACTTCTAGATATCACCACTTTATGCAGTTGAGCCACTTGTATCTTCCTCGTTTTCGGCTTGGCCCCTTTTTTGCAAGTTTTGCATTTTTGTATGGTATTGTATTATACAGCCATCGTTACTATGTTCATTTGAAAACAAAGTTTTGTGATGTCATTTATATTTTATTTAAAAACGCTACAATGAATTTGATGTACATATTATGTATTACAGAAATTTAGGTTTGTTAATTTAAATTTTTAAGAGTTACGTTGAACTCACTGTAACATTCATTCTAAAATAAGAACATTAATAGTAGAATGTTATATTTCTGGTTCATAGATGTATGACACACAAGTTATTAATCCTGGTCCGATGCTCCAAAATTGTGTAAACTGATCGATTGAAAAATGGAAGTAAAAAATAACAATTCAATATGCAATTTTCACTGACTTCTGTTAACGAATGAAAATTTTTAAGTTGTTCTCATTGAATGAGTATCAAAGAGAAAGTTATGTATAGTAACACACTCTCTGGTGTAGTTGTAGAGTTTTGTAGAGACGAGTGGCATAGCAATGAAAGACTTCATTCATGAAAATGGTCAACTTCACTCGCGTTTGTCACTTTCTCTTTTAAACAACAATATGTATTGCTCACACGGTCAACAAAATCATTCGTCGGAAAAAGATAAAATAAAACATTCACACAAACAAACTTTATTTGAAATCAACGAGAACAAATACAATTTTATCTGGGATGAAACGTGGAATTTGTTCGTAAACTTCGCGATGATAAAACGTAAAAAACTATTCATGAACCAAAATGAAATAGATTTTCTGTTAAAGCCGCTCACTTTTTCTTATACAAGTCGGGGCTTCAGAAAAACCCTAGGATTGCCTTCGACGTTGGTTCAAATCCCTCAGAAGGAGATTGGTTTCTTTCTTTTTGTTTTTAAAATTGTTATTATTTACCTGAACATTTCTGATTTTAACAAAACTTTTTTTTGGTGTTAATGAAGATATAAATTTATCTCATAAAAGAACGATATTATTTCATTATAAAATACCAACCTTAATTTTTTATTAATGCACAATAATAACCATAGTTTTTGTGCCCTTAAGCCTAAACACTAACCAAAAATGTAATACATAATTTTGGATAATGGATCAAAACTCTTGCCTGATTCTTCCCACTTTTCGTCTGTATTTAAAGTATTTTCCTGAAATATGACTGTAATTAGCTAAATGGTATATCTTTCTTGCAATTTCGATTTATTTCGAAATCCATATTCCTCTGGCGGTAGCTGCCGACAGTGTAAACCAACCCCCACTAATCCACCCATCGACACATCGCCTGCACCTCCACGGAGCATCGCGATAGCCCAGTGTAACCTCCCCCTGACCCCTAAGGCCGTCTCCCAAGAGGGCCGTAGTTCCTAGTTAATTACGGTAGATAATCGCCGCTTGGTGGAGGCGCCGGGTCGTAGATCGTGTTTTGTTTAAATACGTTCCAGGGTTCGGAAAATGGAAGTACGCCATCTCGTCACGTGTGAGTTGAATGTTAAATAGGAGCTCGTATGGCGCGGTTTAGGATTCAAGACTCTGAAAGTTTTAACATGGGTTTTTATCCTTGTTGATGGTAGTGGGGAAAACGTGTGATGAAGTTGCTGCTTGTTTGAGTGAGCAAGGGCGTTTTTTTACTTTTATTTTATTTGACTTTTACTATTGAAACAGTGGAACATGGAATTTTCAGTTAGAACGGATTCGTTTCATCTGATAATGAATTAAATACATTTTAGTAATAAAAAAACATTGATATTAAAAAACATTGTCATAACCAATTACCACCTAATTAGTTTTATTTACGTTTGTCACCAGAGGGCTTATTTACTAATGAAAACGACAATTTATTTTCGATCTCAACATTGACACCTCACTAAACAGATACCTTGGGATATCTTTTGCTACAGTGTCACTCAAAAATGTTAACCTATTGAACTGCTTACTAGTTTTCCTATTTAAAGAATTGACCAGTCTCAGACTCGTATGTGGCTTTTGTATACACAACAATATAAAATAAATGGTATATTAGCTTTAAGCAAAATATCACGCACAGTATTATAGAAAATTACTTACTCATTAATTACAAATTAATTATTAATTAATTACTGTGCGTGAATGCTAGTTATAACATTAAACCATGGATCACGAAAGCTTACGACAAAACAACAATATATATATGTATGATTACATATTTAAACATAATTGCATAATATTGACATTTAATCAACTCGTGTAACATTTCTAAGCACATTGGAGTATCGCTTGTAGATCACAGTACATGAGTAATGAGGATACAAAACTAAGAGCTTTGTCTGAAAAAGGTCTATATCTAAAAGATTGAATGTGCAATATAAATACTCGTAAATATCTTAAAGCTGTGCACGATTCTCACGAAGCTCACACAGTGTACCGTAGCGTATTAACAGTGTGAGGTGGGTAATAAACCCACATTAGGCATGGTTAACATTTAACCTCATCCATCACAACACGTCTACCAGACAACTGTGATTACGCTACTAGCCGTGAGGGTTAACAACACATTACACTAGTAATAAATCTCTTCATATTCTGTGTTAAGGACTAATTTGGCTTAAGTCAATGTAAACATTATATTGTCAGATTATTGTCACTTTTGTTTGGGTTTTAGACTAAATCTGGCATACTTTCGGGATTGCACAACTGATACCAAACTCATATATTTCTTGTTGGCATGTAAACACAGTTTCAATTTTTCATATTCGTTTGTTATTAACACTTATTTTCCTTGTGTGTTTGTTTTATATTTGTTTTAAATTCCATAATGTTTGCAATTTTTATTTATTTAAATTTTATTTATTATATTTAAAAATTTATGGACGATTGATACATTAACAAAATAAACAATTAGTTTTGCCGTGCAATATATTATAATATAGTTGCAAACATCAAATTTGTTTCATTATTGTTGATATAAATATGCGTATAAAAAATCAAATCATAAAATTAATATTCTATCTCAACCGGGTTATGAACCTGGGTCTCTTTATTGGCGGTTGGTCGCCTTTACCACTTGGACCGAGGAACGGTTAACTTAATAACTTCTGGAATGGTTTATGGATATGAATAGATTAAACAGTACTGCCTTGCTAGAGTGTGTCCACTACTGTGTCGACGAATGAAATCGATAAATAAATAGGTTTTTTAGTTAACTTGATTATGTCAATTATTAAACTTATGGTAAAGTACTATACGAGGCGAATATCAATGGGTACTTTTATATAAATATCTGTCAAAGACTGATTAAAATTGTTCGAACAGTATGGTTATATACATAATAACAGTGGCAATAGATAAAACAAAATATAAATTTTAAAAAAACTTTTAAAAAGAATTAACGAAATTTTCAATTTAAACCCACAAAACAGTATAAATAATAAAGGCGATCAAGAAGTATCAAAGACTGATGACCGTGAAAGTTGCCATTCATGGGTCATTCATGGGTCATTCATGGGTCATTCATGGGCCATTCATGGGTCATTCATGGGTCATTCATGGGTCATTCTTGGGGCATTCATGGGTCATTCATGGGTCATTCATGGGTCATTCATGGGTCATTCATGGGTCATTCATGGGTCATTCATGGGTCATTCATGGGTCATTCATGGGGCATTCATGGGTCATTCATGGGTCATTCATGGGACATTCATGGGACATTCATGGGTCATTCATGGGACATTCATGGGTCATTCATGGGACAATCTTTTCTAAAATTGAGCATTTGACGAACCCGGCACCTCCACCAAACAAAATTATTATTTTGTGGTAATTTTATTTTTGGATCATAATTCAACAATTTGTGGGTTAATTGCTTCGTTATTTTTTAACAATAAAGCTTGGAAATGATTGAAAGACCTGGTTTTAATAAACAAGGTTTTTTAAAACCGTCTTTACACTTTAAACAGCGTTGGTATATGAATCAATGTTATAGCAGGCGGATGGTCATTAAAAAATTTGGAATTGGATTTAAAACGGAAAACTTTGAAATATTTCTCCTGCTTTTTATTGTACGAATTATTTTGACCTTTATTGTGGGTATTAAAGTTGATTTTTAAGTAAAGTTTTCCACGGTTTACAGTGTGATTAACTATTTTATACAAAAGTAAAACGCCAGCAATTTTACTTCTACACGAAAATGTATAAATTTTAAAATCCGAGCACTACAAACACATTCCACGTCTTCATCTTCTCGAGACGATCTCATCTTGTTAAGTCTAGCGCTGTATCCGGAGTGAATCAATTTCTTGGCAATCTCTCTTCGATTTAGTTAAGTAGTAGGGCCTAGATCTAGTTTCTGCACAGACCCAGGCTGAAACATTCTCGGCGCGTAGCAAGGATCAATCATACGGTGATGTCTTTTCCATTTCTTTCTTTCTTTTTTACCATTTCGTTTATTTTAATTTATTTCACTTTAATATTTTTAATATCCAATTGAAATATGATAACAACATTGTTTTCTTACTATACATTATGTGATATTACAATATATCAAGCTTTGATTGATTGATTGATTGATGATTGATTAATTGATTTTACTTGCGTAATGTTATAGCTATTCTCATGTAGACCATGTTTAGAGTGTATTGCAATGTCATGATAAATCTAGGCTAATACATAAATACCAATATACATATATATATGTTTTAAGTATCTTTACGGTAAATAATCACGCACAGTATTATAGAAAATAACTTTTAATCCCAACGTTTCAGAAAAACTATGTTTCCATTTTCAAGGGAAGGGTAAAACAAAAATTCAATAAAACAACAACAGCATTATAAAAAAATAAACAAATAGAAACAAAAAACACACTACCTTGCAAACATAGAAAATTACAAAGATCCAATTGCAGTGAACCTAAAATCAAATCACTTGGTTGCATTGTGAGTGTGACTTCTTGTGACCATTCTAGCAGGCCTATCGCTGTCTTCATGTCTTGGTACCACAGGCGGCTCAGTCTCATACTTTTCAAGAGCTGCAGTATGACTTCTAGTCAGTCTGCTGGATTACAAATTTCTAGACAAGATGGTTGGGTCCGTGCGGACCGTCCCACGTTCGTGTAGAACTGCAGGCACTCTATCAGCCGCTATCTTGCTTTCTTTGACTAACCTCTCAATCAAAGCAGGCTTCCACGATTGAGCCAAACGCTTGCCATCGTCTCGTTTGTTAAGATTGAGTGGGCGCTTCTCAATTCCCACTGCCTCTCTGACGATTCGACTAGATAGATGGCTTACCATGGCAAGAGGCCTCATTCCGTCAAAATCAATGGAATGACCCTCCTTCTTGACATGTTGTGCCAAAGCAGATGTTGTTTCCATCTTGTTGACGGGGAGTTTGTGTTCCTGTAGACGCATCAACATATTTCGACCAGTTTGTCCAACATATGTCTGCGAACAGTCTCCACACGGAATCTCGTAGACGCCCCAACCCTCCAAATGAATCTTGTCTTTGTGGCTACCAATCATTTCGCCTAAGGTTCTATCTGTCGAAAAGACCGTCTTGATGTTTTCAATAGCCAGTAGTTTGCCAATTCGGTCGGTGGTCCCTCGAACATATGGCAAATATGCAGTGGCTCTTGGTTTGTCTACTGGATCGACTTGAGTTTCTTCTGCTCTGGTTCTTCTTTTCCAAGCCTTGTGGAACAACCGGTTAGAAACCCGTTACTGAGCAGTGCCTCACATAGAATCTTGCCTTTTTCGTCTAAATGTTCTTCGTCAGTTATTCTTCGAGAACGTGTAGCCAAAGTAAATGCTATTGATCGAAGTTGCGAAGGATGATGATGTGAAGAGGCCTGCAAATACCTATTGGTATGAGTCGGCTTTCTGTACACAGTGTGGCCCAAACGTCCATCAGGTTTCCTAATTATCAAGGCATCAAGGAAAGGCAGTTTTCCGTCTACTTCAACTTCCATGGTGAATTGAATGTCAGAATGGATAGAGTTTAGGTGGTCTAAAAATGTATATATATATATATAAATAATATTTAAAACGTTTACAATATGCACAGATCTAGACCAAGTAGGCCTAGTAGGTTAATACATCAATTTTGTCAGTAATAAAGAACATCCTATGGCCGTATATGTAAAACAAAGGTACGTCACCTATATAAAACAGACCTATGTTTAATTTGTACTACCAAGTATATAATTTTATGAATATATATTTTTATTTCTTATACAAAATGTTGTAGATAGCCCACAAAATTTTTATTTAACAACAATTGCTTAATGTGTCAGCATTTGTGTAATTGATTTTATTTAGTTGTCCTCCTTCGAAAATCAGTATTTATAACTGTATAGGATAGACGTTGGAAAATAAATGAATAAATATATACCTAAATGTCGGTTGTGCGAATTGTTACTTTTAAAACTGACGAACCCGTACAATTCCATGCAAAAAGTAAATCATTAACCCAATTAAATAATTCGCGAGAACAACCGAATTCGTTCGAAATGATTAATTTTCTACAAATAGTACATTATATATACGAATGACGGAGTTGTGGTAAAATATAAAACACTAACATGATGTTGAAATGTTTCTAATGCTTTGCAATAACCCCACTAGAAATCGAAGTAATTGGTGGCCCTACAATGTAAAACTTGAAAACCGAGATTTAAAGTTAATTTAATTAAACGCTATAAAGTATTTTTGGGGCAATTCAACAATGGTCACGTGACATATTTGTTTTTTTCTGCCAGTTTAGTACACACGAATTTTAATCTGGACTTATAATGTTTTAGTGGTTAGTTTCGTTTGAATAATTTGAGTGGCATCGCCTAGTAAATGATTCTTTTCGTTTTATATTTTGTAGTTTTTTTTCTTTATCTTTATCTTTTCGTTTAATTGATTTTATCATTTATTTATTTTTTTCTTAGAAGTGATTTCTTAGAAGTAGGTATTCAAAGTTAATTACCGGGTCGGTGGTCCAACCAACACCCGCGCGGCAAGCGCTTTACCCGTATTGAAGTCAATTTCAAGTCGGATTTTTTATTTGTAGATAATTAAAAATAAAAGTTTGGAGTTGTTTTTTTCACATTGGCGCCAAAAGAAGACAACGATAGTGTTAATCGTAATCGAACCCGGCACTTCCACCAAAAGTAATTCCAAAATAATAAATCGTGTTTGTTGCTTGGATTAACAGTCAAATTTTCAGTCATTTTCTATTTTTTTTTTTTTTATCAATTATTAGTTTTTGTTTGTTCGTTAAGTGTATTCGTATTGTTTTTAATTTGGATTAATTTAAAATATTTTTAATAGTTAAGATTTAGTTTTTTGACACGTGTGGGTGGTTGCACCTGTTGTCAGGGGTAAATAAATATCAAAATAATATATCAAAAACATATCTTTTCAAAATGTAATACAATTCAGAAATTACAAAATCCATCCCGACCGAAGTTCGAACCCGGGTCTCCCACGTCCCAGGTAGGCGCCTTAGCCAACTAGACCACCGAGACGGTAACTTTTTAACTTTTGAATTGTAGTTGAATTATATATCTGAATTTATGGAACAATACTGCAACGAATCTACTGCCTTTTATTAAATCTCTGAATTGTATAAAATATTAACAATTCCACCTACGGGAGTGTTTCCCGACTAACCACATCGAGAAACCTCTGTACACCATTACCCAGACAAGAAATGTTATACACGCTTGAGGCTGTAGACGGCTTTTGCATAGACAACCCTAGTGTTTTCAGTGGCGAATGCCACGAGACAAGATCCACAGTACCAACCACAATTATAAGCATATTGTATTAATATTGGCAAATTTGAATTAAAGTACATAACCAATTAGAAATTCAATTAGACTGCAATGAAAACTAATAAAATAAAACAATAATTCGTGTTTGCTTCAACGATATCACTTCATATTTCTCAATTTCATTGGTTGGGAAATTATCCCGTAGGTTTAATTATTTATATGGAAATACATCCAGAAATTAGAAAAATCTATCTCAGCGGGGTATCGAACTCCGGTACGGTTCAAACTAATGTTGAAGCATACTACATGTACATACTTTTAATTAGCCACGTTTAGACAACCAAACAGTACATTTGATGAAAAACTTTTAAAATCCTGTACTAGAGATATTTAAAAACGCTGTTTTCAAAAGCATAAACGAGAATAAGCTTTTCTATACTTCCAAATCGTACGTGTGATGAATAACTTTTAGGGTACTGTTTTAGAAATATGTGAAAATCGTAGTCTTGAAGCGTTTTAAAACGTAAATAAAAAACCTCGAAACAGTTCGGAGTAAATCTCAGTGATCCCCTCCCCCTCCTCACCCCCTTCTACCCCCACGTCATAAACACAATCTCTCCAGCGGTAAAGTATTTATAATATTTCCAGATTTTTTTATTTTCCTCTATCTACGTTTTTCAGGATTCACATTTAAAAATAAGCCGGATTTATGTGGTAAAAAAATGACCAATTTGATTTATTGGCGATATTAGGCAATTCTGATTTCAGCTCTTGAATTATGACCATTCCCATTGATGTGTTCTCGGTAGCAAAGCCAACGCAGGCAAACATCGAGTTTTGAAACGAGGCTTTTGCGCTGTAGGCTGCGGTGGTCACTACATGTGAATACATAATTATAAACCTTGCTTCTATAACACCAGGGCTAACGGGAGGAACATTTGTATTAATTGTATGTGTTTCTACCATTACGCCCGAGGCGAGTACGTGTGTATATATATACAAGCCGCGCCGGGCTCTGGTAGAGGAGTTTAATCAATAGGGAAAATACGGTTTCTAATTTTATTTCCGTTGATTTTACGAAAATTGAATTAAACGTTTGATCATGTTCTGTAGTTTAATTTTAATTTTACCAACATTTGAATTAATTAGTTTGTATTGCGACTTATTCTTGTTTTATACGGCTTTGTGCAGATAAAGGTTTTACCGTTGGAAAACATTCTTTTATATTATACAGTTTGATCATCTTTTTTTCCCTTAAGAGCGTTCACCACCCCTTTTTTAGTCAATTTTCTGTTTGCTCGGCTGAATGACATCACAGTTGTTAGAAATTTTGAACATATCTCAAGAAAGTGGAAATAAAGGTTTCTATAGTAACACATTCCTAAAATTTGTTTTGAAATAATTTATAAAAAATAAATTAGATTTCACGAATTTCAATTTTGTTAAAAAGTCCAAAATTGACTATATTCGTGAATTTTTTTCTGGCTGATGAAGTCAAAATCTTGAAAATCTATGACTGTTGGAACGTCCATGTATGCTTTATTGACAAGTTTGCAAAATTGTATATACGTAGGATGCTTCTTGGCCGAGCGAACCGCTATTTACTAACTATCAAAAGGGTGGTGAACCCCCTTAAGGGTGTGCGATAACGAAAAAAAGTTTTCCAAAATAACTATTAACAGTAGTTTTGAGGAAAGAACTTCATAATCAGTTTGCGTCGGGGCCGACAGGGTTGGCTTGGTCGCTTTGATTTACTGTCCCCCACTGAGAATCAGATATATAACTGAGTGGGTGGACTTTAAATACAATTTATTTATTTTATTTATTTATAGTCTTTTTAGAAGACCGGAACTATTTTTTTCGTCCATACGTACTCCAAATGTTGCGGCTTTTTTAAAGCATTTTTGTGGATATTTTTATGAAAAAGTATACGAGTTGGATGGCTGATATTTTACCAAAGTTTACACGGAACCGCCCGTAACAGGGATAAGTGATATTTTTAAATGCGTATCTTTAAAATATTGTGTTGTACGCATTTTTGTATTTTTCTGTACAAATACCCTCAACGTAACGGAAAACGCAAAAATCAATGTAGCCAAAATATAAGAGACACACATTTTAAAATAGCACATGTCCTAGTCACGGGTAAGTGTAAACTATAGTAAAAATATAGGCTATCCAACTAATGTAAATCTTGATAAAATTACCCACAAATGTGCTTTTATGTGTGTTTATTTATTCTTGCTTTTGATTGTATTAACCTGCAAAAGTTATTGCAGAAATTGGCCAATGCGGGCTTACTAAAAAATGATTTACAAAAACAATTTTAAAATCAATGTCCCTTTTGTTTAAAGAATTCAGGAAATTATAAGTAACACAAATTGCTGATAAATTGTTTTATCACGAGTAGCTGAGATTTTCGATGGACTGATTATAAAAATGAATCAATATATGATTTACTGTTATCCTCTAATGGAAACGATTAGAATAGCAATTGGCAAGATGCTATCAATTTTTTGTTAACCTGTTAGCCTAGTTGTTAATTTGATAAAATATACAGTTACAAAATATACATTTCATGAAATGGTGGAGGTGCCGGGTCCGAGAAAAAAATTATTCGACATGAAGGTGTGACCTTAATCTAAAATTACTTACAACTTCTGAATTTAAAAACAATCAAATAAATAAAAGAATGAACAATGATATATACTTTTTTTAAATGGATTATTTCTAATAAATAATAATAATAAAGTGTCTTGTTTAGCGATTTTTAATGGTTAAGTTTCTGCCTATGACACAGAGGTGAATACTTGAAGAAACGTGTATTTGGTTTCTTTATTTGAAATACAATGGATATATAATTTAATATATCTAAAACCCTGGTTTGTGTTATTGAAGGTATTTTGTAATAATATATAATAGAAAAATTTCTGGCAATACTTACTACTACGGAAACGCCAAAGTCGTTGTTAGACGAGTGAGCGAGTCATGTGCTAAGTACCCGGGAACATTTGCATTTAAGTTTGATAATTTTATTTTTTAAATAATAGGGTATTTAAGTTTAGGCAATAGTTTAGGCCATAATGCTCCACTGTAGCCTATGATACGCTAGGGAGGCCTAAGGTAGGGGGAAGAAAAGGAATGTTACCGGGTACTCAACACATGGCTCACTTACCCGTCTAACAACGACTTTGGCGTTTCCCTAGTTATATATAATAAAGACTTCAGTATTTTCATTGATATTTCAGAATGTTATTGTTATTATTAATCTTGATCCAGCAAATAATTTAGTTCTATCTATGACAACGTCTATTTTACTATTTGGAGGGCATACGTGCATATGTTCCTGGATACGCCACTGCTCAACGGGGATTTAGGAAAACTAGTGAAGGTAATGCAACACTACACTCTAGCCTAGGGGATATGGGGATGAAAATCACATGCTGGTCAGAACCAGCCACGTGCTCGTGCAAGATGGGGAGACACAACAGTATGATCACGTGTCATTGGTTGGGATGATTATACTTTAGCTTATCCAGGATTCACAGCAACCGATGTCGATCATTACTTGTTCAGTGTGTTGAGAATTTAATTATATTCAAAGTAATAGCTGCGACACCTGAACATCTTCTGTGTTGCACTGATCTGAAAAATAATGGAATTATTTATTTATGTATTTATTAAATTACGGTGAATAAAGTGTTATTGCCTCCACTACATCTTATTGGTTATCAGACACTTGATGTATGCCCTTAACCCCTAGTAACTAACTAATAACTAATTGGTACCTTTAGTAATTCGATACTATAACACCTATAGTACGTTGTAAATTTTAACAGAGATACATCAATGAGGTGAGGGCGTCTCAACAGTGCCGATGAAACTGCTACCGGTACCATGTCCCCTACTAAGCATTAGGACAAATCATCAGCTGACGAGGCCCCTTGGACGTATGGCACCATCAGAACAAAGTCGCAGCGCGCAAACTGCGAATTCAAGAACGACGATACTAAACGCACCTCAACGCGGATCTCAGTGAATTTACAACGACCTTGGACCTTAGTTAGTGCTACTACGTCTGCTACAAGCACTTTTACAATTTCAACTTATTGGTACCTTCATTTAATACTAAACCACCTATACCCGTTGTCAATTACACAGCGATATACCTCCTAGACCTGCATAATCCCAACAGACTGACGAAACTAATACGGTACCACTTCTAAGTCCCCTGTACTAAGTCTTAACGTCGGGACATTTTCATCAGGTGGTGAGACGTTGTCTTAAAGTAGTATCATGCAAAGAGAGGCCACAGCGCGCCACCATGACATTAAACTCTGAGATACCAACTTAAGACGCAGGACCAGTACCGTTGTATATCACAGTGAACTGACAACGATCTGGTCACAATTACTAAACTATTAAAACCTTTCCCTAAAACTAGTGCTATTAGTACCATTACGAGCACTTTGACGACCTCTTCTACAGTACGGTACTAGGTCTATAGCTAATGTATAAATAAGAAGGTGATAGTGAAGTACTCACAAGTTGCTATTGTGCTGCCAACGTTTTTAAGTAGGAGCTTCAAGATTCAAGGCAGTCTCATCTTGTCAAAGATCTGGTGATCAAGTGGAGCTTGCGTGCGGGCTTAAGACATTCACTGTAAATAAGAGGCTAGATAAGAGACGAGCTGACCATAGACACAACTTTTGTTTCATAATGGTTTGCACAAAAGAAATTATCATCACAAACTAATCATTTGATTACCATATTGGTTGATTATTACTTAAAGCTTACAACGGCGTTGTGGAGCGTTGTAGAGTATATTTCTTGGGTCTAAAAGTTACAACTTCAGCTAAATTTAAAAATGGAAAATTGTTTTAGTTATCTAAAGATTAAAAAGTAATTATAACTGTTTTCAGAATGAATTCGAAGTACAGTAAGTAGAGTAATAGAAACAAAAGGGAAAATTATAAAATTAAGCCATCCAAGAGATCCCAGAGTAAAATATTTCTCTGTAATTGTTGGTCACTCTGTCAAGCTGGGGGCATGTTGCTTGGCTTATCCTCATGCAGTAATGAATCAAAGACTGAGGTAAAGGTTTCTTTTATATCTTATGTAACAATACACTGTGAAGCAAGTTAGAATCTAACAATGGATGCAAAGTGTATTATCAACAATGTTTTAAACAAAAATTAACAATCACAACTCCACAGCCACTTAAATCGTCAGATTAGCCAATTAGATGAAGCATCTATGTTTCAGTGAAATGATTTCCCCCTTCATGATGGCTTCTAATCGGCCCGCTATCGCTCGGGGTGAAGGATAGGAGACTGAGCGTCTAGCGCTTTACTAAGCAAAGCTTATGTACGTCATTGGAGTGACCATCAAGGTGTACCGAATCTTGCACGCTTAAGGTTACCCGAAATTCCGCTGGGAGATTGAGTAAACCTTGCAATCTTTACACTTACTTCGTATTGGCTATGTTTTCCGTAGTATTGTTTGCATTTCAAAACATGTGCTGCAATTTTCAAGACCAAATTAAATAATCTAGAAATAACATAATCTATCCCGACCGTATAACCCGGGTCTCCCACATACCGGGTGCTTCTTTAGACGAAGAAAACGACAAAGTCGTTGTTAGACGAGTGAGCGAGTCATGTGTTGAGAACCCGGGAACATTTCGCATTTAAGTTGATTGATATACTAGGAAACGCTCTGTTGGACGCGTTGATAAGCGAGCACGTGCTATAGCTAGACCCACATTACAATTTATTAAAATTGTAAAATTTGCGACGTTCGCTGTCCACGGGGCCATGTTTCCAATATTATTTATTATTGCCAAGGTAGGCCTATTTGGGTAAACCTTTAATTTGTGGATAAAATCCACCGCCTTCTAGAGGACCTTGACATCATTTCTTTGGGAAAACGTAACAAATAATACACTGCTTCCTCGATAGTATTTTGATTACTTCTAGGTGGCAGTGCATAGTGCGAACCTCGTGCGAGTTTTCGTTGCCATGGTAACGTTACTTTTGTTATAATGTAATTTCCATCTACACTACTTATCGGATCAAAATAAAATTAACATATTCGTGACCGGACGGACATTCTAAATGATTTGGCCACCTCAGATTTTGTCGCCGTTTAGTTTGAAAAAAAACTTTCGATTAACTTTAATGTAACTTTTTAACTTTTTGAACGATTTTGCCACAAAACTAATGGCATTCAATCGAGAACGAAGCTTGGGATGGTCAAAATTTCAACTCGATCCGAGCCTCCGTTCGAACGTTATGCCGAGACATACAAACAAACAAACAAACAAACAAAAACAAACAAAAAAAAAACAGTGACTAATTTTTCCGGCAGAGTCAAATGGAAACGCTCGCTTCGCTCGCTTTTAATAAGGTAAAAATGTTAGGGTTTAGAATTAAGCTGTCAACTGTAAGGCCATAATGCGCCACTGTATAGCCTATGATAGGCTAGGGAGGAAAGACCCATCCCAGCCTTAGGTAGGGGGATGAAATGGAATGTTACCGGTTACTTAACACAAACATGGCTCACTCACTCGTCAATCAACGACTTTGGCGTTTTACTAGTTTTAAAAAAAAAGTGAGGTCTTCGCATGGTATGCATCTGTGGATTCATCTACTTTCGTAACAGTCGATACTCAATAGTGTTTAAAATGTTTTCCGTGTATTTAGTGCTTGAATCTTATGTTTTCGTGGATCCCTCTGTCCAGGCGTATTTCTACAGTCCACTCATTGCTATATAGCTGGTCCTCTGAAGAGTTTTCATCGTCACATTCTATCATCTACAATCGTCTTTTCATCCGCGTCCATACATTCTTGCTTGGCTATTGTCTTTATTTGTTTTGATGTATTTTTGACCATAGATTATTTACTAGGGAAACGCCAAAGTCGTTGTTAAACGAGTGAGTGAGTGAGCTAAGTGTTGAGTACCCGGGAACATCCCCTTTCCTCCCCTAAACCTAAGGATCTAGCCCAGGATGAGGAATGATACCGGGTACTCAACACATGGCTCACTCACTCGTTTAACAACGACTTAGGCGTTTCCCTAGTTATATAAATTGAACATATGAAATGCGAATCGTATTCAAAACGTATTAGCGTGAAACATTAACTAATTTCCAAAATAAAACAAATCACCTTGGGTTTATTTTCCATTTAACACCCCTCCAAAATATAATCGGTGTGTAAAAATATAAAAAAGTTCGAGCTAACGGGTATCGAACCCCAACCTTCCGTGCGGTAGACTAAATGCTTACCAATAGGCCATGCAAGCCACGTAGGTATTGTCCCGCTAGCTGCTACTAAACAAATGCTATCGATATTTTAAAAATCACATTTTTATTTATTGTAGGATTAAATCGCAATGGATCTAGCTGATTTTGTTAGCAGTTCTCAGTAAACTCGTACTGGATGTCTGTTTAAAATTTCAGCCTAATCTGTTCAGCGGTTCGGCTGATTTTCGACGTACAGACAGACAGACAGAATCACAGAATGAGATCCGTTCGAGTTGAATGGAGACACTCGGTCGCTCCGCTCCCTCGTTTAACTAGGGAAACGCCAAAGCCGTTGTTAAACGAGTGAGTGAGTGAGCCAAGTGTTGAGTACTCGGGAACACATCCCCTTTCCTCCCCTATATCTAAGGATCTAGCCCAGTATGAGGAATGATACCTGGTACTCAACACATGGCTCACTCACTCGTTTAACAACGACTAAGGCGTTTCCCTAGTTATATAAATTGAACATTTGAAATGCGAATCGTATTCAAAACGTATTAGCGTGAAACATAACAAATTTCAAGATAAAACAAAATCACCAAGTTTTATTTCCCATTTAACACCCCTCCAAAATGTAATGTGGGTGTAAAAATAAAAAAAAAGGTCGAACTAACGGGTATCGAACACCAACCCTCCGTGCGGTAGACTAAATGCTTACCAATAGGCCATGCAAGCCACGTAGATGTTGTCCCGCTAGCTGCTACTAAACAAATGCTATCGATTTTTTAAAAATCACATTTTTATTTATTGTAGGATTAAATCGCAATGGATCTAGCTGATTTTGTTAGCAGTTCTCAGTAAACTCGTACTGGATGTCTGTTTAAAATTTCAGCCCAATCTGTTCAGCGGTTCGGCTGATTTTTGACGTACAGACAGACAGACAGAATCACAGAATGAGAGCCGTTCGAGTTGAATGGAGACACTCGGTCGCTCCGCTCCCTCGTTTAATCAACTTTACAATATGTGTTGAAATATTTGTATTTTGCTTGAAGAACAATGTATAGTGCACTGATACAAAACTCTTATTATTATTATTATTATTATTATTACTAGGAAAACGCTTAAGTCCCGCCGCGTTGTTGGATGAGCGTAATTGGTGCATTGAGCTGCCATGTGTTATGCAAATGTTCTGTTGTTCTGTGGCAAAATCATTACTAAGTTGAATTTTTTTTAAAATTAAATTAAATTAAATTAAAAATTAACTTATTTTTTTTATTTATTTTTATTAATCGTAATTGTTAAAAAAATCGTAAAATTGCGATTTTTATAAGAAATAATTTCTTGATTGCGCTCAAATTTTACACTAATATATTAATTCATAAAATAAAGGTTCTGCGAAAAAATCATTACAATCGGATAAAGCATGTAGGTGTTATAAGTCAAAGAATTGTTTAAAAAAAGAAAAAACCTGTAAAATTTCGATTTTATGATAAATATTTTTTCAATTGCGCTCAAATTTCACAAAATATCTTAATTCATAAATAAATGTTCTGTGCAAAAATCATTAAAATCGGATAAAGCATGTAAGAGTTATAAGTCGAAGAAATTTTTTAAAAATTGAAAAAAATCGTAAAATTGCGATTTTCATGAGAAAAATTTTTTCGATTGCGCTCAAAAACGTGGCAGTTCTAAGTTCAGAGATTTCGAAGGCCTCCATAAAATTTCATTGCAATCGGAGTATTGGTTTAGCCGGAATCGTGTGGACAAACAGACAAAAATACAAAAAAAAAAAAAAAACATTCCGGATTTTTTTCTCCAGTGTAGTGAAATGGAATCTTCGCTTCGCTCGCTACGCTCATCCAACTATCATTGTTAGCACACCCATATTTTATGATCTCGACTATGTAACTTCTTCCAATCAATTTGTATGTTCTTTCCGCATAATAAAAATCGATTATCCATTCCCAAGAACTTTATTTCTCAGTTTAAGCTACATTATTATTATTTTTGTTCGGAGTTGTTTCACGTTATGTTATACCATGTAAGAAATACAGATAGCATTTTACAAATAAAGTTCGGAAAGTATCCTATTGCTCCACTCAAAGCGTCCTAGAATGTTCGAAAACTAAAACTTTGTTCGTGCTAGTTACGTTGAAGGTAAATGTTCAAGGATGTGAATACGTTCCCATTTAGCTTAGAAACACAAGGAATGTCTAAGTAAGACAGGGTTTGTCGTAGCTGTGGGGCTCAGGGACTAGAAGGCTATCCCGGCTAGATGGTCACAGCCAGGAGATAAATCAAGATAAACGACGGGACGTAGGATGTGAATCTGGAAGACCGTGCTTTGCATTACATTAGGCAACACCGCATCCGCACACACGCACGTACCACCGCCCGATAAATACACGCGTGTTTACATAAGAGGGTCTAATTCGTCTTGTGCAAAGATGTTGGTGTAGTAGAGAGGCTAGATAAGTTTACAACAGAGAGTGGCCATTCAATGCTTCCGGCCGCCATGTTTGTGTCATCCATTGTTAAGTTTCGTCAACTGGCCGGAAAGTAAATAAATTTGATTTGAAACAGACATCACAAAGTTGTAGTCTGTCGTGAGCAAACCAAGTTTGTTTCAAGCACATTCGTTTACTTTACGGTAATTGAATCAGTGTAAATGGTTTTGCAAAAACAAGGCGGCAAATTCATCACTGTATTTGTGTACTGTCTGGTCGTAGTATATTGTAGGTCTAGATGACGCACGAGAGCGCTATTTATTATTATTATTATTATTTATGTTGTTTTATTATTATTGCTAATTGTTCGGCCTGGATTTTATAGGCTAAAAAGGCAGTGATTATGTCCTTATTCAATACGCCATTTCTCTCCCTTATTTAAACATTTTTAGGTCATCTTTACACATAGTATTTTAAAAGGGACTAATGTATAATTTCATTTTACAGCTGTGTTTACCGAGTATTTAACCACTTGTCCTCTAAAATACAAGTTATATATTATGTTTTTAAGCCTTAAAAAGTTAATATTGACCATTGACAATACATAATGTGTTCGTTTGGTCGTTAGTTAAACAGTTTGTACATTTAAATGATACAAAGAGGTTTGGGTTATGTAAATAGCTGTAAATAACCAAATTGAGTATAGCCTACGGGGCATGAAGGCTCGCACGCAGATTTGATTAACAAATGTTATTCCAATAAATGGCGGCCGTCAATTAGCAATGAGTTTCCGCGCCCGGCCGCTATGGCGTACCAGGGGTTGTCTTGTGGCCTTGACAATACGCATACCTCGTAGTATCGACCCCATGTCGTGTCCCAGGCTTGTTACAACCGGAAGTCTGCGCCGACTGCGTGACCGGATGTTGTAATGAAGATGCGTGGCGCGATCTAGACGCCATTTAAAATACTGCTACTCAAGGTATGAAGACATTTTACCGTTCGTGGAAAAACTTGTGGCTTGCGGAAAGTTGAAAACTATATCTGCAACACGAATAAGTTTCGTGGAAATCAGGTGGCTATTATACAGGAATGGTTATCTTAAATGTGTGTAAACGTTATATAAGCAGATTTGTAATTTATTCCTTTACATTTCATACAGTGAGAACGTATAAAGGAAATAATTATGTTTTGGCAATGTATTGTGTGCGATATAATTGTGATTAAAATAAATGTTACAGCGTTAGTATAGCTACATTGTTGCCCTTTTCTTGTAACACAATGTACAAATCATCTTAAAAACAAAACATCATGATATTTAATAGTCTAATTAAGATTTTTGTCTTATGGCTGGTATCATATTATAGGAATTAGACTTCACTTTGGTGACAATCACAGTCATTAAATAATATTTAAATAATAAATGGAAATATATTAATGCAACCAACTCGTCAGTTATAAAAATAAATCACGTTTCGGGATTTATTTCGGTTTTCCCATCTTCAGATAAAATACTCATATTGGAATAAATCGAAAATCAGATTTTATAAATAAAACGGTAAAACGTTTAATAACAAGTAAATAATAAAATATTATTTATATCCAATAATTTGCATACAAAAATGCATTTTCTCAGTACAACACTATAAATATATTAAGTTTACAATTATTATTAAATAATAATTAACGCTTGCACCTTACGAAGTAAAACAGGTGACTTCAAGGTACGACCACAATCTCACGGGTTGGCGAGGTCATTTTGTAGTGGTCGCCGTCAGAGGCGCTCTCTAGCGGCCGTCAAGCCAAACGTTCCTTCGCCCGACCTAAACCCGCATCATAATCCGACCGACCCCACACAAATATTTCCGTAACAAAAGCTCACTGGATATATAAAACGTCAGAACCACAAACGTTTTTACTCCACGTCGAAAGTTGAACATTCAACGAAATGAGCCGTGCTGCCTTCGTTGGATCCGCCATCTAATGGTTTGGAAAGTCCGCGTTTTTCTCGGTGGTCACATAACCAAGCCGGGGTTAAATGATGGACAGTTGACATCGACGACATTGACGAAGTAGGCAACATTCTTCAGGAGGGCAACTACACAATATAGCTCGGAGGAGCCACCACAACAAAAGAAAAAAAATATTCCGGGTTTTCTACGAAAAGAAGATTTTAAATGAATTCTTTCGAAACTGATGTACAAACAGATTGTATTATATGTTTTTTTTCTTTATTTGACATTTCACATTTCTTATAACCCTCGAAGTCAACGAAAAGGGAAGTAATACATCAGATTGTGTAAAGACCCTCCCCCTCCCCCTCACCACCAACACACGCACACTTATCATCTCCCCGACCCCTGTTATTACACGCTAAGTCGCACACCCTCACCAATGTGACGTTACATACGAGATTACTGGGTCATTGGAACGAGGTTTTGCGGAAGGGGGGGATTTGAGGGGGGAGAGGATCTGGGAATGACTTTTCATTACCGAAGAAGAATGAACGACGTTATCCTTCAAATCGAATTGCACTTATCTCCGTCGAGTTGTTTGACGTCTTGGTTCGTTTGTTTCTACTCTCAGAAGACGTGGAAATATGAGCGATGTCACAAACAATATGTTTTAAAACTTCTGAATGGTTTTAAAACATCCGGTTATCTCATGATTTGGTTAGTCGAGAAACACTTCCTTACGTGGGATGATTAATATTTAATACAATATAGAATTTTAAAATGTCCATCCCGAGGTAGGACTACGTGGAATGTGGGTGACCCGGGTTCGAACCCCGGTAGGGATGGACCTTTTTATTTATTTCTGAATTACTTTAAATATTATCCCTTTGTATGTAACTTAATACGAAAGTATGATGTATAACAAATGGTGTTTTATTAGTTACTTATAGTTTTGTTCGGTTTTGGTGTTAAGTGGGTCAGTGTTTGAATGTCAAGTTAAAACCGAGTTTAAACTTAGCCCTAGCTCGAAATAGAGAGTGATTAGAACGTTTTAGGAAGAAAATAAACTAGAGATAGGGATTAAATTAATAGACATCAAAATAAATTATTGAAAGGAAAAGTTGAAATTAACATGAAAAACAAAATAGTTGTGTTGCAAAATGAATATACATTCTACAGTGTAATTGAGACAGGATATCAAAAAATAAAATACGTTAAACAAATAACGATATATTATAGTATTTATAATTTTTTTTTATTAAAGTGCCAAAATTTATTGAAGCATTTTTTATGTTCTATTCTCTGTCTTGTTGTGAGCACACATAACATTGTTTACTTTCTTCATAATATATCTATGTGTAAACTGGTTGCAAATCACGTAACGAATGTACACTACATTACGTATCTAAGATATCACCCAACACAAACCCGTTATATGCGATTGATGCCTAACTTTGTTTTAAATGAAGCGTAGAGATTTTCCTGCGAGAAAGATTTGTTAGGGTTATAAAAAATAGCATTAGTAGTGTTGTATGATTCATGGGAAACTATACGAGGACGTGCAAAAAACAGAACAGGGTTCGGACATCAGTGCAAAAAGAATAACTGAGATCGTAACTCATGTACGCGCGTAATGGCATTCATACAGGCAAATGTTAACAACAAAACAAAACAAAAGTTGTACGTAGAGTCGAAACGGTGGCTCATTTGGTTGATACGCCGGGAGAATTTGTAACCGAAATACGTGGTTTCGAATGTCTGGTGATCCAGATTTTTTTGTCACTACTACACATCATGTATCATAATGACTTAAACTCACGAACTTAATCTAATATTACAATATGTTGACAACATATTTTTATACCTTTTCATTATATAACCTCATGTGACAATTAAGTGTTTTTATTCATCAATCAGGACCCCGTCATATAAAAATTTAAATTTATAGCATTTTTTTTTGGATTTTACTTTAATACCTGTGACATAATTTAGTAAGTAAGTTTATATTGTAATCATTTAAGTAATAAGAAATTTTAAAATTTTGTGTATTTTGATATAGCTTTTGACAAATTTAATCATTCCCTTGATGAAAATGGAAAATTATGAAAAAAACATAAATTGAAAAAATTGAAAATATTTCATTATTTCAAAGCAATGACAAAATTCAGAATCAGGAGCTAATGCTACTTTCAATGTATGAAGTAAGCTAGCTGCACCAAATCAAATTGCTAACTATTTGCATACCAGACATAAAACGAAGGCGTTTTGAGATAAGGCGTCTAATGTTCGTCTTGACGTGTTCCTTGCTTTATCGTCCTCTGAGGACCAAGTTAATCTGAGACGACCGTCTTAAAGTATCAACACACCACCGTCATGCTAATAATTCGTTCTAAGTTCAAGGTCATAACTCTGTCTGTAAACCATCTTGTTACGGATTGTTTTCATCAAGAAATAATAAGTATTTGTTTTTATCCTACGTTGTTTAATTTTTTAAGATAAAAACTTTATTTAGGAAAATTGTTTTTAATTCCAGAAAGAGCTGAAAGACACACGAAACATTCGCTATATAATTAACAAGGAAATGTCAGCAAAGTCATAAAAAGTAAATGGATCAATCGCTAAAGAATTATAATTAATCTGCAGTATATGTGCTTTTACTTTCACTTTAACTTTACTTTATTATATATTTTGTAGAAACAAAGCTCTTGATTTACACCTTGGTTACTTTTTAGTTACAGAATAACAATTATTGATTAAATAGTATATTTATGTAAACAACATATTTTATACATTTACAATTACAAGTACAATTTAACAAAAACTAAAGTTATAAGAGTCCGAAGTGTGAAGTACAATTTATAATAGTACACAAAATAGATTTATTTATGCCATATTTAATACAGACATTTGTTTTAATAGTATACAGATTCCAAACGGAAATACATTGGAAATTGTGAAAAAATTATAAAGACAAGAAGTGTTTTACATATATATGTGAGACATTCAATGACCTACATCATCATATTTAATCACAATTATTTTATTCTATTTTAATCAAATTTTAGAAACAAATCTATAGTTGTGAATTTCATGTAAGTATACAAAGCATATAATCTCTTGTTCTTTAAGCAAGACATTCCTTGGAGAATAACAAATTTATTCATAATTAATGTGATTGACAAATATTTGCCATACAAATAAATTTAAAAACAATTTTTTAACTACTTTATTTTGGAAATATAAATAATATATTGCGTGTTTTGGATATAGTTAGCGAAAGCGCATTTTGTTGGTAATTATCAAGCTTATCCTCATGTGTTTATTAAGATTAATAGGCGTGTCATTTTTCAATCTGTTGGATTGATGGTCCCAGAACGATTATCGCTAAGAAATCCTAGGCGTAAACGGTTTTCAACAAGAAATGAAGTGATTAAGTGTTATGCTTGTGAGATTGATGCTAATTCGCTGTCACGCCTGCGTCATACTTCAAATAAATCATCTTCTCTCGAACCAAGTTTACTTTTGCGAAGACAAGTTACAACCAAATTACCGCATACCAGAGTGAAAGATAAACTTCAAACACATCATGTGGTCGAATAAGTTACGAGTTACCTAGATTGTATCCAGAGAAAGGGTCTGTTTAACTACTGTGGCGGTACGTCGATACCTCATAATCTATGCTGGATGGGCAGTATAATATTTTGGAACTTTAGGATGTACAATAAAGGTGATACTTTATAGAAGAAGTTGTGAGTAGTTTTAAATCTACATTATATATTTAAAGCAATCTTCTTTTTCACTGCAAAGAAAGTAAAATAACAAATAGATTCATTTACGAGGTACTGGTATCTTTATATATTAGAAAAAATGACTACGTCATCCAATAATAAAGCCACGCACAATTACGTGAGTTGGTTATTATCTTACAATTTCCCAAGCTATTTAAAATCTCAGAGGATTTTATGGCTACTAAAAAGTTTGTTAAAAGTATTAAATGTAGATTAAAATATTATAAGTTATTATTTTGATGGAATGAATTTATTAAATTTATTCTGATATTAAAAATGTTGCTGTTTATAAAAGTTAAATACTTTTTCATGCGGGATACAGTTCGTTAGTTAGTATGAATGTATTTGACTCGATATTGCGACATTTCTGAGATATTCCAAAACTTGAGTGGTTTTGCGTAGTTTTAATGGTGACGGTAGCCATTCTGTTTAATCTAGTGTTCTGAATAATATTGAACAGTATAACGTTATATTGATAATTCTACGGGCTCGATGCGATGTGCACATGCTGCGTTGTAATTAATAACTAAATACCAATATCACAAGTACGAGCTACAGATGAAAGTGAATTGAACAAAGCTTGCACTTAACAGAATGGAGTGAATCTAGAGAAAGGCTAAGAGAAAGCGAGTGTGTATACGGTTAGGAGTACCAAGAAGCGAACTTGTGTTGTTTCAACAGCTGATCTTGAAGAAGAATAGCAATAACAAAACTTAACTTTAATCGAAATTCATATTGTTATATATAAACAGTAAAAGTTACGTAATAAATGTGGTTTTAAAATTGGCGATTAATCAATAATAATTTAGCTTTGCGTCTTTCCGATAAAATAACTTTAAAAATCAAACTTGATTTTATCAATTAGTTTCTATAGATGAATAGGAAAGACTAAAAATATATAAATAAATAAATGCATCATTCATAAATACGTAACTTGGTTTAAAATGAAGATAATGCGTGATTGATCGATTCGACACCAGAAAAAAAATGATAATTTTTTTTCTTGATTGATATCCATAAAATCCATTACTCATTCAGGATTGTTTCCCAATTAATGAAATTGAGAAATAGACTGAAAGTGGTTTTTAGATATTATGTCCTAGTCAAGAGGCAAGAGTTTTGGTACTATAATGGTATTTAGTTAAATCCTATCCTAATATGCTTACACCCGCTCTCCAATTAAGCACCATAAGAGAAACAAAATGTTTCTTGGCAGATTACCAACGAAAGTTACAAAATATACTTTTTAATCCGTTGAACAGATTCAATGGGGAAAAGAAGTACTCGAAAGTGCAAACGAGGGAAGAAAGTTATCGCGAACTTAAATAACAAGAAGAAATTATTTACTTGGAAACATTTTTAATCACGTTTGAGCACTTAGGAATATAATTGATGAGGTAGTACTTTAAACTTGATTTTATATCTTGATAAATATGAACAATTTGGAGAATGTTTTATTGTAAACAAGTATTAAATTGTTCGAGTGTTGTAAAAAGGAGAGGTTATGGTTAATGTCTAAAAACAGTTTAGAGGATAATCAATCTTTATTGCTCAATATAAATCAAAGTTTCGGATATCGTCAGCCATTTCTAAAAGTTTACTTTTAAAAGTATTAGATTAGTTTATGAGCTTTGTTGTTTCATAGTTTTACAAAAGCTAATAAATTTGAGGTTAAATTCTACAAAACATATCTACTCAGAACAACACTACTTATGCTGTAAAATGAGGTGTATAAATTTTCTCAATTGTGCAACTGAGGATATATTTTGTGAATTTGTGAAACACTGGCTATAAAATTAAAGATTTTTTGTTTTAATTTACGATTGGATAAAAATATGTAAATATTAATGCATTTCAACGAATTTTTAGCTTTAACTTTACCAGCATAGTTTACAGTGTTGATGAGAGATTTTTTTTGTAATTTATAAAATCGTTCATTCATATTTGCATGACATCTTTTGTGCTGTTTCGGAATTTTCGCTCCTTACCGAACTAACGGCCGTTCCGATTTTGATGAAAATTTCAGGAAATTTTTAACATCTTAGGGCTTACATATTATCTTGATACAATCAACTATATATTTCTAATGAAAATTGCACCATTTTGTTTTCGAATAAATGAGTATAGATGATTTGCGAAGCGGCCTAGTTGAGCGAGCGTCTCCACTTGACTTATGGCCCGAATGTCTGTTTTTTTTTCTCTCTCTCTCTGTTACTGCTTCGATACAGATCGCACCGTTTCTCTGATCGACCTGAAATTTTGCACACATGTACATACCACCTATGCGGGTTGCTGTATAGTTTTTTAACAAAATCCGATCGTTGGTTATAAAAAATTAAAAAATTAAATTAAAAAAATTAAAAAAATAAAATGTTCCGATCGTTATGAAATTTTGCAGGGTCAATAAGTACAACATTCTCTCCTATTTTACAAATTTTCAGCTTAATCGGTCAAGACCTTAAGTAGTGTAGATAGTAATAACATTTTAACAAAAGTAACGTTACCATGGCAACGAAAAGTCTCACTATGCACTGCCACCTAGAAGTAATCAAAATACTATCGAGGAAGCAGTGTATTATTTGTAATCAAAGAGTTAAAATAGTTTTCACAAAGAAATTATCTCAAGGTCATCTAGATGGTGGTGGATTTCATCCATTCTCTCCTATTTTACAAATTTTCAGCTTAATCGGTCAAGACTTTAAGGACTTATTGGTAACATTATGGGAATGTCGTACTCGGGTCGTGTTGCACGTACCGGTGCTGGCTCAACAACGCGACGGGACTTTAGCGTTTTCCTAGTTATACAAATGCCACGTGATCATTTTGTAGTATAGACTGTGTCCCTGTACGCGTTGCCAGCTCTGGCGCCCCGCCCTCTCTATCTCGTCGTCTTTACCTCCTAGTTCCATGCAATCAATCTCCATGCAACCTCCTGGTAATTCACCGCTCGTATCTGTCGGAGCATTGTCGTGAACTTCGTGTGAGGCTTGTCTGTGAGACGTGTCTTGCGGGTCGCGTCCTGATTCAACAACGAGGCAGGTGCGATGATAACACTATCTCACAGCCTGCTGTTTCTTGCGCTGCTCTAGGGATAATAAGGCGGTGCATTCTAGACGAGCAAGTCGGATTGTTTAATAGGCCGTTGTCACTTTATTTCACGATGGATTTTAAACTTGCTTTTCACTAATCGTAATGTTCTTGTCATTAGGGAAGTAGTTTGCAACACGTTTGATACGATTGTTCACTTTACGGTTTATAACAGAATTGTCTGATAACAAAAAATTATGGAATAATATTTAATATTATTATTATTTGTATTATTTTTTATTTATTTCAACATGATCATGACCACCATCAATCACATTGCTGGTGGTTTTTTTTCTTCATTTTATTAAATCACAATATGACTATAATAATTTACTGCACAATCTCGACATAATATATTAATCAAGAGAGAGATGTCAGTGATAAGCTAGGAACATGACGTGGAGGAGAAATAGATGGTAAACGAAAATGGAGAAAAAGAATGGGCTGAAAAGATTCCGTAAATTTAAAAACATATTACACCTATTCCAGAATTTTTTCTAAATTCACATTATATGAATTAACGTTTTTATACAGCATGGTATATGGATAATGTGGATAAAATGTCCTAGGTAGATAGTTTTTATCACTAATTAAATAAATATGGAACGAGAACCAAAAATAAAAATGTGTCTAACAAAGTGATTTGATTTGTATTTCTGTTCAGAACGTGTAGAACCATTAAATTAAAATTCAAATTTAAATAATGTTTCTATGTAGCTTCAAATATTCTTTAAATATTATATATTTAATATTATTGTGCACTTGTTGATAAATAGTGACCACCGACATGATGTAATGGATTCTTTGGAAAATAATATAACCTAGTATGTCCACGATAAACCACATATAATAAAATCCGTATGAATGTCACACAAAAAATACATACAAGCTTAAACATATTTTTCAAATAACAAAGCGAACGTTGTTTTGACCTCTGAAAAACATATAAGTGCAGTGGTTTAAAATGTCCCAGTAAATCTCGAGTTGTTTACATCCACAGCCCTATCTCGCTACGATGTTCTCTTTGGTATTGTAAACGCATCTTATCTCAGATCGGTTCTTTGACACCCTCTCAAGCGACGAGGCGGCGCCAGCCAATCAGAACAGAGCATTCGTTTCACCTCGATTTACGTGTTTATACGCGCTTTCTTTGAGGGGCCTGTTTGAAACACGAGTGTATTGGTAGAAAGTAAGTAAACGCATATGTGAAATGAGCGTTTAGATTTAAGAAACAAAAGAGCCGTTTTTTTTCTATTTTTAACGCGTATCTCGTTTAGTTATACAAACGGGTTTACAAATGAAGTTTTGGACAAGGCACACAATAAGACAAACAGCGTGAGAAATATTTACTAGGAAAACGCTTAAGTCCCGCCGCGTTGTTGGATGAGCGTAATTGGTGCATTGAGCTGCCATGTGTTATGCGAATTTTCTGTTGTTCTGTGGCAAAATCATTACTAAGTTGAAATTTTTTTAAAATTAAATTAAATTAAATTAAAAATTAACTTAATTTTTTTAATTTTTTAAAATTAATCGTAATTGTTAAAAAAATCGTAAAATTGCGATTTTTATAAGAAATAATTTTTTCGATTGCGCTCAAATTTTACACTAATATATTAATTCATAAAATAAAGGTTCTGCGAAAAAATGATTACAATCGGATAAAGCATGTAGGTGTTATAAGTCAAAGACATTTTTTAAAAATTGAAAAAAATCGTAAAATTGCGATTTTTATGAGAAAAAAATTTTCCGATTGCGCTCAAAAACGTGGCAGTTCTAAGTTCAGAGATTTCAAAGGCCTCCATAAAATTTTATCGCAATCGGAGTATCAATTTAGCGGAATCGTGTGGACAAACAGACAAAAATACAAAAAGAAAAAAAAAAAAAAAACATTTCGGATTTTTTTCTCCAGTGTAGTGAAATGGAATCTTCGCTTCGCTCGCTACGCTCATCCAAAAAAATTCATAAATACAAAAACAAAAAAATTCACAAGTAACGTAACAAAAAAGCTTACTCTTCATTATTAATTATTATAATACACAAATAAAAAAACAGCATGGTTTAGTAGTTAAATTCTTTTCAAACTTTTTAGTGTTTTTTTTTATTTATTTGATTTAATTAAAAATCAAATCAAATGAGAATTTATACTCAACATTTTTTAATCAAGCAATACAAGAAGTTAGTTTAGTGAGAAAAAAAAATAAAGCAAAAATAGCAAATAAACTCCACAAGTTATTTGAAGATAAAGGTGGCTTAATGCCTATATAAGTAAAATTAGAATGAACATTTTGTCAATCTACTAAAATTACCGTGTTTCTCCTTCTATGGCCATCTTCCGAAAAGCTTTCCCTTCTGAAGGATCAATTGTGTTTTTTTAGTACGCGACCGTTTTATTTTAAAATAACATAATTTATGGCGTATTTGAGTTCGTCCTTACTTCATTTTAACTAAAAGATATTGATGATGTGATACGTGATCTTCCATTATCTATGGTATCTACATTCTTTAAAATAACACTCACATTGAGTATATCATAACAGAATATAGTAATAATTTGTTAACTTTATCCTCGTATCGTATATTTTAAGACGTTGGTTCACCTTAAATCGGGTATTAATACGTTGATTTCGTAATTCAGTGATTGCAGAACACAAACTTCAAAATCCGCTCGAATGATTAAAATTCAATGCAATCATTCATGCGATGTGAAACGAATAAGCTTAAACAAAACCCTCTTTTTTCATAATAATATTTCTTTGTATAAGAGATTTATATTTTTCCAGTTTTTAAACTCCATTTAAAAAGTTAAGAGGATAATTTTATCACTACCCTCCAAGCCTTCTTCAAAGGAAATGGAATTACGGCGCGTATAGAAATGTAGCTCCTAAAACAAAGCTGCTTTTGATATTTAAATTTAATCGTTGGTGTGTTATTAGCAAAACAAAGTGAAGTGTTATATTAGTAGGTTAAATGGATTTGATAACTGGCAATTATATTATACCTGAGCTATATTTAAAACAATTTTCGCTTTTGAATATCGGAGATAGGAAAAAATATGTCATAGGATCATCAATACAATGATTTAAGAGAAAATATTTGAACATTACGTTTTGGCAAATTCTCTTTCGTTTGGATTACTGACATCACAGTTACGTCTTGTCGAAAATCAAAGAGGGACACTCGTAAAACAAATGGAACACGCAAAACAATAAAATGTTGATTTTTTATGATTTTTGTTACGTTGCAAAGACCAAATTTGAGTATTTTCATTATTGGTTTCTGGCTCATTAAAAACAAATGTTGAAAATCTACGTCTTTTTCGCTGCCCATATACTCTTTCTTGGTATGCACAGTTTCTTATGGGTTGCGTTGTGGAAGATGTGAAAGCTGCAAAATGTATCCTCTATTTCTTCTTAAAACTATTGTCCATTTATAGGTTTCGCAAATGCAAGGGATTGAGTCCTCTTAAACATCCCTCGGACATCTCTTCACAATTATTGTCCTATCCGCAATATACCTAGTTAGTCACCTGAAGAGGGTCACATCGGTTAAATATGATGTGTATACCCTACAGCGAGCATCCTACAAAAATGTTTTTATTTATTATAGGTTTGTCAAGTTCAGATAAGTAATAGCCGGATAATTTATTATTGAACTAAATGCTGTTGTTACCTTGTACATGTTTTCCACGAGTTGTTAAATATCGTAAAGTTGGACACAGAAATAGTTCACGGTTTGGTTTGGAAACCTGTTGTTACATAAAAACAATATGTGACTATGTAAATAACGTAAATCTTGTGTTGTGTGGCTCGCTATGGCTTTGTGGGATTATTCCCGCATTCAATACAGGACTTCATGTCTTCAAAACTCTGTTGGAAGCTGGGTTTATCAAGCTGTGTACCGTACGTACATCCATCAATATGATTGAACAATACACATAATACAATAGTTCACTGCGACAGGAGTCGAAATTTTACAAATTAATGTACTTTATTAGAATGCAATGTTTCAAAATGTTTTTTTTTTTTACATTATTTGATTCTATTTATTAACTTTAAGGTCTGAAAATACCTAATAATTTACTACCTTAATTAATTTTCTTACTTTTTAGCACGATAAATTGAAACACCTAAAGAAAAACCATTTAACACAACGGAGGATAAATATTTAATTTAATTTTAAAACAGTGGCGTGTAGGAATAGAAAAAGGTATGTTTGTTACAGGGTTAGTGCGTCAACAGGGTAATCCTTCTTCACGATAAATCGTCCTAGACCACTTTCACAAATGAATTTTAACTGAAAAAAGCATTATTTTGCATACATTTTCTTTGAGCGGGCGTTCTAGTACGTGGAAAACATAAAGCATTCGAATCTCTTTCTAACAGTGAAATTGGCTCAGTCATTTGTAAGTTTGGATTTATTTGGCCGTGTCCCATTTTAAGTATTTTGGTTAAAAAAATTATATTTTGTGTGTGTAGGCTTCATTTTTGCTATAAAGTGTGTGTCATTATGTCCAAATGACCCCAAATTCGAAGAGATTGCAGAAATGTGACATTTTTGGTGGAGGTGCCGGTCTGAACATCGTACCCGGCACCTCCACCATTTTTTAAATTTATTATCTATTTATTATCTCTAACAACAGGTATTAAACCCACAAGTGTTAGGTATAGCTAAAACTAAACAATCAAAAAATATGCAATTCAAAATAATACAAATACGTTACCTATACAAATCAATATGAACACTATAAAAATTAAGTACTATACAATTATGATTTTACAAGTACAAACAAGAAAAAATTGAGTATCAAAAGAAAATATATAAAAAACGGCTAAAAGGCCAAGATAAATGAAGAAAAAAATGAGGTTATAAAATACAAAACTCGTGAAAAGTTCATTACGTGACAAGAGTGATTGGTAAACTGGCAATAAGAGCTGCTTTAAATAATTGAAGTTTCATGTGGTTGATGTAAATTTCTGGATTAATGGATAATAATATGTTGTAGGTGTCTTGAATTCGGTTAATGGGGGAAAATTAAAAAAAATCAATACAAGCACATGGAATTTTGAAGGGAATGCCAGATTTTCACTTTATCGAACTTGCAACAAACAAGTTGATAATTATTAAAACTGTTATATGGAGTATTTATAAAATGAAATTATTTACAAAGTAAATAATATATATTATCTTAGTGTTAAAGTATAACATCTTATAAATTCTTCAGTTCATCAGCCACAAAAACTTATTTGTTTTTTACGTGAAAAAAAACTATAATTCCTTCAAAACCTTAACGTTTGAATTCGAAATAGAAAGGATGTTTAACCGGAGTTTCACCAAAATAAGCAATGTTATAGGTTTTGTAGGTATAATAATACGTTTACGCGATACTAAAAAGCATGAAAAACAAGTTGCTGTTTTTTGGGACCCATGAACCGAAGGAGTTCCACTTGGGATTTTAGAGTACAGTGTATGTTTGTTAACAATTAAATTAATGCTTTCAAATCTACGACCAATCATCGTGAGTTATGTGAATGAAAAAGGTTTTTATTCAAAATAAAATGCCAAATTGAATCGAATGAAATCATATTAAAAATCATGATATTTTTTTGAAAATTATAATTTAATTTATGAATAATCTCAATGAAAATACAATTTCAATGTAATCAGTCCTCTGTATTTTGATCTAGTCGAGACCTTGAAACAAAAGTAAAGTAGAATAAGACAAGTGTATGTTGGATTAGAAAGTAAACATAGCCAGCAAAATGGAAATAATTACTTGAGCTCTATTCATATCAACACTTTGAACTTTCTTCTCTTCTAAGCTTGCTGTTAAAGTCAAGTAAATGAATAAGTAACATCGACTCATCGTTCAACATTTCTTGAGTTGAGTACATTATTTCCCGGGAGACAAGCTTAACTTCATTGTTAGTTAATTAGCTCGTCTGTGAACTGGCACAGTTGTGTTAAATGGAAGACTGGAAGAATTTTAAGACAATGAAGCTTCTTAGGTATTCAAGCGTGTTTTAGCTGCCTCTTATTCGTCTTAAAACGATACTCTCGGCTTGCATTTGGAGCAGTTACGAGCCAGAATCATCTAGTCTGCCTCAAGGACAATAACATTACATTTTATTTATATTGATTTGCCTCAAACAACAGGTATAGCCACCTACGAGTGTCAAGTAACTATATCTTAACAATAAATGCAATCATCACAACTAAAAACAATACAAATACGTAAAACTAATTATTAAATACAAGAACATGCATTCTATTTTTTTTAATACAAAAAATACAATATGAAACGAGAAATGCAAAATTAAAAAAAAATAAAAATAAGATTGATACATTACAACGAAAAAGAAAGTAAAAAACAAAATAACGAACAAGCAAAAAACGAAGAAACATATAGTACAAAACTCTTTAAAAGTGATTACTTGGTTTTTAAGCAATTTCCCACTTTAAAGACAGTTAATTAAGGATACCAATTATTGGCTGGGGCATTGGTAAGTAGATCCTGAGTTACTGGGTTCGATCCCCAGTCGGAGAAGATTTCTACGACAATTGCTAACAATCAATATTTATTTTTATCTTCCAAATTATATATTTAATGTTGTTTACGTTGCATGAATCCTACAATGTAGATATTTCAAATCATAATATCATGAGGCACTAACTTATTGTTTCATGTCTGGTCCACTTGACGCTTCTGAATGTACATAGTTCAGATCTTATTTAAACATATATATTTTTCAATTTTTGCTCGTGTGTATTGCCAATTTATTGAATAGTAATCTTTTATTCAAATGTAAGAATAAAACGTTTAATTTTAATTGCATTAAAACATTTATATGAGATAATTTCCTTGAACATAATTTTGAGTATTATCTGTCTGCATTAAAATGACAGTTAGTTAATAAATTTAAGGCCCGATTCCTATTAAAATTGTATGTGTGATGTGTTTCTCACTTCAAAATTGGGCTTTCTATTACATACATAAAGCTCTATACCCATATAATTTGTGGCATATATAAACAAACAAAAATTGTCACCCTGAGACTAACAGTTTAATAGTTAATTCACGAAATTTAAACTGTCGCCTTTGAACATTGTCATCTAGTCAAAAGAACTCATATTATTATGTTGCCAGTATAAAACAGCCTAGTTATGTGCAGTAATGTAGTCTGAAAACTGTTGGTTTCCAACTTGTTCGAAAAAAATGTTAGATATAACTTTCTGACGTCTTTCCAAAAACTTATTCCGTGCTACATGTGTAATGGTCGTTTTAATAGATTTTAGATGCAGAATAAGTCGTGTTTGCTTGTCACGATATGAAAGGTAAAACGTACAACACAACATTGTAGACACAGGATTCGAAAAAAACACAATGTGACTTTTAAAACTTCGAACAAACAAGATGGTATACATCCTGTAGAAATAAATATAAAGAACCTTAAATTTTCCATAATTTTACGACTATAAACAAAATTTAATAACACATCATTTGTATACATCTTCATCTCACATAATTAAGTTAATAAATTAAATATACAAATAAAATATGACATATAATAGTTATAATTATTTAATAGTTTGAAGAAGAAGTGATATAAATAAACACTTAACCTACTAAAACAATGGCATTTTAGGGTATTACCATTATTTATGTAAAGTAAAATATATCATTAAAGGTAATGTGCACAATTAATTTGCCTTACTTGACAAATAGTGCTGCTTTTAATTAATTAAATTATCATTTATTTATCTTATACATTATTTGCATTCCAAATAATTTTAGATATGTTTTTAGAGAAAACATAGTTTGGATAAATAAATGCCACAACACATTTATACTTCTATACATTACTAACTAGTCTACAATTTACGACATAATTTACATATACATGTCACGTCTGTAGACCTATCTAGTGGAGCTTGAATATATTCCGGGTAACATTATCTACATATTCGCACACAAATACACTGCTATATAAGGTCAACGCCTAAGATAACGTCCCACCCCCGAAAGCATCCCGCCCACTCTCGCCACCATGTTTGACCCAGCGAGGTAGACCCTCAAGAATGCCTTGCTCTTACGGTCGAGCGTGTGTTCAATACGATATCACAACACAGACGGGAGAGTTTTCAAGCGGTTGTAGGAAAACCTTTAGATAAAACCTTTCGGGGAAATTCGATAGAGATATGAAAGCGTAGGCGTTATCCTTAAATCAATGATTTTGTAATATTCTGTGACAATCGAGTGTATTTGAATTCCATTCTTTGTTCTGTTTAACAAAATTGTGAACTACAGTAAGATATAAATGTGGGTTCTTAAAGTCAGACTCTTAAGGTGACAGTTTAATTGTATTGTTTCTAAGAAAATGAAAATTACAAACTCTTGTAATCAAGTTAATAAAGTAAATATATATATATCAATAAATAATGAGTTGCTAATTTTGAATATAATATCTTCTTTATTGCATGATATTATGTTTCGAGTTGCCATTCCTTTAAAAAAACTTCTTTAAATCTGATACACATTATAATTTTTTATTGTATTGATATGATAAATCGATTTACAAGAGTGTAATAGCTTTCGGATTGCAATGTTTTGATTAACTTGGGGCAAACACTCCCGCCAATAATGAGATCGCGCATTAATACCCCTAGAACACTGAACACTACAGCACAAAACAGTTTTAACAATACACTGATGAAGTGTTATCGAAGCTTACGATGTTTAAACTGTGTTGCTGCATTGTAACCGGTAAAAGTGTTCGTTTCAAAATCAAATGCGAATCCCTTCCCAAAACAGTAGAATGTACACTTTTATCTTACTATGCCAACTATTTTATACTAAACCGCTGGCCTTGCTATATACATTTTACGCAATTTTAATATTGGTAGAAATATAAGCTTTTATACTCAGAGATCATTTACTGATTTTATTCTTTAAAATCCCCAAATGTATAGCGAATTCAAAATCATTACCGCAGCTATCTGTATACCATTTCATTTAAATGTTTTTAAATAGTTTTGTGGTGATTTAATTCGAAAGACCTATTATATATTATTTTAATGTTGTACAGTGTTAATAAACCTACCAACTACGCACACCAAACTTAGAAAATAATTGATATACGTTATTGTTTCATTATGAAGGAAATGCCAGTTAACGTGATAGAGGAAACAAAGAATAACCCTTATGATCTTTTTCTAAATATCATTGAGTATTTGGTAAATATTGAGATTTCGAGTAATATAATATTATTATGGTTATACTGAGTGCGGTTTTCACACGGCTGAGGTGAATAGAGGGAATGGGACAACTGGGGACAATGTTAAGCTCCAGTTTAATTCTTTAGATAAAAACAAGAAATAATAGTCACAATCATTTCGGCGTTCTCACTAAAACCTCCTCCTTTCATCTAAGCCAGCCTCTCTTCGAATAACATGTCACACTTTTACTCCAATTAATGTCAAATGAGACCAATCGGAACATGATTTATCATCTTTTAATCCACTTTGTGACAGTAACAGTGACTGGAAGGTTTCGTCTGACAGACCGACAGTTGTGTAATTGCTGGCTTGGCGCGGGGTTCCCTCGAGTATTGTTGGCGGTTAACCGGATGTAGGGGGAGGGGGGAGGGGAGGGAGTCCCGCAGACGCGCTGCCAGCCAACCAGCCAACCAGCCCGTCTCCAGACGACAAAATAAATGTCACTAGCTCAAACAAACAGACGGATAATGCAGTCAGGACGGGAAAGCGTAGAGATTTGTTATTCTCATTGAAAACCAAATGAATCAACCGGAATGTGGGAAATATTTCTGGAATTATTTAATTATTTACAAGGACGATGAACATAAACATTAATCAAATTTAAAATGTTTTTAATGAAACTTGATTGTGTTCATTTGTGAAGTAATTTGTATTAATTTACATGAAATCAATGTCAAAAATTACTTTGTCATGCGCGGAATAGTCCTAATAATGAACTTGTTTGATGTCGACCATCATACTGAGGTTTAATGTGCCATTGACACATTTTATTTTTTCATTTGAAGCATTTTTTATATGCGAAAAAAATACAAGTGAGGACTTTAGAAACAATTTCCATCCATAGATCAAATGTAGGTTCAACAGATAATATGTATCCATATTTAAAATAATACCAACCATTTGAAAATATGCTGAATTTTATATATTTACATGAAAATAATAATAAAACTGCTGCTTCATAATTTATAAAATAGAATGAAAACCAATTTATCCTCTTTTATCTGGAAAAGTCACAGTTTGATAGATACGGACTATATTACACCATAAGTCCGCAACATTCAAGTAGGAAATGCATTCTATGTTAAATCGCACAATACTTAAAACTGAATTAAAGGTGAGATAATTATACACATATAAAATAAGACACAACTGTATTGGGGGTGGATTGTGTTTTTATATTCCTACCAATGCTGTATTGTCCTTCTTTGTTAATCATTTTTATTAACTGAATATGACAGACGATAGATAAATAAATTTGTAAATAAATACGTACACAAATACATTAAAAATATTAAGACACTATTAAATATATAAAATAAATAAATACACGGTCATACGACGTAGCATCTACTCCAAGAAGTTTGAAACTTGTAACATCATATCTTTGTAATATTCAATATCAGATAGTTCGCAGCTCTCAACTTCAGCTTGTTGTACAAGCCGACAACCGGTCAAACTTCTGACAGGACGTCAATCAATACATAAACTTGTTAATTTGTTTATGTACCCTATGTTTCTCCTCCTGTCTTCACCTTCAACTATCTGCTGAAGGAATAATTTAGAATCATCTCCTTTGTCGTGAATATTTAATTGAAATAAAGGTAGCTTATTATTTAAAAGTGGAAGTAAAGGGATTTTTAATTTTTATCAAAATTAGTGATGCTTTACGAAAAAAAATACATAAGGCACTAGAAAGAATTATCAATAGGCAGGTTTAAATAATAATTTATCAGATTGACGCCTATTTGTTCAAGTGCACGAAACAATAAGAAAATTATTTAATAGAAATATCAATATAATCCTAAATACATTTTTATGTATAGCCTTAAAAAACCTTTTGAAATGAAAATTTAAAAAATAATCATGACACTTTAAAATTTGTTATGTATTAATTATTATGTAAAATAGTTCTTGTCTGAAACTGTAATCCTAACAAAAGTGTCGAGCACTTTTGTTTTTACAAGAAAAGTTTATAAAGCTCAATTTGAAACTTAAAGCTTGGTGCTAAAATTGCATTTTATTATAGAACAGTTTAATTACAAGTTTTGTGTTTTGAGTCAACAATTATTAGAATTTGTAATTATTTATATTTTGTTTGCATTTAACGTCAACTTTTGTCATACAAACTGCTTTACAAAGTAGGACAAAGTCATATTTACATAAAACCTACTACGTGTAGGTATAATTTGAAAACCTCCAGGTCATATAATTATCAAAATTATAGTTTCAAGTTACGAGCTGATCATAAAAAAAAACTCTTTACGCTCCATAACATCAAGGTGTGAACTATATAAGTTGTTGTTGATGAATGTAACGTTACTTTTAGAAATGAGCGTTACATAATTATGTACTGAATAAAATACTTTCAACACATTGTGGCAGCAAATTACATAAGATTCACAACTTGCAACAATGGTAACAAGCACAAGACGGTTTGATGAGCTCGGGCCAACTCCATTTAAATTTGCTTTTGATCGACAAATTCAGCTTATTTTACAAACAGTTCGGACCACTTAACGACCTGCAATTTTTCAACAATTTTTAGTTTTTTTTTGGGGGGTGATGTTAACAAGGGATGAGCGCATTTCGCTATTAGAGCACATGATAACATTTAAAATATTTTTGCCCTACGCAAGCTTGCGAATTTACTATAAATTTCCTGTTTGATGAAATATTTACGGTCAGTTAAAAACAAAAGTGAGCAAATTTTGGGAGAAAATGGTCTAATAGCGACAGTCACACATTCTTCATTTCAATGCTAACCACAACTCGATAGGACAAACAATATTGCTTCCAAGTGGTATCACTAAATCTCAGCTTTCTGCGCAACAATGTAGTTTTCTTGTGCACAGCCAACAGTCTTTAGTGGTCCATAGTAGCTTGTGTGATAGAATTCATTAAATAAATGTAATGTTCGCGTTTATTTGCATGATTTTGTTGCATGAACTCGTCATTTATTCGGCACAACAAGTTAAATGGATTATTAATTATTGTATAGAACATTGTTATGTAAAACAGGATTAAAAATTTGCGATAATGAAAAAAATATAATAAATAATTGTTCTTTTTTTCTTTGACTACGTGATTTCTTACAATCAAAATTGGTCTTTAAGGCTTACTTATGAATTTAGGAGAATCCCCTTGATGTTTGTATGTGACATTTCAAAAAATAAGCTTCTTGATTTTTTAGGTGTTAATAATAAAACGGAGGCCCAAAAGATGCAATAGTTTGTTTGTTATTAAAATGTACCCGTCCTGATGGTCTAGTGGTTAAGACACCTGTCTGGAATGCGGGAGATCCGTGGTTCGATTCCCGTTTGGGGAGGACTTTTTTAATTTCTGAATTGTAGTAAATAATAACAATAGTTTGTATAATAATGTTGCAAAAACCTTCAGAACAACGTTGATATTATCCACATAACGACACACAACATAAGTATAAATTCATTTGACAGAAAAATGAAACGTGAATACAATAAAAGTGGAAATAAAATTGTGATACAAAATTCATTTTGCATTATGTCAGTTTCAGTTTTAAAATTAAATTAATCCAGATATAACCGGTATAAATTATTTCGTGATTTTTCAGCACTGTCAAATAATACTATACAAATAATATGTAGAGTTTTATACCGTCCAGTTCTAGATTTTATACCAAAATATTACTTCTGACGGAGAACACACTTAAAAGTAATTTACCTTCCCAATTATATTGCCTGTGTGGTGGCAACATCGAACCAGCAACCTCCCAAATTGAAATCTACTTTGCAAGTGCCAGCCCATGAACTTCTATTGGTCGGTATCATGAGAGGTGTTCTTAAGTGTTTGGTCAAGAACCGGGCTCTTAGAGGGGGGAGGGGGTTCACTCTCAGTGACCAAATGTAAATCCGGAAATTTGAAAGCAGATCCACTGAACCTCTGTAAATAGACTTAGCAGATTAAACACCCGCCAGTTCTCAAACAAAAGGTCCCATTTCCACCTCGTTAGAGCTACAAGGCTCTAAGGTACGCGGCGTTATTGAATCCAGGGAAGAATGACCACCTAGCTCGCTGGCCGGGGCACTACTACTAACAACTAATTCTCCCGACGAACATTCATTCATTCATTCATTCGTTCATTCGTTCATTCGTTCATTCGTACATTCGTTCATTCGTTCATTCGTTCATTCGTTCATTCGTTCATTCGTTCATTCGTTCATTCGTTCATTCGTTCATTCGTTCATTCGTTCATTCGTTCATTCATTCGTTCATTCGTTCATTCATTCATTCATTTTTAGTTAGTTAGTTAGTCCTGAATCTCTTCTTAGAAACACCGGCTCGGTCCAAGTAACACCACGCACCATGTAAATAAATCTCGCCTCTCACCTAAACACAACCCTCTACATAAACCCAAACACAATAAAATACCCCCTGGAATTCCTACAAAGGTAACACCCCCCCTCGTTAAATCCACACGACCGTCCAAATAAACAGCTTCATTGAATCTAACTGGGTATGACCTGCGAGTGACCTCTGTAGCGGCGGGGCTGTCGCTATTACCCGCTCATCTTTATTCATGCGTGTGGACACTCGCCCCCCCCCCCCCTCCTCACCTCTCGAACTCTCACCCCACGTCGCAATTAGCCAGCTCATGGAGACCGTTTATAATTAATGGTGGCGTTTATTTAAATTGTGTTAGGTAATTTAATATCAAAATGGTAACAAGATACTGTATAGGGTATAATGTTATTATCGTAAATGCGTTGTGTTTAGATGTTGGTGAGTGAATTTGTTTTACGATATTTATATTTTTAATTCTGTTAAGTCCCACATTTTTCAGATTTTCTTTGCATGGATCCGATGTACTTGTTTTTCGGTAGTTTTCAACCGTGTTTTCAAAACCCGTCCATATAGAGATAATTTACATTCGTAGCTCTTTTAAACAGTCGTCGGTTCTGGCGAGGGAGAAAATGTAAACACATTTTGGATACGATGAAGACTTAAAAACGTCTGACTTTTAATAAGAGATAATAATGTAAGAAACTGATTCAGAAAGTTTAGTTACTTTTTTTCTTTATTAATGCGTTACCCAACAACAGAATACAATAATTCCAGAAAACGTTGGATGCAATACTAAAGTAACTAAATATATAAGCATAGAAAAAAGTGCATGGTGTAGCATGACTGACTACTTCTGGAGTTTTTCTAATACCAATGCTTATACTAATGGGTTTCCTGCGGAAGATGCAAAAGAGATACATAAAACATTAGTATTGAACACTGGAAACATTTGTAAACCAATGAACTAGAATACTGCAAGACCGCTAAATGGAATAGAAAAGTACCGTTATCGTAGTAGAGGTGAGACACTGAATGTTATTACTTATTATATTATACGGCAAATTATAATCAAGATTCATTGTGAAGAAGGTAAGGTTGATTATTTGTAGTGATGTTGTATGGACTGACTGAATAGAATGCACTTTTTCTTGAGAAGTGGGGTTCTGTCACTAAATAAATCAATATTGTGCCCTTTTATGTTACTATTTTATTTATTTATTGTTATATATTTAATGTACTATGAATTCATATCATACTGACAATATATTATGACGAATACAAGTACACACTCACAAGCAAATACTCATTCACATACTAAAACAAATCGACCACTTACACAGACCGACAGACCGACACTCACACTACAAACTACCACAATCACACAGAAACATGCACACATAAATCCGTTCACATGCAGCAAAATACTTCTGTAAATTTAATATAAAATATGATATCTTTACATTGTTGTAACGTGTGTTACATTGTTGTCCAGAGAGGAACAAATTGTGGTAACTTTTTACCGAAAGGTTAAACGTAGGCCCTAATAAACGGTTCATTATTTTATTGTGGCATCTTAAATACAAATATACATTTACACAATACATTTACGTAAAAATGACATATCATACATTGTAATTACTTGTAACTTAATGCAAAAAAAAACGTCGGTACTGTTCACTATCGCAAATGCACGCACATACACAAATGTATGCATGCACACTACGATTTGTGTTAACGTTAATGTGTGACTTGTATTTCAAACTATTACTTGACTGGTCGTTATTAAACCGCCATCTCTTTTCATCAAAACTTGCAAACTTCACCAAACCAACGAGGTGTCCATAATTCAAAGAGTAATTGATTTCATAGGCGAGCGTTGCCAACTGCGGCTGTAGCGTTATATAAGTTAAGAGTTGAAGGGTGAGTGACGTACACTTTATGCTACAAATAAAGTGTTACTAATCACGTGGTTCGAAATAGATTTGATATCGTTCGCTAAATGGTTTTTATTTAAAAATGGTTTGTATGATTTGTATGATTTCTTAAAAACTTCGTTAGTCGATACGTTTTAGTATATAGCCTACATATTTTATTGTCGAGAGATCTTTGCACAACTAACTTTTTTGAACAAGTAATGTTACTTAATCTTTTTTTTACCATACTTCTATTTTTTTTTTTAAATTTGAGAATAGAAAAATTAAACGGAAAGAAAGAATAAAAAAAAGGATTTTTTTTATTAGTTTTAATCTGGAAGTAAATATATTTCGCCAGTGTTTGAGGTTTGGCACTCCTTTTCGTAAACAATTCTATAAAATAACAATTCAAAAGAAACAATATAACACATTTACAATCGTGACGTCGACTAAGAGTTGAATCAACTTACTTTTCCACAAATGAAGGACAATTTGTCCCATCAAAATCGCTTCTTTAGTTTTTGTTAGCTGTACTGAAAGTTAATCTATCTTCCTGGGAACATATTTAGGAAAGCAGATCTGGGTCGAGACAATTAACTTTAGCTTCACCTCTGCACCTCTGACTTCCTTAGTCTGATGCGATGTTTTTCTTAGTCTATGGATCTCGGTAAAAGTTGCAAGATTGAACTACAAGTTTCAACCGACGTGTCGTTTATTTTGATCGATGGCTAGAGCGATTGCCTTTATGAAAGCTGTTGTGCAAACGAGCTTACATGCTGTACTAGGTTTATCCAAGCGTGTACTATCCTTGAAGATCCCATTGAACTCGGGTTAGAACTTCCCGTGCAGTTTCGGCGGGAATGTATTTGTATTGAGAGAAATGAACAAAGGTTGTTCTTAAGTGATTTTGATACAGATTTAGTTGTTTGGTGTAAAGACAAAGACATATGTACCGGCAACCAATAAATAAATAAATATATAAATAAATCCGTATTTAGAGTCTACCCACTAAGTCACACAACTGATTTTCAGTGGGGGACAGTAAACCAAAGTGACCAAGCCAACCCTGTAGGCCCCGACGCAATCGACGAGTGAACAATAACCAACCAAAGATCGATATTTTTAATAGGAAATATAACAATCAGTGGTAAGGACAGTGCGAACACCCGCGGATCAACGCCAGAATCAATAAGGCCGATTCAGAACAACTTTTAAAAAAATATTTTAATTAATTGTATTGAATTTCACCTGCCCATAGGGCAGGAAGGCTATGCAGTGCAAGTGTGGCAGGTTGAATTTAACACAATAAATGTACTTTTGTGGATTTCATTCATGCGCCATTTTTAGGATTCGGAACCTGATTATACATCTTATATCATTTTAAGTACCATTGATAAGGTAATTTTTACCATTGCCCTCGATATATTTGATTTTTAGAATTATTCTTTGCCCTAAATTAATTTAATTTTTACTTAAAAATCATTTAAATAGTAGTGTAGTAAAAAGTTCTAAAAATCCGTAATTTACATGTCTGCTATGGGATATTTGTACAGAACAAACTTATCTTTAATTAAATTTCACACTTTTAAATTTCCGGAAAATCGTTATAAAATGAATTTAAAAATGTAGTCATACTTTTTTATTTAATATTTAGATTCAATTTAATAACAAATTTTATACTGTTGGATGCAAACACACTGAATTACATAGCGCTGTTGCAAACATGATATTGTTATGGTAAAGTAGTAAATCAGTTATTTGCGCCAATATTCACAATAAATAATCGAACACATGTTTGTAAAATCAACTAGACGCATTCAACCGTTCGCTTCTAATATTATCATGAACTAGCTACCTTTGATCAATTTTATTTCAAAACAGTATTATTCAGTATTATTTTACTATGTGTAGCTATAATTTAGGACTGTTTGCTTTGACGCTCATTAATGACCCAACTTGTATCACTCTGTACTGTTTTAACCTAATTGGCTTGAACTGAGTTCAATGACACAACCAGACAACGAATGTCTGGTGTTAAATAGAGAACTGACAATAGATTCTTTTAATTTTTTATAAAGTGTTCTTTAATTGTCGAAGTAGCAAACAAATATACAAAAATAGTCATAATGAGTTTTTAACCCTGCCGTATCACATTGTTGTTTATAAAAGTAATTTCAATAAAGTTTACAATGGAGTACTTTGTAAGTGTAATCCTCCTTTGTAAATCAGGTTTAAAAAAATAATTTAAAAAAACAAACAAGTGGACGTTTAAAATACAATCTCGAATTGAATATTGGCACATGTTAGAAATTATGGTTTTCTTGAGAAATTAATCGTAATATTTTGTAAATATGACGCCATTTCCTTAGGAAGACAATATTTTACATGTCCACTTAGGACTCAAAATGTGTATATAAATCCCACTTTAACTCTAGCTGGGTTCATCTTGATTCACCGACTCCCACTGTACCAAGCCATAGTAATCTGACCAGCTCTCTAACACTAAGCGGGCAATTGTTTCCCCTGCAGTTTTGTCGAGTCCCTGTGTAACAAAAAATCTAGGTTACACCCGAGCACGAATACGGATTTTTCAAATTTCACCCCAAGCTTTATATTATTCCAGCTTCATACTGACCTTCCCAGTGCTTTCCGTACAATCTAATTGAGGTCAGGTGACAAAGTCGCAACTGAATTATCTAAAGCTCTGTAGTTTCCAGCACGTACTTAAATCTTCTTAACTTACAGGAATGATATACATCAGCTACGTAGGAAGTAAATTATTGTTTGTAAAAAGTGGATGGTGGACGGTGTAGCTAGAGTACTTGTAAGTACAAGGTGGACATTTTACGACATTTTATGGTGTACAAGCATAATAGAAATAATATCAATTGCAAGTATTGAATAAGGTACCCCGTTATATTCTTAACTTGCGGGTGCGGGGGCTGGGGTTGCTAAAGTACTTATAACAACAAGGTGGATATTTTACGACATTTTATGGTGTACAAGCATAGTATTAATATGTTCATTATAGATTTTGGTTATCCGTGTACTGGTTATTTATTTATTAAGACAACGTTTCGTGCTAATTTCATAGCACTCTCTCAAGTCAAATACATTTTGAAAACATAACATTAAACAAACAAAAAATAAAAATAATCTATTTTCCAAGATGTAACTTAAACATGGGCTTAGCAGTTTAACAGTCTTACTACTAGAAGTCATACATCGAAGTCAAGGTTGAGTAACCAGCACAGCACCAGTTACACATTGGAAAGTAGATTGTTTTGGTTTTATTTTGTTATTGTTATGTTTTCAAAATATATTTGACTTCAAAAAGAACTATGAAATCAACACGAAACGTTGTCTTAACAAATAAGTAACCACTACACGGATAACCGAAAGCTATAATGAACAAAATTTACAACCGTGAAAGCCTTCATTTAACTATAAAATCATAATATTAATTGAACGTATTAAATAAGGTACCAAGTTAAATTCTGAACTTGCGGGTTGAGAACTACCCATTTAAAGAGTTAGTGTACAACTTGATTATAAATTTGCTTTTTTAGAAAATGTATTTTGTACGTTAATGTCTCAATCCAATTAGGTTTACTATATAATGCAATGAGAAGAAATGAAATGAGGATGATACTCTAAATATTAAAATCCGTGTCTTAAAAGAGACTCAAACCAATGCAATTCGACTAAAAAATGCCCTCGCATTAAGTCACCACCAAATACTTTGTAAACTTCGTTGGAAAAATTCGCAATATTAAGATTGGAGATCCTTGAATTACCCTTGATTGTGACAAAAATATTGTGCAAGAAAAATCGGACAAATTTCATCAATACAAACGAGTAGCCTCCCCTATATAGGAAACATTTATTTTAGGGTTATTGGTATTAGTGACGCAGATAAGAAATGAAGTAACTATAACATTTATAAATAATTATCTTTACGAGGTGTCCCTTAACAATCTGTTTTTAACCTCCCCTGAAACTGGTAATGAATGTTGTAAATCGCATGATTAAACATTTTCCTTAACATCGTACATCTTTCTTAATTCATGACTTCGTCATCATCAATATCTCATCTAAAGATTTCTTCAGATTGACTTTAGTAAAAATGTTTGTTCTGGGACAATGAACGTTTGATAATCGCTCGAGATTATTAAAAACTCAGTCAGCTTGACTGTCCAAATACAAGCTATCGAAATGAATCTAGAGGAAACGCTCTTAGTAAATTAGCAGAACTCATTCTGCAACGCAGTCAGGCAACGTTTCGTTAATTGCTTCTTCTGTAGAAAGTAAAACGAGAATTTCCAGGAAACGAAGTTATCTCCGAACAAGTTTTCACTTTTCCGCTACAAAGACTGTTCAGTATAATGGGAATATAATGACCAGGCCTTGAAAGAAAGCTGCTAGCTGTGGTGATGGGGAAAGGGAGGAATGCTATTCAAGATCTTCTATTGCCGCACTTTGAGAAATATCGTCCCCAAATGTATCATAGCTGTTACTTATTTATAAGCAACGATTAAACAACACAAAAATATACGAATTAGAGGAACACAAAATGTTTGCATCGTTAAACACGAGGGTTGTAAATAAACTGTTAATCACAGTTAATTTAATATTTTTAATTGGCACGTTAAACTGTTTGAAAACGGGAAATATAGAATAATAACAACAATTTTAATATCTCAGAAGGAGAAGGAAGACTTCTAAATGTTTATTTGAATGTTTTGCACAGAAGAGGGCTGGAATAACCCAATGAGAGATAGTGTCTTAGAAGGGAGCACGAAATTGAATTTCTAGCAGCAGTTGTAAATATTCGTGCACTACGAGTTGAAAATAAAAAACTGTTTCTTTTCCCAACCATCATTTTAACTAAACTGGCGACATAAACGTATGTATTTCTACATACAATCTGGCGAACGTGACTAGAAAAAAATCCAGATTTAACAAGTATTGAGATTGACTGGTGAGTTAAATCAATTTTGGTCGGTAAAATTAAGCAGAGCAAAAATACGACGTATTTGTGGAGTAAGAATTGTTCATCATTTCAGACGCCTTAATTAAAAGTTGAAACCATTAGTTCATTTAAAATGGGTACATAATTCTATTGTTCCCCGCATATTCTCACATTCCGAGTTCTTACTTCATTATAATTTGATCTCAGTTAGGCTTGCAACATTTGTCTCAATAAGGCGTATATTTAATATTCTCACTTCAATGTTACGTAGAATAATAACTCACGAAGATGGTGTTCATCTCATGAAACTCATAACCCTTTCCTTTGTCCGTTACCAACTTTACGTCTTTCTTGAAAGCACCTCAGGGTCTCAAAACCAGGGCAGGCAACTTAATTTGATAACCCACACTTTGAGTTTTAATCTAAGATGCGCGCGCACTTGGTTGACACTTTTCACCGCCTTCTAGAGACAAACTGGATTATATTTATTCCGCTACTAATGGAAGTAAATTAAATGAAACTTCTGCCCGGGCATACGGAGATACCGACTAATGCAATTCCCAGCCACTAGAGGGTGCTGACAACTGACATTTGCAGCCCTGGCTTAGCATACCTGCCTAATAACTACGCTTGAATATATTATTTAATAAAAGCCTTATATACTGTTAATTAACGTTCAGTTCCCAGATTATAAGACGAATTGCGTTCAGCGTTCTTTAAATAAATTATAGGCAGTACACAGCCGCAGCGAAGTAATATTTATCGATACAAAATTGATTTGTAGGGAGGGGCTACATTAATATGAATATTGTTAAAGTTAATGAATATTTATAAAAATACTTCCTAGATGTGTTTTGGTAATTGCATTTATAGTATTATGTTGTTTTGTTCAACTATTAGTTCTTACTAGAACACCGAAGTTAAGCAACCTTGGGCGTGGTCAAGGGTGGAGTGGGAAACCGCTCTGCCCTGAAACACACGTATACCGTTGGTTAGAGCAGACGGAGGGTTCGAGAGCTAATAATAATGTAACGGTTTCGTTCTCCTCGACGTCTGCTCGGCTGTCCGGGTTAGTGGAGAAACGTATGACTGTCAAGGTTACACATCCTTTCGAATAGGACGTTAAGCCGTTGGTACCCTTGGTACTTTTCGAAAGGGGTAGGCTACTTACCGGTACCGGGTTTACCCTCCTCCCTTCTGTTCATACTTCACCCTCATCTATCACCACTCATTGTCTCGAATAGCCTTAGTGCATTCATATGAGACGTTAAGTAATACAAATCAATCAATCAATCTTAATTTCATGATTCATGTGTGTCGCATGAGAAGTCCTTACGTCACGTGCTAAGAGATGTATGGATCAAAATAATATTACTCTCCACTTTATTTTGGTTATATTTTCATCTTTATAGATAAATATGTTTTTCACGATGTATTTATATTAAAAACTAACACAAAATATGTAATTGCAAATCAGCGTATTCATAAAAAAAATACTTATGTGGTAAAAAGTAAATTATATCAAAAAAATTTATATACGAACTGTATCAATGAATGAATGAGATATACGTTATGCAAAAGACGCATAGTTGATAACTTAATTTCGATTGGAAATACTTGTAGACAATCAATTTCTAAGAATTTTTTCATTTAACAAAATTAAAAACGAATCTATTGAAGTAGAATAAGTTAAATGGAAAATCCCAGAGAAAATTCTAATAAAATGCTGTCAAAGACAGTGACAGTCATAAAAAAATCAAGAGACAAAATTTATTTTAAAAATACAATAATTAGAACATCAACGAATTCGTCAAACACACTTAAAAGTAAAACACACCAATTATTGAACGAAAAACTAGAATGTGTATTTTTTTTATCCTCAATGAGACAATAACATTATGATTTAATTAGTATGAAACGAAAAGCCATTTAATAAGAATTAAAATGCATAACAATTAATATGAGGATGTTTAGGAAAAGAATAAATTATCAACTTTTGTCGTGCTATAATCAACGGAATAAAATATCACTTTCACATCCGACCTTATTATGGAGTCAATTTTCAATTAGAAAAAGCGCTATTTATGTATTTATGTGTATTCTCATTTTATGAACATTTGAACGTGTTACATTATAAATATGTTTGATAGAATGACAGAAAGAGCATCTGCCCCATAGTACTACGTACCTGTAACCCTCCAAGCGCATTACTTAATAGTTATAAAAAAACAATGCCAATTTAAATACAGGAAGAATAACACAATAATCAAAGATATTAAAAACACAAAATGTAAAATGAATAATACCACGAAATCTTAACAACACAGCAATACAAAGTATTTAAAATAACTTTTAATAACTCTATTGAAATCCTTGTCTGATTTTAGTTTTTTTGGAAGAGCATTAGTTTTAAACAAATCCCTGGCCGACTGACAACACAGTTGTTTATAATTCTTGGTAGTTGTCAAGGAAGCGGAAACATTGGGCTCTACAGTTACACTCTTCAAGAAATTGTTTTCAAATAAATTACAAAAAAATGAAGCAATTGACCTCATTCGTGGATTGATCCTGGCTAATAAACCATAAAATATTGAAAATCTTAGACTGTAGGGCTGTTTATGCTTTATTGACATCTTTGTAAAGTTTCATATCCGTCGGAATCATCCTGGCCAAGCGTATAGCTATGAGGCAACTGCCAAATGTGTCCTATTCATGAGAAGATCTATTGTTAATTCAATTTCGTATTGGTTCATAAATTTAAACATCATGGCGTTTTGAGCTGCATAGAATCTCCATTTTTTGTCATTTGTATGTGTAATGTACTTTTACAACTTCGACAGATTAATATCCAAGGCACTAATTTGTCATCACTCTTCCTTTGGTTATCAAAAGATCCGTCACAAGTGTCTGGCTCTCGAAACTGACTCAAAACAGATCTCGATTGTGACGGATTTAGAGAATTCGAATGAAACGAATCGCGCATCGTTAGGAAGGGACTGTTTTCTTTGAATTTCCCAAATGAATCAAAAGTGATTTTCTTGGAATCGTTGAGAAGTGGAGAAGATTGAGAATTGAAGAAGCAATTCATCTTCTTGCTTTTCGTAATCGCTTCAAAGATTGGGCTAATAATTCAATTATTGAAAAATGTTTTTCGAAGAGGGAACGTTTGTGAAAGCTTGCGAGCTAACTCGGCCCGTAACTAATATCACTGGGTAATTTGAGTTGGCATTCGTATGAACAAACTCGAAATTAAACGTCTTGTTGCGAGATTATTCTTGTAACAATTGACAATAAGGTTGTTTTGATATCATACATGCGTGTACACAGCAGAAAAATAAGACGCGTCGATTATTATTGTATAACACAACGAAGGAAACATGGTGTTAAGTAGGCTCAGGTGATAAAAATCAGTCACACAAAATAAATGAGAGGATATCAAATAAAATGTTTTTTTTTTCGTTTTTCTATTTTAATGTTTTCTTTTCTTTTTTCTTTCTTTTTTTTTCTCTTTTTTTCTACACCTTTTTTATATTTGATTCATTAATTAATTGCATTTAATATCCTTTTTATTTGTGATCAAAATTGTTGTGTTTTCATGCATTTTTGTTGTAATGTTACTATTTCAAATATTTACTAAACTGTAGTTCATTGTTGTGTCTGCATCTATGTATTTCGATTAATTTAGTTGTATCCTTTGTAAATCAGTTTTATAACTGAATAGAATAGACGTTAAATAAGTAAATAAATAAATAAAATAAATAAAGTAGTACATATACTAAACATTATTGTTACGATGAAAATTTAGGAAAACGAATTGTAATGTTTGTTTGTTTAACTCACCTTTAAAAATGAGTCAAGTTTATAACATAATTATAAAATATCAAACAATTTCATAAGTATTAAGAATATATTATACTTAATCATTGAAATGAATATCCAATAACAATTGTCCATTATCTCGTGATTTCTCTTTTTTTGAATCATCAAATTATGTGTTTATTCTGAGGTCTAAACATACTAAAAAACATATTAATAACACGACAATGCATACTTTATGTTCACAATGAATCGTGCAGGTTTACCAACATAGAGTTGATCTAACCTTACCCATTATGTCCGATAACGAAAATATCAAAGAGATAATATTTTAGCTTTATCGTTGCAAAACTCCCATTCACACCAACAACTATATTAAATTGATTCGATAGCGGGTATGAAGGTTCACGTAAAAATAAATCTAGGAATAAAACCGCTCATCCCAGGAGAGAGCGAGAGAGAGAGAGAGAGATAATCTTCTTTATTTTCCAGGCGGGATTAAGGCCAGCTAAACCTTTTCTTCCATCCAACCTTTAATATAAATACATTTTCAGATTTCTTATTTGTTGATAACAATTTTGAATTTACAATAAAATAATTGATAAAATAACATTAATTTACATTTTTAAAGTGCATAAACTATACATATAACAAATTTATACTCTCATTCATACCATAATTATTAAGTGGATTGTCTAAAGAAGTTGAAATCAAGAAAAAGCATATTATTTGCGAGTTTAAACATATTGTGCATATTGTTTTTTGTCAGTATTCCCATGTCATTTTGTGAAATATAATTAATGAATTTTACTCCTAAAGAGAGAGAGAGAGAGAGAAGAGAGAGAGAGAGAAAGAGTCGTGTGATATCGTCCTGGCTTATCCACGCCCACGCCTCGCCGCGTACGCGTCCCGACAATGTAACGTGAACTTGTTTATTTATTGGCTCGTATATAATACGATGTACCTGTGCCATGTACGGAGCACGGAGTCACGAAACTGTGACCCGTAAACAAGGAATTAGCTCGACAACTTGCTTCTGATTTAAAGAATGCTCCTCTCCACTTTTTCTACTCTTTTTTTCTACGCTTTATCTAAATTGATATTAAACAATCAACATCATAATTTAGTTTAGTGTAATGCTGGCGTAGGTTCATTATACAATGCGAACCAAAACCAAAACCAAAACCAAAATAAAATTATAATTTGATTTTTTAGCCAATCTAAAATTTAAAATAACTATTGTATAGCAATGAACATTAACATTTATATTTCATAACCGAATCTTTCATTGATTGCAAAGAGAACAGCCAAGACCTCACTTTAAAGGTATAAATAAAAAAAAATTAAAACTTGTTTTAAAAGAAAACCTCACAAGATTTATTTTATTTATTATTTTTAACTTACAAAAATGCGATGCTAACAATTAAACTCAAAGAAGTGATTACGTTTATTTCTCAATTAAATTAATCTGGAAACACTCCCGTAGGTGGATGTTACCGATTTTATGACCGACCGGAAATTGGGATAGCTGGGTTCGATACCTCATTGAGATTTTTTTTAAATTTATGGTTTGATTTCCATAAAAGTAATAAGTTTGTTGTCTATTTAAATGGTTGTCATTATAGTCTATAAGTTTACTGGCTTTCTTTCGATTAGATGGACACAAATACACACAATAAGCAAGCAATAATTTAACATACCAAAGCCAAGCTATGACATTGTAAAAGTCACTATTTTATATATTTGTGCGCAGTAACAAATTATTTGTATAGCATCTCATAGTACATTTTCAACAAAACAATAATGCGTTAAACAAATTGTGTGCTGTTGCTGTATTGACCGTAGCTCTTCATGAGCAGGTGTAAGACTTTGCATATCGAGATAATAGAATACGTCCTTTAGTTTCCGTACGTTTGAGTTACTCAAAACAAGAATACCTGATTCCATGTGACAACATAAACCTCCAACTACAATGAAGTCTTATTAATGATGTTTATGCAGCTGTGTCTTGTCAAATGAAGCAAGCGCACCTCAGAGTAAATTGGATGATTGACATTTATGACCCGAGACAATTACCGACAACTTCCTAGAAGGGTGTGTACATATTTGCAGGGTGTTAGTTAGTTAGGCGGGGACCAGGCGTTGTGTGTTTACATAATAAGGTTGTTGATTCAATGGCTTCAACTAACGGTAAATTGTGAGGTTTTGTTGTGTTTAAGGTTGGTGGGGTTGGTAGGAGGGTAGGGGGGGGGGGAGAATTAATTGCATAGTAGTTTCTAGGTTCCCCATAGGCCGAAAGTGGCACTATTCAACTTCATAGACAAGAAATCGGATATCAAAGTAGACAAGTTTTTACTACAATTCAGAAATTACAAAAGTCCGCCCCAACCGGGATTCGAACCACGGGTCTCCCGCATTCCAGGCGAGCGTCTTAACTTAGTTGCAACTATAATTCAAAGAGTAAAAATGTACCCGTCCTGATGGAATTGTGGTTAAGACGCTTGCTTGAAATGTGGGAGATTCGTGGTTCGAATCCCGGTCGGGGCGGACTTTTTTAATTACTGAATTGTTCTTAAAAAATCTGAATCCGTCTGAGGAAGGTGATGGATGTCACCAAAATATTACGCAGCGGGTGAGTGTTGTGCATTGTTATTTTAACCGTGTTTTGTTCAGAAATTCTGTGTTATTATAAAAATAACAATTACACCTATACAGGAGTGTTTCCCGACTAACCAAATCGAGAAATAAAGTAGACTATGATAGTTTTCTTTCTCACCGACAGATGCAGCTCAAGCGTAAAGCGCAAGACTGTGATTCGGGTGGTCACGGTTTCGAGACCCGCCATCGGCAATCCTGACTTCTCAGTCTTGAGTCGTAAATGCAAATGCAAGGGATTGTGCCCTCTTATGAAGCCTTTGGAAATTCCCTTCACAATTACCCTTTTTTCAAAATTCCTAATTAGTAATTATACACATAAAAAAATGCTTTTAATCGTGCAGGTCTCCCACAAGTAATTACATTTTTTTAGCTCTCTATCTCGTAAATAAATGTATATCAATTTAATTACAAGTGAGGACATATCGCATTCATCATCGACTTCCCATTTAATTTAAAAAAAAATAAAACGTAAATCTAGGCTAATAACTTATTTAATAATATTTAGCCTTTAATGGTACATTAAAGACGTAAAATGAGATACAGTGTGATTTTTGTTCTTAATTTTATTTTTTCAATGGATAGAAATTGATGTTGTAATTTTATATGACTGATTCTTAAATCTAAACCAGCCGGCTAAATATTAATACACTCCAACTGTATTTCATTGGAACGTGTTTATCCCATACAACAATACAAACTGATTATCAAAGTATGATGTGCATATTCTTATGTACATTAATAAAATATCAGCGTTTTTATGTCAGAGGAAATACAAGACAAGAGTATAACATAAACATTACTTTCTTTCAGGATGGCGCTAGTACGTTGATCCTTGGAAGCAGCGCATGAAGTGACGCGCGCGTCGTGGGACGTTGGTACCTGCTACCTAGCTCAGCCAGAGCCGCACACCGGCCTACAAGGTAATTACCAACAACACGCTTTTCTCAATCATCAAATTCCCTTTTACGAGCTTTTGCATGAAAACGACGCGAAGCAAACGTGTTAATGATAATACACAATCATGAAAGTTAAACACCATTGGAAAAGTGGGATTATATTCGAATGCGATATCGTAACTTTATATCTAAAGACTGTACTTAGTTAATTTATTCAGATTAAAAGTTATAATGGACCAAGTATGTTGATTTGATTGCTATCCAAAGATATGATTTATTGCGTTCTGTACTGACCTTTTTTCGCTGTAAACATTGTTGTATGTTCATTATTGTTATTCATTATTACAGATTACACCATTGAAATGAGAATTATTACTGACACATTATGACGAACAAATGGAGTTTCTCTTTAGCAATACAAAACTGCTTGTATTGCTTGGTTGTACGATATAATTTCCTACATCAAATAGGCCAAATATAATATAAACATAGATTTTTTGAACAACATTGTCAACAAAACATATTTTAAATTGTGCCTTTACTATTCCGATTCCCAAGATTAGGACTTTAAAATGACCGTTTAGGTATTTCTGTTAAAATCATCAATCGGTCCAGGCCAAAAATACCACGAATGTTATTTTAACAAAACCAATATGTTCAAATTTTTGAGGCCATAACAATTACGTTAATCAACGACTTAAAATTAAACAATAACATATTCATAATATACAAATTTTAAAAAAAACATAAATTACATTCTTTTATGTATTTATAGCGATCCCGAGTTGATACATTCTGTGATGTGTGTCTGAGGATGTTTGTTTTTAAATTTACATTTCAAAGAATACAGTGTTAATGTGTCATGTCATAAAATATTGTTTAATTGTTTAATGAATATGTTAATATAAAACTTTATGATCATAGGGGAAAAACATAGTGATAAATACCAAATTTTTGCTCTCATAAAAAAATGAGTTTATGCCTTTTTTCTTGGGGATGTGTAATTTGCGTCATGGTCACTCAAACAAATTACGAGATTCTACTGGCAGCTTGGTTGGTATTTTTCCAAACCTCTCTCAGCTCTTGTGCCAATAACAGACTGCTAAGGGTAAGAGCCTTAAAGGATGAAAGTGAATTTTAAATGACCTTTCTCGGTCAGGTACGCCGTCCGTTATCTCCTTAGAATGCACTGTAAGTTATCGACGTTAGGCAATTTCAAGTATTGATACGCTATTTATTAGGAGCTTACGCAACGTAACTGACATTAATATCATTGATCTTCTTAAGGCCGTAACGGTGCATTCTTATCTTACAAGACACGAAATGACTATTAGCATAAATATTCAGGCTCTAAATTTGGTCTGGTTACAAGAATCGGTTTGTAGGGTATGACAAGAGGTGTTAAAGATGAACTAGCAAAACGGAAAATTTTAAACAAAAAATTATAAATTTTTATCGTGGGAAACCCGTTATAGGGTGCAATTAGCCCCTCTTCAGGTGAACTAGGTATGTGCTGATAGGAAATTGTGAAGGAATGTCCGAGGGCTGTTTAAGAGGACTTAATCCCTTGCATTCGCCTTAACAACTGAGGAAAACCTCAGAAAAACCATCAGTCCGGATTGCCGGTCTCGACGGGATTCGAACCCGGGACCTCCCGAATCAGAGTCGAGCGCTTAGCGCCCGAACCAACACTGTCGGTAGCAAAAAGGAAGATATTGGCGTGTAAAGGCTAAGTTACTCGTTGAATATTGTCGTAAGAAACTAGGTGTCCACGCTAGAAATGTAATAGGTTCTGGGCTCGAATCCCGCTTCAGACTAATGATTTTTATTTCTGATATAAACTTAAATCCATAAATTCTTTGACTAGGATTGTGTTAACGGTGGCTTTGGAGCCGTCTTAGCTACGAAGCACATAACAAATTTATGGTCGTTCCAATAATTTGCCTTGTTGATTCTTGCATCGCCCTTTTGTGGAATTGTGTCCAAGCAGTCCAATGATCGAGTTGGGTCGGTAGGCAGTTAGATAAGTTTGTTGTTGTGAATGAAAAGTTAGTTAGTTAGTGGGGTTTTAGGGCACACAACAGCTATCAGAGAAGCCCTACTGTAACTTTTCATCATCACAATGCGCGCAAAGCGTTAATGAAGGAAACTTCAGCAAACATGTTAACTCACGTTTCAATCAACAATTATTATTGAGTTACATAATATATTGTCGATACTTACTGACAAACTATAATTTCTTGAATTTAAATTTGCATTGGCAGCTGGCCAAATAACATTAGATGACTCGTTCTAGCCAGTACAAAGTGCATATGAAATGTAAGTACATAGTTATCATATATCGGTCGTAACTTAATAGTAATTACCTTCACGTATGATTTGTGTCCCCCTTCCGTGGCTTACAAAATAATGTATTAATTTCTAAAATACTTATAAAAAGTAATTTTTCCAATTAACAAAGTACAATGGATTGTGGAGAATCAATTGATGAGAATGAGATTTTACAAATACCTTCATTTACCAAATGAGTACCTGGAAATTGTTAATTTGAGTGCAGCGCATTCAAACACGTATTTCCCCGGAGAACGTCCCATAAAGCTCAAGGCAGGTGCTTATCTCGTCTGGCGTCCCGAGAAACTAGAGTCGTAGTCACCTCAGCTGATTAAAAGAGGTCTCGTATTCATTGACTAAGTTCTAAACACAATTATCTCAGCAAATACGCGAGTAAAGACGAAACGTAGACAAAACAAGAAAGAAAAGCTTTGTGTTTTGTGAGTGGATCTGTTTTCTTTCGTGTTCATTTTCAGGAAATGTTAATGTTTGTTATAACGTAATCTTAAACATTCATTAGAGAATGTTTAGATCATCATGTTTGTGCTACATCGCTGCATGCAAACTTGTTTTATTTAATTGAATGTTTAACTCACACGTTTGTGACTAATTGTTACAAGGGGTGATTCCATAACAAAATGATGTACAACTTCAATACGCAATAGTATTATATTCACATTATTAATCGTGTTATGGTTATAATATTGTAAGTGAAAGCTTTTAATTCATCATTATTATTCATAACCACAATAGTTTTAAAAGATATATGATAACCAAGGTGATTTAAGATATACTATGCCAGCTATTATTGTCATTAACGTTCAGATACTCCGGTAGATATTTGACCAGAACGTCATAATAATGTTTCACATATTTTAAGATAATATAATATATTATATACAAATCGAACTATATTCTCGAAGGTAGAATTGATTAGATTGTCTCTTTAAAAGACTTGTTTATTTATATGTGTTTGATTTATTGTATGTTAAAACTTATGTGGTAACTGATATAAAGTTGTCAAAGATATGGCATGCAGATTTGCTATAGAGTTTAACGAATCAATCGATTTCACCAAATAAATAGTCGTCTCAGTCCACTATCCACTAGAAAGATGCCATTACCGTTGTCATGCAGTTGTTATGTCACACTTTATGAGCACATTGTGATGTTAGGTGAAAGCGAGCATATAAAACTTTTTTTTCCATTCACGATTGAAACACTGTTAAAAGCTTTGAAACATAATGAATACAATATTGATAAAAAGAAGTGTTTTAAAGTTTCGCGTTTTCAAAAACTATCCGGTAAACGGGAGACCCGTGCTTGATTTATTACACAATCGAGTTGTACGTACTGTCTCAATAAAAACCCTGGCATAAGTTATAAATCGATCATGTTTCATCAAATATAAATATTTATGATCTTAAACAATCGTTTTTAGTTGTTTTTAGAAATTGGAAAATAGCAATATCTTATTTTAGTAGTTGGAGATTTTTTTGACATGTTATAAACTGTTTCAAATACATATTTTCTCGTGAAATTTGCTCAGAATTAAATAAAATGGCAAACTCTTGTTTTAAAAAACGATAAATTTTCCAAAGAGTGCTATTTTATCGGTTTAACGAAAATTAACGACACCATATACGAATGGAGATAGAAACCCTAGAGAATAGTGAGTAAATTATTGCTTGAAATTCTAGCGAAGAAAAGTGGCCTTTGTGTGTGTGTGTGTGTGTGAGAGAGAGAGAGAGAGAAAGTGAGTGTGTTTGGTGACTAAGTGCGCGTACCGCAACCCAGAGCTAATTTCCCCTTGGCGCATTATACATAGCTTGGCTTAGCAAGATAGGAGCCAAGTTCTGCTAGACGACACTTACTAAATACTTTAATACTTTAAGTCGCTGGTAGTTTATTTACGTTTTTGTGAAGTTGTTGTACTGGTCATTAGCAAGGTAATGTTAGGTAATATATTAATGTCACATTATACTAATATGACTTTAGTTTTTTTGCAAGGAAAGTTTTTTTATTTTTCATCAAGGTTGCTTTTAAGAAACTGAAAACTAATTGCAATAGTTCATTTGCATGAAAAATTACGTAGAATTACAAATACAACAAAATTAATACATTTTAACAATAACCAAAAATTAATTATAAATTATGAATGTATTATGAAGAAGAAGAATTATAAAAATAGAAATATTGATTTATGTTTGTTACTTCTTTTTTGTCCGTAAAAATTATTTAAAAAAAATAATATTATATCTCGTCAAACCAAAAAGTACCAAATAATAAAATATAACTTCCACTAACATTTTGTAAAACTTTACATGAAATATACGGTATCGATCGCCCATTTTTCTCATATTAAAGAGCTCGATAACGCATTTTTTAAATCGTTTAATTATTATGAAATAAAATAAGGGATTATCGCCTTAAATGAATCTTATCACGTCTGTTTATTGTATTCTTATTAACTATAGCCCACCTTCACCACCTTTTGGCATTTAGTAATAGCGGTTTTCTCGGCAAGAAGCATCTACGTATAATATACAATTGCAACTTGTCAATAAAGCATACATGGATGTCTTACAGTCATAGATTTTTAGAATTTGTCATGATCACCGAAAATCACGAAATAGTCAATTTGACTTTTAACAAAATGAAATTCGAAATCTAATTTATTTTTATAAATTATTCAGAAATAACTTTAGAGCATGTGTTACTATATAAACCTTTATTCCACTTTCGTGAGATATGTTTAAAATTTCTAACAACTGTGGTTCATCAGCCGCAAACAGAAAATTCGCTAAAAAGAGGTGTGGTGAACGCTATTAACGGCCTATTATAAACATTTGAGTTAATATTGCTCCTGGTAACGCAATCCCTATTATTGTATTTAAGATATGTTATGTGTGTAATGCATTATATAAGCTATTCTAGACGATGGGTGGTGATAAATGACGATTTAAGGACAACTACTACAAACGCTAAATGCGGGATTCGAACCCACGTCCTCGTAGAGCCATTACCTTCGCCTTCATCGTGTGCCACTGCTTGCGGCTTACAATGTATTTAAGCCGTCTCGAATAGAACCCATTATTGTTCGACGTATATACTAGATAGTAATACGGACTTAAAAGTGGGTTCGCCAAAGCTGATTAATAAATGTTTGTCGTGGTTTCTCGTGCAATAGAAATGTTTGTGGCCTGAATCGAGGTTCAAATTTGGGTTGAAGATTAAACTATATGTCTGACTGAAAGGCATATGTTTTGCATTGGTTCCCTTTACAATATAATAATACAAAAAACTCTCTTTCATTGCGAAATAACTACTGCCCTTATTTAAGAACAAAGCAAAACATTTCATCTGCATGTGAAAACAAGTTGTTAACTAACAACAAAGCAGGGAATTAAACACAATGTTTACAGCACAAAGCTAAAAATTTTTATCGAAATTTACTGCTACTCGGAAGTTGAACAGAATTACATGAGCTACATGTGATAATACCACGTGTTTGCCGTAAGAAGTGTTTAATAACTTTGAAACTCAATTTAATTAAAACTGTTACCGCACATAAACTAAAATCAAACAATACCACAACGATAAATGCGGTGAATTCGTAATTGTAGTGAAAAAAAGTCGAGCGTTTGATGTAGCACTTGTTCTTTGGTGGAAATGTGAGTAATTACTTTAACTGTTGTGTAGTATTTTATAATAGCAGTGATTGCGTAAGTGTATGGTGGCATTGCCATCGTTAGGTAGGGTTTTCGCGGATGTTGATTTTATATAAGTATTATACTTAGTCCATCCGCATAACTGATTCCCAGTGAGGGACTTTAATTAAATGCAGACCAAGATAACCCTGTCGGCGCCAAAACCATCGACGAGCGAACAATGACCAACTCGAAACAGGCATATTTAAGTAGAAAACACTAACAAATCATGTTGGACACGATTCAACCCGCGGACAGTGCCAGAATCAACAAGGCTAAAACGGAATAACCTTTAATAAATAAATAAAATAAATTTGTATTTAGAGTCTACACGCTCGGTCATATAACTGATTTCCAGTGGATGACATTAACCTTAGAAATTATTTTGGCCAAACTTACTTGGTAGACTCCAAAGTCACCGTTGACACATTCCCAAGCGAAGCAATTATTGACTAAATTCCATATCACAAGTTTCTGCCTGAAAGGGATTCGAGCCCTGGACCTTCTGCATTGGAAGCAGGAACATTATCCACAACACCTACGAACTACATTGCGTAGTTATGAGTGATTGCTGTTCTTCAAAGAGAAAGATTCCCGTGAGGCTGGAGTCGGGCGTGTCTAGTTTACTATTTACTGGGCGTAGCCAAAACAGCCATGAAGGTATATCTAGAATCAAAATCCTTTCTAATATGTGTAAGAGTGTTTTATGTTTATCTCACTCATTGTCCTTCCTCTAATGTTAAAACCAAGCGAAATTGCACGATTTAAGTTATATCTCACATAACGATGCAAATACAAAACTTTAAAATTTGTATCCTGCATTCATTTTTCTAATATTTTAATCAAAAGTTTTTCATTGCAAATTCTAATATTTATTAATTCTGAAGTTTCAAATGCGACTTATTTATTTATTTATAATATATTAATATTTTTCGTGCTAGATTTTGTTTTTACAAAACTGCTAAAGATCGCCAATTTACTTCTTCAATTTTGTAAGGAATTAGGCGATTTATTTTTTATATACGTAATTTCGCGTGGTTTCAATATTTCCTTTCTCTTTAAGATAATAAGATTTATAACACAAGTTGATTTGTAAGAACATGTGCGAACCTTGGTAGTTCTCCAACTCTGCTGTTTGACTGGAAGAGTCTGTAATTTCCAAATAATCTCAACTCACATAATTTATTAAGATATTAAATGTTTTTGTTTGCTTTTTTTAGAATGGCTTTTTATTTTTGAATTGTATATTTTGTTATTACTGATATGGTTTTCCATGGGCTATTGCAATTTTTTATTTCCTTCTTTAAGAAACCGTTCATTCTCGACACAACATTTTGCTTCCCTCTTAGCTCTAAATTATGTTTTGTATATATACCACTACTACGCCATCTGGAAAAATTTCGCTCATTTAGCCCAATTTAAAATGTCAAAATTTGCTTCAAATAAACGAGCCAATTTGTCTTCAATCTATTCAATAACGCTTCACAATACAAAATTAAGGGTGTTTTTGCTTTGTGACTATATGACTCCTGCCCAATTCACACGATCAAATTTTGAACTCTTTGAAAGTTTATTATTAAAATACTCTATTTATAGAGATTTGCAGTTTCAAACGATCATTTGAATACGATATTTGATGTGATTAAACAAGAATAGAAGATATTACAAATGTTGTGTTTAATTTCAAGACCGTGGTTAAACCACGGATTCAATATCTTGTGATTGGAAATTTGCAATGAAATGTTAGATGGTGTGAATTCGGCTATACAGAAACTTCGATGCGCTGAAGCGTTTTTCAAGTTGAAGAGTTGAAAGGTATTGCGCTTGTCCTTGTCAAAACGTCAATCACTAAGAAAGGAAAATATACAGAAGAAAATCAAAGAAAAAATATAGACAATTTATCAGAGTTACTCTCGTCCAGTTTGCTGCTAAATTTACGTCCGACAGGATCTATTGTGTCTTTCAAATTGTGAGTTTGACTTCTGTTTGATGGGTAGCGGTCTGCTCTGAAAAATATATGAAATATTCTTGGACGAGTGACACCATCAAATCTATTTGATGGTGTTATTAGTTCTGCTGTTGTTTACCTATATTTTTGAAATATTGGTATTAAGACAAGTATTTATGGGGATTTTTGTTTTGTACAGATGTGGTGAATCGGTGATTATAGTTATTCAAAATAGATTTTATGACAATATTATAAATTTCTTTAATATCATGACAATAAAAACTTTCTCGGATAATAATATTTCAATTAATCGTGAAGTGCAGAATGAGCCATTTTAGTTGAATCAAGTTCATCTAATAGCTATACGTGGTTATTATTATAGTGTGGACATCTCAACAATCTTAAGTTGGCTTTCAGTTGACTATTTGGATGAGCGTAGCGAGCGTAGCGAGCGAAGCGAAGATTCCATTACACTACACTGGAGAAAAAAATCCGGAATGTTTTTGTTTTTTTTCTGTATTTTGTCTGTCTGTTAACACGATTCCGGCTAAACCGATACTCCGATTGCGATGAAATTTTTGGAGGCCTTCGAAATCTTTGAACTTAGAACTGCCACGTTTTTAGCGCATTCGAAAAATTATTTCTCATGAAAATCGCAATTTTATTTTTTTCGATTTTTTAAAACTTTCTTCGACTTATAACACCTACATGCTTTATCCGATTGTAATGATTTTTTCACAGAACCTTAATTTTATGAATTAATATATTCGTGTGAAATTTGAGCGCAATCGAAAAATTATTTCTTATGAAAATTTCAATATTACGATTTTTTCCTTTGTTTAAATACGATTAATTAAAAAAAAATAAGTAAATTTTTAATTTAATTTAATTTAATTTAAAAAAAATCTTCAACAAAGTAATTATTTTTTTCACCGAACAACAGAAAATCCGCATAACACATGGCAGCTCAATGCACCAATTACGCTCATCCAACAACGCGACGGGACTTAAGCGTTTTCCTAGTTATGTTTCTGAGTAAACATTCCATGGTTCACAGAATACGAAAATGACAATATGTTGCTATCAAATAAGGATGCTTCTATTTAAGTTCTTGAATGATTGAAGTATAAGTCAAACATAGACTCCATTAGCATTAAAGTAGGTAGGAAATGTTAGCCAAAGAACCATGTAGACAGCCTGATGCCAGGGTTAACCCAAGGGCTTAACCATCAGAACCAGCAGCTAGATTCTACCCTTCCCCTGACTCAGAGATTGCTGACCAAAAGCCGTCTGTGTTCTGGGATAACTTAGGATAGGACTCACTCATGCTTTGTCAACTTTTGATTTTTTTAATTGTTGGTAACTTTTAAAGCTATTTCACGTCCCCGTATAGCTGTAGGTTGAAATATTATCTCGTTTTTGAGTAAGTCACTGATTATAATAGTAAAATCCGACGCTTATTCAAGATCTGCATTGTTTAAGAAATGGAACGATGAATGTAATCCTTGACTTAAGTTGTGAAAGGTTTGTTATGGTAAGTTGAATGAATGATCATTTAATTGTGGAATAAATGTGTATATATTTAAGTATTTTGTTATAGTATATTGACAATATGTTTGAATTAAGAATGAAAAGGATAGTCTGTGAAGGATTCAATATCCCAGCTTTGGCATTATAACATTGAAATAGTTCATCCAGTCAATATTTTCCGCGGCTGAAATCAATTCTTTAGCCTCCAAAATAAGAGTCAAGTGATCATATAATGATATTATCATGTATGCGGTTTATAAACTATTTAATGCTAGTTGGTTTATAGTTCAGCAGAGTATAGTTTCGATACATTAAACTACAGTTCTAACGTGTGTCTCTGTTGGTTTGTGTCGCTCAGTCTAATTGAAACTACTCAGCAAGTCGAGTAGTGCACGGCAGCACAAACTAATTAGGACTGAATGTACCAATCAATGAGCCAACTCGTCGAAGTGTGGAGGTTACTCGCTCTAGTTCCACACAGCAGTACTGACAGAAGTGGTTTGATAACAACATTTCTGACTAGAACAAACAGATGAGTAGGGCGAACACGTTACGTACAGTATGTCACTTACAAGATTGATTAAATTAGCGTTGTCTTGAAAATAGAGTAAAATCTATGTCATACTGCTATTCACGAATGAAATTTATTATGTATTCATTTTTAATTGCAAATCTATTCAGAGTGTATAGACATTATTTATAAGTATTTGGACACAATTTGAATAGCGAACATTAAAAAATTCCACAACACAATATCCCACACTCTAGTTGTTTGGCGTTCACCATAACATGTTACTCAGTAGATTACTGGGAGTTGGGACGCATACATAGGGTGGGGTGTGGAAGCGCTTCTGTATTAATAATTTTATACATTTTATTATTAAATTATTCTTATAAAAGAACAAAGCGAATATTCCTAAAATATGCACTGAATTTAACATTACCAAATTATAATATTTAGTAATCAAAGCTACTTGAACTCTTCAAAAATTACAAAACAATTCATAGAGTTTACTAAAATAAATAATTTTCCGTTGGGAACCTATCTAGGGTGCAATTCATGCCCCTTTTCAGGTGTCTAACTATAGGTATGTTGCGGATAGGATTGTGAAGGGATGTCCAATCCGGGAAAAAACCTTCAGTCATGATTTCCGGTCTCGACGGGTTTTGTACTCGGGACCTCCCGAACGGTCGCACGCTTAACGCTCGAGCCAACATTGTCGGTTAGAGTTTAGTAATAGTCTTGTGTGTTGCAAGTCTGCACGTAGTGAATGTCCCGATCGTGTTTTTTGTTAATATAGGCATATTCAGTGAATGTATCGATGGTTTTCGTAGTTATTATGCGTGGAATTCTGAGGAACGTTCTGCATCTACCGAAGAAGACGATTCTTGGAAGCGCGACCCACTAGATGCAAGGTTTTCACGGAAGTTTGCGGAAGTCGAGATATAACTCGTAGAAAACTCAACACTCAAGACCGTTGCAAATAAGTTGACTCTTGGCGATAGATAGAAACGATAATCGCAAAAACCACTGAGATCACAACTTTGCTGGAGGCGGAGTAAAAGATTACGAGAATCAACTAAACGGTTCGTTCATATGGTCTTAAGGCGATCAGAGTAGAGCAAATAAGTTTAAATTGCTATATATCTTCTTGAACATTCGAGTGATGTTGGTTGTTTTGGCACAGTTTTTTATTTTACTTTTAAACTTTTTGGAACAAAAGTGAGGATTTAAAAGATTAAACTGTGTGGACGCCTTCAGAAAACTTACATTACGCTGTCTTTACTTGACTCGTTAGGCCTCTCAAGTTGAATATGCTAACCAAATTTGGAAACAGAATCCTTTCCAAAAAATTGAGAGAGTAATACAACGGGTTTTCAAACATGTCTACTGCATGGTAAACTATCTTTGTGTTTTAAAAATAGATTAGCACTCTTGAAAGCCAGAGGAAATTAATGGATTTTGTTATTCTCGGCGAGATTGTTTATAACATGCATTGTCTCTCTTCTAATCTAATCACTGAACTACCATGTGCCACCGAGGAATACACGTATTCATAATATATTTCATATTTTATCCAGACGCAACGATTAACACACGTATTACTGTTTGATGCAGTTGCAATTCTTATATATTAATATTTAATATATTTTCCAACCTTGAAGTCGGGTAGTCCTTCGAGTTTATCGAAGCTATATTATAAAATAGATTGTTTTAAGCTAACACTGTTAAAAACATTTCGAAAATGAGTGATTAGCCATCAAAATATCATAATTTATGTTCATTTCAATTTTGAAACAATAAATTTATAATTTCACTTTTTGTTGGTGAATTTCTGTATAACTTAATAACACCATAAAGCATGCACCCAATAGTGACATAACATTTTATTCATGGAACTTTTCTTCTGAGAGCCAGGTGACTTGCGCTCGTAAATCTATGTGCGTACTTACTTTCCGTCCAGGTAATTTTCATATAATGAACTTATTAGCTGAGGCTAACAATGTTCATGTTTGAAGTATTAATGAACTTGTTAAAAAAGTTGTTAATTTTGAAAGGAGTCACATCCCTCGTTGATTAACTTACTATAATTGGGTCTCGCCATTGTTTACAAACTTGACTGAGTACAAAATATGTGTGAGTAGATGTGTGTGAGAGCTAGTTAGTAAGTTAATATAGTGTTGAGAGTTGTTAAGAATTATTTTTTTCTTTACAGATTTTGATAATAAAATCACGGCCCTAAACTTTCGATAGAGTTGTTCTTACTTTCAAGAAAATTTACAACTTTAGAAATAAACAACAATAATAATAATAATAATTATTATTATCGTAACAATTGTTTTGGGCCAATCACCTTGTTTAACATTTTTTTAGATTACGAAAAAAGACGCATTAGTCATTAATTAGACATCATTACATCAAGTAGTGATCATTTTTCGCTACATTAGAGTGGTATCAAAAACTTCTCTCATAGCAAGTATAAGTCAATATCAGAAAATATAAATACGCCGATAATCCAAAACTAAATTTAACAATCTATAACCACGACACACAGCAGCTGTATCAATATAATGCTTTGGACTTTTAAAAAATGCTGAAATATTGAATGCACAATGGGATTACAACGTACAAACATTGTTTGTGTGGAACGGGGATATATACATATTTACGGATAAAAGTAAAAGTAAACGTTGAGCTTAATTAACGGCCAGGTATTTATTTTTTCACATCTATGTGGGGGTTTTTCCGGTGTTTTTCTGACTCACGATTTGTTAATTTCCGTTTCAATGGAGTTTTAATTAATTTTAGCCATTTTAATTTTTGTTATGATGTAACGTTATATTTTCATTTGTATAACATAACAATATTACAAACACCCTTTGACATATTTTATTAGTGCATACTAATCACGTCATTTTCTAGTTACTGTTCAATCTATAAAACAATCAGTGATATTCGTGGATGGATAACAAGTATCATCAACATCACCAGTTCATTGTTTAACTAGATGTGAGCAAAATAAGGTGTTTCTACTTTTCTTGATTTTAATTTTGCCTACATTAAATAATTATTTACTTTATATTAGAAAGGATCAATCTCATTTTCTAGAATCTTCGGAATTGTTGAAACATTACATCCCGTTACATAGAAAATACTCAAGTGTCTTATGATATAGGATTGCAATCACCTCATGAATGTATAAATCTCTGACTTTTGTATCATTTTATTCACTATCTGACGTTACTTAACGCGCATAGATAACCTTCCACAAAGAATATTTCAAACTGGTTGTATTTCGTATCTAGACATCCCATATAAAAGATAAATTTAGGAAGACCGATGCAGTGTTATTTTATCTCCGTTCAACTGTGCCACATCGTGATAGTAATGTCCGTTTATGTTCCGGTTTCTAAAGGTCAATAGAAATAAACGTCCTATTTTTAAAAAAAGGTCTACGTATGAGGTGTCATCGGGAGTTTCTGCGATTGCTCTCTGTGAATGTGGGACAATATTGATTTCTCACGAGCGAGCAGTATCGGTAAGAACGTTCAGATTAGATGGTAGTGATGGTTTCTCTCAAACGCGAAGGTGAAAACTAGAACGTTTTTCTTATTCGATGTAATGTCTGAGATCCCAACACATGTTTCATCTTAAATTGATCTTGTTTGAGCTGAATTAAGTCGTCGTTCATTTAACTTGAAAGTAGAACGAACTTTAAAGTTCTTCACATCGTACTTTTACTTTATTTTGTATGTAGCAAACCCTTGACCTATTTCATCATTACTTGTACTGTCGTTATGTATATATAATGTAACCTCGAAATCACCCCAACTCTGCTTGCTGTATAAGGTGCCTGAGTGTGTAGCGCACCGCGGCTTGGCTGCGGCGCCCTAACGGGCACCTATATTATAAAAGTACTCAAACTGGAGTATCCTTAATAGGGAGCGAAGCTACTAAGTCAACATTTTGTCGTAGAAAGATTCACAAATAAAATTCATTTTCAATTCTTTTCCATTTTGGTGGAGGTGCCGGGTTAATCGGAGTAGTTCATTTTAGTTTTTCCGAAAAAAGGTCTAAGGTCCACACTGTTGTCAGTTGTTTTTGATGCATCACTTAATTCTTGTGTTAGATCAAAATGAAGTTTAGTTAGCTAAATCAATCATGTAGAAGAATGTTTTAATACTGATTGATTAAGAAGACTTAGGGTGTGTCTGAATAATATTCCAAGTCTAGGTCCAGGTCCAAGTCCAACTCAATGTTAAAGTCCTATACTAGCCTACAGTAGAGCAACCTCCCGGGAATAGTCAACACTACCTAAAGTAGGGTTAGGTGTGCATTCGAGAGTTCTCTGTAAAGTATTGCGTAATAAAAACTATGTTTAAGTTACATCCAGTAAAAACAATTTAATACGTGATAAAAAATATTTACCTTTTAAAAATGCATTCGTTTGTTGTTTCACTAATTGTTGCTGTCAGCCATTTTGAATCGGACCTAAAACGAGTGTACACTTTCGATTGCTCGGTCCATATTTGCCGACTTGGACCAAGAATTAGACTTTTTAGTACTTCATACGCCATTGACAGCTTAATAGTACCTTCTACGATGTTAGACGGTGGACTTGAATTTGGACCTAGACCTGGACCTAGACTTGGAATATTATTCAGACACACTCCTAGTGTAGAAAATGACATATAAAGTCGATAGTAATCAGGATATAATAATCGTTTTTTTTGCGCAATCATCAAGAACGAGTTAAAAAGTAGAAGTGTCGAAGTATAGATTGAAATTTTGTATTTGTAGTAAGAAAAGCAAGTAAATATGGGTAAAGTTTAAGGCATGGCTAGCCGACTTTGATAGTCCGGGGACCCAAGAGTTTGGCGGGATCCTCCGTACCCTCTTCTCCACTTCATTGTTAAATAAAAGATCGGAAAATATTATTATTTGAAATAAATTTTAAACCATTTAACTTGTATCAGAATTTCAAAACATGGTTAGTAACTTATTCATTAAATACGTACACTCAAGTATATATAAATCTAATTCAATGTTAAATAAGGACAAACTACGATAAACACGTGTTCCTTCAATAAATTGGATCATTTAAGTGCAGTGATAGAATATTTAAAAATAAGAAATAATTACCCTTTTTTATGTTCGTTTTCAATACAGGTGCAAATTAAATGGTGCTCATTATATTTGAAATTGCCAATATATATACATTTCTCTATGAACGATTCAATACGCTGTCCTGTCACACTGGAAGACGATATGTCGCCTGAGTCGAACAAAATGCATTATTCATGCTGTTCCATAATGCAATTTGATAGCTTAACAAGTTGTATCGTGTAGAATTGATGTGAGTGATTTACATAATTATTTGCGAAAAGGAAAAAGAATATTTGTTTAGAACTTTATCAAAACCGAAACGAATACACGATTTTAAATTCCATCTACAATTGAAAAAAAACCTTCCCATAAACAGCGCCACATTCTCATCTGAAACTGAATGGGATTGCTATGTAATATTTTACTGCGAATGCCGAAAAACACTTTCGAAATACGGAATGTGTGTAGACATAAACTAAAAAGCTTATAAATTAAATCTTTTTTATGCGTGCCATGTCCTCTCCCTCATACCCCCCCCCCCCCCCACCCCGCCCCCCATCAACACTACGTGTGCGACCGCCGATTCCCGCCCGCCTACTTTTACGAAAACAACTAGAATGGCCATTTAAACGGGCGTTATTGTTCCAAATCGAGCTTTTAAAATTATATCAGTGCAACTTCAATTCCATATCGCGTAAATATCGAACAGCCATTTCGTTTGAATATTACGTAACTCATATTTTATTTCCAACTGAGGACTGTTATCGGTCTTGATTAATGTTTGTGAAATTGCAAAACACTTTATTTTTCTTGTTGTAGATCTTAAACTAGGTCAAGTGTGACAAAGGCACGAGATTGCATTTTCCTGGGACGCAACTTGCATATCTAATGCAATTAGGCTACGTACTTTCTCTTCCAGCGCGACTTCGTGGGATTATTGACAACGGTTCCAACTAACTTTAAGTAACGATACTGTCTTCTACATATCTAACTAATGCTGGTATGCGCGGGTGGGCGCGGATGAGAAGGAGGTATAATCTCAATATTTTTCCTTTTAAAGAAGTCTTCAAATAAAATCGTATGTCAGTAAATTGTTCTGTCATGATGGAACAGCATAAAACAAATCCTATAAAGCGTCTGCTTAAAACGCTGACATTCTGGCGCCTAGCTATTTTAGAAAGTTATTTTCCGATCATTTATCTATATTACGTCTTGAACCTTAACAACTTATTTATAGAAGAAGTAAATAAACACAACTAGGAAAACATTATTTACTACAATTCAGAAATTAAAAAAGTCCGCCCCAACCGGGAATCGAACCACGGATCTCCCGCATTCCAGACAGGCGTCTTAACCACTAAACCATCAGGACGGGTACATTTTAAGCTCTGAATTGTAGTTGCATTATACATCTGAATGGATTTTGAATGGATGGTTGGGGCGGACTTTTTTCAATTTCTGAATTGTATAGTAAATAATATCAATTACACCTACGGGAGTGTTTCCCGACTACCAAAACCGAGAAAGGAAAACATTGTTGTAGTTTAGTAATAAACAGTATTGAATAAGAGTTTTTGTCGGACACCAGATTGGAATCGCCATACAAAAGGTTACAATAGTTACTTTTGTTAATTAATTGTTTGATAAAAGTAATCGTTAACTCATTACCAGAGAGGTCAGACTGAGTGGGTATTCTTTTCAACGATATACATAGGGTGCGTACATGTTTAGTGCCGAAGTTACCAGGCTCAGCTTTTCTTCATCCTGCATTTGCCTCTCCAGGAAATTTAACCATTTCCTATCTTACAGTTAGTTAATGTATACTATAATAAAAGAGCTTATTGGCCCCGAACAATATTAATTAGTAAATTTGTTAGTATTTATTAATTATTAATTAGTAAATGTAGTTTTGGGCACTGGACAGTAGAGTTGTCAGTGCCCATTAAAAGTGTTTGCTGTTATATTTAAAATGTATGTTTAACAATATTGAAACAGTTTTGCGTAAGAAATTAAAATACGCTATCAAGTGTTTTGGAACCTTTCCGCTAAAATTTCTTTAATAAACATTTCAATTTTTAAAATCTATCATTCAATTTTTGTACTACACCACACACCACATAGGGATATCCTTGGGTGAGACAATGTGTGTCCGATTCTCTGATTATATTATATCCTTGGGTGAGACAATGTGTGTCCGATTCTCTGATTATATTTACTTGGTGAGTACTGAAATGACGACGAATTGTATATTTAAAGTGATTGAAACACAGTTTGAGTGATAACATGGCTCGTTCCAGTCCCCCAGATTGTTTGTTTGCATAACGTAATGGCCAATCTCATCCAAGAGGGATTAACATACTCGAATCTCATGATGCACTTTTTACGAAGGGTAATCCACGTTTGGATGCAGAATGTAAAGGGTTCAAGCTGGATTACGTCTAAGCTAATCTAATTGTCATGTTATGGTTGTAGTTTTCATCAGTATGACAAGCTACAACTACCACTAGAGAAAATGCTTCATGCTATTGCTTTGTTTTGTTTTTCCAACCGACTTTAAATGCCACCGAAATGAAAATTTGTAGTAATTTATCAGGCTTATTTCGACAGCATTTATATGAAACTAGGTACTACTCCCTGTTGCGACATTCGTATAAGCTTTGTATACAATCTCATGAAGAGAATATTTGTGGAATAAAAATATGAGATCAAAAAGTGTAGTTGTTATCTTTTGAAATATATTTATTGTTACAAGGTTGGAAGTCACCAAGTGTGTTTGAGCTATGCTCTTTTGTGCCATCTTCGTGACACATTTAATTAATGAATGTGTTGTGTAACAAATATCAAAATAAATACCCATGTGTATTTGTATTTCATGGATTTGGAGATAAAATTCTGTTCGAGTGTATCCGACAGTCTAAAGTCAATATTAACTCAAAACATTTCAGATTTTGTTAGTGTATATATGTATATATATATTTGAATTGTAAACTTTAAACCTGCTATAAAATGAGGAATCCCAGTTTTAAAGCTACAGCTTGCTTAAAAAGCAATACATTTTTACCAAATTCAACCTTTTGACGAGAATACCCTTTTTCGTTTTTACCGCTAAATTGAAAAAATGCACTGTAGTAAGTAGCTTTTATATTTCATTTTTAAAACTATTTTGCAGCTTATTATAGAGGAATATAGACTGAAAATAACTTTTGATATATTCGTTATTATAAAGCACTATTTTTCCACTGCGTTGTTATGAAAATGTCATTTCCAAGTTTTAATTATATATTGGACGATGTAAATTTTTTGTTTTTAATAATATGATTGTGATATGTTCATTACTTCGTTTCAACAAAGAATTAATTTAAAATGTTATATCCCCTCTATATTTTATTTATTAATTTGACAACATTATATATTTTAAAATGAGTTTTGATATTTTGCACCATGTTTTTACCGCAATGCAATTTAAATATCCTCCTCTAACATCGAAAAATGAAAAAAACACAATAGCGTTCACCATGAATTCCCTATGCATGGCTCTTCTTTTGAAATGTTGACGTTTTGTCAATACCAATTCTGAAAAAACGTTCATTTTTCTCCTTGTCACACGGATCATTTGACGAGTGGAAATATTGGATAAACTGTCCAATACTGTGTAGCGGTGGACAACGATCTCTCCAGCATGTTACGGTAAAATAGCGTTTCAAATAATTGTAGCCAAATTTAGCCAACAGAGAATGGACACTAATCACTAGTGACATTGCCAAAAATATAGGAAGAAGAAACTATAGAATGAAAGCGTATTAGTTTCCAACTTGAGTATCTTCTTATTTATGGAATGTGGGGAATGTGTAGTCAGTTACTAATACTGCATATATTTTGTCAGTAAATACAAAAATTTTATTCCTAAGTAGGGCCTAAACTTTTTCGAAAACACTTGTACATCTAATCCTTCATTTCAATGTAAGATTAAACTTAAAAAAAGGTATATTTTTATTGTGCTATGTGTATATTCTGTATTCCCCAGTGTATTACATTTTGTGAATCAAATCAATTCAACACAATTGAAATTGCAATTTTTTAAGTATTGACACGCACAGCTCTAGTGTTCCTCTAAATGTCGATTTATAAGCTGTATGTCAAAAACACAATTATAATATGGACGCAAAACAATAATCTCAAATTATGATTATCTTTTTAAAATATATAAATTAATTTTAATCCGCATTGCATGCGCGTTCTTGAAACATTACCCCAATTTAACTCAACATTATTGCATGTGTGCGACAGTTGCATTTTTTGTAACACAAATGTACGTATTCCACAATATAAATACGAGCGTCTAAGTTAAGGTACAGGCATAAAACTTAAACTTTCATCTTACTTTTGGCTGGGTTTCAAAGATAAGCGGAAAAAGTTTTGCGTAGCGATCAAAGTTGCCAAAGAAGTAGGAATGACAATGTTTATAAAGGACGTTCATACTTAGGTCATATTTATTTATTTATTTGTTTATTTATTTATTTATTTAAAGTCTATCCTATTCAGTTAAAAAACTGTTTTAAAAAGGACATCACAATAAATATTATTACATTAGTAAAGACAAAACATTGAATTATTACATATTATTATAAAGTTTGAAGAAGTAACGTTACAACAACAATGTATTAATAACGCAGTAATTTTGGTAATAAATTAAAAATTGGATATTATATGAAATTTAAATGAATTAAATATAGAAAGAAAGAAAGAAAGAAAGAAAGAAAGAAAGAAAAAAAACGAAAGAAAAAACGAAATAAAGAATAATGTAAGACATGTGTGTGAGAGTGGATATATAACTCAGTTCTCACGTTTACAAAAACCCATGTATAGTTTTTAGAACCTTTAAAAAATGTATATGTAATTGTTATTATTCAATTAAAGTTTGTTCCAATAGAAGTTCGGGTCTTGATCATACTATTTATGTATCGTTGGTACCTAGCCCGAGGTAAAACAACAAAACACATTTATTAAATTGCTACGTTTAACTGTGATTGCGTAGGGCCGGGTGGAAGGATTGGGGGCCAAACACGTGTAGCCGATATAAATTACGCACTGCTGGAAACAATTGTATAATGTTAGAACGAGATACCTAGAAAAATATCACGATATTCAAAACATGATTTAAAATTGAATTACTGTTCAATGGATTATGCATTGCTGTATACAAGCAAGGCTTACCTACAGTTATTTCAAAAGGATTGGGAATATTGCTTTTTTCGATAAATCTGTCAATTTCAATTTAGGTATACGAAACGATTTAAAAGTTTAATTTATTATTGGATGAGCGTAGCGAAGACTTCAATTTCACTGACCCCCCCCCCATAAAAAAAAAAAAAAAATTACCTCGGGTGTTTTTTTTGTTTGTTTGTTTTTGGGTTTGGTTTTTGTTTTTTGTTTGTTTGTATTTTTGTCTGTTTTTTGCTCTCTACCGGGCAAACGGCATATGCGATCTTGATGAAAATTGGAGGGGTCCTTCGAAATTTCTAAACTTAGACTAACCACGTTTTTTTGGTAGAATCAAAGAAATATTTCTTATGAATATCGTACTTTTACGATTTTTTTTCGATTTTAAGTGCGATATTTTCGTGACATTTGGGCCGATTTAGACCAAACGGGTGGGGCTACAACGTTCATATTTTACATGGATATTAAGGTTATGTAGTACCTTGTGAAAGAAAAAGTTGAAAAAGTTTGCCAGAATCCATAGAATAAAGGTTTTAATATGAGTTTTTTTAGGTATACAATAACAATTAACAAGTAACAATAGAAACTTGACAACAATCACCTACAATGCGTTCAAAAAACACTTGCAAAAGTAAAGAGATCGCACGCAAACTAAAAACTTACAAAAAAGCTCATCCATTAACGCGACTAAAAAATGCGTTTGCGAAGCTTCCTAGTTTAAAATAATTTCAATATCGTTGTATGCGGTGATTGCTGGTAAAAGGGTGTATAAGCCCTAAGTTTCTTCCATACAAATTAACATTTTTAACTTCGGGCTATTAATGTTGTTTTAGTAATTTATAAGACGAATAAAAACCCTATGAATCAGGCTTTAAAGAATCTTCTTTATTCTTGAGTTAAAGATAGATAAGTTCATTATTTAATTAATTAAATCACAAAGTCGTAAGTCCTCAATATTATCTTTAAAGTAGAAAAACAATTAATGAATAAATGTTTCAAAATTTTATAACTTTATTGGATGAGCGTAGCGAGCGTAGCGAGCGAAGCGAAGATTCCATTCTACTACACTGGAGAAAAAAAATCCGGAATGTTTTTTTTTTTTTTCTTTCTTTTTGGTCTGTTTGTCCACACGATTCCGGCTAAACCGATACTCCGATTGCGATGAAATTTTATGGAGACCTTCAAAATCTCTGAACTTAGAACTGCCACGTTAATGAGCGCAATCGGAAAAATTTTTCTCATGAAAATCGCGATTTTACGATTTTTTTCGATTTTTAAAAAAATTCTTCAACTTATAACTTCTACATGCTATATTCGATTTTAATGATTTTTGCACAGAACCTTTATTTTATGAATTAAGATATTCTTGTGAAATTTGAGCGTAATTGAAAAAAAATTTATCATAAAAATCGATATTTTACGGGTTTTTTCTTTTTTTAAACAATTCTTTGACTTATAACACCTACATGCTTTATTCGATTGTAATGATTTTTTCGCAGAACCTTTATTTTATGAATTAATATATTCGTGTTAAATTTGAGCGCAATCGAGAAATTATTACTTATAAAAATCACAATTTTACGATGTTTTTAAACAAATTACGATTAATTAAAACAAATTTAAAAAATTAAGTTAATTTTTTATTTAATTTAATTTACGTTTAAAAACATTTCAACTTAATAATGATTTTTCCACAGAACAACAGAAAATTCGCATAACACATGGCAGCTCAATGCACCAATTACGCTCATCCAACAACGCGGCGGGACTTAAGCGTTTTCCTAGTAAATAATGTTAATAATCTGTTATAAACTGTAAGGCACTGGGAAGGAATATAATAGAAATTCAATCGCTATTGCGAATTAAGTTTCGTTCAAACCGTGTTGTATTTCAAATCAATTTACGATTTCGTAGAAAACTACACCACAAAGTCCAAATAAAACGAAAATGAGAAACTCCCATCGAATTGGATGTAAAAGATGTACTTGCAACGTACTACAAACTTACTTCGAAAATAAATTGAACAACCGTAAAATAATACACCAATGAAAACTCGATTACTGGTTTCGCGTCCCTTCTACTCCGTACTGTGAAGCACAATCGAATGTGACTCGATTCTCTCGTTGTGTGACAGAAATGTCCGTTTCACCGACAGTGTCGTAATATCTCGGAGCAGACGGTGAAAAGATGCCGGGACAATAAGGTTAAAGATGGCGACAGACTGTCCAATCTGTGATATAAGTTAATACAAGAGAAGCGTGGTGTCACTTCTCACTCGCCGTTGTGATTGGAACGGGCAGAAAATCATTATGTCTTAGTTGAGTCGGAAGGTTCGCTTCAAACATGGTGCGCTGGATTAATTCTCTCCTCTCCGTTAGCATGGCGGTAATAATGTAGCAGGGTGGAATGATGATTAAGTGTGACACTTGATGAGAATATTGTGGTGAAATTCAAGATTACGAAATTGTGTGGCATCAACTATTTCAATGTATCGGTTAAAATATAATAAAAATAATTATAGTTTTAAATAAAATATATGATTTCTCAAATATATTATTGAACAATGAAATTGGACAAAATTGTTATTAATGGCTACGGAAAAACCGGGGAATTGACCTATTTTAATGTGAGGAAATAACTAAATAGAACAACAATTAATTCTATCGTTATTAAATTCATTTCCGAGTATGTTTCTAGTGCACTAACTAATAACAGTGATGCAAATCCATTTGAAACGTGAAGGCGTAAATTAGATTATAATGACTTCGATTTCTATTATTAATATTTCAGTATAGTTTTTTAAACAGATTGGATTAGATTATTAATTTTCTGTAACATACTAAAACTTTCAAAATTAAGATTTTTATAAATCAAACCTTGATACGATTAATTAAGAAATTCGTATCGACAAAAGAATTCAAAAACATTTTTCGTGTAATGTGGTTCAGACGATGCCAAAGAATTTAAACAAGCTCACTACTTGACAATATTTATTTCCGTTCCTTAGAAATATTTACTTTGAACACAGCCGAAAATATTAACAACAAACATAACAAGTAGGAAATGTTACTGACTAAACTTTTATATCAAAATATTTTCTTCCTTAATTAATTTAAGATTTGACTCGTTGAATATTTTTATCGACTTTCATGCACAGATCAATAATTCAACATCAGATTTTAATTATCTAAAACAAGCATTATAACATAATTAGGAACGCCTTGGATTTCTATTAGGTCTTATAAATAACTTATCGCGATAGGTACTCCTTTTTGTTCCGCAGCTGAAAGTTTTCGTCTAAGCTAACTTTCAGTTAATCATATTTCTCGTTAGTGTGTATAAGAAGAAACTCAAAGAAAATAAGTAATTGCTCCCTAGAAAATGCACCTCTAATATGTTGCAAGACGGTAATGAAAAACTTCAAATCAGACTATGTTATTTTCTTCAATAAACTTTAAAGACAAAATGTAAAACTCTTGATAAGATGTTGGGTTAAGAAAGTTTCATTAATGTCTGAGGACTAATTTCTTTTCCGAAAGGAAGAGTTGATCAAGCTTTGGTTATAATAAGCTACTTATAATTGCGTCGCAGAATATTTCAGACTGATTAATAAGTAATAAGTTGATTATTTTGTACTGATTTTCATAATGTAAGAGAAAAAGAAAAAATTGATTTGCGTGCTTGAGTTTTTATAAAGTTTGCGTGAGTCATGAAGAAGCTAGTGGACTAGATTGTTGATCCTTATGCAACAAAAATCTTTATCTAGCCCTTAGGTGTTGATGATTATCTGATCAATTGTTATATTTCAATTTCAATTTCAATTCGCTTTATTTTTCCATTGTGTTACAAAGTGATATAATTATGAAATTTTTATGCTCTATATATACAATTAGGATGATCGTTTAGGCAAATGATACAACAAGCTATCAAGCGATTTAAACAAAACGCATTATTTTTAATTATTTTTTTATTGACGTATATTCTATTCAGTTAAAAAACTGATTTACAAACGAGGACAACTTAATAAATCAAATTAAATAAATGCTGGCACAATAATTAACTGAATTAAAGTAAATTAACACAATTATTTTGGTATCAAATTAAAAAATGTATAAAATGAAATACTTTAATGAACTAATTATAAAAAAGGGAAAACAAGTAAAGAAAGATAAAAATCATAAAAAAGATAAAACGAAAGGAAATAACTAATTTATTAGACGATCCCACTTAAACGAATATGAGGTTTGCCAAAATTCAGGAACAGCAAATCAGGGAAAAATCGAACTTTCGCGGAGAAACCACCGAACGCGAATCTTCATTCTTGTGTTCAAATCTATATAACAATTTAGTACAAAAGATCTTGATTCTAATATATAATTATATCAGATATTATTGTAGCACTACACGCTGACCCGTACGTTTCAATTGCAAGTCCAAGAAATACGGTTTTTGGGTATTCATCGATAAAGCTTGAATATTAAATACTAGAATTGTTCATTATTTTATATTCCTCCGCATTAGCTCACTTAATTAATAGACAACAAACCCCAACACAAATTCGCCTTGCAATGTACGTAATCAAATCATGAAAAAACATCAATCTCAAATTAAAAGAGATTCCATAAAGCACTAACCAATCATTAATATGTCAACTCTTCACTCATTGTACCACTTACTAATTCTTGTGACTAATTAATTTACTTTCTCAAAAGCATCAATGACTAGTTTTCTGACCAACTTATTCATTATTTCATTAATTTATTCAGTCAGGAATTCAGGCAATTCAACATTAAGCCGTTCCATAACATCGAAATTTCAATAATAATTAGCAGTCAATATGGTTCATTAATCAGTCATTTTGTCATTTAATGAAACACTACCACAAGTAAGGCCGAATGACTGTATTACGTGCGATATCAAGAATACGCTGGGTAAACTATTTATAAATGTTTCAAAGAGTTTCTAAGTTTCAAAGTGTTTGTTTGCAACAGGTGTAGAATTTCATTCGAATGAATAACAGTTTATCGGGAAGTTAAGTTCCCATTACGAACAAAACTACTTACTAACGTGGTTCAGTGAAGCCCCCTGCTTCTTCACTAACAAGATAATGAAACCTAATCTAAATTAGAGGAAACATAGCTTTGATTTGTTCAAACAAACGTACATTTATCCTACTCAACACGATTACAGAGAATGAATGATTGTTTGCGTGACGATACAACAGATATACATTATATACACCTTGTATAAAGCGCAACAGTAGATACTGTTTGAAAAATAAGTTGCAGAAGGGATCTTCAAATTTTTTCTTTAACTAATCAAAAAATCAAAATAACTTTGATTACACTTGTAATAAAAATTGTGTAAAATATTATTTTACCAATTATTATCTTATCTTGTTTAATGATCGTCGTTATAAAAAAACTAAAAAAGACAATACTTACGAGTCAGGTCAACTTTATTGTAATTTCTAGAATTTATTTCAAATTTATCGATAAATAATTGCTGAGTGAGCAATTAAAACATTGATTTGTAATATAAAGTTTAAAATAATGTGCATTGAAAAGTTAAAAAAAAGTAAATTAAATTATTTTAACAAGTTTTGAACTCGACAGTTTATTTATAAAATTGACTTTTATTCTACATGATACGTTTTTACCATAAAAGCATTGAATGCCAGTAAATAAAAATACAAATGGGAAGTAAAGCGTAGACATGTTGAACACGAGAATAACACATTCAGATTCAGAACCGATTTGCTTTTAGTGCAAATCATGATATATGGATGTTAGACTAGGGTTAAATATTTTTTTATTGCCATTGAGGGAAGGCTTGTAGAGATTGTACATGTACCGAGAATGAATTGTAGAAAAAATTGCAATGCCTTCATTGCCGAAGCTGACTGGAGAATTTCTTTAGGATCTTTCTTTAGAAATGCAAATCCCCTTACTAAATCCTACCAACAGACTGGGTCTTTTTCTTTCTAGAATAATAACCAACGATTACAATTTTAAATGAGCGATTCACAACTTGTAGATTTAAATTCGAGTTTTAATTTTTTTCAGGCGTGTTTTAATTTTATTTCATACGCATAAACAAATCAACGTTCCGGGAGAAAAGCGAAGCACAAGGTTGTTCTATAGCGAAATGGGTATAATGACTTTGGCCATCATTTCATCGTTAAAACGCTCTGCTGGCTTGCATGCGTTATGAGTGGGGATTCAGACATCGGTTAATTATAATAGCTTCTACAGTACGGATAGCCTCAGTGTGGGCCTACCAGTTGCTTACAAACTGTTGATTATCAGTGTATTAGAACGGCGTAATGGTTAATAGGGTGATGCCATTCAGTTCCTCTTGCATTCATCATTCATCATTCATGTTTTAAAGTGTATATTATGGAAAATACGAATTCTAATATATATGGTATAACTTCTCAATAGGGTAGATATGTATATAAATAAATCAAACAAATATTTTCAATAGTAGATTTTTAATTACGCATCAAGCAAAGCTGTATAAATTGAAAATGCCCTTTTTAAATCCGACAAGACGCATGCAGGTCTTTCACTGCATGGCCGATACGTGCACCGGATAGCGTCTGCACCGGAACAACTAGACATAGAACAGCCATCCATATCATCAGTGTTTTATTTATTTATTGGTTCACTAAAATACAGCATTGCTGCCATTTTACATTGAGGTATACTAAAATAAATTTAAAAATACATAAAAACATATCAAATTCAAAGATATAATAAAAATAAACCGCAAGGGGGTGTCACATACATTTCTGCCATCAAGTAAAAGTCATTTACATCCCTGTAGTTTCTTCAATCAGTAGTTTCTTATAGCTCTCTTCTTGATACTTCATTATGTCCTTTCTTTAGTATCCATTTCTTTGACATTGGTCAGCTGTTTATATATTTCCCTTGCAATTCTTGTTGCCCCTTAATGTTTCTTTTGTTTCACGATAGCCATTAAAAAATATTGAAAATATTAAAAGTCAAAACTGAGAATTTTGTATATCACTATAAAAGTGGAATAAAAACTTAAGATGACGATACCTCAGGTTCTCTTCAGTATCTCTCACATGTTGGAAAAATAAATCACGATAAATTTTGTTTACAAACGATAAATCTAATTTTTTAAGCCGACCCTCCCAGAAATGTGTGAAAATTATATCACCGCCTTTTTGCATTTACAATTATTTATTTATAATTAATTAAGTGTATTTGTCTTTATCCTTAATACAGTCGTATGTGACGAACCTGATTTTAACGATTCAATTTTGTGACGTATGTGTGGTGTAAGAAAAGCAAAATGTGTTGTATAACTTTGAATTACTGTATAATAAAACACTTAAATGTGAAGAATTAATCAATCGATGTAGCAGAATAACAAGCAGCAAGAAAATAAAGAAAGATACAATAATTGGATGAGCGAAGCGAGCGAAGCGAAGATTCCATTTCACTACACTGGAGAAAAAAATCCGGAATGTTTTTTTTTTCTTTCTGTATTTTTGTCTGTTTGTTAGCACGATTCCGGCTAACCGATACTCCGATTGCGATTAATTTTATGGAGAACTTCGACATCTCTGAACTTAGAACTGCCACATTTTTGAGCGCAATCGAAAAATTATTTCTCATGAAAATCGCAATTTTACGATTTTTTTCGATTTTTTGAAAATTTATTTTACTTATAACAACTACATGCTTTATCCGATTTTTAACAATTCTCTTCACAGAAACTTAATTTTATCAATTAAGATATTCGTGTGAAATTTAAGTGCAATCTAAAAATCATTTTTCACGAAAATAGAAATGTTGTGAGTTTTTTTCTTTTTTAAGACAATTGTTTTACTTATTACACCTACATGCTTGATTATATTGTAATAAGTTTTTCACAGAACCTTAATTTTATTAATTTATTTATTCGTGTGAAATTCGAGCGCAATCGAATAATTATTTCTTAAAAATTCCAATTTTTCGATTTTTTTCTTTTTTTAAAATTACGATTAATTAAAAAAATTAAATTTTTTTTTTATTTAATTTATTTTAATTTTAAAAAAATGAACTTAGTAATAATTATTTCACAGAACAACAGAAAATCTGCATAACACATGGCAGTTCAATGCACCAATTACGCTCATCCAACAACGCGGCGGGACTTAAGCGTTTTCTAGTTTACAATAAAGAGGGACTGTTGCCTTCCTAGAAAATTTAGCAAAGCGAATCAATGTACAAAAGTCGATGATTAATGCAGGCAGAACGTCGATATGTTCAAAACCTTCGAATAGGGAGTTCGTTTAACCCAATCGGCAAATACAGATGTAATCTGATTATGAGAACATGGATACTATTCCATATTTGTGTGGTTGGCGTCTCTGCTTTCAATGCAGAATGACCAGGGTTCGATTCTCGATATAGGCAGAAGTTTTTTTTTAAATTTCTGATTTGGACTTAAGACCGGCTTTGACTTGGATTTATAATATTTGTATGAGATTCATTATTTTAGATTATATATTACCTGCTTATAGTGTTTATCAGTCAAGTCAAGTCAAGTCAAGTCAAGTCAAGTCAAGTCAAGTCAAGTCAAGTCAAGTCAAGTCAAGTCAAGTCAAGTCAAGTCAAGTCAAGTCAAGTCAAGTCAAGTCAAGTCAAGTCAAGTCAAGTCAAGTCAGTAAGTCTTTCATTTTCAGTATCCTCTTTGTTTGAGTGTCTCTCTTGGAGTCTGTCTCTTGTTTTGTTTGTTACAATGTACCACAAGGGTTCAGGGTTAAGATTATCCTTCAAACATAAAAGTCATGTGATATTAAAATACAAAGACTGGAGAAATAAATGAAACTATAAATTTTTATTTTCATTTTTTTAAAGTTATAATTTAAAAGAAAATATTAATGTCTATTAATTTCGAGTATTGATTTGATTTTCAATTAACACACAAATTGAAAAACGAAATATGTACGGGTTACGTTTTAACTAAATATATATAACAAATATTTGAACACATGCCAACACACACATGGTTTTAATCTCGTCTTCGAATAATAAGTAATATAATAAATTTGTTTTAAAATAAAAGTTACGTTCATTACGGGAAAGCATTTTGTTACAAACATGGAATGATTTAATAATTACACACTACAAAAATAATCGTGTTGAATTCATCATTTCTCTCTGAAACTTTGAAATTATTTAACATTATAACCTTCATGTTGTAAAAATTGTAACTTAGTAATACAAGAGATGAGAATTTTTCTCTTCAAATGTATGTCGTTGAAAATAATATTATCCTCACGAATGTTTGCTCGTTTTAGTTATAAACAGTGACTTTATACTTAGATGCACTTATCTCGCAATTGCATTCGCCCTCAGGGGTTTAACAGGATGATGGCAAACAAAGACAAAATAAAACTGCGTTTTTCAACGAAACTCATCGCTTCAACTACTCGTCTCCTATTAGGGAATCTTTCTATTTGTTTTATAACTCGGAAGGGGTAGCTACATGGGGGAATCTGACCTCATTTGCTTGCATTTTAAACTTGACATGCATACGTGCGTCATACACGAACCTTCTTTATTCAATATTTTGTATTTGAAAACTGTTTTTAACTCACAAGGGAAATATATTGTAAATGCATGTTTAGTCCCGGGTGGCTGGGGCTTAGCTTACAAGTACAATGTTGCCGTACACGTAGTTCTCAGGGAATCCCTTCCCGACTATCATTGTAGTGAACCGAATACATAACACTATTTCGTTTTACAATAATATTTTCCGATGAGATATTTTATAAATATTTAAAGAAACTAATAAAAATAACATAAAACCTGTTTCCTACGACGTCTGGCTTAGTGGTGTTTTCTACACCGATATCTAGGGCACAAATCTTATTCTGAGTTTGCCAGACACAGCATTGCTTCTTTCTCATCTTGCTGATGTATTTCTCGAACTTTATTTCAAGATTTGTTTCGGTTTCAATAAATTAATAATTTAGTAGTTAGCCTACTCTGTTTTAGAACTGATAAACATTGAATGACTAATTGAAAGGACCGAGTTTAGTTAATAATTTACTATTTTTTATAAACAGTATACAGAATAATAAACAATTATTCTAGAAATAATTTTATTTCAATACAATTTTTCTTTTACAGTAGCCAACGGCCTAACCATGTTGATTACACCGGTTCCCGATAGAACACCGAAGTTAAGCAACATCAGGCGTGGTCGGTACTTGAGTGGGTGACCACTTGGGAACAGCGCGTGCTGTTGGCAAAGGGGGTGAAGCAGATCGCCAAAGTGTGCCCCCGATTGAAAACGATCTTGCATTGTCACCCTTAGCCGCTCTGCGAAGAACAAAATTCATTACAAGTTTCTGGTGTTGGATAAAAAAAAAGTTTGACTGAAACGTTAAATGATGATATAGTTATTTAAAACTTAATAACCACAATAAATTTCATGTTTCGACGTCTCGGGCTGTGCAGATGCACGAACAAATACACATTCAAGAGCATGCCTTACACTCGTGCAAATGAAAGGGGCGTATTCTTTTCAAGTTATCCCGAGATGTGTCAAAACCTTTGCACAGATGCCACGAAAATATAATGGAAATATATTCTAACGTTATACTTTTCCCCCAGGGTTGGATACTGAAGAAAAACACGTACGCATAATTTTCCATCCTTCTTGTCCAATATGTTGTAAATTATGTCTGGCTCTCAAACTATGTATTTATTAGTCCTATCGTCAGCCAACCAGAATCGGGTTTTATCGATATGTTTCAATGTGGAATCTTCTGCTTCTGCTAAATGATTTTAATATGTTTCAAGTATTTTAACATTAGTGTTGAGACTTGAGAGGTATTTTAAATTGCTGTATTGTTTTCTATTTATATAATTAATATCGTTTTGCGAAAAAAAGTTATTTAAACAAACAGCGTTCTTGTATTGCAAGGATAATGTATTACTAGGGTGACAAGTACAAATGTACTAAGGGAAAAATTATAATATTCCTATTTCTCTTCTCATTTTTAATAAGATCACGTTGCAAAATTTAATGTAATCATTAATATATATAAAATCATCATTATCTGTTGGCACGTCCACACAGGCCTCTCCATCTTCTTCTGTCCTGCCACCACTCCTCTCCTTCCACCACATTCCAGTCTCCTCCTCGCTGTTCCACAAATTTTCTCACACTAATCTGCCATTGTTAAGTAATAAATAATAAATACTAAATAACAAAATAAAGAATAAAAAAATAAAAAAACTTAAAGTTGATTACACACGTCTAAACAAACAAGAAAAATAAATATTCTAAACCGACTGTGAGTTGGATTTTGTAAATTTCTGTATTGTTTTAAATATCATCGATTTTACCAACGAGGGTGTTTCCCGACTATCACTATCGTGAAATATATTACTACCGTTGATTGTAAATATACATCCCATTTTGATAAATATGCACTGTGTTTTGTCCATACTATGCTTTCTGAATGCAGTACGTAACCTACTCAGTAAATAAACCAAGTATTTATGGTTTAATAAGTCTTGTTGTGTCGAATATTCAGTATATCCTTCTTAAATCGAAATTTCTAGTCGTATTTTGTAAACTCTAACAGGAGCTAGGCGTCATTAACTCACTCCGCGCGGAGGTTGATCCATAACGTCGTCGGGCTTGCCGTGCGACTTTGAATGGTTATTTAAGCAGACACCATGTGATGCATCGGCCCATTAGAATCAAGCCCGCTAGTCGGGGCTTTCGACAATCCCACCTCTAACTCTTACTTTCTTCGCCCGTAACACTGACGTATTTCTAAGAGCTTTTCGATTCCAAACAACAGGGAGTGTTGCCGAAAATAAGGGTTTTTTTGGAATGAAGTTTTGGTATTGCGGAGGTCGAAAAACTATAATAAACATCAAACAGATTATATTCAAACAAGTTTTTTTGTGACTTGACAGCTCATTATTTTCCTGCCTTTCAGGCGTCACTTTTCGTTTTATTTAAAAGTTAATTGAAAACTTCATACATACTATGAGTGAATACTATTAATTAATTTTTTCACACGCCATGTACATGTTTTAGTTGAAATATGTCAAATTGAAAATAACTTCCTACTTTTAAAACATTTTTTTAAAATTTAATTTATTTAACATCAAACCTATTCAGTTATTAAATACTGATTTACAAACGAGAAAATTTGATCACAGTTATGAAAATGTATTATATAAAATAATACAATTATGGTGCCGGGCTGGACCAGCACCTCCACCAATAAAATCAAAAATGGATTTTACCTACGCCAAAAGATAACATTATGGAGGAATATATGTAATAAACTATCTGGAAGCTAAGTTCGACAATTTCACAAAAAAATACTTATTTTTTTCTAACATAGAAAACAATTATTTATGAATAACTTATATTACGGACGAAGATGATCATCGTATTGTTCATTCTTCGTAACTGGTTTCCTTTATTAATTTTTCAATTCATTTCGACTACAAAGTTATTTTTTTAAAGGTTATATTAACAGAATGTATTTGGATATAACAATAATAATATTAAAAAATTACACAATATTTTGGCACAAAAAAATCACAAAAATTTATGAGTGATTAGTACAAATTAATTTAAAAATGAATGATTTCAATGGCATAAAAATATGTTCCTTCATTGATTAAAAAACCGCCGAGGGCACAAAGAAAAACTTGCCTTCTTGTAGCTGTAAAAAAACATCTTGAGTATACACCCCGACGTGTTTTTACATAGTCATTTTCAGTTATCTTATATAACATCCGCGAATGTTTTTCTACAGTTACGTGCATCACTGCTCTCCGTACACCAATATTGTTCCAGCCAGCACACGGTGGAGTGGAGTGGAGTTGAGTGGAGTAGTTAATGTTTTGTTTCACTTAACTTCCGTGATGAATCCTATTAACCTAGAGGCTCCTCTTTAAGCGACGGCTAGGGTCATTCTAGTATCGACCACACACAACGCGTCGCGACTCGCCCTTGTTATCCGACGAGCTGTTAAATACTTAACTTCACTATCCATCTAGATCACATTCATTGGGTAAATAATTACTTTCGAAAATGTAAGAAATTGCTTTAGCCATTACTATACATCGAAGATTATGCCAATACTTCACTTCATATACATTTTCTTAATTCAATTCTAGAAATGTAATACTTATTCCATTACACGTATGCCATTTACTGATATAATAAAAGCTTAAGGAAATAACTAAAACCTGGACTGTATATTATATTTGTTCCAATGCCAAAATCTTCAATGTTTAGTTGTTTTACAAGTGTGTTTTAACATATGAAGCTCGTGGAGTTGCATATCTCGTTCGCACGCCAATACAGTAGCTCTCATTTTATTCTTTTTCCGCCGAATCAAGCAATCTGATTTGGATAGTCGGCTAAGAAGAAATCACGTTCATCGCCTACACTGATAAAAATTAATATAATGCAAAATATCAATATATTGAGTTGTTCAGGTTCTTCCGATAACAATCCTATTATTGAGTCCACTTCAAAATGGTATGATTAGATCTGAAGTGTCAAAAGTTGCGACAAAGCCTGAAAAGATTTAATTGATTTTTTTAAACCTTTTTTTGTAAAACGAATCCTATTTCTTAATCGTTTCCTTCATCGAATACGAAAACAAGTAATGCACAGCCGAATGCAATGCAGCTTTTGAGAATCTGAAATAGAGAATCTGAGATCTGTAGATGGATCTATTGTAAATATTTCCACAAAGCCGACTAGGGCGGCTGTGGCGTCATCTTAAAACTTGAAGAGGGAGTAGTAAAAAAAACGCTTTTACTGCAACCAGTCTAATTACTAGCAAATCAACTTAAAAATATGTGCTATTTGATAAACTTTGTCGATAAAACCATTTCTTCCCCATAACAGGAATGAACTCGTTACTTAAGTTAAATAACCACCTACAAACGTGTTCTCATTACTTTTCTCCCTACAGCTTTAGACACGTAAATACTTATGAAAGCCATTACCGTAAATATAAATTCGCCATTGCTCTACATTACTGGAGTAACTTTAAAGTTTAAAGGTCAGCAGATACTTAATGTCTAACTTTGTAAAAGTGTGTCAATATATTCAAAGTCTCAGATAGTTTTATAGTTTAATATAAATTACACAATTAAATTATTCTTCACGATAAAGAAAACATTACAATTTTGTTCAAGTTCATGTTCAAGTTCATATTTTAGTTTTTGAAACGTGCAATACAATTTATTATATTTGTTCAAAAACTATCAACGGTCAACAGTATAACGTCAAACATATTTTGTGACTACCGTTATATACTCTTCTCAAAGCCAAATTTGATAATACTAATGGAAAATATATTATCAGTATGGGTAGTAGTTCAAGTCTTCTGTTTTCTCGAATACTGGCTACTCTGCATTTCCACAAGATAGTCCAGAAAACTCCAGTTGGACGTGGTCCAATTTGGAAAAGCTCTAGTTCGCTTGTCCATAAATCCCACGAAGATTTGACAAATCTAACAGAGCAAGACTCGTTTTTATTACAAACAAATGCAACCTGCGCCCGACAAGCGCAGAGATGAGGGGTGGATATGTGGGTGTGTTACTGATGTGACCTGCGACTGGGACGCACACATCAAGAGTTTAGAGTGGGAGAGAGAGAGAGAGAGAGAGAGAGAGAGAGAGAGAGAGAGAGAGAGAGAGAGAGACGGCTGAGTTTATTGCTAAAAGAAAGTATAGAGGTATTGGATTAAATTTTAACACTTAATAACAATTTAACGTTAAAGAGATTTCAGGCAAATATTAAAATGTAACCATATATTTGGGTTGTTATTATTTAAATATTTAAATTAATCAATGGTTGTGGATTAAAGTATCACACAAAACAGTTTGAAACCCATATACACAGGGTTGATTTAAACAATGCATCGTTAAGAAAGTGAGGAACTACATCTACTAACTAGAGGGGGAAAAATGGCGATACAAATAATACCAGATATGGCAACATATGGAGTGAGTGAGAAAAAGATGAATGATGAATGTGTTAACTGTGAGTGATGAACCATAAAATATAAAGAGTGATGAATACTTCTTTATCTGACATGCTCAAATCAAAAGAGAGTGCATGGGGAGAGAAAGGCGGGGGATTGAAAAAAAAGATTAAGCTTACACACTTAAATGATTGAATTCATATGTGATAGGCTAAATGGGCATGATTTGGATTTCTTTAATAATTTACACTTACAGAGTTTTAAAAAAAATGTATTTGAATAAGTGAAGATTGTGAATTTAATTTGGATTTGTATCATTACAAATGAGTAAATGGTGGTTAATTAAATCACTAAGATATAATTGGATGAGCGTAGCGAGCGAAGCGAAGATTCCATTTCACTACACTGGAGAAAAAAAATCCGGAATGTTTTTTTTTCTTTTTTTTCTTTTTGTTTTGTATTTTTGTGTGTCTGTGAACACGATTCCGGCTAAACCAATACTCCAATTGCGATGAAATTTTATAGAAGTCTATGAAATCTCTGAACAAAGAACTGCACGGGGGAAAAATCGATCGAAAAATTATTTCTTATGAAAATAGCAATTTTACGATTTTTTTTTAAATTTTTAAAAAAATTCTTCGACTAATAACATCTACATGCTTTATCCGATTGTAATGATTTTTTCACAGAACCTGTATTTTATGAATTTATATATTCGTGTGAAATTTGAGCGTAATCAAAAAATTCTTTCTAATGAAAATCGCAATTTTACGATTTTTAAAATTTTTAAAACATTCTTCGACTTATAACACCTACATGCTTTATCCCATTGTAATGATTTTTCACAGAACCTTAATTTTATGAATTAATATATTCGTGTGAAATTTGAGCGCAATCGAAAAATCATTTCTCATGATAATCGCAATTTTACGATTTTTTTCAATTTTTAACATTTCTTCGACGAATAAAACCTACATGCTTTATCCGATTGTAATGATTTTTTCACAGAACTTTAATTATATTCGTGTGAAATTTGAGCGTAATCGAAAAATTATCTATTAAAAAAATTGCAATTTTACGCTTTTTTCGTTTAAAAAAAATTACGCTCATCCATCAACGCGGCGGGACTTAAGCGTTTACCTAGTAGAAAACATATGTATGACCGTATTTGTACATCAGGCTTGTATTTATAATTATTTATAATACTTAACAGAGTGTTGGCTCACTAATTATGTCGATAATAATGTCATAATTTGGCGTCATCTCCTCTTACGATAGGGGTAGCTACCCTACACTACACCTATACTTCTCTGGACCCAAAGCCCCAAACTATTCTCAATTTTCTACTCGCCCATTTAGTTCTAGTAATATTGTCCTTATCGTAAATGTTTTAATTTTCCTCCAATACATTAAGCCTTAAGTCTTCAATCATATTTTATTTCTTGAAATAATTATTCACTTTATCAATAAAGTTTTTACTCCGTTGTCACCATTTTTCTTGCTGCACTTTATTAAAAGTAACTTTCTTTATGTCGTCTTGTTTAAGTTGTAGTAAAAGTAAAACCGAATGTGAACGCGCACAAATGGCGACATCTTTCATGGCAACGCTATACTATACTAGGAAAACGCTTAAGTCCCGCCGCGTTGATGGATGAGCGTAATTTTTTTTAAACGAAAAAAGCGTAAAATTGAGAATTTTTTAATAGATAATTTTTCGATTACGCTCAAATTTCACACGAATATATTAATTCATAAAATTAAAGTTTGTGAAAATCATACAATCGATAAAGATGTATTTTTCGTGAAAAACAAATCGAAATAAGCAAGCATGCTCTGGCCAATTCTACCCGGGCCCACGACGGGGCCAGAGCTCGCCTCTAGGTTCGGGGAGTAATATACTCCCCGCTTACTAGCTGATGTTTGTGTAATATATCCCCGCTTACTAGCTGATGTTTGCGAGGTGGACATTTTCTCTTGAATCGCCTTTTACGATTAGCAGAGCCATGCTCTGTGCCAATTCTACCCCGGGCCCAGACGGGGCCAGAGCTCGCCTCTAGGTTCGGGAGTAATATACTCCCCGCTTGGAAACTTATCCAAAATCACTTATATATTATCTTAGGGGTGACTTAATTGGTATGAAAATATTTCTCACCATCCAACTTTAAAGTTTAAAACTTAAAACACAGTTATAGACAACAGTACCGACGGTTGGGACAAAGCCGTTGACCCTACTATTAAGTGACTCGACTTTATAGCAGTAGACTGTCGGGACAAGTTTTAATGGACTTTTCTTTGGGATGTTAATCTGTTGTCTTCTGTTTTAATTAAATAACTTGACAACATTCGTTTTTATTTGTAGTTTATGATTTTTTTATCTAGGGCGTGGTTTACAAGAAATTAACACGTTAGAACACACGCAAAACATGGACCATCCTCACTATCAGTAGTTGTATTGTCTGATAACACATAAATAGCTGTAGATAGGTTAATAAAATTAAATACGTTATGTTCAATCACGTCTACCGTGTAAATGAGTTCAATCCATTTAGAACAAACCACTCTCGTCCTGTCTAAATAATAATCAATTATTGGATGAGCGAAGCGAAAACTTCAATTTCACTGACCCCCCCAAAAAAATTTTGCTCCAATGTTTTTTTTTTGTTTTTGTTTTTTTGTTTTTCCGTCTGTTTGTTCGCTCGATTCCGGGCAAACGGCATATGCGATCTTGATGAAAATTTGAGGGGACCTTCGTTTTCTCTGAACTTAGAGGTGTATTGTTTTTGGGTGTAATCGAAGAAATATTTCTCATGAATATCGTACTTTTACGATTTTTTTCGATTTTTAGTGCGATATTTTCGTCACATTTGGGCCGATTCTGACCAAACGGGTGGGGCTACAACGTTCATATTTCACATGGACATTAAGATTATGGTGTTAAAGTACCTTTTTAAAGAAAAAGTTGAAAAAATTAGCTAGAATCTATAGAAATAAAGGTTTTAATATTAGTTTTTTTAATTTTTAGTGCGATATTTTCGTCACATTTGGACCGATTCTGACCAAACGGGTGGGACTACAACGTTCAGATTTCACATGGACATTAAGGTTATGGTGATGTAGTACCTTTTGAAAGAAAAAGTTGAAAAAGTTAGTCAGAATCCACAGAAACAAAGGTTTTAATATGAGTTTTTTAGGTTTATAATACCAATTAACAAGTATAAGAATAGAAACTTGACAACAATCACCTAAAATGCATTCAAAAAGCACTTGCAAAGGAAAAGTGCAAACAAACGCTAAAAACGCAAACAAAAAACTTACAAAAACCCCTCATCCATCAACGCGGCGGGACTTTAGCGTTTTCCTAGTATTAAATGAAAAGTAATTGGTTAGATCTACATTATAATCATTAGACTTACCACTGTTAATAGTATTTTTATTTAAAATGTGATATTTCGATTTTCTTTCGACTTTCGATGATGTCATATTTTACATTTTGCAGGCCTTCATCTTTTGTATGTGACTGTTTTGGTGGTTGAACTACATTTTAACCGTGCAATTTTTGCTTTGTTTTGTTATTTCGCATACGAGACTAAATGTTTACAATATAGACAATTGTATCGCATTTATTGAAAAAAAAAACATGATATGGAATAGTAAATTTTCTTGCGTAACATAAAAACACATAATATTTATCTTTCTCTCGATTTCTATTTTTCATCCCCTCGTGTTAAATTGCACACTCTGTTAGAGCATGCCCACTCCAACACTTGAAACCTAGATCTAAGTAGGCAATGTACCTTGCGTAGAAAGACAGACGTAGACACATTTGTGCGGGTGTTGTTTTACTTGTTTTACATGCTCTCAACAGACGACTAACTTGTCTCGCCAGCATCTTATGTGATTGAGAATATAAAACACCCACGAGGAAGGAAACCCAATAAACGACAGAGTGAGAACAAGAGGGTCCTAAAATGTCTGGGATTTTTTTCTTGTCTGTTTCATTTTCCGCTTGTTTTACTTTTTGCGGTTGGTTTTCCGAATCAAAATAACTCAAGGAAACCGACTTTATTTATTGTTTTACAATCCCACATATTCAATATATAAATCTTATACAATTTCTGTGTAGAAAAACGCGAGCTGAGTTTGAAAATAACATATGTGATAGCAAGCCCATTAATATATGATTTACAACTATAAAATAACAAACCATGACTTAAAATATTAATAATTATTAAAATAATGCTTGCTCACAAACAAAAGACATGCTATCATAAAAACCCAAACTCCCACCCAATTTTACTACTATATCCCTTTACTTATGTCATGTCAATGTAACCGATTTCTGTTCATTTTATTTGCACCGCAAGCATGTTTAATTAGAGCCACATACAGTCTATAGATTACAGATTATTGATACCCGTTGTAAAGTAAAGAAAAAACTAAATCATCTAAGTGTAAGCTTAAGCAACTTTTATTTTTACAATTCCGCAATTTCGCGTGATGTCTTTGCGTCAAAGAAGGTGCCTTTCTTCTTCCAGAACTTCCTTCTGGAATGAGTGACATAACTCTTTTAATTCTCGAGGTGTTGTCAATTATTTTACAGAACCCATTGTATAACAACTTAAATTATTAGAAACTTTAACTTTTTAATTTGTATTAGTTCTTTTAATGGACAGTTTTTTATTTCAATAATGTATAAGAAGGATCCATAAGGTCATCCATTAGTGATTGGTCATCAGCAAAGAAAGTTGATTCTCTCTCTCTCTCTCTCTCTCTCTCTCTCTCTCTCTCTTTCTCTCACACACACTCACTGATCTAATACATATATTTAAACTATACATTTCGGGTGCAATTGTTTAATAAAAAATTTTGATGTGAACATACCACTTGGTTCCACATAGCAACATAATCATAAATCTTAAGCATAGTTGAGTAAATGTAATATTTTGATTCTTTAAAGTTTCCTACTCTTTTGATACTCTTGCCAACATCTATTATAAAACCATCAATAACGGTGATGATAATTTTTTATAAACATACCAAAATCACACAAATGTGTTTGTTTGAATTAAATTTGGCTAATTCATGTATACTTACTATAACAAAATGAAGAAACAATTTTAAGTGTTTCCTAACTTAAAAAGACTCAAATTTTCTCAATTTTCTTTCGTGTTGAAGATGTGAACGGAAACCCTGACATTATCTAACCAGAAGAAGAAATATTACTTTTGTTTTCGTTCATAAATTATTGTCCCTCTCTTTCTCTATTTCCAATCATATCCTCTCAAATTAAACCTCAAGATATCGTTTGACTGAGATTAATGAATGATTAGAATACTTTTACTTTAATTAATCACCAACAAACAACATTTGTTCTTAATGGTTAAAGTTGCGTAAAAAATGTGGTCTTTACCAGCCTTAATAACGTTCACAAATTAAATTCTTTGCTCTGTCCCTCTCGTTTTATTTCTGTCTCCTTCTCGTTTCAATTAAAATTTCTTGAGATACGCCTTCGTTTTGCAAAAGTGTACGAATAAGATATTAAATCCTTTGTACTTAAGTGCGGGATTTATGAACAACCTGCTCAATAAAGTTGATGCAGTATAATTGTTGTAGCTGTCATAACATGTAAATAAAAACAAGTGAGTTGTCGACTGCCTTTCTTTCTACCCACATAGCTCTCTCTCTCTCTCTCTCTCTCTCTCTCTCTCTCTCTCTCTCTCTCTCTCTCTCTCTCTCTCTCTCTCTCACTCACTCTAAATGTATAATTCAATCCAGTTAAACACATTATTAGAACATAAATCTATTTTAATTAGTTATAAACAATCATTGTAATAACTGGGTAAAAATACGGTTTGTTAGGCATTAATCACAAACAAAAAATCAATATTGTCTCCTCCACCCCCATTTTCTCTCTCTCTCTCTTTCTCACTCACTCACACGCTATTACTTAACGTGGCGCTGCTCCAACGATATGTATTATTGGAATGATTTCCAAAAGTGGCAGACTTACAATAATACCCATTAATCAATCACCTCGCCCGTTCCCCCCTCCCCCCCAAACACAAGGGCGTGACCCCTACATTGGCATTGACGCTCTACCACTACAACGGAAAATAATTATTAGCAAATAAATTTGATTACGCACAATCCCATTTTATTCCGGTTTACATTTACCTGGAAAACAATGAAGTCTCCAATTTGGCAACGTGCCCTGATTCAAAACACTTCCATTGGCATAATTCGATTTGCGATTGACTAAAACCGCGCGCCGTATAATATTTACCCGTTTCAGAACACGCGCATAACAAAGACTTTAATCCAGAGTCGTTTTCCGGTCATTTGCAATTCAAATCTATTCTATGGTTACGTCGAACAAGCCGAAACGTCCGATATTTGAAGTGTCTAAACTACTAACTATGAAACATAGACCTCATCGAAACGGCGAAAAGCTACGAAACTTCTATCTGTTCAGAAACGTCGAGCCATGTTTTCTCTGTGATCCTAATTCGAAACGTTAGAAATTGTCGAAACGCCAAACTCTGTCACAACCTTGAATCACCCCATTCAACATAATCTAAACATAACATTTCTCAATCTTTTAAAGGTACCGAAACGTCGAAGTTATACTTGAAGAAAGACTGTACATGACGGATGCACGCGAGAGTAAACTTATGCACGCGCCTGTACTTGCCTAGTAACGCAGGGGGAATATGGACCACACCCATGATATGAACTAAATACCGCAATCATCAGCATGGCTTAATAAGTAAATTAATGAGGATTACATGAACAAAATATCTAGGTTGTAGAGCATCTGCACTCACGAAAAGCCAATTAATTTAATAAATTGATAATCTCGATATGTTGTACAATGTTTTTTTTATCGTGGGAAACCTGTTATAGGGTGCAATTAGCCCCTCTTCAGGTGAACTATAGGTATGTGCGGATAGGAAATTGTGAAGGGATGTCCGAGGGCTTTTAAGAGGACTCAATCCCTGGCATTCGCCTTAACGACTTAGGAAAACGTCGGAAAAAACCTTCAGTCAGGATTGCCGGTCTCGGACGGGATTCGAACCCGGGACCTCCGAATCAGAGTCGAGCGCTTAGCGCCCGAGCCAACACTGTCGGTTGAACAATGTGTTTATTATTTATTTATTTATTTATTTATTTATTTAACGTCTATCCTATTCAGTTATAAAAACATGATTCACAAAAGAGGACAACTAAGTAAATCTAATTACATAGACGCAGAAACAACAATAAACTACATTTCGTACATATTTGAAATAGTAGCATTACAACAACAATGCATTTAAACACAACAATTTTGGTAACAAATAAAAAAAAATATATTATATGCATTTAATGAATGAATCAAATATAAAAAAGGGCGTAGAATGAAAAGAAAAGAAAGGGGGGGAAAAAGGAAAAAAAAAGAAAAGAAAGAGAAAAGAAAGAAAGAAAGAAAGAAAGAAAGAAAGAAAAAAAAAAAAAACATTTAAAAAGAACATTAAAAAAAAAACGAAAAGAAAAAAACTGATTAATTAGACGATCTCACTCAAACGAATATGAGGTTTGCCAAAAATCAGGAACAGCAAATCAGGGAGTAATCAATCTTTCGCGGAAGAAACCACCGAACGCGAATCTTCATTCTTGTGTTCAACCATCATCTTGTGTTCAAATCTTGATAACAATTTAGTGCAAAAGATCTTGACTCTAATATATAATTATATCAGATATATAATTATTTAAAATTGTTCATGTCAAAAACTGATCACAGCAATGATACAGGACACCTAACTCAAGTTGCAAGTTCCACCAGTGGGCGGCAACCAGACAATCTAGGCAGAAAAATATCAATTGAAAATACATTGAATACATCAAAATCAAAGCAATAATGAACAAACAAAGAGAACAGCAAAATCATAAATAAGAACATATGAAGATAAATTAACATTACATAAACACAGAGACAATGTCCCACAAATAAATAGTAAAAATCAATTCTTCTTTGTTCTTCGATTCATTATCATTGCTTCAATTTTACTTTTAAATTGTACTATTCCTAGCTCAGTAAACTGGCTTCTAATATCATAAGAAATTGAATTCCAAAAGGATACTCCTCTGTACAAGAATGACTTTCTTAATGATTCAGAAATTAATTTAGGAACTTTCAGTTTATTAGAATAGAATTTCTATCACGATCAACAAATTGAAAAATATTGGGTAAAATACCTGAATACATACCTTTCAATATTTTGTATGTATTTACCAGTACGCTATATTTCATTCTTTCCTCAATCGTGAAGCAATCAGATTGTAAATCTTGGTCATAGGAATTGAATCAAACAGATGGTCAATTCTCTTCTGAAGTACAACATATTCGGTAGAAGGTCTAACTGCCCAAACCACTAAACAATAATCAATAATAGAGTGAATATAAGAATCTACAAGTAACCTCAACATTCTCTCTGTACAAAACCTCTTCATTCTACTTATAATTCCAATTGCTGATGATACTTTATTAAATACATATTCATAATGTTTCTTAAAATTTAAATTACAATCTAAGAAAACTCTAAGATATTTAAATTCATACACTCTAGATATTAACTTACCATTACAAGTCAACTTCAAATGAATATCATTCATGCTTTTAACATTAGTCTTATCAAAAATCACAAAATTTGTTTACTATAATAAATATCAAGTTCCTGAGTTTTAAACCAATCATCCATCCTCTTTAAAACTTCTTGAAGACGTCTTACGATCTCTTCAACATCCACACCTTCTAAATAAAAGACCAAGTCATCAGCATATAAGATATAATTGATTCCTCCCATTATAGTAGATATATCATCTATGTAGAGAATAAATAAAAGGGGTCCTAATATTGATCCTTGTGGTACTCCACAAAATATATTGAATACTTTTGAACTATATTTTGCAAGATTGATAAACATTTTTCTTTTTAAAAAATAATCCGCCAATATTGATAACAAATAAGGACTTATGTTATACCTGGTTTTTAGTTTTATTAAAAGAGGTAAAAAAAGGTACAGAATCAAATGCTTTCCTAAGATCAACAAAACAGCTCCAACCTTACCATTCCGCTTGTCAATCCCTTTATAGATAAAATCTGTAAATGCTAGAAGGGCACTTTGCGTTGATCTACCTTTCCTAAAACCATGTTGGTTTTCACTTAAACCTTCAGATGCATCCACTTCATGTAATAACCTCTTGTGCAAAATATTTTCAATAATTTTCCCTACAATTGGAAGAGTTGATATAGGCCGATAAGAATTCCTATCACTCTTTTTACCTTTACCCTTATAAATAGGTGTTACTCTTGCCAATTTCAGCTGTGTTGGGAAATCACCTACAAGAAAGAAATGGGAAATTAGATACGCCAATAATCCGACTATTGATGCGCATTTCTTGAATACTATGCATGGCATCTCTTGAAGTGTTGTCGAGCTTTTAATTTTAAGGCGTTTAATTGCTGAACAACTTCTTCATTAGTTACGTTTTACATGCGGGAGATCATCTGCTTCTTTTCTATTTAAATCTTTAAACTTACCAATTTCACTGGAAAAATCTACATCGTTCACAACAAAACTTTTCTGTAACAAACAGCAAATGTCAGGATTAGACGTGTAGGATACCCCATTCTCTGTCAATGAGGCTATGCTACACTCTTTTCACTTTGTTACCTGTCAACTTATTATAAACTGACCATAAAGATTTTGAAGAAATATCATTATCAAAAGAAGACTTAAAATGCTCACGCTTAGAAAAACGAATCTGATTATTTACCTTATTTCTAACTTTCTTGTATTCCTCCCCACGTTGAATGCCTTCTAAAAATTCTGAATCTTTGCGCAAGTGGTCTCTCCTATGCATGGATTTCCTAATCTCTGCTGTTAACCATGGGGCTGGCTTACCTTTAACTCTTAATTTCAAGGGGTGTGCATGCTCATTTAGAGGTTCTACGACTACTTTAACAAACATTTCTAATTTATCATCTGCACTTACCATCATACCAATTTGGTTAATGGGACCACTTAAGATATCTTCATCTACTTGCTTCCAATCATCATTCTTATAATTTCTAGTATTTACAAATTTTGGGAAGAAATTTTTGCTTATTAATCTTACAAACACAATAAATTAATTCATGATCACTTAATCCTACACTTATAATACCTGACTGAATAATATTTTCATTGTGATTTGCATAAACATGATCAATTAAAGTAGCTGACCTATTATTAACCCTAGTAACAGACTTTATCAATTGTACCAATCCATGTGATCTTGTGAGAAATTGAAATTATTTACTGGTAATGTCTTCTTACTCAAATCAATGTTGAAATCACCTAGAAAAAACAATTCATTAGCTTCCAATTTTAAACTATTTACTAAACTATCAAAACAATCTGAAAATTCTTCTAACTTTACGTGTGGAGCTTATAAACTGCTGCAGCAGTACTGTGTCTTGACCACAGAAATTCACTAATATGTAGTGAATTTTAAGAATGATACTTGAAATGTAACAATGTGCGTTTAGAAGGTAAAAGGCAGTTCCTCCCCCCCCCCCCCCCCTTTGCCCTTCCGGACGACTAACTCAATATGCAAATGTGATGTTTCCTTGGTAAGTTTATGTATGTTAACGATATGAAAATGAATATTTAACTGAATCTTTAAATATGTGAACCCTGTATTAGGCTACAAAGGGACAGGGCCACACGTGCCCTTCATTAGCCTTCCTACCCTGTGGACGGGAAAAACTCAATCAATAAATTCAAAATCTAATTAAAAACCCTTATAATATCAGTTTATCAAAAACAATACTGAATACCTTCTTGGGCTTCTGCGGATATGTTGCTAAGTTGTATTTTTTAGAGATTGACATATCAATTTGAAAGATGGGTATATTCTCAAGTGCCTAACAACCTTTTAATCATTATTGTGCAATACCTTCTACTTCAATACTGGCCTCTTATGTTACTTTCTAAATCACGTACCGACAGTGTTGGCTCGGGCGCTAAGCGCTCGACTCTGATCGGGAGGTCCCGGGTTCGAATTTCCGTCGAGACCGGCAATCCTGACTGAAGGTTTTTTCCGAGGTATTCCTCAGTCGTTAAGGCGAATGAATGCAAGGGATTGAGTCCTCTTAAACAGCCCTCGGACATCTTTTCACAATTTCCTGTCCGCACATACCTAGTTCACCTGAAGGAGCTAATTGCACCCTATAACAGGTTTCCACGATACAAATTTTAATTTAAATACATACAATCATTTACCCAGTCGATGGAACATATGTTATAAAATGATTGTCATAAATCAATCAAATTTATCAAATTAGTTTATTGAAACATTGAAAGAAGGTATACAATTATTGTTAGTCACACTGCTTAAACTGGCAAGTTTGGTTTTCCATTAGGCCTACTTGAAATGTAACGAACGTCGAGTTCTGAATGTTCTTTTGTCATCAACATTAATTAGACCAAACTAGTGTTACTTTCGCCAGCAGAGTGTGTGACATTATTTTCCTCGAGCGCTGTACGAGTGGAAGCTTTGATCTTGACCCTCTAGTTCGCCTTACGCCAGTAAATATGACAGTAGATCTGGGTCGTGGATGTGAAAAGGGGTTGACCTTAAGGGAATGGAATAGCCGCGAAATTAAAACCACGCGAAATTACAGTTTTTTCGTGATATCTCGAGAACGATAAAAAAATATCAAAACTGATTCTAAACCGAATTGTGTTTTTTTTAGAACAAAAAATGCAAGAAAAAATATTCAAATATAACAATTGGTGCGGTATGTATTTAAGATATGCTTTTAATTAACTAAAATTCTAATTAAAAAACCTAATTACCACCACTTTACAATAATTTTTCTTGCATTATATTGCTCTAACAAAACCACAATTCGGTCTAAAATCAGTTTTTAGATATTTTGCATCGTTCTCGAGATATCACGAAAAACTGTAATCTCGCGTGGTTTTAATTTCGCGACTATCCCATCCTCTTAAGACCGCCAGTTGCTTGAACAAGTGCATTCCAGAAATCTTTCTAATGCACCGAGTCAGCACCTGGAATGCACCACCTTCTGAGAAAGCGGGCTATTTTTTACTATAGATAATAATATGTATGTTACACATAAACACTGACTGATTCTTGTTGCTTTTAATACATTTTATTATTGTTGTTTTTGAATATTATTATATTGATGTATTAAAATGTCCATAATTGATCAAGGTCCTCTATTTGCATCCATCCGAATGTTTATTGAATGTTATAAAGATACGGAATAAAAAAATCATAATAAAAAATTATACACTTTCATACAAGTTATACTTTTCGGGTTTTTGTCAATGATTCAATCGCCATAGACCTGAAGGTAGTGAAGCACCAAGTTCATTTTAGTTTTTTAATATTTTGAATAGAACTAAATTAAAGTTTACAACACATTAAAACACCTGTATTCATAAAAACAGTTCACAATTCGCACCAAATGTATTTGTGGTTGTTATTGAAATCAGCCATGCGAATTCTATTTTGCCTCAATAGGGAATATTTAAAAACTCTCTCTTGCCCCCTTCTATTTCCATAGAATGTCTACAGTAAACAAATGGCTTGATGTGTTTAATACCACATGACTGTGTCCAATGTTTGAAGGCACGAGCTTTTTAAAAATGTTTATTAAAACACAAAAATGAGATTCATTGAAATATACGTCCCCGTTTCTCACTCCGTCCAACATCTCATTTCCCATTTAACAAAGAAGTTGATCTCCCTTTGAACTCCTAATTGAAAGAGATACCACTTTGATTCATTATCTTAGTCTTCTCCTCTCACAATAAACAAGCAGAGCTTTGTAAAGAAATCACGGGTTATTCTTTTGAAACGAGGATAGCGGCAAGAAAATGGCAACGCCGGAGTAGAAAAAATAGCTGAAAGAGCAGCCTCGCTGTCAAGCTCTTTGCATCGGAGCTGTTAGGGTATTAGGGTGTGTCCTGGATGGCTACCCAGACAGCTAGCATTGCCAAGTGTTTAACTTTCTCGCGTATTCCTAGTCAGCTGTCATCTGAAATGTTTGCAATGAAACATTTATTAAGAGTGATATTCTTGATATTGATAACCCTCATATTTTATAAAACAATAAGTAAATACAAGTATGTTTATAAATTGATCTAGATATATTTTTAAAATTTAGTTTAACAAAACAATGAAAATATTTTATCACTTATGATTATCTGACCATATCTAATATTGACAAAACTATTTTGTTTTTTTTATTTTTCGGATGAGCGGAACGCCCAATATAGACGTCTATAATTAAATTTATGACGTTTAACCCGGACATATTCCTACTCGTAATTATTGGGTTTGAAGGCTTATATTTGTTTGTATTTTTAACTCACATTCTTGTCTACAAACTGACATACTTGGATTTTTCCCCGTTAATATCTTGCACGGCACGATTTTTTTCTCGAAGGTACAAATACTAACTTTGTACCGGAGGAAGAAAAAAATCGTACCGTGCAAGATAATAAGATCAGATGATCATTATTGATAAACTTTGTCCGTAGTTTTGTTAAACTTAATCTTTAAAAAATTAAATAAATCTTTAAAATTTAATAAAAATCGAATAGATCGACCTTTAAGTCGGACGAGATTTTAAGATTTATTGGCATACAAACGCGAAATGAAGTGTCTGGGGAAGTTGATTCGTGTTTGTTAGTTGTTTATCTATCCAGATTGGTTGGTGTTTGTGAACAGTATTTCAGCATTATCTTGTACGGAAGGTTGTCAGGTGGAAAACAACCCAGTCCAACTGCCACCAAGATTCATTTGCGGCTCTTAATTTTCTACTCATTTATGAGGACGGGAACATTTTTTTTAAAATTCGTTATATATTAAATTATGGACAATCATTGTACCGGTTTCAAAACAAAAAGTGTATTTGTAAATCGTATAAATCACCGAAGTGCTAATCGGGATCCTTTATCAACAACGAATTAAGTTATTTTAATGACAAATTACACATTTTCGATGAGATATGTTGCCAAATAAATTCATTGAAATGTAATTCTGGGCCACTTTTAGCATTGCCCGATAAAGTGAAGAAAAACATGTAGATCTACTTGATCTACCAAAGCAGATAATACAAACCTTGATTAACGTTCCATGAAGCAAAATGTTGCAGATACTTAAAAAATATGTGAGTTAGTTCGACAATTAATTTTAAAAAATGGTACTGTAGTGACCTACTTGATCTACTAATTGTACAACCTGACATTTTACTTATTTAGAAGGCTGTGACTTCCAACCACCAGCCAATTGTTATGTTCGATCATTGTTGAGCTTAAAGACACATGAAGGTCTAACTTTCTCAACTGCTGGTTTGGAAAGCAGATGTGTTTTCTCTGTAGTCCTTTCAATGTGAAACTCAATAAATGTTATTATTAGCTTACTCGAATAATGTATTCATTATGACTACCACAGTACGGTAGTTTTAATTTCAAAAGAATAGTTAGAGAAAATGAATGTGATTCGCCAAGTAGAATACGTAAAACAAAATTGAAAAGTGAGCTGCTTCGTTCTTTAATAAAATCCCTTTCTTTAAAGCTAAAAAAAAGGGGGTTTGAAAACGATATAAAACAGAAAAATGCAATTTTTCTTTATGTGTACTGCTGTCCAAAAAAAAAAACAAGCTTTTTTAAGTATGTTTATCGAGGGGTATTACCTAATATTGAATGGGGGGAAAAAATCCCAAGCATCCCAATGTTTATTTTAACTCATTAAAATTTTTGAAATATCATGTTAAAAAACTTATTCAAGGAACAATTATTAATATAAAAAAAAAAAAGGGGCCCGAAATTTTAGGGAGTGTTTTTTTTAAAGTTTTGGGAAAATAACTAGAAATGATTCTGCGTGGTGGTAGTAGCACCCAAGTAATGCTCTATTTTTAAACATTACACGGTTATAAAAAAGCGGACTCACGCAATCTGCCAAAGGGAATACTTTTTAAAAAAGGATATTTGAAAGAGTTTCAAAGTTTTTTATGACTTGTTAGACATGGTGTCAGATAATTACTTAAAAAAAAATTTTAATGAAAAAAATGTTTTAAAAGAAAAATTTTTTTTAAAAAAAATCAAACCAAAAACAAGTGAAAATGAAGGAAATTTGAAATTTTATTTTTTTTAAATTTAAACTCAAACCCCTTTTTTCCAGTTATAAACTGTTTTAAAAGGAGGACAACTAGGACTATGTGTGAAAAAGAGGTTGGGGAAAAAAACACTTTAACGGAATAATACGCCCTTGTATAAAAATGAATAGTAAAATTTTACTTTTTAAAGGGAATTTTTTACTATGTTTTTTCCCCAAAACCCTTTTTTTCTACCCCCGTTTTTTCCCCTTTTATTTTTTATTTTTATTTTTTTTACTCAAAGTAAAGTAAAAACCTGGGAAAAGGCACCTCCCTCACCCTGAATTTTTTAAATTTTTTTGTTTTCCCCAAAATCGGGTACCCCTTTTTTTTCTTTTTTAGTTTGGACTCTAAATATCCAACCATACCCAAACCCTTTTGCGTCTCATACAAACTGATGTGGAACATGTGCCTAAAATTTTAACCCATTAACTCTCGATTTAAAAAATCATAGTAAACCTTTGGGGTATGAAACCCAAAACCCTTAGCAAAAAAAATAAACCAAAAGTTTAAATTTTTTTCCCCTATTGTGAATTTTTTGGGAAAATTATATATAAAAAACCCTTTTACCAAAAAAAACTTTCACTTCCCCGGATTTGAGGGCCCGGGGGAAAATTGGCTACAAATAAAATCCAAATTTAAATACGCTTTTATTTTTTTAAATCTGAAGACCGTTCTTTTTTTGCATTTTCAGCCCGGTCCGTTTAGTGGAAAAACCCTTAAAAATAATTTAAACAGTGTTTGCCCAAAACCTTTTCTCTTTCCTCTTTAAAAAGCGACGGAATTCAAAGGATTTAAAGTACCCAAGCAACGTTTTCGCCTTTCCTTGTATGTTCCCTTAGACAAACGTGTTCAATTTTCTCTAAACGTTTGCGTTTCAACCCCCCCCCCCCCCGCAAATAAACGAAAAAGCTACTGAGATAGAAAACGTAAAGTAGAGGGGTTTTTTGGGGTGTCCCTAGTGCTTTTTACTAGCCCATTGACAAAAGCGCTGTACTGAAACGTACGTTTATTTGTTGGTAGTGGTTCAAATAAACCCCTTAAATTCCCACTGAAATACAATTTATCCGTAAATTGAAATGCATTACTTCTCATTGTCTGCTTATAGAATCAGTTTGAAGTTCTTTCCTTTCTTGGTCGGTGCAAAGTTTTTTTAATTTGATAAGTTTTGTAATAATTCGCCAAATATTTTTAAAACAGAATTTGATTTGATTTTTATGCTTAACGTCTCATATTAATGCACTATGGCAATTTGAGAAGATGAGTGGTGATAGATGAGGATGAAGGATGAATATATGAAGGAGTAAAAACCCGGTACCGGCACGTAGCCAACTCCTTTCGAAAAGTAACAAGAAGACCAACGGCTTTACACGTCCCATCCCAATTACGGGAATTTTTACAGTCAGTAGGTTCCTCCACTAACCCCAACTACCGAGCAGAAGTCTAGGAGAACGCAGCCGTTACACTAGCTCTCGAAACCCTCCCTCTGCTCTAACCAGCGGTATTCGTGTGTTTCAGGGCAAAGTGTTCACCCACTCTCCCTCTGACCACGCCCCAGGTTGCTTAACATCGGTGTTCGAGTGGGAAACCGCTAAGCGACCTCGGCTAAACCACTGGGTTTTTACGCGTTTGTTCTATACATAAAGAAAAAAATTGTGAAGTATACATTATTTTTCGTTGGAATTTTAGTCCATATACGATTTTTGTTCCACATTCTGAAAAGATCATGCCAAATATAATTACAAAATTTTTCGATATTACAACAAAGACAGTGATTAGTTTTAGATGAAATATGAAAAGTTGCTGATTATGTCATAATAAATGCAGGAATAACTCATTAACTGTAAATAAATAAATTGATTAATGATACGCAGTACCACAATTGTTCCCGAAAACGTCCCATTTAAAATATAAATTTTGCTGTAATTATGAAAAAAATGTGCAAATTTTATTATTTTGTTTGGTTTTGGGAAAATGTCCTTTAATTGTCAAGGTCCTTATTTGCATCTATCCAAAATGTTTATTAAATGTTATAAAGATAGGGAATAAAAAAAAAAAATAAAAAATATACATTTCATACAAGTTAAAATTTGGGGGTTTTTGCAATGATTAATGCCATGGGCCCTAAAGGGTTTAAGTGAACACCCAAGTTTTTTTTAAGTTTTTTAATTTTTTGATTAGAAACTAAAGAAAAAAACACCGTATTCAAAAAGACATTTCACAACCCCTCCCCAAATAAAATTTGTTTTGTTATTGAAATCACCCCATGCAAATTTATTTTTTGGGGCCCAATAGGGAAATTTAAAAACTCTCCTTCCCCCCTTTTTATTTCCATAGAATGTTACAGTAAACAAAGGGGCTTGATGTGTTTAATACCACTGATGTGTCCAGTTTTTAAAGGGCCCACGAGTTTTTTAAAAAATGTTTAAAAAGCACCAAAATGAGACAATTGAAATATAGGGCCCCTGTTTTCATTTCCGAAAAAAATTTCTCTTTTCCCATTTAACAAAGAAGTTGATCTCCCTTTAAAACTCCTAATTGAAAAAAGTTTACCATTTTGATTCATTATTTTTTAATTTTTTTTTTTCTTTTTTTCCCTTTTCACAAAAAAAACAAGCAGAGTTTTGTAAAAAAAATTCACGGGTTATTCTTTTGAAACGAGGATAGCGGCAAGAAAATGGCAAGGGCCGGGAAAGTAAAAAAAAAACAGCTGAAAGAGCAGCCTCGTGTCAAGCTTTTTGATCGGAGCTGTTAGGGGTATTGGGGGTTTGGGCCCTGGCTGGCTCCCCCGCCCAGCTAGCTTTTTCCCAAGTGTTTAACTTTCTCGCGTATTCCTAGTCAGCTGTCTTTCTGAAAATGTTTCCCAAAAAAACATTTTTTAAGAGGATATTTTTGATATTGATAACCCTCATATTTATAAAACAAAAAAGTAAATATAAGTTGTTTAAAAAATTGATCTAGATATTTTTTTTTTTTAAAAATTTAGTTTAAAAAAAACAATGAAAATTTTTTAAATCACTTATGATTATTGCCCAATTCAAAATTTTGGGAAAAAAACCTTTTTTGTTCTTTTTTATTTTTCGGATGGCGGAACGCCCAAATTCGAGTCTAAAATTAAATTTAGGGACGTTTTAACCCGGAATATTTTTATCGTAATTTTTGGGGTTTTAAAAGGTTAATTTTTTTTCATTTTTTAACCCCACTTTCTTGTCTAAAAAATTTTTGGACATACTTGGATTTTTTCCCCCGTTAAATCTTGCCCGGTACGATTTTTTTCTTCCGCCGGTACAAAATACAAATTTGTACCGGAGGAAGAAAAAAATCGTACCGTGAAAGATTTTTAAGACAGAGGTCATTTTTGAAAAAATTTTGGTCCTTTTTTTGGGTTAAACTTTTTTTTAAAAAAATTTAAAAATAAATTTTTTAAAATTTTAATAAAAATCAAATAGATCGACCTTTAAGTGGGGACGAGTTTTTTAAGTTTTATTGGCAACAAACCCCGAAATGAGGTCTGGGGAAGTTGTTTCCGGGGTTTTTTAAGTTGTTTATCTACCAAAATTTTGGTTTTTGGTTTTGTTGTGAACAGTTTTTAGCTTTATCTTGTAGGGAAAGGTTGTAGGTGGAAAAAAAACCCCAGCCCAAAAACCTGCCCCCCAAGATTCATTTGCGGCTCTTAATTTTCTACTCTTTTATGGGGGACGGGAACATTTTTTTTTAAATTCTTTATATATTAAATTATGGACAATCATTGGTCCCGGTTTCAAAAAAAAAAGTGTTTTTGAAAATCGTTTTTAAAATCACCGAAGTGAAATTTCGGGGATCCTTTATAAAACAACAAATTTAAGTTTTTTAAATGCAAATTACACACCCCCTTTTAAAGTATTTTCCCAAAAAAAAAATTCATTAAAAAAATTAAATTCGGGCTACTTTTAGCATTGCCCGAAAAAAGTAAAGGGGAAAAAACATATAGACTATTTAAATCTCCCAAAAGCAGATAATAAAAACCCTTGTTTAAACCCGTTCCAGAAGAAAAAAGGTTTGCAGATACTTAAAAAAAAAAAATGTGATTTTATTTCGACAATTAATTTAAGAAATGGTATGAAAGTGCCCTACTTGACCCTACAAATTTGTAAACCCTGACATTTTATTTATTTAAAAAGGCTGTGATTTCCCAAACCCACCACCCCAATTGTTATGTTCGATCATTTTTGAGTTTAAAAACAAATAAAGGGCCCAAAACTCTCTAAAAACTGCTTTTTTTGGAAAAGCAGATGTGTTTTTTTGAAAGTCCTTTAAATTGTAAAAACCAATAAATTTTATTATTAGTTTAATCGAATAATGTATTCATTATGACTACCCCAGTAGGTAGTTTCAATTAAAAAAGAAGATTTAGAGAAAATAAATGTGATTCGCCAAGTAAAAACGTAAAAAAAATTAAAAAGTGAGCTGCTTCGTTTTTAATAAAATCCCTTTCAAAAAGGGGACTAAAAAAAAGGGGGGTTTGGTAAACGATTTTAAAAAACAGAAAAATGCAATATTTTCTTATTTTGTATTTGCGGGCCTCCAAGCTTTTTAAGTTGTTTATCGCAGGGGTTATTACCTAATATTGAATGGAAAAAAAAATACACGCATCCCAATGTTTATTTTAAACCCATTAAAATTTTTGTAAATCATGTTAAAAAACTTATTAAAGGGAAAAACAATTTATTAATATAAAAAAAAAAAAAGGGGCCCGCAAAAAGGGAGTGTTTTTTTAAAGCCCTTGGGGAAAAAATAACTAGTAGATTCTGCGTGGTGTAGTAGCACCCAATTTAAGGCTCTTTTTTTAAAATTACACGGTTTAAAAAGGGGACCCCGCAATCTGCCGGGGGAATACTTTTTAAAAAAGGATATTTGAAAGAGTTTCAAAGTTTTATGATTTGTTAAAAATTTGGTGTCAGAAAATTTATTTAAAAAAAAAATTTTAAGTAGAAATGATTTAAAAGAAAAAAAATTTTTTAAAAAATCTAAAAAAACAAGTGAAAATAAAAAGGAAATTTGAATTTATTTTTTTTAAATTTAACTCTTTTCCCTTTTTTCCAGTTATAAAACTGATTTAAAAGGAGGACAACAGGACTATGGTGTAAAGAGGTTAGGGAAAACCCCTTTACGGAATAATACTGCTTGTATAAAAATGAATAGTAAATGTTACTTTTTAAAGGAATATTTTACTATGATTTTTAACAACTTTTTTATTTCCCGTATTTTATTTTTTTTTTATTTTTTTTTTGTTTACTCAAAGAAACGAAAAACCCGGGGAACCGGCCACCTCCATCACCCTGAATTAAAATTTATTTTTCCCGAAAATCGGGTACCGTTTTTTATTTTTGATTTCCGGACTCTAAATATCCAACCATCCCCAAACCATTTCCCCGTACTCAACAACATTTGAGGGGAAAACTGTGCCTATATGACCGATTAACTCTCGAGGGAAAATATAATAGAAACCTTGGTTATGTTTCCCAAATACCATTAGCAAAAAAAAAACCCAAAAAAGTAATTTTTTTTACTTATTGTAAATTTTTGGGGAAAGTTATATAAAAAACCCAATATACCAAAACAATTTCACTTCCACGGTTTTGGGAGGGGGAATTTTGGCTACAAATAAAACCCAAATTAACTACGCTTCTTTTTAGATTAAACCCAAAAGGACCGTTCTTTTCTTGCAGTTACAGCCCGCTTTCCTGTTTAGGGAACCCATTAAAGTAATTGAAACAGGGGCCAAATCTCTCTCTTTCCTTTTTTTAAAATGCGACGGAATTAAAAGGGGAAAAATGTCCCCAAGAAACGTTGCGCTCCCTTGTATGTTCCATTAGACAAAACGTGTTAAATTTATCTCAAAACTTTGGGGTTTCCCCCCCCCCCCCCCCAAGCAAAAAAAACAAAAATGCTACTGAGATAGAAAACGTAAAGCTATGGGGGTTGTGGGGAGTTGTCCGTAGTGCTTTTTTACTAGCCCATTGAAAACGCGCTGTACTGAAACGTACGTTCATTTTTTGGGAGTGGTTCAAATAAACCCCCTTAAAATTCCCATGAAAAACAATTTACCGTAAAATTTAAATGCATTACTTCTCATTTTCTGCTTTTTAGAATCAGTTTTAAGTTCTTTCCTTTCTTGGTTTGGTGCAAAAATTTGTTAATTTTATAAATTTAGTAATAATTCCCAAATATTTTTAAAAAGAATTTGATTTGATTTTTTTTGCTTAACGTTCAATATTAATGCCTACGACTATTCAAAACGATTTAGTGGTGATAGATGAGGGTGAAGGATGAATAGAGGGAAAGGGGGGGAAACCCCGGTACCGGCACGAGCCTACTCCTTTCGAAAAGTACAAGGGGACCAAGGCTTTATACGTCCCCTCCCCCCAAATTTTCGGGAAAATTTTTAAAAGTCATGTAGGTTCCCCACAACCCCAATACCCAGCAGAAGTCTAGGAGGGAAAGCCCGCCGTTTCACAGGGTCTCAAACCCCCCATCTCTCAACCAAAGGGGGGGCGTGTGTTTCAGGGCAAAGTGTTCACCCACTCTCCCTCTGACCCCCCGCCCCAGGGGTTCTTTAACCCCGGTGTTCCCGGGGTGGGAAACCCCTAAGCGACCTCGGCTAAACCCCCTGGGTTTTTTACGCTTTTTTTTCTATACATAAAGAAAAAAAATTTGTGAAGTATACATTATTTTTTTGTTGGGGAAATTTTTGTCTCATATACGATTTTTGTTCCACAATTTTTGAAAAAGATCATTGCCCCAAAAATAATTAAAAAGTTTTTTCGATATTACAAAAAAAAAAGATTCAGTGATTAGTTTCTTTGATGAAAAATGAAATGTTGCCTTTGATTTATGTCATAATAAAAAGCAGGGAAAAAACTTCCCTTAAAATGTAACTAAATAAATTGATTTAAAGATACCCCAGTCCCCCCAATTGTTCCCGAAAAACGTCCCCCTTTAAAATATAAATTTTGCTGTAAAATTTTGAAAAAAATGTGGGAAAATGGGGGATAAAGGGGTTACTAGAAGTCGAGAAAAAAAATTTGTACACAACTAATTTAAAAATATTACCTAAATAAAAACACAATCCGGGTTTTATTTTTAAAAATAAAACTTGCACAAAAAAACAACCGTAAGTTCCTTTCGAAAAAAACCCCTAGATTTAACATCAAAAAAATAAAATTTTTAATGGGTTTTTTAAAAAATTTTCGAGTGTGGGAAAATCAAAAAAGTTATTTTCTTTTTAAAAACTTTGTGCTTGTTTTTTTTGGTTTTATTTTTCCCCACAGTGTTGTTCAACGTCTTTTTCACGATCTTATTATTTTCGACACGTTTTCAAAGTTCTAGAAAAAATGTCGAAACAACTTTTTCGCCCAGTCAATTGAAAACTCCCATCCGGGGGGTGTGGCGCTAGCAAAGCAAAACACATGCGTACATCCGGGAGCTACGACAACCTATATGGTAGTAAGAAGAGGTCTTTTTTTGAAAAATTAAAATAAAAGATGTGGATAAAAAACTTTTATTATTTATTAAAAAAAACTTTTTTTTAAAAAACGAAGTCGGAAATGGGTTATTTTTAATTTTTGATGGGTTTAGTACCCAAAATTTGAGGTAAGGTCGATATTTGGAGTCTGACATGGGCGATAAAAAAATAAAAACCCATTTTTCGTGGAAAAAAAAAAAAATGAGTGGATGGTGGAAAATGCCGGTCCAGACAATTTTTAAATACTAGCCTCAACAAAAGATAAATTGTGAGAACATTTTAAAGTAAGATTCTTCAAAAGTTAAATTCAGTTTCCATTGTAAAATTTTGGGACCATAACGGATGTCTTTCTCTACCCGGCCAAATACTGCACAAGGGTAAATGGGGGCGACTGACAAAAATCTACCCGCACAACCCTTTCTTTTTATAAAACCTCATTAAACGTTTGTCTTTTATACTCTCAATAATATTTTTTTTCGACCTTTGAAAATTTTTTTGTTTCTATGTTGTTTTTTTGGGAACTTTTATTCTTGTGATGTATTATTGATAACGGGAAAAGGCTTTTCGGTTTCCGGAAAAAGTTGTTTATAATTTAAAATTTTTTTAGAGTCAAAAAACCCCCTTAATTGATCAGAAGTGGGGCCCCCAAACAAATAAACAAAAGGTTTTTTTAATTTTTATGCATTATTCTCGGGAAGAATTGGGCATTTTGACCGGTTTTGTTTCAAAACGTGAAATTTTAAAAAAAAACATTTTTAGGGATTATCTATTACCCATTTTGGGTTTTTTGCGTTTAGTTTTTTTTTTCGTTTTAAAATATTTTTTAAATAATGTAAATTTAAGCCATTTTTAAATTTCTGTGTATTTTAGGGGAACCCGAAAAAAATTTTAAAAAAAAAAAAAAATTTAGTTAAAAAAATTTCAAGTTTTAATTTATGTTTTTTTTAAAATAAACCCGTATGAACTTAATTTTTAGTTTAAATTCCAAAATTTGTTGATTTGTGTTTTTATATTTGATAATAATTGTTATTTGTAAGTATGAAACATTTCAGTGTTATAAGTCAAATGTTTTCTATCATCTGAATTTAAACGACCTAGTCAAAGCCAACCCCACCAAGCCTCGTCTGCCACATCCCATACATAACAGACTATCAACCTATTTGAATGCTTTCCTACTTTTCCACTCCCTAAAGACCATTACATGGTATTTTTCTACCCCTCGTAGCCTTTAAAGAGGCCCTTGGGACATTTTAAAAATTTACATAGGGAGTTAACCCCCGACCCCAAAAAGGGGCCCTTAAAAGGATTTTTTGGGAACCCCTTTTGGCCCTAAGTAAGTTCACGTTGTTTTGAAGTGTGCCGCGCGGAGTTTTTGATGGGGGAGTCCCGACAGTTGCCTGGTATATTTTTTAATTTTGGGTCAAAAAAGGACTGTTTCGACCCCAATAAGGGTTTTTGGGGTTTTCTTTAAAGGGGCATTCACCCGCGGGTTATCAAAGACATTTAATTTTAAAAAAGCTAAAAAAAGGTTTCCGTAAAAGTTTCCCATGCGTTTATCACGGGGAAAATTTAAAAATTTCGGGGGTAAATTTAAACCGTTTTTAAACTTTTACCTAAAAACCACAATTCGAACTAACTCTTAGCACAAAACCTTTAATTATTTTATCTTGGTAAAAAAACACCCTTTAATTTAAGAAGAAGAATTAGTTATGAATTCTCTAAGTAAAAAATAATCGGGCCTACTACCACGACCGAGGAAAAATAGTCAAACTTTGTTACTTTCTAGTAAGGTCCCTTCGGCAAAATTTCTGAAAGAAATAAGACGTAATTTAAACTCCGTCATTTTGTATGATTTTGGTCAAAATCATACCCTCACACGCTCAGGTGTAAACATTGTGTATGCGGAATTTTGGCTTTTCATCTGCCACATTTCTCTTATTGACTACCAAAGTTAGCATTTTTTTGTTTATTTAAGTGTTTACTTATGCCAAATTAAAAAAATCAACGAATCATTTTTTAAGGTACAAAAAACATTTTGCCAACTTTTAGTCAATTTCAAGTTTGTAATTACTTAATACAATCCAGAAATTAAAAAATCCATCCCGATTGGGGTAATTTTACACGATAATAATTTCATAGATATATGTATACAAAAAACATTATGGCAATATTTAGAAGAAAAAAAACTTAATTAAACATTGATTCCCTTTGTGGTCCATGACAAGTCAAGACAGGTTCTTAAATTCAGAGACTATTTTGTTTCTGTTAGTCTAGTGGACGAAACTCGAGTTTTCTGTGTAACCTTGACTCCATATCTACACACATAACAGTTATGTGACGAATCCCGTGGAGTATGTTTTCGACCACTGTTTTGCGCGAATTATTAAACAAAAAAACACACTGCAAGAAATATACGAAAAATTACTGTTTGTTTTTTGTATATAAAACAAAACTGACAGAAATGTATATGAATCACTTAGTTCCGCACAATGTCGTAAAATTTTCTCTCTAAATTAAGACAAATGGAAGTGGAAAGATATATAATTCAGAAGCAATTACATTTTGCTTGGAAATGATGATAAAATACAAGAGAGGCTGTTTATTACTCCCCGTTTAAATACTCGAGAATTATTAAAGTGGTTAAGATGGTTTCCTTTGCATCGCTATTTACGCACAATTTCGGGGCTATTTTAAGAGGAAAAAAATTAATAAGTGAGCCTCTATTTTCATTAGCGTCGTAGTTAGACAGTTTGGGATGGAGATAAATGTAAAATAGCGTTGAGATGTTAATGTTTGCATTTGCGAGTTTTCAGTTTGAAAGTTGAGACGCTTGGTTCTCTGAAATAACTTTTTTCAGTTAACTACAATAATTTGACTAAATAAACAGATACACATTAAACAAGTGAAAACAAAAAACGTTTTACTTTGTTTCTCACACATTACAGAAAAAGGCTGTGATTGGTCATTTTGTCTTTTCTTATTGAAATATTGTTTGTGTCTTTCAAAGATTTTTACACCATGATAGATGTTAATAACAACTAAGAATAGTTGGACATGTTACGTGTTTGACTAAATTATGTTTATTTCAAACATACCCGATAAAAAGACGACTATCTGGAGAACAAACGGTTAATTTTATAGCTGTAACAAGTAAAGATAGTTCTAATCACCATTCGCATTGGTATTAAATAATAATCTGTCTACATTATAGAATTTGTAGAATTTGATGCACATACAGATAAGAGCGGAGCCTTGTAATTAAATGATGTCACGTTGGACTTGTACATTACATTTACTAAATTCATTCGGTTGACTGAAGCGCTATTGGCCGTGTACTATGACTCCAGATAACACGATTTCTTCAGGCTGTTTATGGTAAATTTATGTTAACAAAATAATTATAATAATGGGAAACTTTTCTTAAAGTAATGTACTAGTTTATTTTTGTTATTCCCCTTTCATTTAAAATACAATTGACCTACACTGAAGCAAATAATTTCAACTAAATCTGATAGAATAATAATGATAATGAATAAATGCGAGACTCGTATAAATAAATGTGTTTTCGCAAAAAAAAAATGATGGAAATAAGACAAACATGAGTAACATTGATATTAAGTATTTCCCGGACCAAGTTTAGTTTTTGGAAAAGTGAACGTAAAAATATGTCGATTATTAATTTTCAGTAATAATTTACAGTTCACTTGCATTATTGGCCCCAAGTTCTGCAAAAGAGGTCACCAAAACATTTATTGGTAGAACGTAAATCGAGCACACAAATTTGTTTTGCATAGTTGGCAAGTTTGTATGAGAGGGCTAGACTATTTATAAATCTCTGATCCCTCCATTGTGATATTAAACAGCCGGAAGCTTCCGTCCATAGCAGACAATCTATCGCTTATCAGTATAAGCCTCGCCGGACACTATCATTAAAACTATCGCGTGAAATACGCATTGTATAAACCCATTGTTTTCAAATCTCTTTTCACCATCACTATTGTAGTTTTTCTATTAATTATCGGCTTACAATAGGACTGGACGTATTTCTATTACGGTTCTTTTATCTATTTCTAAGATTTGTCCTAAGACACAAAAGATATATTTGCATAAATATTCGGGCCTTATGAAAGTTGGCGCAGTCACGAGACGTTCTCATTTTTTGTACTGTTCACCGTATTTTTTTTTCAATATAACATACATTATTAAAGTGAATTTAAAATTTAAATCTAAGTTGTGTTGCTTTAAGAAGGGTTCTGAGACTCATAACAAATTAATTTCTTTAATATATTTAGTATTATTAGAAAGAATGGTAAAACAGTTCGAAAATATGTATTAATTTTACATACCAGGTCTAATAACCTCAACGTCAATATAAAAACCATACTTTTGTCATAAGTATCATCAAAGTAAAATTGGTAAAATTTATAAATCCAAAATCTATCGGTGAATTTGTTTTTCTGGATCGCACAGCATAAATTCTCAACATAGGTGATGCCTGCCTAACTAGTCTAAACACGGAACACTCTTACATTAGTATTCAGATCACACCGTCCTGTCCGGGTAATGTTCATTGTACAGGAACAGATCGTTCAACATAGCTCTACTATAGGAGAGGTATATGGGGAAACAGCGTGTGTGACATTCATAATTGTATTGATTATTTATAAATTATTACTTAGTTAACTAATAGAACAAATAAAGAAATGAAATAGTTATTATTATTTATTTATTTATCATTAATTAGAATAGTTAGTATAGTATATTTTGTTGGGCAATTATACAATAGAGTTACATACATGTATAAGTGAGAGATACTATGACCTGTATTTTCCATATGATTATGATTAACAAATTAAAGCTAAAACTTAAAATAACACATTAAAATGGCAATGATAACAATTTCCAGCACTTAGACAAAGTAGTACAATTATTTAGAGAATTTATCGTGAAATAGGACAAGGTATTTTAGATTGCGGTATCTGGCTTGAAGTTGTTCAACCAAATGTTGATTTTTTTGTTTGAAATTACTGTTTTTTTACAAGGTTTTAATTTTTTAATTTTAAAAATGTACATTAAATTTTTTTTATAACCGCCTCCCGTTCATCTTTCAAACCCAAAATACCTTATGTTTTACGATGCGATATAGCTATGTAATAAGAATGGTCTAAAGTTTCGAACATGACTAATAAATAACCGTACACTAATCTTCGCTTCTAGAATGCTGCGTTAACGTCCGAAACCGATATATTGGCATATGAATGAAAGAGAAAAATTACGCCCTGTGCAAAAAAAAATTCTGATGAATAAATTCATTTTTAAGCTTAGACCTACCTATCATCCATCATTTATATAAGTATTCATCTCGACTCTGTCTATAACTGTCTCACTGACGATATACCAAATAATTCTGATTTGAATTTACTATAGCGGTAACTGAATAAATGAGATAAATATAGTTAAAAGCGCTCTAATACAAACCAGAACCCAAACGGCAGGTGATATATATATATATATGTAACACATCGCACCTTTTTGTCATCTTCCAACTTCAATTAGCTGTTATTGAGAGTCAGAAATAAATAAATAAAACAAGACTATTTCTTTGTATTCCTACAGGTTTTTATAATTGAACTCAAATGTGTTTAACCAAAAGTAAATGCTAACTCCTAAATCAAAAAGAAATAAGACCATAACGTCATTATTTTTATTTCAAACAAACAGACGATTGGATAATATAGTTTAACAGGCTTAAAGCGAAGGTTCTGTAACTCGACAAAATGGTTTATGTTCTCTTGATTTTTTGTGCGTGTTTTTTGTTTGTTTGTTGTTTTGACTCATTTGTGTTGTTTGTTGCTTTGATTAATTTGTAACTCTGTGATAACTTGTATCAGGCTACAGTAGACCCACGTGCACTACATTAGTCTTCCTGCCCTATGGGAAGGTAAAAATAAATAAATTAATTCATAATTAAATTGCAAATGTATCGTATTCTTGCTGACTTCGTAAAATTTAGTCAGAAGTTTTGGAATCCAAAACAAAATTGAAGTTTGATTATAAAGTTCTTGCGTACGAAATGAATCATGTTTCAACCCATTCAGTCAACGTCGCCGACCGCACCCTACATTGTACATTCCAACCATGCATCCTCGCCAGACTTTATCTTGTGAGTACTCTGTTCTAAATTCAATCTCGTCTAGGTTTTGTGCGCAATATTGAGTAAGAAAGAGACCGTGTATCTTTGTGAGTACCCGTCTCCAGATTCTGGGCTGTCTTTTGTTGTGAGTGCGGGACACTCTTTTCAAGGAGGCCTAATGGAAGTGACAACCCGCAAGCAAATTTACTTAACCTGGTTGCTTCTATGGTCTAAACAGTTTAACAAGATCTCGCTCTTTTAGCGAGTCTTTTTATGCAATCTTCTCGGCTGGGTCACTTTAATCTTGCCTTTAGCGTTAGAAGCTACGTTAGCATTGAGAACTCCCAGCGCTTTCACCTTCACCTTAGAACGTCGTGGGAAAACGTAATTCAATCTCATTCCACTGTATGGGATATAATTAGCACTGACACCGAATACTGTTTCTAGATAATCGTTTCAAAGGGAGACACTGAATAGCGTCGACTTGAATAACGTCGACCACCTCGTTTGTACAGGCCTTGCACAACGAAAGGTTAGGAGGAACAAAGAAAGTACACTACACACGAGGTGGTCGACGTTGTTGTCGACGCTATTCAAGCGACCGGTTTTATACCGTTTTCGGCCATCATAATTTCGATGCACACTTTTACATAATATTCTGTAAAAGTAACGCTTTATTTAAATATTTGTTTCAGTCCATTGATAAGTACATCCCTTGGACATTCCTTCACAATATTCATATCCGCAACATGGGGCATGAATTTCGCCATCCTCAGGCTTCCCACAAAAATTATTAAAATTATTATTGTTGATAAGTTCATATTAGTAAATAGGATGCTAAGTCATAGTTATTACAACAATAATAACAAATACACAAACAACACTCAATACAAAAAATGAATTAAATACAATAAAAAAGCAAAGTAAAGGGTTCAAGAAAAGTTCATTAAGCCTTAAATAATTAAATGCTTTATGTCAAACTTGGATGATCATCAACATAAAAATTGTATAACGCAAAACTTAAATTTCTTGCATCACCCCCTCAATTATTTTCTCATCCCACACCTGAATCTCGCCAGCTTTGCGTCGAACTCATGACATGCACCGTTGCAAGATCATGCTATACATGCACCCTCTCATTGATGTATTATTTCTCACGGACGTGAGGTACAATCGGGCCATTGTCATTGATTCGGAATTTACATATGAACATATCTGAGACATTGTGCGATACGAAAGTGGAAAATTCAATTGTGTTGTTAACTTTTGACTAAAAAAGCTATTTTAATAAGTTACCCAGTTTCTCGTATAAGCTTTTTAAACCGGTTCCAATTAATACAAATCTTAGTTCTTATTTTCTCTTTGTTTTCCAAATGCATTTTTGCGTTTCCGATGTTATAATTAATATTTATTGTTTTTTTTTATTATTTAAGTTATTTTTTTCGGCTCAATCAATGATCGTCTTTAAAATCCGGGGATAGACTAGATTAAACCTGATTCGTTCTTTACTTTTGGTACAGATATCTCTTCATAACTATATCGACTATAAACATGCTTATGAAAGTTAATTGTATCCATTAGTTGATTTGTTAAAGCATGATTACACATTCTTATAATACCCTCTTTCCAACTACTTTCATTGATCCCTTTGCCCTAGTTCGTCACATGGGGGAAAAAAGGTGTTCCCGGGAACGTTCCAATTTTTATTTGAAAGAAATAGCCAGAGAAAGTAGCAATGCGAAGCTAGGATTGAAATACGATGAACGGATAATCCAAGACACGGATGTAAGGGAAATTGGGAAGTAAAAAGTCTGGAGAAAATGAGAAAATAATAGAGATTGAGATCTTTCTGACTAATCCATGGATTGACACCGTGTGATTAAAGTCAGGTAAGGAGATGAACGGAAACACTTGAAAGTCTGATTCGAAATTGCAAGATTAGAAGGTTTATTCACGAGTGTAATTTTCTCTGTAAAGGATTTAATTTAAAACGAATTAAAACTCTTCTCATAGGGGACTGATATCTAAAAGTATAAACTGCAAGTAAAATACGGGTTGATGATGATCATATATTAGCATTCTCTGGAAAGGATTTAATTTAAAACGAATTGAAACTCTTCTCATAGGGGACTGATAATATAAATGTATAAAATAATAATTAATAAATAATATAAAGTAATATAAAATGCAAGTAAAATACGGGTTGATAAAATGATTTTTAATCATGTTTCACTTAAACTTCGAATTTGTCGATGAATGGAAGTGTTTTGTACTACTTTGAGCGTTAAGAGTCATTGTACAGACAATTTGGTTGATTAAGTAGATAGTATTTTTTAAATTTCCTCGTAGAAAACGTTCCCAGGCACAATTGCATACCCCTTCTTAAATGTCTTATTGAATATTTTGGGTAATTTAGAAGGGAATGTTTAAGAACATTCGCATAAACAACTGCAGGGAACCTTTTGGAGGATGGTCTAATAAACTAATGAATTTACAGATCACAATGTTAAGCGATATATTCAATAGCAATTAAATAATTTATGAGGTTTTCTAGTTTAATTAAATAAAGTGAGCGTAATAGCAGCGGGCGTTGGTGTAAAGAGCAAGTTTGTTGATTTACGTACGTATCTATTAATGCAACTTTGCCATTCGGGCGGAACGATGTCTGACGACAAATTTGTAATTAAAAAATTAAAATATAAAAGCCTTACTCTGGATTAAACTCGCATTTGGTGTCATTGGCCTTAACTGTATGACCCCTGTTTGAGCCCGGGGTAAGAATTTGGCCCAGAGCATGTCTATGCTAATCGCTGATCTTGCAAACATCACCTATTAAGGGAGTATATTACCCCCCAAATGTAGAGGCGAGTTCTGGCAGTCGACTTCGGGGAACCATCCCCTTCCCCTTGACGATGACGACGATGACAAAGACCGTGACGACACCCACTTTCCTCCCCCTGTGCATGGCGTGTTCTGAACAGCATGGATATTTCCTTTTACTCATCATCAAGGCTAGAATGGCGCATTAAAACCTAACGGTTGACGGGATTTTATCAAATAAACCAAAAATCAACTTTATGACCCACAAAGAGCTAGCAAACAGAATGTTTGTATTGACAACAGGAAGTTCCTTCAGGGAGGCGAATGTTTCTGGAGAACTCGACTAGGTCGCTGATCGCGGTCAATTAGTCCCCCACGCACGATAGATTCAGTCGCACTGGGTTAACGAAGCGGCCGGGAGAAACTTTCTGCGGGGGGGGGGGGGGGGGGCTTGGACCAAGTTTCCCCAAAACCCTCAGACGACGTGGCTGATTTAATTGTCGCTTACGCGGCACTAACTTAGGGGGGGGGGAGTTACTGGGTTGCGCAAGACATTCCGTGACGTATCGTCTCGATTAGCCGTTTGTTGCGTTGCTCTTCCGTCCAGTGCGACAAGTTTCTGCTTTCGTTGAATAAACAAGAAAACCCAGGTGATTCTCGTTTTTTAAATTTAACACACTAAAAAAATCTTCATACCGGTACTTATACACTTTTTGTTTACTTAGCAGCTAATTTTAAACGATTAGGAACATGCTTTTTGTCAATCCACCTGTGTGTCATGTCTCACGATAAAAACCGAACATGCTTTTCGAGAAATGTGAATTTTTTTACTTGCACTTCAACTAACGTGATAAACAATTTTGGTTGCCCTGGGACCCCCCAGAGAGATGTAATTTCTCAGTGATTGGTGGAGGTGCCGGGTATAAGATGATTTTTGATAAATGGGCTATTATCCCAAAAACTTAATTTTTATCAACCACAATGCATAACGCAATACTAACTAAAATCATCGTTTGTTGAAAACATTATACAATTTCATATGATTCGTTTTAGACTTTTGATCCTGAAATTGGCGAAAATTGGCGTTTTGGTGAATTTCTTAAATCGGCTCGTTTGTTGTTTCACCTAGATACCAGAGTATCGTAGCAATCCTAAAAAAAGTCCTTGAAAAATTTTTCTCTTGAAACTGAGCAAAAATACACTCAAACATGCAAACATATGTTTTGAAATCACACGTACCCGTTTCTAGCAAGTAGCATATTTTGGCAAAACCAATCACCCAAATTACAAAAACAAAACTAAGTAGATTTTCTAAAGAGATAGCCGAGTACGGCAATGATTGCCAATATATTTTATTAAATCCTCCGTTCATGGGACATAAAGTTCGGTGCAAAGTTATTTCTTATCTGAAACTTTAGTCTTACTCGAAAATTTCAGTTTGTCAATTTTGTATTTGGTTATGATTGACTCAATATTTTTTCTGTAATTCTTTTAATTTATTATCATTTCGCCTGCATAAAGTCCACTTTTTCATTTGGCAAGTGAATGCCCCTTAAGCAACAAAAATCATAATCTCCTAACCCGGCACCTCCACCAAAACCGGACGCTATAACAAACATTTCAAACTAACGGCAAGGTTCGCTCCTTTTCTGTGCACTCCTATTGTCGGTGCTGCTATAAACTATAAAATAATGATGTCGAAGGAGCTAATGAAAGAAATATAATTCTTTTTTTTAAGTAAACGTTATAAATTTATACGTTAATGTAAAATGATAGTACCGGTACTCTCAACATTATATGTCCGATTAAGCAATAGTTCTCCTAAAGCTGATAATTCATTATAGTATGACTACAATAAAACAATTTTTTTAATAAATAAAACGTTAGTTTAATTACAATTAAGAATACCAAAAAAAGAAATGGAAAAATATTTTACTGAAATTTATACTTTTATTAGCAACATCATTATTAAGCTTTATTGTGACAATTCTACCTCAATTCTGATACATATCGAAGTAAAACATAGTTAACTAGTTACGATATTGTTAAGCTAACGCAAAGTTGATCAAATAACAACGTTATAAATTGTGCAAAGATCTAAGGGAAAGGCAGTAAATTGAAACAAAAAGTAACCCACGTAGCGGCTACTATAGAGAAACGTATCAAACGGTTGGTCGAAGAGTAATACGGTCATACTTCAAAGACTGGACCGCGGTCATGTAAGTCAAACGGTCCATTCATTCTGGAAGGAATAAGGAACCGGAAGCTACTCAGTCCACTTCCGCCCTGTAGAGGATCGAGTGAGTTAGGTAGGGAGTTCTTGAGAGTTGACTTTCTTCGACATAGAAGCGGGTTAAGAAATTATGATAGTCATTATCAAGACAATTGTGTACATGATATTTGTATTTTTGTTTTTAAGCGACGTACAAATAGGTTTCATATGTACTCTATTATATGCTTCAAATCTTTTTTAAGGCTTTTACTCTTGAAGGTCTGTTAAAAAATATTTATGTTATTTGTATTTTTTTTTATTATACGAAAAGTATTAAAATAAGTAATAAAGTGCTTAAAAACCGTACGCGATGATTAAGGCATGCCGTTTGTTTCAAAAGTAATGTTTTACATGAACTTTGGTATACAACGTAAGATTTTGTATTTAAACAAATAATTTTGAACGTCGCTTATATGGATAATCTGTATTCATTTATCTATTATAAACTATATTTGTTTGAAAAAATTATTGTAAAGTATTATTAGTAGTTACTATGTGTAGCTATAGCTCATACGTACTTGATTGTGCTTGATCAATTTGGTACTCCTAGCATCTATCTTAAACCGGGTTTCGTATGTTAATTTGTCCAGTCACCTCCCGGCCATGTTTATCAACCTTACAAATACAGACCACACTTTTTATCTCAATTTCTTTAGCCACCCTGTTTTCCTGCGAAGTGGACCTATTCTCCCGCCTCCCTCAACGGGACCACGTATGACAGTAGAACTCTGCCAGTGGTGTAGTTCAACAAATGACGCCGTCCGCCCTCACGTTATTCGGTCTCGACGCGCGCGATGTAAGCGCTGGCCCGTGATATTTCTTATTCCTAGTTCCAACACCATTTGGCAAGCTTTCTTTCGACTTTAGGAAAGTTTTTTTTCGTGTTTGTTGAATTTTGGCTGGGTTTTTAACCGCATGCGTAACCGAGGTTAGTGTGAACTTTAGTCTATCGTCTCCGTGGGACTACTTTAAGTGAGTTTCAACTTTCTTGAACGTCAAATCCTGGGAGTTTTATTAAGTTACTCGTGTAAGTGGTTAAAGCTTAAGTTTTTATGGAAACAATATGACATTTATGTCAAAAAGAATGAATGATGCGAGGTATTGATTGAATCACCAATGCACAAATTTCTGAAATACTGTACACAATTTTATATTTTGTGTCGATTTTAAGTAACTTTGGTTTAAAATACGAAAACTTAAAACAATATTAAACATTGAACATAATTAACATTGCAGTAAAATGTACCAAATTTGGTAGAAAAATAATCCTAAAATGTAAATAACGTAGAAAAAACTGTATTTTTATTATGTATTATCTTTTACTTAATAATCCAAATCGCTCTCCGCTGAAAATTAAGTGTTGTAACTGAGTAACTAAACTATGAAATAAACCTTGTTTTATTTTATTTTCTAAAACAGATGGAGTACACTTCTCAATACAAAAATAAAATAAGTTTGAAACTTTCACTATTTTGAACTTCATCATTCATCATGCAAATTTATCATTGAGAAACTGTACCATATCATGACCAGGGATTGAAGACAAGTATCCAGGGCCGGATGTATGTGGTCAACCCCCAGGGGCTGCAGCCTTGAGGGGGAAGAGCATGGCCCCGACACCTGTGTGTGAGGAGGGCTCGCCAGACTGTTACGAGCTGCATTCAGGTTCCGACCTGTTGTGCTTCTAAAGTCTTGTTAATTGTATTGTTTTGCAACGAGTACTACGAGTATTCGTGAAGTTTGTGAATCAACAATCAATTCTTTCAATAAATCTTATAGTCTCCGATTAAAAAAAATTTTTTCAACCCCTTCTTATATTATTATTATTTTTTTTTTATGTTTATCCTATTCAATTAAAAAACTGATTTACAAAGGACAACTAAATAAAAATTATTACATAGATGCAGAGACAACAATGAACTACAGTTAAGACAGGCGTGTGAGAAGTTACAAAACCTATCCATTTGTAATACCCACATACACATAACTCAAGCCGTCGCGTTGCGTCTGCTGTATCTTAGTGTAACAAGAAGCCCGTTCAGCGCACTCTATGTTTTGTTTCTCGCGCTAACTCCGAGCGATCCATCTTAAACCGACTCACCGCTCAGCAACTTTAAACCGCGGCGCTAGCTTCGCCCGTGGTCTCCATTAAACACGGGGACTAGCTCGGCTGGGAGTAAGAAGATACCACCCGCTCTGTTGTTCTTCAGGCTGCCTTTAAGTGGTTTCAAACAATGTACGAATGCCACACACACCACGTGGTCTTGACTGCTGGATCTACTTGAGAAAGTACAAGATAATTTATGGTACGAGACCGAGAACGTTAATTACATTTCTCGTTTAAAAGAGAAGATGGGAAAACTAAGGACTTTCTTCTTCTTTTGTAGAAAACGCTTTCTTGAAATAAATTTTGTTTGTTTTGGAAACAATTTTACCCACGTTTTCATCACGCACACACTTTCTACTGTAACAATTTTCAAGAGCAAAATTGCCAATCAAATTTTGTTATTAGGGAGCCCTACAACCATCACGTTTCTGTCCGTCCGTCTGTCTGTCTGTCTGTCTGTCTGCCGTTCTGGCTGTTCGTCTGTCTGCTGGCTGCGCTGTCTGTCTGTCTGTTGCTTCGGCTGCGCTGATTTGTTGTCTGGTCTGTCTGTCTGTCTGTCTGTCCGTCTGTATGTCTGTCTGTCTGTCTGCCTGTCTACGTCTGTCTGTCTGTCTGCCTGTCCGTCTGTCTGTCTGTCTGTCTGTCTGTCTGTCTGTCTGTGAATGTTTTTAGTTACCCTGAGAATCAAAGAGGCAGGGCTATCGTCGTCCAAACTTTATAAATAAATAATTATTCCTACAACAACGAGACTCAATGTTCAAACTGAAATAACTTGGTTTCTGATTCTTAATCGTCTGATATGCTCAAAAACTGTTTGATTTATGAAATAATATATTTATATAAAATCTTTTTTAATATCACGATAGTTTACAAGTGACGATTAACTTATGAACGTGTTTAGCAACTACATTGTACATGAGTGTTTATGGTGACGTTAGATCTGTAATTAATCTCTGAAAGTTAGTCAAGACTGACATGTTACACAGGGGATGTCCCATTATAAATGCTAAGTCTTCCTCCATGATATTCTTCCCACCACTGCGCCCTTGCATCTATTAGGATAATATTGAATCTTGGAAGAAGCAAGTCTTAAGCTAATTATGTAATATGTAATCTAGCTTAGGTTAACTTCGAAACATGTAGCCGATGTATGTAGTTACTTTGCAAAGAGGCTTCGGGCATATTCAAAATAAGTTTACTCACTTTGTTGGGTGTGATGTAATGTCACCTTGTTCAACAAGCTGTCTGCTCCAAACTTGTTATAACTCAGTTTATCTAAGTTTAATACTAATCTGAAAATGTATCGTCCACTTAGTCAGAGCTGTTGCTTTTCTCCACAGTGTATTAACTTTTGATCTTGTGCGACTTTTTTATTTTTTATTGTTAATTTAAAGCTAGAACCATTTATGAACATCACAATTTCATAAAGAAATGGAAAAAACTTGGTGATAACTTTTAACAGTAATAATATTATTGAATGATAGCAAAAGTCGTAAAAGTTTGCCCCGACTGAGGATCGAACACAGAACCTCCGGCTTTTCGAACCGATGCTCTACCAACTGAGCTATTGCATGCGATTGTTGATAATTTAGACCTATATCGTCAGTACTGTTTAAACACAAACATATTTTAAATTGTTTCTATAACTGTTTGTTGTGTGACAACAAGTAATAAACTCGAGTTAGAATTTTTAGCAATTTAATCAGGTTGTTGCATAATGCATGTTGCATGTTGTTGCATGATATTCTCATGCAAATAAAACGTTGTTTTAATGAACTTCTTAACGTATTTTGTTAACCGTGTGACTAATATTCTTCTTTTCTCTCTTTCATGACGCTATCTTCACGCACATTCATCGAATAGAGGTAAGCGACAATTGAGACATGCTAATATTCATAGACATAACCTAACCGGCGTTACGCCTCTTGTTGCCACGTGTTCTAATGGGACCATAGATATTAAACACCTTTAGTAGGCTAGATACGCAGTCTTAAATACCTCCGCACAGGCGCGAGCGTAGCAAATTGAAGAGTCAATCTGCCATATTCAAAATGGCGATTTGGCTTTTTAATTTAATGCTTTTTTAATGCATTTAAGTATTTTACTGGATTGTTTGATATGGTTTAGCTTGTTCAGAATGATATTGAACAAACAGAAACGATAAGAAGTCGTTGCATAAGAAAATTTAGTAATAATTTGGTGTTAATGGCTAGAATGCTCACCTGTCAACCTGGCGGCAATCTTGAGAACTATTTGGTCTACAAATCGCTCCCATTTACTTAACATGCAAACAGGTATTTCAAAGTGGCTTCAAATTGTCACGGAAGTGGATTTAAGACTGCGTATCTAGCCTACTATAGGAGTTAAATATCTATGAATGGGACCGCTGTAGGGTTCTCATCAGCTTTACCAGGTAAGACTCTATTGACTTTCTAGGTTAGTACGGTGTCAGTTAATTGTTAAGGGAAAAGTTCAAAGAATTTAAAAGAGGCCACATTTTCCTACATTCGTATTAAAGACTGGAGAAAACATGCAAAACACTCAGGATTGCCAGAAGCAGGATTCGAACTCATGAGCTACCAAATCCGAGTCTCACACGCTACAAACGAGATATTTTTACGGTTTTAAGTTCTATTGACGCGCTTTAAAATTTTATTTTTGCCATTGTTGTTTGACATTTTAAGTAAATACATATTGTATTGTGTTTATAAAATAAGCTGACATATTAGTACAGAACAGTTCAAATATCAGATCAATCAAAACAGTTACCTAAAAATAAATAAATACAGTAAATTGAGTCTCAAGACGTGGATTTTATTTATAATTTTAGCCATTCTGTTACCTGTAACTTGTGCAATTATAAAATAAAATTAAATACTAACTTACGATTTGAAATCGTCTAAGAAAGGTTTTACAAGAATGAGTGTATGTGTATCCGAACGTTGGTATCGGAGCTTTTATTGCACTATCTCCGGAAGACTCACTAATAAGATAAAAATGACAAAAATCCATCTAGATTCATTTTGTGGAAATCGAACCAGATGTTCAAGACCAGTAAGTTTGTCGGTCTTATTTTGAGTCCTAGTGTGGAATATGTTAGCACTCTATTGATATTACCTACTATAGTATACGGTTTAATTTCAATGGCTACCACAGCATCGTATTATGAAGTCCCATTAAATACATCTTGTGTTTACTACGTACACTGAACCCATAATTCAAAACAATTCAGAATGATTTATATTTACATTATAATTCATCCCCTACGAATTACACTCAAGTACCCATTCCGGTGCACAGGGAACAATAGCTCATGTTTTTACTGCAGAGAGCTCGAATGACGAGAGAAACTAGCAAGTATTTATGTCAAAACAACGGTTCAGTATTAAATAGTGCACATCTACTCTGTGGTCGAATGCGGAATAATGAACCTTTATGAAGCAATCCATTAGCTGATTGTTCAATACTATGTATGTGTAGCCCGTCTTTACGTCTTTCGTCGAAGCGTATTTCTTTCTGTATATATAGTCCAACCGTAAAAGTACACTAAAATAGCAGTTACTTAATATATTTTTTGATGATAATGGACAATTTGCTGTATTAGAAAATGTAAAAAATGTACATAACGTTTTGAATAATTTCTAGTTCGTTTATAATATTGACTTAAAAATTTATTTTATTAATACGATTTGACATTAGAATACAACTTTTATTTTCAAAATCCTGATTTGTTTGACATGATTTTTCAATTTTTCCAATAAATGTTTCGCTGTTTTATTTGTTTTCAATGCATTTTTGTCCAAATCCAAAATTTCAAGGTAATAAATTATTGATCTCTTACTATTTATAATCAAATAAATACGCATTAAATAATGAAAAAATACAAAACACCAAATTGTAAAGTTCAATAATTTATTATCTATACTTACATACATATATTTATATATAATTAATATAAAAAGGAGAGTCACGACCCACCTCAATCACTAATACTGAAAAAAAAACATAGTATAAATGTAAACTATCTTTAAATTAACCCAAATTTCTAAGTACATTACTACTCACATTAACGTGAAAAAAAAATATATATAATGGTTGAAAGGTTACGTAATGTTTATTTGGGATATATACTATATAGTACATTTGTTGGCAGCCACATTTACCACATTTCTGGCATGTTTTCACAATTTTGTTCCTTCCATGTAAAAATATGTATTTCAGATGTGTAGCTCTATGTATTGTGTGAGCTGCAACATTTTACTATTCACGAAACACTTGTCGAACTTTTTTGTGTCTACTTTATTGCTCACTACTCTGTGACGAAGGCTCTGAACTATTCCAATAAACTACTCTAAGTTATTCTTTCCAAGCTATATCTACTGGAACAGAGGTGATAGTACCCGTTCCCTTTAGTTAAAAAATGTAATCTGATTGCGTACAATTTATAACAATTTTATCATAGTCTATAGTGCAAAGGATTATTAATTGCTTTTAAATGGTTCAAGGCAGTAACACAGTCAAAGAAATTGTCATAACAAAGTAAAAGTATGCCAAGTCTATAACAAAGCTAACCCTTTTTATATTATTTTTCATACGTAACAGATATGCACTCAAATGAAGTTCTTTCGGGATTCCAAAAATAAACGAAAATATTTCTATCTATTTTTCATATCGCGGTCATTTTGTCTGGCTTCAACTCTAACGGGCAGAGATTCGCTTTTCTAAAAAAACTGTTTGAATATGATATGTGTATTTGCTAACAGTCATAAACCTCCATAAAACCATGTGTGAGTTCTACGAGTTAACATATGTTTCTCTCTCTAAAGGACTAAATAAGCCATATTTACCGGAGTTGCTTTTGCATCCATTATTAATGTGCACAACTAGCGTTGAGATATGCTCTGGAAATATCGGTTTCAACTCGAGTGTGTGTATGTGAGAGAAAGAGAGAGAAAGAGAGAGAGAATGAGAATAGTCTTTATTGTCTAGGCGAAGTTAATGCTATATTGTCTAGGAGGGGTTAATGCCAGCTAGTCCTTTTCTTCCATCCAATATACTAAATATATTATATTATTTAATAAATATTTCATTATACTAAAATATATATTTTCGAGAGAGAGAGAGAGAGAGAGAGAGAGAGAGAGAGAGAGAGAGAGAGAGGGGGAAGAGGGGGTAGAGGGGGGGGGAGAGGGAAAGCGGAAGACGGTAAAAGGGGGAGAGAAGGGGAATAGGAGAGAAAGCAGAGATTGGTTGATTGATTGATTGTTTTAGGTCTTCCTTACAAGGCTGAATTAAGGCTGGTTCAAAGGTAGGGAGAGAGAGAGAGAAAGAAAACGAGAAAGAGAGGAAAAAAGAGAGGGAGAGAGAGAGAGAGAGACGTGAACAGCACCTTTCATCGTAGCGGGTCGGATAAGAAACTTACTCTAAAGGATGATGGAGCGATGACGAAGAGTCGTCTGCTTGGTCCTGTCAGCGAGTCACGATGGGCTATCCCGTGACATGACGGGCTTATCTCTCGTTTCAAGTATGTGACGTCACGTGGCGTCTTGACGTGACGGTCGCGGCGTCGATATGACCGCGACATGACGGCCTGATAACGCTCGTGGTGCAATAGGACTGAACCGGCGCCTGCCGTCACGAGAGAGCTCAAACGTATTGAAGATGTCAACTGTAGTAAGAAACTGAAAGCGCCAACCTCCTTGGTCTTCTTCAAATAAATAAATAAAATAAATAAATTCGTATTTAGAGTCTACCCACTCAGTCATATAACTGTGGGTGACATTAAACCAAAGCGACCAAGCCAACCATGTAGGCCCCGACATAATCGACGAGTGAGCGATAACCAAACAAAGATCGATATTTTAATAGGAAATATAGCAATCAGTGCAATGCGATCACCCGCGGATCAACGCCAGTATCAACAAGGCCGATTCAGAACAACTTTTAATTTATTATGTGCCTTGTTGCTATAAGCCGCCTCGAAAGTCACCGTTCACAAATTCCTAACCCAAGACCTGATTGACTTCGGTCCAAATCAGAAATTTAACACAAACATATTGCCGAAATATATGCTGAATGTAGTTTATATTGTTTTATTTATTTACCTATGTAATGAACACATAATTGAATACTCCAATAATGACATTTAATATCAATTACAATTTAATTTAAAAACAAATACAAGCAGTGGAAAACACAATATACGATGCAAATAAAAACCATTATGACGAACGTTCATTGTGTTATGATTTGTTAGATGACAATTTAATGATACAATATAATGAAACATTGAACATAGTTACAATTAATAACAAAACATTACTGTGGAGACGTCCATGCAACGAACCGCATACTTGGTTGTATTAACTTGTTCCTAATAAGCATTGTTGATACTGCCGTCGCCCGCGATTGGATCATGCACAACTTGTTAAACGATATGGTTTTAAGTCTAATTCTGATCTTTAGTAGACCATTGTTAACTCGTCGATGGCGTCTGTACCTACAAGGTTGGCTCGGTCCGTCTAAAGTTAGTCCTCTAAGAAAGGTGATTATGTGACTGTGAGTGTAGGCCTTAAATACGAAGTTTGTATTTGTATTTAGTTATTGCTGGTGTCAAGTTAACCTTCCGTTACAGCAATAATATTGATTCAATTATTTATTTATAATATCTTCACACCTATCATGCATCGTACACTTGATTCTTACTTCTTACATTGCTTTCAAGCTTCAATCAGTGTGCGATTCAAATCTACATTCATGAATTATTTATACCGGGCAATCTTACTCTATCACATTATCTTGCTCCAGCTACTCTGTATTCCGAACTAAGAAAAAGTGAAGTGACTGAAATATTATAATGTTAGATATGAGCATAAAGTTTTGCAAGTTTACTTGTTATGTACAGTATTCTGTATGAGCTTTCAAACAAAGTTGATTTCAAAAACCTTGAGTGAGGAAAGCATACTGTAATAACTATTTGTAGAGGAAGGGTTTAACTGTAAGCATTGAATTAATACAAACACACGCCAAACAAGCATTGGTATAGTATTTGATTTGTTAAAAATTTTAGTTACAAAATGGATGTTTGCTCAGAATGTTTCATAAAACTGCATGTTATTCAAAAAGACAAACAAACCTCACTGATTTTTATTAGAATATGTTATTACAAAAATTCCTAACGTTGATGGCATTTTAATTAATGTTACATGATCATACAAAATATTACATGCAAAATAAAGTATTAGATGGAAAATTCAATTAATGCAAACGTGGAATGGTATTCAAGTTAAAAGTTTCTAGATAAATATTTATAAAAATAGTTACAAAACCAGTCACATGCAAATGAAATTAATGAAGATATATTAAAACATGGGAATTAAAAAAATGTATTTGGAAAATGCGATGGAACCAATGAAGAGAAGGTAGTATTGGATGTAACCAGACTAGGCCTATCTCCTCATATCACCCTTGCAGGGCTGGTCCCTGTACAAATATAGCAGCTACGTCGCGTACGAGGGTAAAAACACGGTTCGCAGCTGGCTAAACAGTAAAACACATAAGTTAAGTGTTTACAATGCCTGGGCAATATCGGCGCCAGCTGAGTCCACTGTTAACAAGGGGGGGGCTTCATAACCTACGTGCGAGAGTCGTTTGTCACCTACCGATCGAGAAGGCTTAGGAATCGCTGCTAGAGATACGTGGAAAATAGAGTGTTTTGTGCCAAATTTGTGAAATTTATTTTACGAAACGTTACGCCATACCTTTTTTGTTTTTTGCTGAAACCAAGGAGTCTGTATTTCTTTATAAACTATTTAACTTTTTTTAAGGTTATTATAATTATTATTTATTTTCAACATGAATGAATTACAGTAATACATGCACATTGCTGGTGGCAAGATTAGAGCAAGGCCCCATAACAACATATGCCTTACCACAAGTGTAATATACATTCAATCTTAACTATTGTCTAAACCTAAAGAAATGCACACATACTTTCAAAATAAAATGAAGATCGCGAAAGCCTAACAAAATGCAATGATGTTGATGATTTTTTAGTTTGCCGTATCTATGCAATATTGCTAATATTCACGATATGGTGAATAGTGTTATACGTGGGTGAAGGAAAATTACAAAAAAACATGCTTCGAGCTGGATTTGAATTGTCGTCATTCTAGTGGATTACGCTTCGGGCTTACGTCCCAAACGTGAAAATATTGTGTTATACATTGGTATGAGCCACCGCGGACGGAACACAATTAGAATACGAGAATAATATTAGTGAGTCAACTGAAGAGGGATGCTCAATATAAGGAAGAAGTTGATGTGTATTATATTTTGATTAGAGATTTGATCAACAACATTTGATGTTTTGGTTTTAAGTTTTCCACGCTTATAAGTGAAGTACACGATACTATTAAAGATGTCGATGTTCGCTCCAATACCCGAACGTTCTCTGTGTACTCTAAAATTTGTGTAAGCCATAGGAGAACACGAATGGCCATGGCAGGTTGAACTCTTTCTGGTTATACAAGGCTATCGGGTTTAAGAGGGGATTTTGAGAGTGGAGAAATAATTTCGTTAATTATTAGTAACACTTTATCCACTCTGTGACGATAATATAAATACTTAGATTATGAGATAAGTTAGGCAATGTAATAAAATACAATCTTGGTACTTATCATGGTATTTACAACAAAACTTATAAAAAAGCAATATTTCGTTTATTTTCTACACCCTTCTAATGGCAACAAATAAAACATAAAACTCTGTCTACTAGCCAAGGTCGATACATCAAAACAAACACAATTTTACAATTACAAAACAAATAAATGTTATACCACAAATAGTTCTACGGCTTGGGGACAAACCCCTTCCAAATAGCCGAGAAATCAATGATGGGAGTGCTGATAACATCATCAGCAACAGACTTTAACCTCTCTTTATAAGTGAGTTTTCTTCGTGTAGAATGCTTGAAGAGCCATTCCAGTTCACATAATGATGTTCCGCTGGCTTTGAAAAGCACACCTTGCGCTGCGCAACGTTATTTCAATGTTTCTTCAACCTGATATCCAGGTGTCTCTTGTTTTAATTGTTGCCATGAGAAGTGTATTAAAAAATACCCGAAATATTGTTTAAATGTATTCATTTTGATATAAATAACATGATGAGTACTCAAATTGTATTTCATTTCATTATACTAAATCCACTATTCTTCTCTTTGGCAATCTGAAATGTCTTCAAAATATCTATAGTAAATGCAGTAAGCTAGAAACCAATTACAAAATTTTACTTTCTAATTGTTATTTGAAAATTAAGTTCGCAACTTTACAAGTATTGTCGTTCTCGTTACACAAGTAAATAAAATTGCAAGCATTATTTCCTGCGTATATTCTTCCTAATTATCTTTTGTTCACAACGAAAGGCTAGCATTGCGGTACAGTAGATATGTTGGTAGTTTTGCACAAACTATTTGTTTAAATAATTGTGTATTCTACTCGGTTCAGTTGCAAACAATATCAGTTTGGAATTGTCCTTCGAGCTGTAAAAATCCTTTGTAGGGCTCGTTCCCGCGTGCCCGCGCCACACTTGCTGTTGGTTAGCGCGAGCACCCGCGGGTCAATGACCAGGCGGTTCACGAACTCTATGTGACCACGGGGAATACAAATCTAATTAACTACCAACTTTAAAAAAGCACGTTTTGTTTTTATTTACTTTAGACAACATTTAGTTTTAACATTTAGATTTGAATAGTGTTTTTCTTGTAATCGAGTTTTAAAAATCCCTTGGCGAAACTGTGTTTCAAGTAAAGTTAATTTCATAATGCAATTACAAATAGATTGAAAATATTGTAAATTGGTGTAACCTTTAACAAGATTGTTCAATTAAAGTAGCAAATTCACATTGAAAATAGATTCGAAATTAAACTATGATAATAAATATTGACTTGAAAGATTTATCTCACGGCGTCAGAAAATCTTGTTTGCCATAAATCACGCATTTGGAAGCAATTCAACTAATATATGAACAAAGAATACAACAGTAGGCTATAGTCATTGTGTTTTTAATTCTTCAACAGTTAAGACTCCGCAGCTCCTTTACAGCTTATTTATCAGATTTGTTCTAGCCGTTTTATTAATTTCACTAAAACTTGGCCCGAGGGCAATATTCTTCTAAATCGCGTTGACATCTGGCGACTATTTATTAATTTTGTTTTAGTACGTTGACGGCGAGTATTGTCTGCTCAACGTGAAACATTTCATTCACTCCACCGAGCGAGGAAGTCCTTTCATTCAATATGATATAAGAGTTTTTGTGTGATAAATATAACACATTTTTTAGACTGGAAATAAATAAAATAGGTGGAATCTCCAAACGTCCATTTCCTTCAATTGATTAGAATCATAATTTGTCTTTATCGCTACACAGTAGCAATTAGGAATGGTAGTTGTTGAATTTTGCAATTTTGTTTCTCTCCATCTTAGTTTCTGTTTTTGGTATTCATTATAAATGTATTTCTATTCGTATTTCTTCTATGTTATCATGTTATGTTTAAGTTAGTATAAATAAGTTAGTAATGTTATAAATTTATTATGTTTACAATGCACAATGTAAAATGGCCTATGGCTGTATTTGTGTCTAGTTGAATAAATAAATAAATAAATGATTCCTAATGAATATTTCGACAATCTCCATACGACATAATTAGGTTTTGTACTTACTGAACTATTTTAGTAAATTCAGTAAGTTCAAAAAAATTTAGTCAGTTCAGTAAGTTCAAAACTTAATTAAAAATAAATAAATAAATCGAATTTCAAATCTCTTACAGCCCATACCGCCGACTCACCGTGCTACGTTCCCAATCTCATTCTACCTTTACAACTTGTTTTACAACTTTCTCCCCAACATATTCTTATCTGTCAAAATTTGTTCTTCTCTACGTGCCCACGGTTTTGCCATTTCCTTAACCCGCTTTCCCTATTTGCTCTTGAAATCAAGCTCGTCATTCGTGACAGGATCTCCTCGGGATCCTAAGCATGCGATGGTATCACCACACGGACAAACTTTTTACCCCTTTGCTTTCTTCGTCGAAGTTGTTAGTTTCAGATGCATCGGCACCCCTTAGTCATAAAACCTTTTCGGGCGATGGAACATGAGCAGTGAATAGCAAGGAGTGTCTTGCAAAGTAATTAATATGTACTAAACTAGTCCACATTAAATACGCTTCTAAGAGTCAAGTTGATAGATGAGCTTATATGGCATATCTGCAGCATTTCTAAATTTGGATAAACATAATGGCGCGATTTGAACAAGAGATAGCCGATAAATAATAATATTTATTAAACTCAATGATTTTGAAGGACACCTGAGAGTTTCAACAATTTTAGAGTATCCGTTTGTCGGGCAGACAGTTATCAGGCAAATAAATTGTAATATCAAAAGTCGAATATGTACGAATTTTGATTAGGAAAGTTTCCGATATACTATTATCATACCATCTTATTATATCACAGTTCAAAGGTTCTCTAAATTCTCAAGACGTACAGCCTTTATCTGCTAGAATCACATTCAGACAAATTTGCATTTGCTCTTTTTGTGAAATGGCGATTCTAGATATTCACATGTAGACCACCCGAACAATGCATTTCAAGATAGCATTATATACTTGTTGTTTACACAGTAAACAATGTAAATAATAATAAATAAATTGTATTAGACTAACCACTCAGTTATATAATGATTTTCAGTAGGGACTTAATCAAGGACCAACCAACCCTGTTAGGCCCCAACCAACGGCGTGCGATACCAACAAGACGTTTTTTAATAAATATAGCAATAGTGTATGGACTGCACACCCGCGATCACGCCAGAATACAACAAGGCGATTCAGCACAAATTGCATTTATTATTGCTTCGTGCTAGGACGGCTCCAGTCACTTTCAACTCCTATGACAGAACTGATGGACTTAGTCAATCAGATTAAAACTCTGACTATGCCGGAATCGACCCTGGACCTTCTACTTGGAACAGTACTGCTAACAACAAGACCAACGAGCCACACATTTTCACATGATTTTAGTCAAGTTAGCGTGTTGTAGTGAAAACATATCTATTTTCACTTATTTATTATCTATAACTAGAAAAATAAATTAGATGATCGATCCTCTCCTCTCCCCTCCCGTCCCCTCCCAACTACAACTCAATCCCTAAGTGAAAAAGAGTTTCCTCCCCAAAGACATAATATCATTCTTTCAATAAGAGCCCATAGGCTCGGTGTGAAACTACAAGCATGCACCAAAGTTTCAAAGCGTAATACATTCGACAGAAGAAGAAGATCGACGATCGATAGATAGACACTTAGAAAGATGATGATAGAACGATTTAGATTTAGATTTTGTTTTTGATTTATTCGAACAGTGGTTATATACAGAAAAACAGTTTCAATAAATACATCAATATATAAATAAAAAACAGCTACACATTATGAGAATTAACAAAATTTATAATTTAAACCTACAAAACAGTATAAATCATAATGCTGATCAAGAAGTATCGTTACTTCGTTAAGAGTCTGGATTAGACCAAATTATAAAGTTTCAGATATCTCCGTATCATTGGGAAGAATCAAGTTGATTTGAGTGACATTGTAGATAACGATGGATATGTTTGAAAAAAAGTGAAAAAGTATCGTTCTTTTCGCCTTCCTGTTTTACTACTTGAGAGTTAAAGTGATGTTTTTAAATCCTGGAGCAGGTGTCAAACATGTCAACTCACCATCTTGTCAGCTCGAAGCAAGCAATCCTCTACATGTATGAGATGCATTACACCGCCCGTCTCGATACGAAGTGGCGATGATGAGTACCGACCAGATGTCCAACAGTTATTGATGTCATGACCTAAAGCTGGAGGGAGGATCTTTAGAGTTACACCCGACACTTGATAGGGCGGAGCGATGCACATTTCAAAACCAATCTTGTCTACAGCTTCGGGCTGTACTTTGGACGTTGACATGATCTTTTTTTGTTTTGGAGCAACTGAAGTGAGATCGATATTGATGGTGTTTAGTAAAGTATGTTTGAACACCCTTGGATGTTAAAATAAAACATATCATACTCTTTATTTTAGTCATTTTGTAAATCATAATTCAAATTCTCTCTCGCATATATGAAATCATTGCTTACAAAACAAGGTCAATATAGTGATAATCGAAGTGAAATACAGACGACAAAACAAAAGTAACAAGGAATTGCGTGCATAAACTAAAGTCGTATATACGAACTAGCCTAGAAGAACTTTGGATCGAATGCAAAAGGGATATTTTGGCCGAGAGTTAATGCTTATACCTTCAAAGAAGAAATAAACTGAGGAACTGATGTTGTGTTTGTCATAACAAATTCTGAAGTTGTTCTTAAATAGCGTTTTTGATTTTGGCGTCGACCGCGATTGGATGGTGTCCTACTATTTAAGTCGGTGTTTCCTATTTGAGATAATAGTTGTCTCTTGTTGTACTTTGCCGTGCTTCGATAGCGTCGGAGTCGTCGTACAAGGTTGGCTTCATACGACTTAACATTGAAATTACCCACTGACAATCAGTTGTGTGATTGAAGAGCTACACTCAAAAGTTTGTATTGTTAAAAATATATTATTGTCTTTTGAATAACCTTTGTGAATTGGAGAAATGAATGCCAATCGTCATATCACCTGATAACACAAGTGATTTTATAGCTCAAGCATCTCCATTGCCCTTGAGAAGAAACTAAATGTTACGTATTAATTTGTTCTATTTCCCTCTTACTTAAACTTCTCCTTTTACAAACGATGCCAAACCACTGAAATCCACTTTCCCATTCAGACCCAACCATACTTTGCTTTTAAACTATATCTTGCCACTCTATAATATACTTGCTTCTAGTTTAAATGTACTTTCCTTGCACTTGGCGGCTTTCCCTTTGCGCAACACGCTCCAAATTTAACGCTCCAACTCCCATCTAAGGCAACTTTTGGCCTTGAAGAAATAAACAATCTTGCTTCCTTTGTATAAATCCCTTTACCACAAACTGAAATTCCCATTAGACAAGTCTTTGTTCCCAAGAAACGTGTGTATCACGCGACGCTTTTATCGCTTCCGGTTTTACGTTTCCCGAGGACGACAGCATGCGTCACACTTCCGGTTCTTAACAAAGTGAATAGGCCTATTCCTCTCTTGGGGATTTAATCGATCATAGAGCCAGTCTTAAACAACCCCAAACTACACAAAGAAGGATTATACTGATGTATCCCTTGATCTTTCCGGAAACCTTCAAGGAAGGAACCTTACGTAGATTAAAAGATTAAAACATGAAACAAGGTTGATTGTAAATCGCAAGGTTATGTAAAATACACGACGTGATTGTGAACAATATTCAATTAAGATGGGCGACAGGGTTGATATTTCCTGTAGATTCAAGAGGGGGTTGTTGAGTCACGCACTGGCTCTAGAGTAGACTATAGAATGTAGACGTCCTTATCAGGACAAGTCACGACACGGCTTCGGACGTTTCCGGTCCCTAACGAACCGACGTACACGACAACTTGTGATAACTGCCTTTGCTCGTTTTTATTACTTGTAATTCTATATTCTGGAGTTCTATGCTAAGTTTTATTCTTCAATTTTTAGATGTGATTGAAAATAATGATATATCATTTAATGTTATTGACAACATAATGCGAAAAAAACGTATGATTGTTATACATTGGAAATCATTAATTATTAATTTATTTATTTATTTTAATATTATACAGAAGATGTGTATAATAATGCAAAGAAAGGAAGCAAAAAGAGGGTGGTCCAAAACATTGTCAGTCTGTTTATAAAATATATTTAAAAGGGGCTAAAAACCCCAAAAAATATTTTTTACCACGTGATCTATAGCACAATACTACACTAAAATGACAGTTTAAAAAATTATATCATGTAACTGTGATTTAACACGAATTTTTGAATTTTTTTGATCCAGAAATTTGGCGAAAATTGGTGATTTGAAAATTTCCTAAATCGGCTTTAACCTGCTTCTTTTTTGGTCCACATAGATACTAGAGCATAGTACCAATCTAAAATGCCCCTTTATAACATCGTGTCTTGAAATTGTGCCCAAATATACCCTCAAACACACAAAAATATGCATTCCAAAATCACACCCCATCTTGGTAATCAGCCTATTTTGACCGAACTACTTGCACAAATTACAAAACAAAATATAGAGAATTTACAGAAAAGGCTGTAGAGTACGTCAATAATGGCCAATATTTTTTTTGATCAAAATCCTCCAAGGTCACGGGGCATAAAGATCGTCCCCATGTTATTTCTTATGGGAGATTTTTGTCGATGGGACCTAGCTCGAAAAAATTTCATGTTTGACAATTTTTTGGGAGGTCATGGTGGCCCCAATAATTTTTCTGTTAGTTGCTAAATTCATAACTAGTTAGCCTGAATGAAATATATTTTTTGAGTTTAGCGGTTAAATACCCCTTTAACATTTGAGTGTTTCAAAATAGCCATATTTAACTTAAAAGAAGTTTGACGGCCTAATAATCCTGGGTTATTTTATCGGAACGTTTGAAATTTGTACATATTGTTAGTTTATACCAATAAACGCCGGTCGGGATGGACTTTTATACATTCTTAATTGTATTGAATATTAATAATAATATTTCCTCATTTCAACGACGCGTATACATCTATTATCGCGTGCTCCTTGGTTGTTCAGACATTGGATTAATAATATGAATTACATTAATATCTCCTTGGAGTGGAAGTGTTGTGGTAATGGAAACTTGCCTAGTTATAAAGGCAGAAACTGACAATATGTTGGCACTATGTCACATGTTGGTAACTATGTCTTCTCGAAGATAAGTAGAGTGATGATGCTTTTTGTTTGACTTGAGCCAACGTCCCTTCCTTTCTTAACGTATCTAGGGTGTGTCTGAATTAGGGTCCAGGTCTTGGTCTAAGTCCAAGTTCAACTCAGAGTTAACGTCCTATACTAGCCTACAGTAGAGCTACCTGCCGGGAAAAGTCAACACTACCTAAAGTTGGGTAAGGTGTGCATTCGAGAGTCCTTTGCAAAGTATTTGCGTTATTAAATAATTTGTACATCCAGTAAAAACATAAATACGTGATAAAAACAAATTAAACATAGGGTAAATGTTTGCCTACAATTAAAATTTATGCTTTCGTTTGTCCCGGCGTATCAAAATAATATTTCAAGTCTAGGTCCAGGTCCAGATCTAAGTCCAAATTCAAGTCCACGTCTAACAAAGTAGAAGATACTAATTTAATTGTTAATGGCGTATGACGTACTGTCTGAAAAGTCTAAGTCTAGGTCCATTCTTGGTCCAAGTCGACAAAAAGAAGATGCAATCGAAAGTGTACACTCGTTTAGGTCCGATTCAAAATGGCTTAGAGCGATTATGAGTGAAACATTAAACAAATGCATTTTTAAATAAAGGTAAATATTTGTGTTTTGTTTGTTTTTATTACGTATTTAATTGTTTTTACAAGGAAAACAAATGGTTTTTGTTACGCAAAAACTTCACAAAGTACTCTCGAAAGTACTCTGTTACGAAACAATAACTACCCGTTAAAGCTCTATAACTAAAATGAACTGTGACAAGGTTTAAGATGAATGTTATAACTGAATTTACTTTATTCAAATGAAAAGGTTTACAATTTCAGTGTGATCAAGTTGCTCGTTACTAGGGCCTCTTAGAAATCGACACAATACAAAACAAGTGCACAATGCCCTTGAAATATAATGGATGGCCACTGTCATCTCATCTTTTATGTCTTCATTTCCAACATACTCCCACCTTTCATTTTGACACAATAATGACAGCAAAACCAAAACGGATTCTACTATCGTTCTGCATCGTTTTGGAACACTCTACCGGCTGACGTGAAGACTTCCAGACATTTCAATATTGATATTAGGAACCATTTCAAAATGACTTAATGAGAACGCATTTACATTTTTTAAATCAAGTTGTAACATGCTGGAAGTCATCAAATTATGTTTAACCATCATTTGTACACCCTTTACTATCAATTGTTCACCATCATTTAATCACCCTTTTACTAACTCATCTCATATTATATGTTCCATATCATCACTGTTCACCCTTTACTTTCACCTTTTATAATATTTGTTAATTTATTTTATTGTATTTTATAATGTGGTTTTAAGAGGTATAACTTAGACATAGTAAGTTAGACACATTGTGACTGGGGCCTTATGGCCCTTTTCTAACTTTCTATAGAGTTGTGCAGCTTAATATACGATTATGTGTCCAATTTCGAAATAAATAATAATAAATGAAACCATAATATTTTGACCATGACCGTCTACTGCGGGGATGTTCACATCACTCTTGCAGCTCGTGTGTGAATTGCATCATCTTATCTTACACAATTTCTGTCCAAAGACGGATGAACCTAGTCATTTACACTGATGAGATAGTTGCCGTCCCCATTCAAATCATCTTACATCACTGTTTTAGCATGCCTCTACCGTTATTTCAAACTAGACTAGAAAATTCAGTTAAGGTGCACTGGTAAATAATTTAAAACGAGTTACTGAAAACTTTCAATATTTTATTATACATGATTCATAATACGAAAATAATCATATACATATAATTAAAATGTTGCAATTTACATCATTTTCATACTGTTGTCTTCAAGTGAACATGGGAATGGAACCTGTAACAAAAAAACAAAATAACGCTAGATAGAAACACGTTGTTGCATGTCGTTGTCTCTTCTGTTGATTTCTATAAGTGGGATGTAACTGATGCAAATTGTAAACAAGATTATTGATTAATAACACATCAATATAATTATCATATTCAAATTTAATACTTAATACTCATCAATTGAAGATACAAAGTAAATAAACCCAAATTAAATTAATTTACGTAAATACTAACTGTAGGTAATCAATTAATTGTATACAGGTTTTTACCATTGCAATCATTTAAAACGTTCATAAAAATTTCCTGTAAATTAAAAGGCAAACATAAATATGTATTTATGCTTTTAAAATATGGTCAGGTAAATTTCAAATCAAATTTATAAGACAATAGACGTACTACGAATACAGGGAGATAAAAATGGGCTGACGTTCAGTGCTTTAATGTGTTCACGTAGTTTAATGTTTGATGTGTGACTGTGTTTTTTTTTTTCCAAAACATAAATTTATTCAAACAGTTTCTGTGATTTGACAATTTGACGTTTTGAGACGAAGACCTACGCACATGGTTGAATACGTACGGATCGGACATGCCTTACAGTCGATGAAAACAACATCGCGCAATATATAAAGTTACAAAAACCTACCAGAAAGAAGATTAATATAATAATATGCCCCACGTTGGGCGCCAATGTAATAATGCACGTGTAGTTTCCAGGTGCTGTTGGTTCCTGGACTACTTGAAACCGGTATAGAAGTGAGTTTGTAAGTCTTTGGGCAAGACATTGATAAACAGTAGTGTGGGTATCCCAAAAGTTGTTTCTTGGCCACTACAGAAATTATTGCTAGTCTTCATTATAGTTTTGACGGGATGTTTCGAAGCATTGTAACGGCTAATAATCGTCATTTGTAGTTATTATCTAACGTCGAATCGTCACTGTGGATGATATCTTCAAGAGACCAAGTTTTTCATTTAATTGCCTTTGTTTCAACCTTTCACTTTTTGGAACTATAGAAGGGTGCAGTGGACTACTCTCCTTGTACTTGTGGTGGTTAACCAAAATCTATCTACAATTAACATCTGGTTGTTAAATATAACATGTGAAATAATGATGAACAATTAGTAACAATAATGAAAATTATTCATCACAACGACGAGACGAAACATCCAGTCAATGTTAAAATTTCTCTTCAATAGGGAACTGTCCTTCATTACCAAATTTGAATATGTCCCTACTAATAACCTCAAATACCGACCAGTACAGTTTTTTATGCGCCCGGCTTTGTTAGCGCTAACTGTGAGCGAGGAAACATTTGAACCGGGCTTCGCGCCGGAAAACGGCCATGCGCCATTGCAGGTAGGAGTGACGTGATCGTGAGGATCGACGAGGCGGCGAGCTAGCAGTTCTCCCAATCAGCTTCCCCCCCTCACCTCACGATAACGTCACAACCCAAAAGAGCGCGGACTGAAGTCTTTGCGCGGGAAGTCAAAACCCAGGTACTTGAACATGCATAGAATTCACAGATTTTATTTTGAATACTTTATTTTAATTGCGATGTTTATTAAATTGAATGTTACAAATTACTAAATACGTGTAAGATATATTTGAAACCAAGGCCAGTTCCCTATTATATCGAGTCGCGAAAGAATAAATTGATAACTAATAATAATGATGATAATGCATTTATGATCTCTATACACAAACAATATTTAATAATGAGGAACTCTAATATACTATTTAAAATAAATACATCCTACAAGTAAGTTTTAGCACATAGTTTTTACGCGACTGTGTGTATGTATGCATTGGTCATTTGGTTGTGTTTTTGGGTACAAGTGATGTGTATTGTTTATTTTCCATATCTAAGTATAAAATTATAATTTAAATTGTAGTTGAATAGAATATAAGTTACTATTTTGTATCCATTCCCAATCTGAGAGCAAAATCATTGATGACATGCTCGTTCATTTGGTGCTTAACCAACAGTGGGTTTTGGTGATGTTGCTGATGAACCTCCAGAAGATGGGTTTGTAGTTCGGGGTGGTAAACTTCCAGAAGATGGGTTGTTACTCGGGGGTGGGGTCCCAGATGGTGGTGGTGGTGAACCTCCAGATGGTGGTGGTGGTGAACCTCCAGATGATGGTTTGCTACTTGAAGGTGGGGACCCGGTATTCTTTGTTGTTGGGGGTCTGGTCGCTGAAGCACTATCTACGTTGGGTACCTGTTGAATTAGAACAGTTGTTAGAACATCATTTGCAATGTTATACTTATTCTTTAAATACTAGAAAACTGCATCAGCATTGTATAATAATATTTTTTAAACAAACATTTGGTTGTTCTTACTTAGAACTATCAGAGGGATATTATGATGACAAACTTTAGTTTTCTTTTGATAGAAACGAATGAAAAATTAACTTAGCTGATGAACAAACCCAGGACACTAAAGAACGTGATATAAAGTTGCTCGGAAGCAACCTTGCCGATGCTGACTTCACGGACGGCTGAACCTTGACCAAACATAGCACACATATTATGTAAAATATGAATCCAGGTTGGCCACGATTTTCTCGTCGATCACGCTCGTTTCGACAGGGTTGCTTTCGGAAAACATTCGTTCGTTGTTCACCAAATACATCGTGGTTGAGTCACCTCCTGTCTTACTGGTATTGAACAGACGGTTCGAAGCAATGAGTTGAACTGTCCAGATGGAAAAGCTAAGTACACTACCAATCTCGTTCCAAACTCTACAAAACAATAGCCCCATAAACCACTTTATAAGAACGACATGAATGAGTATAACTTTTTTTAAATAATAATAAAATAACAAAAATATTTAAATTAAATACAATTTAGTACATAAACAATTTTGACACTTTTATGATTATTTATTATATGTTTTTAGCTATTTTTATATATAATAAAAGGAATTTAATACAACACAATTTGCGTGAACATTCCAATACCACAACAGCAAAATGAATTTTAAATTAAATATATTAAGATAAAATGTAAAAAAATACTATGTGTTCAATTAAATTATCATATAATAATTGCACATAACGTGTGGATAATATGTTGCCAGTTTCCATTCCCTGTACTAAATCATAAAAAAAATTATAAATAAGTGCAAATGGTCAGCTTAAACAACGCATTCGATTCCGTTGGTGACAATATACGCTTTGTCATTGATGAGTTTGCTCTTCAAACCTTAGCGAACAGAATATTTTCTATGAGGCTGGTCTGGCAGGCAGTTTCTAAATTCGGTCCGTGGTTCAAACCGATTCGTGGTTTCTTCGCTGGCAAGGTACCCTGGGTCTCTACAGGCTGCGCTAGTAACGCGCTTTAGAAATCCTAGCTTTAACCATACATAACTGGTATACCCTAGATGAATAATTCATTTTTTAGGTTGGTAGTGACAGATTAGTCGCGAGTGTTATAGCCTGATCAAGCCCTTAGCAATATAGAAGACGGTAGCTTTAACTTTATTTGTAACTGTGTATCAATTTGCACCACGGTTGTGCGTGCCTGTTTCTAGAAACGCGGAAGTTAGTTACAATAATAATTTTAAACGGACTGTTCTTATATTTAAATCTTGGTTTTGGTAGATGTTCCGGTTAGGACGGTTAAAACATGAAATGCCTTTGTTCTGAGAATTCGTTCTCTTTCAACACTCAAATTTCGTTGCTGGTGGAAGTGCTGAGTAATTATATGACACGTTTTAGTGATTCAACCCCTCAACGCCTAACCATTAGGGTCGCCAAAAACATAACCTGATCGACTGCTATCGTCACCCATTTTCATATTTCGCTAGTGTAGGAAAGCGAAGAAACGCATCATCGCCAGAACTTACAAACTATCTAAGAAGAGACGGGTCTAGGGGCCCGATCCGAGCTGTAAACCATGCCCACTAATCGAAGTACTTGATTGTAGTGCATTGTATATATATCATGACAGAATGTCTGTCAACTCTTCATTCTCAATGCCCCACAACCCATTCTGCCAACATGGCAAAAGGCGTTTTTTCTCCCCTGGTAATACAATCATCCTACATTTAAGGGTTTCAAACCCGGTATTGTATATGTAAGCAAGAACACATGCTCGTTCATTGGATAATTCTAAGCTTAGCTAAAAACACAATTTATCATCCTTGTCAAAGGGCAATGTCATCAAAAACCACATGCCAATGTCAGTTTTTATCTAGAGTTTTTATACAAGCAAATGGATATAAAATTTATGTTTTAAATGTATATTCAAAATAAAATTGGTTGCAGATCAATAATTATACTAGGTTAAAGTAATTACGAGATATACATTAGAATGTGTATGGGATGTTCTTACCAAGACTGAAAGCGTGAACGCCAGCAAAACGGAGGCAACCAGGAACTTCATGGTGAGTTGTAGTGAAGAATCGGACTTGATTTCAAGACTTCGGACTTCTGTGCTCTACACACATTTCCATCAGCTTTTATACACAAATCCAACCAATCAAAATCTGCCAAGTTAAATTGAACCAGCCAATCGCGAGCAAGGTTTTTACTTTGAAAGTAAGGGTTTATTTTTGAAAAACACTACACGGCTACCTGAACACGCCGTATTGATGTAGGGTAATAAAATGTGGCAATTATCATAAACGTGGTATCCTCTATTTCGAACATTTCAACTCGTTGGCATTGAATATTATTTATAGAAATTACGTATCAACGTTAATCCGACACGTTGTTACATCTGCACGAGGCTAGATAATAAATCTGCGCCTGGAATAACATTTTCTGTCACCCATCATTATATTTTTTTGAAAAAGAGTATCATACCATCTTTTAATAATTTACTTACAAATTTAATTAGTTTACTCTTATACTTATGCTTATTTAGAGTGCATTTTGCCATTAGTTAAGTCTTCCAATACCGAGTTTGTTAAGTCGGTATCGGAAGACACATGCAAACGCAACCGCTGATTAACTGTTATTATTTAGCTTTAATTTTACTTTAAAATTGTACGATTTCTAGATCAGTAAACTGGCTTTTAATAGCATAGGAAACTGAGTACCAAATGGATTCATCTCTGACAAAATACTTTCTCGGTGATTCAGAATTGACATGAGAACTTGCAACGTGTCCATTAGAATAAAATTTATAATTCTATATCTAGTAGAATGCATAAATACATATATATTCCAATACTTTTGTAAGAATGTTAACCAATACGCGATCTACTTCGCCCTTTCCTCATTTGAAAGGCAATCAGGTTTTAAATCTTTGCTATTGAATGAAACTTTTTGACAAATCTATTCTGAAGTACAACATACTCAGAAATCAATAAATCAATAAATACATTCAATGATAAAAACAATATTGCGAAATTTGTTTCTACAACTTGTTGTGTTCCTATGTAAACTCTCAGCCGCGTTAAAACATACAGTTTACATTTCATTTCACAGAATAACTATTCAAAGAATTCATAAAATTATTTATTTCAACAAATCAAGCTACAAAGTACACTTAACATGTTGAAGAGAATCAGAGAGGGCATAGCCCCATAGCAAGAATGCCTGATTCCCTTCATTAAAACTAATCAAAATAACTTAATGTTATTTGAAAACAAAGGATAAAAAAGTCAATAAATCAACATAATGTTGTCGTATCAAAATATGGTAGGCCTGATGTAGTATACCGACATATAAAAACAATTTAACTAAAATATTATTTTATTCTATTCTTGAAATTTTGAGCATTTTTGATTTCTAGAGGAATAGTATTCTATAAAGTAACAGCACGGTTATAAAAATGATTTTGGTAGATAGATGTTCTAGCACGGGGAGGGTTTAAAATTAGGCCAGTATTTGAATTTAAAAAATTTGAATTATTCTTCATAATTATTTACCATTTGTTTAATTTTAACGAGAAATATGACCTTTATATAAATCATATCTTGTGGTAGTTTATCAAATCAGAAATTCATGTTCTTTGAATTTGTTAGTGCTAGTTTAGTTATGTACTGAGTTACATGAGAATGAATTTGGTCATGATTTTGTTGTTAGGACTCAATCTCAGTATTTGTTTTTGAATAAGGAAAGCCTAGGAGATAACTTATAGTAAGGATAGTGGGTAACAGACGTACTCATCTTTCCAACACTTCACATGACCAATCCCGTATGCTTTAAAGCCTGGGAGAAGTGGATTAAAGTCATTTTAACTACTAATTAATATTTAAAATTGCGGCCGTTTTCTAGACATTTGATAAATAATTAAAAAGATTGATATCTCAGGAACAATTTGAACCGATATTCCATGTGTGTACCTATATTTATCTTTAATCTTTAGGACAATCTAATAGTTTTTTGTCGCAAGCGACTTCCCGTATGAAATGGTTCTGTTGGGAAGATAGCAAGGTCAAAGTCGCAATTATGTCTATCACACTTCGCGAACAGCGACGCAATAAAGAATCATTAAAATTTAAAATGATATCGAGAGATATGGTTTAACCCTGAATTTTACACGTCACTGGCCCAGAGGGTCAGTGCCACGGTCATGTTAACAACGTGCATGGGACATGGGTTACCATGTCACCTTAAATCAGCGGAGCGAAACTACAGAAGCCCCACCTAGCATATTTTGATGAAAGGCAGGCCATCATACTCATCATAGGTTCCTAGGTTGGTTCACGGTCTGGAGAACGAACACAACTTTTAGACCCATTAGACTGATATATTGTGGAGTAAGTTCGTCCGTTTACAGAACACGAATTTCAAGTGTTCTTGGGTACTCAACACATGACTCGCTCACTCGTCTAACAACGACTTTGGCGTTTTCCTAGTTAGACCATAGAGTTGGTTAGACTAGGAGAATGGTTAGACGAGGGAGTTCAGACGACAATGGTTTTGTTCTTGAAGAAATATTGTTTATTTTTTATTTGTCAGGCTGTGGAAATTGCTTGCAGTGACCAAGGTGTATCGAATCTTGCACGCTGAAGGTTCCCCCAAATTCCGCTGGGAGATTGACTAAACCATGCATTCTTTATACGTATTTCGTACTGGCTATGTTTTAAATAGTATTTTATACATTTTATAACATGTTCTATAATTTTTTAAATACAATCCTAAAATAAAAAAAATCTTTCCCGACCGGGTGTTGGAACCCAGATCTTTCACATTTTGGGTATAAGGGCGCCTTATCCAACTAGACTAGGTAAATGCCAAAATAGTTTTTAGACGAGTGAGCAAGTCATGTGTTGAGTACCCGGGAAGATTTGCATTTAAGTTGATTGATACACAAGTATAAATGATAGGGTTTTGAGTTAAGTTGGTATAAGGGCGCGTCAACTGTAATTACATAATGCGCCATTCTTGCAGACCCATGCTATCTAGATCCAGCTTTAGGTAGGGGGATGAAATGAAAATGTTACCAGGTACACAACACTCACTCGTCCAACAACGACTGGGGTTTTCCTAATTATAGTAATATCGGTCCGAAAACAGATGTTTGAAAGGTGTCTAAAATATAGTTTCTTAGTGTATTCCTTCTGTAAGAGCACAAATCAACACAAACGTGACACTCCTCATTTGACTTACCATATTCCATAATTAAGCCACTTTGAAAACTTGACTGATGTACTGTTTGGATCAGCTATTAGCTTTAGGCTCGTAGGTTCTTTATATTATATTTAAGTCAAGTCCCCTTATCAAACTGTAATATGCTTATTATTTATCCAGTTCAAATATCCTTAGTCTTGAAATTAATTTAGGTTTGTGTATATTATTTTTAATAATTTTTAACTAAAACGTTCCGTCAAAAGTCGATTGATGTTTATAATCTTGTGGTTATATAATATTTACTGTGATGCTGCATTGTACACAAACCATACGTGAATATTGATTATGTTACTATACTTCACTTTATGAGTGTTGCTCAATACAATAGTATTCGAGCCAACAACACGTTTAATGCTCCCACTATCCACCATGGGTGGGTTTTAGAATTGATATGCAATTGTTCCGCTTTTTAATTCTGCACTGATGTTTTATTGTTTCTTAATTTAAGGAGGTATTCATCCGATAAACTAAAAAATACAACATTTTAGAGAAACAGAAAAAATATTGTCCATCATGATCCCTAAATAACTTGATCATTTTCGAGCCAAGTCCCATCGGAAAAAATCTCATGAGAAATAACATTGGGAAGATCTTCTTTATGCTTCGTGACCTAGGAGAATTTCGATCCCAAAAAATATTGGCCATTACTGACGTAAATTCAAGAAATTCCCCAAAACGCATTTTGTTCACAAATTTCAGGATAATCAACCCAAACATTTCGTGTAAAATTACAACGAAAAGATATAATTTTTAACTGTAATTTTTTTGTGTAATATTATGCTATTGATAGATTATGTGTTAACAATAATTTCTGGTTGTAATGATTTCTTTAAATTCTCGTACTCCTTGAACTAGCAGGGAATTCATGCTCTTGTTACGTAACATCCCCAACAATCAGTTTTAAAATACTTTCTTATCGAATTGATTGGACCTAGCGAAGTTTGTTGTATTTTTACTGTTATTTCATTTGCGCTTCGAATGCAATTAATTCCGCGTTGTAAAATAAATACTCTGATGTATGTGCATCACAAATTGCTATGTAATTCAAACAAGCCATTGATTGTCAACCTTTTACTCGGCTAAATTTCTAGCTCTCTAAAGTAAACAGTTTCTTGGAGTATCTCGTTTAAATCCAATCTAAATTCTTCCTAGTACAAATTTAAGTTGGAGGAGACTGAAACTTGTATCTAGGAGTGAGGCAATAAGCTACAACAAGTCACAGTTTGCCTCCGTTTCTATCGCTCCTTAAGTCTCTCTCTCGCGGAGAATGGCTGATCTTAGAATATATGGGTGTTCCATTTCAATTAAACGTAGAAATACCTAGTGTAATAAAATTTCGAAATGAAAAAAGCTTCCCATACACCTCTATACAGTTTAATTTAATACTCTTTAAATTTAAAAACATAAAATAACAAATATTACATTTCTTATTACAAAATTTTGTTCTTTATTATGATTTCGCAATCTAATAACGTCTAAATAATATATTTTAAAAGGTATATGGTAAAAAAAATATGACAGATAATAGATCTATCGAATACTACTGTGAACTGCCAAATTGACGTTCTATATGTGACTAATTACGGAATGTTATGATGATAGTTTGGAAGACATGTCAAAGGTTTATTATACATTCCCATCTCAGACATTTCAAACAGTTGGTTTTGAGGTTGAAATTGACCCCCACGAACTATTCCTTTGTAATCTAGCTCTGCTTAATCTGTTATGCCGAACAAATTATACATTCAATGATAGAACATACTTGGAATCCATTCTATAATTTAAATTATAGATGACATGTTTGAATAAATTTAAATTAATATTATGTTATTCTCTTCGTTATAATAAAATACTGTCCATTTTATCACAAATTAAATCAAATCTAAAGAATCTTTAAAATAAACCCTTCCAAAGTAATAAAACAATTGACATCTGGCTAAATAACTAAATCAAACGATTATTTTTCACACTTTATTATTACCTCCACCCACCAACCCCCCCCCATCCCCCTTCGTTTTAGGATTTGACCCAACTTGTGTGAAATAAAACACGAGTTTTTTAACTACTTGTTAAATTTAACCTTGTAGGATGTTTACAAAAAAAAATGGCATTTGTAACAAATATTACATTTTCTGGACACATTTTCGAAATGCTAAATATGTCTCGAGTGATATTATAAAAGCGGATTTAAACAAATTTGTTTTGTGGTTATATATTTTTGCTGTAACAGAAATCTGTCTATATACGCTGGAATAGTATTATGTCTAATTCAATTACACAATGAAAAACCACAGCAATAGTCAGCACAAATAAATTATTGTCTCTCTTTGTAAACCAGAATGTTAGTCCAAGTAAAATAATTACATTCAAATACATTCACAGAAATGTAAAAAATGTTACAACATTTTTTTTGTGGCTTTTGACTTTATAGAAATTATTATTTATTTTAAATAATTCTCTCTATGTTTAATCTATGTTTTAAAATTGTAATTGCGAAAGAAATAATGCAGAGTAATTGTGTTTTCTGTTGACAGCCAGTGTTTTAATATGAAAATTGATTCAACAATTATGTAATTTTCACATTTGATAATAAATAAAATATAACTACGACTACATATAACTTGTGTCAAACTTACCATTAATAATTCCCTTCAATGGTTCATGTTATTTTCTATAATAAATTTAATTTAATGAGAATTTTATAAAACCATTGGCGATGGAGGTGCTAAGCAAACACGATTCAAAATTTTGGTGGCTAGCATTACAAACTTCAGTATTGTATGCGTACATTGGATGCAACCTTACTCTAGAAGAGTTAAGTACTACGGACTTAAGCAGATCTTAATTAAGTAGCTTATCTGAAGGTTTACTCGTTCACTTGAGGTGTTTCCCTTGGCATACGAGCCTTGTCCCCTTATACGATGCATACATACAGACAGACAGACAGACAGACAGACAGACAGACAGACAGACAGACAGACAGACAGACAGACAGACAGACAGACAGACAGACAGACAGACAGACAGACAGACAGACAGACAGACAGACAGACTGGACGGACGGACGGACGGACGGACGGACGGACGGACGGACAGACAGAATACAGACAGACAGACAGACAGACAGACAGAGACAGACAGACAGACAGACAGACAGACAGACAGACAGACAGTGCAAGGAGACACTTGCGGGTTAACGAACCGGGACTATGGAATCCCGTGGGATTTCGAGGACTTCTTTGTCAACGTCTCGTCTCAAGGGTAACCATTGTTGTTTGTCTCTGTCATTGTGCCTATTACTCGTTGGGGTAATGGATACACTTTGAAGTCAAGCGTAACTTGGAAAGTTTCATGTTGAGTGGAAACGTTAATTCAGATAGGATATTGAGACGAACGTTACTTGATGATGTAGACAAGAAGGCTTGAAACAATCATTATTATTTGGTTATTGATTTTAGATTTATTTGAATGACCTAGTTAGCATGGAATGAAAACAATTGATAATAATGTAAGTTACTTGAAATTAAGAGTAAGATTTTTCAAAAAATAAATTACTTTTTGATTTTTCAATATGTAATGGTTCCTGATTTAGTTAATTTATTGCAATAAAACAATTTACTGCGATTCACTGTACTTGTTATTTCCATAAATTCCCTTTATTATTTCTACTATGACATTGTTGCTACGTAATAATAGCGTTCATTATTTTGTCATATATTTACATTCTCTACATTCGCTATTATAACTCGTAGGACTTTATTTCACAACTTCATTAATCGGGAAGTGTAATTGAGTTTATTGGATGAGCGAAGCGAGCGAAGCGAGTGAAGCGAAGACTTCAATTTCACCGACCCCCCAAAAAATTTAGCTCGGGTGATTTGTTGGTTGTTTTTTTTTTTTTGTTTGTTTTTCTGTCTGTTTGTTCGCTCTCTACCGGGCAAACGGCATATGCGATCTTGATGAAAATTTGACAGGACCGTCGAAATCCCTGAACTTAGAAATGCTACGTTGTTGGGAACAATCGAAGAAATATTTCTCATGAATATCGTACCCGTACCCGTTATCGATTTTTTTCGATTTTTTGTGCGATATTTCGTGCCATTCGGGCCGATTCTGACCAAACGGGTGGGGCTACAACGTTCATATTATACATGGACAATAAGGTTATGGTAATGTAGTACCTTTTGAAAGAAAAAGTTGAAAAAATTAGCCAGAATCTATAGAAATAAAGCTTTTAATATAAGTTTTTTGATTTTTTGTGCGATATTTTCGTGCCATTTGGGCCGATTCTGACCAAACGGGTGGGGCTACAACGTTCATATTATACATGGACATTAAGGTTATGGTGATGTAGTACCCTTTTAAAGAAAAAGTTGAAAAAGGTAGCCAGAATCCATAGAAATAAAGCTTTTAATATAAGTTTTTTACGATAAATAATACCAATTGACAAGAAACAATAGAAGCTTGACAACAATCACCTTCAATGCGTAGGCAACAAAACAAAGCACTTGTAAAAGTAAAGATATCCCACGCAAACTAAAAACTTCAAAAAGCTCATCCATCAACGCGGCGGGACTTTAGCGTTTTCCTAGTGTAAATCAATCCAGAATCTAAAAAATCCATCTCAGCGGGGTACTGAACCCCGGTGTACCTATTTCCAGTCGAGTGCTTTACCCCTAAGCTACCGAGACGGTTAACTTCATAACATCTGGATTGTTGGTGCATGTTAAATCTGAATAGATTGGAACAGTACTCCAACGATTCTGCTGCCTTTGAACTGACCATCTAAACATGATTTATAATGTCATTACCTTACGCATGTTCGAGCGTTGTTACGTACGTAAAAAGGTAGCGGAAACGTAAAACACTTAAATATCAATATACTTAAAGTCATTAAATTTTATTTAAATATATTTTTAGTAAACTACATTTATTTTAAATTTTAATTGTTTTCCTTGTTTTGAAAAATAATTTGTCGTTACTAAAAGCCCTGACAATAATGATGTTCAAAAGATAAAACGCTCTTAAGAGTCGCGTTTATTAAAACCGCGAAATTAAAATAACAACTTCATAACATCTAATTGTTTTGTACGTGCACTTAAAATGTTTGCTACTGACATTTAAAAAAAATTCAATCTTGCAGCTAATTTTCTGGTGGTCACATAACATAGTGCTGCGCTTATCAAAACATACGTTTTGTCCTCCCTCTTACTAAGGGTAGCCTGCAATATATTTCCACACATACACACATCCATTGTAAACACAGGGATTTATCTTGCTTCGTTTTAATTGTATTTTACATGGCACTCTATTTGCTCTTATCAAAACGAACATGGTTTTGCTGGGGACATTTAATTTGTCTCTTTATGATAGGGTCACTCGTCCCGGTGTATATTCTAACGTTATCCAATGCTTTTGTTTTCCAACGTCACCAACAACGTGGCCAGTGTTGGTGGAACTCGCCCTAATTAAAATATATGAGTAGATAGAGATAGCCGAAGCTAGAACAGCATAATGGCGGAATCCAAGATGGCGGCTGGCGGGAAATTAAAAAATGGCGGTCACGTGACAGCCGCCATTTTGAATTCCGAAATATGCTGTTCTAGTTTCGGCTATTTCTATCTACTTATATGGTTTAAATTTTTTCACTCCTATTCCACCTGTTAGCTTTTCTTTGTCACTTAAGTAAATATTTTTTTTTGTAAGAAGCCTGCCCAGGGTGCAATTCATGCACCTCTTTGTCTAACTAGTGTGTTGTGGACAAGTCTATTGAGAAGGGATTTCCGAGGGCAGTCCCTTGCATTCGCATTTACGACTGAGTAAAACCTTGGAAAAAACCTTCAGTCAGGATTGCCGGTCTCGACAGGATGTGAATCTGGAACTTCCTGAATCACAGTCGCGCGCTTTACGCTCTATTTAATATATAATATAATAATATATTATCTTATTTTCGATATTTTTATTAAATATATTAAATACGTTCTAACAAACCTCGTTTGTGTTCTTACTAAATAGTATAATGCAATGTTTGACGATGTTTCAAAGTATATAAGCACAACAAACCATTCTGTTTTTAATTGCTTCTAACGTAAATAAAGTTAATAATCATCTATAACAAAATAATTTGCATCTTCTACTTTCAAATGTAAAGCACGAGGGGAGAAATATAATATTTGTAGCCCAAATTTCATCACAAACTTACTTACTCGTACTTAATGTTTTATATACTTATAACACAATTATTTATTGGACTTGAAAAGTATTTTAAAAGTACATTTCTACTTTTTCTTCGAGCTTTGGTTAGTTTGGTCATCATTGGACTGATGACGAGACAACAAATTTTAATTAACTTGCTCAATTGTTAAATTTGAAATATAAAACAAACTAATTTATTTGTTGAATTCAATTATTGTTGAAGCAATTTCCATGAAGAATATGAAATGTTATTCTAGTTAAACGGATAATAATAACCTTTATGATATTCGTGACATCTTGATTATCCTTGTGGTACATAAACACCATGGGCCGCCTTTGCAAGCGTAATGGTTTGAAATGGCTTTAAAATGCAGCTGCCTTGCGTCACTTATACATAGAATGCAAAAACACAACTTGCAGCCCCGTTGTCTAGAGAAGTATATCTGCAATAATATAGTTTAATCAATAGAATTACGCCATGTAACAGCTGTTATTATAAGAAATGAAAAATGTATGTAAAAAATTCGCAAAATTGCATTTTGTAAGCTTAATAAATAATGTTACAAAACCAATCGCATGAGCCACCGCGGACGGCATTTTGGCAAACATATACTTACCTTTCGTAAAACTAGCGCCATTCGTAAAACGTGCAACTACCTCACACAGAATAATATACGAAGTTAATCGTGATGTTTTTGTTACAGTGGTGAAAAATAGCCCCTTTTCGTTGTAGAGATTTGTGTAATAGAATCCCGTGTTTCAGTGAGGAGATATGATAAAATCGCATTTCGCAGCAAAGAGGGGTGAAAGAGATACTCTTTTCTTCATCGCATTAAGTTGCAGTGTTTTCAAGATAAGAGCTGAGTTTACACAAATAAACACGAAAGTGCGTGAAATAAAAACATTTATTTCATTTTAAATAAAAGATTTTGCATTTTTCCATTTATTTAAATATAAGAAAGGGTTATTTCGAAAGCGGCTTACTGCCTTCTAGTGATAGCTAGAAGCTCGGAAACTCGGCTGAGGTTTGCAAGGCGCTGCAAACAGGAAGTGATCTGGGATTTAGATCTGGGGGGCTGGGATTTGTTGTGAGCCTGAGGGAGTTCCAAGGGAGTTGCCATCGACCTGGAAGAATTCGATGACAGTGTCGGGAGTTGACATAAACAACATAAAATATTTATGGGAGCGTGGAGGTATTAGGCGTGTATTCAGGTAACATTGATAAAACAAAAGTTGTCGTGGGATTTAGGAGTCACGTTTCTCAAATAACAAAACACTCTTAAACCCTCTGGTGAAAACACAGCGTCTCTTGAGTAAAATACCTAGTCATAATTAAATGACATTGATTTCATACCTTCTCTTTTAAGTGACTTAATTTTGTGTTACTAAATTGAAAAGTGTGGGTATATTTAATGTTGCATTCAAGTTATTAGGAATTGACCAATTTAAACATATCAATGAATCGCTCTGTAAATAAATTTTACAAAAATTAGTAAAAAACAAACAAAGAAAAAATTAAATAAATTCCAACCAAAAAGCAACAAAAAATCACTTATGCATATTTCTCGATTTGGTTAGTCGGAAAACACTCCCGTAGGTGACTTATATTTTTTGTAGTATATAATATCTCTTATTTATATTAATTTCAGTAAATTTTTTGATGATTTTTATTTTAATATATTTTTCTTTGTATATTTCAAAGTTTCCAAGTGATTATTATTCAATTATTTTTGTTGAGATGTAAATTTCACATCACACGAACAATGTAAAACACAACACACTCTTGGTTCTGAAAAGTTTTCGTTTCTTCCTTGTCTAGACGAAGACTAGTCTTTAACAAACTTCCCGACGTGAGGCTGTTCCCTTTAAAACAACGCGAAGTTATCAGGCCGTGAGTGTTAAAAGTTAAAACTCTGAGTTCCTCACCGCGAAATAGCTGCATTGCTACGTGTCGCGTCGCGTATTGTCTGCACACATTCCTATTGCATACCAAATGCTACATTTTCCCCCGTTATACTCGTTAAAAAAACGTGAACTTTGAATAATAAAATGTAAAAGAAGGGTTCACGTTTGTGGAGGTATCACATTATTCTAAAGAAGACTACGCTTGAAAACAGTACAATAACAATTCGTTCCGACTTACAAAAAAATTTGGAAATAAAATGTTGATATAAAACAAGTATAAACCGAAAGTAATTTACTGTTATGAAGTTTTTTTGAAACATCAACATCAGCAATATTTTTTATATCACAATTCAATATTTTATTATTTTAAAGTATTTATTATTAAAAATGGTTCTAAAGAACATTACCAATTTTTAATCTTTTAAATGGTGGGGATTTTAATACTTTTGTTCAGAACATGAGTTATGTACTGAATAGGTGCGTATAAATAAACTCATCTGTAATAACGTGCTTTGCGAACCGATTGACTGTGAATGGCATTTTCTATATTTCCTATTAAAAATATCGATCTTTGGTTGGTTATCGCTCACTCGTCGATTGCGTCGGGGCCTGCAGGGTTGTCTTGGTCGCTTTGATTAAAAGTCCCCCACTGAAAATCAGTTATATAACTGAGTGGGTAGACTCTAAATAAAATTTATTTATTTATTTTATTTAACAGTTCATTATTTAATGCAAGTGTTGACTTTCTAGGATGGCTCCATAGCCACCATTTAAAACTTATATCATAAAATATATGTTTAAGCAAATTAATTAATTTTAGAATTTAAAAACAAAAAACTCTGCCTGCTCAAGAAGTGAACCAGGGGCCTTCTAATTGAAAGAAAGAATTCCTTAAGATATTCCTAGGGGAAACGGTCACATTTATGTGTCCATAACCAATGCTATTTTTGGATGAGCGTAGCGAGCGAAGCGAAGATTCCATTTCACTACACTGGAGAAAAAATCCGGAGTGTTTTTTTTTTTTTTTTCTTTTTTTTGTATTTCTGTCTGTTTGTTAGCACGATTCCGGCTAAACCGATACTTCGATTGCGATGAAATTTTATGGAGACCTTCGAAATCTCTGAACTTAGAACTGCCACGTTTTTTAGCACAATCGGAAAATTATTTCTCATGAAAATCGCAATTTTACGATTTTTTTCGATTTTTTAAACATTTCTTCTACTTATAAAGGCGCTCCACGCTAAGAAAGGAGTTGCGCGCGCTTTTAACGGGTGAATTGTAGCCATTCAGCAGGCTCTATTTAAAATAACGATCGCTGATTGGCCCGTCGAAAGCGCGCGCATCTCCTTTCTTAGCGTGGAGCGTCTATAACACCTACATGCTTTGTCCGATTGTAATGATTTTTTCACAGAACCTTAATTTGATAAATTAATATATTCATGTGAAATTTGAGCGTTATCAAAAAACTATTTTTTACAAAAATCGCAATTTTACGTCTTTTTTCGATTTTTAAAATTTCTTCGGCTTATAACACCTACATGCTTTATCCGATTGTAATGATTTTTTCACAGAACCTTAATTTTATAAATTTATATATTCGTGTGAAATTTGAGCGTAATCGTAAAATTATTTCTCATGAAAATCTCTATTTTACGCTTTTTTCGTTTAAAAAAATTACACTCATCCAACAACGCGCCTAAAAAAGCGTTTGCGAAGCTTCCTAGTCTTAACATATTGTGTTAATGTTGCAGTTGTTCAAAGAAATTGACTCATTATTTAAATCAACCCTAACATAAAATGTTTTAAAATGTGAAAACTGCTGGTTACTTTGCATTTTTATCTGGTTATCGTTGAAATGTGGCACAAGATAGAATGGGTCATGTATCGTATTAAAACTTGCATAAAGTGTTGGCTTCAAATGGATATTTCTGTTCTGAATTATATTATTATTTCAGTAAAGTGCTTCTTCGAATGGCCGCCAAGAGAAAGATATTATTATAAGTAACGATTTCAATGCCCGACACGTTTGGGCTCTGTTTTTGTAGCGCCTGGTCTTTACGAGGCAAACAAACAACAGAACTAGTCTATAAATTCGATCGCTGGTCAAGTGTCTCATCGCGTCCGACAGTGTTATTAGTTTTCTCTGCCCCCCCCCCCCCCCCCCACCCCTACCACACCCGTCATCTTGCAAACCCCGGCCTTGGCTGTTTGTGTTTTTCTAAAATTAAGTCTACCATCCTCCTAAGAAGGAACACTAAGATTTTTTTTCAATATCCTGTTTCATTTTCCTCCGAAAACAGTAAAAGCTGTTACCTTATTCATAGTTTCAAATTTCCCATTAAAAACAAACTTGCAAAGATTTTGCAATTTCCTATTCTATCGTTGCCATGTTTTATTTTCGAAAAATAATTTCAGTAAAATACCGGCTTCTGACTTTGTAGGCTAACTCAGTTGATTTAAGATATTCCTCAATATGACATTTACACGTTTTGTTCTATGCTTTTCCATCTTTGTCTAAGTTTTATATTATTATGCAACAACTTAATGCACAAAGTCAAATGATAAACGTGGAGTATAATAATCATGTCATTAAAATCCTCCTTACACAATGGAAGTCTAGTTGTACACAGTCCTGGATTAACTTCTGGTTAAGGGTGTGCAATTATATGCTAAACAAAAGTATTTGCTCATAGTGTATAATGATTAAAAATTTCACCTCTTCACAACACAAACAAATAAAATCTTTTTGTAAAAATACGAAAACGCCACACACTTTTTTTATATTAGACAGCAAAGCTAAAAAACAACTAAATGAAATAAAATAACATAACACCCAAGAAGACACTGTCGTTATAGAAATTAATTTACAAGTTTTCATCGGAGATCGATGATTGGCCTTGGGTGTAAGTGATATTAAGGTGAAATGATGTAGTAGTCTTCATATTTTCTCATTATCAATTTTATTCAGTATAATTGTAACAAACAATAAAATCATATAATATATAACGGGGCTTATGTAAATTACCACTATCAACAACCCACTTTCCGCTGACATCGACATGTACACAATTTATAATCACATATATCGATAATCTGTAATATCTGTCTGCAACGTTACTGTCATTGTCACCAATAAACATCGTTTTGAAATGGGTTTGACATAGTTGTTTTATCATCACATTCGAAATTATTATTACATTTTAATTGTTTAATATACATACTGTTAATGTAAACGTTCAATATGAGACTGTGTAATTAGTTTAATTGACAATAAACGTGTACATTAGTGAAATGAACTGTGGCAAGTAGCCTTGTTTACTCTGCCTTTGTTTCCATCAATGTGATATGTTTGTAAGAGATTCATTTGCGTATTGGAAATAAATTATTATTATTATTGATATTATTATTATTCGTATTGTGTGCACCATTGTTAATTTGAATATACAAACAGAACGGTATTCGTAGTAGATTATTAATTAATATGATGGCAATCTTTTATAACACTTCCAGGATGATTTATATTGCTTTAAGCAAATACGACCATTACAATAATTGTTGGGCATTCGCCATTATTTTTTATTTCAGTTGCCAACTAATGGTTTAGTATAATAAGGAAACCATTTGCTAATTAATACAAGAACGGAGATATTAGTATTATTATTCAACCTCCCTACATAATATCTTGTATCGTTTTGCTGGTTAATATAAGGAATGATCGTTATTCAGCCGCCATTTTGTCTTTAACCGCGATACATGAGGGCCAATTACGCTGTAACAGTTCATGAATGTTAATGTTTAAGTAAAATAATATGTTCTACTGTTTCTTGCTGGTTTTAGGAGGACCTGTACAATACACTGGCTAGAGTCTAGACGAATAAGGCAAAGGTTAATTTACCGTGCAAGATGAGATTATGCTTGTATGCTTTACACAATGCAATAAAACAGTGTAAACTCAATTTGTTGCAACATACATCGCGCGTAAATCTCAATTTTAATTACACAGCCTTGTCTCCGCTTGAAATGCGATCTCGACGAGAAACTATACATTTTAATTTTTTTAAATAATTATTTTAAGTTTAAGTTGCGTATGTACTTTATGTATACACGTCGTCAGTTTTAAATGGAAGAATATATTTTCGGTGAATAAGAATACGAGAAAAAAATGTTACTTTTTTTTTGCTTTTAGTCTCCGGATTAACTTTGTAATTTAAAAAGTTCACTCAATTTAGATCTCACAATAAATAATGAACTTATTGTTTCTAGCAATGGTTAACTTGATGCTATTATATTAATTTTCTTGTCAATAAGTCGTGGAATACGTGCACAGGAATAGATTAGGGGGTCATACATGTTTTGAGGAAATCTTGGAAGGGGGGGATGAGCAAAGGGCTATTTTAAAGGGCTTGATCTGTAGCATTTGCCTTGTTGAGTGAAGAAAACCTTGGAAAACCTTTCAGTCGGGATTGCTGTTATCTATTGACCTTCTTAATCACAGTCACGCATAAGCTTACTTTGTCGCGTTTTGCTGAACAATTTCGACGTTATCTCAATTATATTAAACTTATTCATGCAACCACAGCGAATTGGTACTGTATTTTAATTTCTACCTTGTCAATATCATTATTTAACTTAAAACATATTTACAATCAGAACAAATTTTACGGAAATTAAACCGAATGTGGAAAAGTTTAATTTACAATAAACACAAAACATTAACAATTTCGACGTTATCTCAATGATATTAAAACTTATTCATGCAACCACAGCGAATTGGTACTGTGTTTTAATTTCTACCTTATGAATATCATTATTTTTACTTAAAACAAATTTACAATCAGAACAAATTTTACGGAAATTAAACCGAATGTAGAAAAGTATAATTTACAATAAACACAGAACATTATCCTTAAATTATTCTGTATCCTATATACCCACGAGACCGTAAAATTCTAAAAACGTACATGTTTCTAAATTTAACATAACATGTTTACGAACGAACTCTTCACAATCTAGTTTCTTTAAATTATTTATTATCAAACACTCAGCGGGTACGTTGAGGTTTGTATGCTCACACTGAAATCTTGTCTCGTGTTTCTTTGCAAGTCTGGGTTATTTCTTCAGTAGACCTGATGTTATTTATTCCTTTCAACTCTTCGGGTGGGTATCTTGCTCGCACAGGAAGCAATATATCACACAGCACAACACTATTTACAACTATTCACTTCTCTATATTCTTCGTTTTCTTACATATAAACAACATTTAAAACTACACGAGATATTATCTCAAGATAGAAACGAGAAACTCGATAATAGTATGTTCATTTATTTTATTTATTTATTTTACGTCTATCCTCTTCAGTTAAAAAACAATTTACAAAGGACAATTAAATCAATGTTATTACATAAATGCAGACACAATCAAGAACTATAGTTAAGTAAAGTGGAAGGTTTTACGACTCAAGACTCATTTAATAGGGAATAAGACACAATAGACAGATGGCCAATATTTATTCGAACGACGAATCTAAAACGTTACATAGTTTTCAATGAAGCGTACATGGACATTGGACAGCCCTACAGTCGTAGATTTTCAATATTTTTTGAATGAATGAATGAATGAATATTTGTTTTAAAATCATAAAGGCATAAGCTTTTAACTAGATTAGTCTATAAGAACTACATAATAAAGTGCTAAAACATCAAAAAAGCTGCTCTGTCTAGCCACCCAATACGACTTCTTTAAGTTAAGTAACGGAAACTCAAGTTTTAAGGACTACATGAACAACTTTATACATTACATAGGGCCTATAACTCATGCTTGAAATAATAATTAATAATTTGTCATTCAGTATATCTTGAAGCGAACGTCACTTCTTCTTCGCTGCTTACTCGAACCTGGATGAGGTCCATACATCACTATACAAACTGCAGCGTTGCTGAAACTTCGAGAGTTTTCTACTTGGGTGCGTAAGTGCGTGCGTGCGTATGAATGACGACCCTCCATCCTTCACCAACCTACCTTTCAATCGAGAACTTCGGAGATGCCGTCTTCGGCCAGTGTTATTTGAGTTGCTTCCAATACACGCATATCCCCCAACACACTTGGCTTCCAATTGCCAATCTACCCTCTAGAAACTCTCCCAAGTGGAGCCTCTCTGACTCCACCCCACAAAACAGGAGAGTTTGGTGTAAAAAGATGTAAGCCTATTGAGAACGCGTTGTCTGCTGGATGAATTAGGGGGCAGACTCCCTCTAATGAAAAACCAGTACAATACGTTGGGCAGAGAGCGAATAAGGCATCGGCATCGTTTCAAAAAAAAACTTTTCTAATTAAGGTAAAGGACTACACTGGACAATTTCAATGCGAACAGTTCTTTGTTGTACGTTTTACTTTACTTTTACATTTACCTTTATCCGTTGAAAAATTAATTACATGCAAGTATATGATCGTCTCATTTTGGTGATAAGTTTTTATTCACCAGCTAAAATATTGACAATACGTATTTTTTAGGGAATCTGTCCAGGTAAAGAACTGACCTTTCTTCAAGTCCCTAACTTTTAGTATAGGACAGTCCAGAGGGAACTTGACAAATGTTGGATTCAATCTTGATCCAATTATCAAGATTATTGGGGGCCTGGATATAACCAGAAACTTTCCTAAAAAGAATACAAAATGTATTTTGTTTTCATTACTTTCTCACTCACTTGTAATTTAAAGGGATGAGATCATGATAATCGAGCCACCACCGACGACAGTTCCTCGTTTTTTATATCTTGAATTATCTGATTTTATTATTAATTGATGGAAAACTATTGAATGTAATAAGCCAATGAATTCATTATACAAATATAATTTATTGTTAACTTTAAAATACATAGGCACGTTTCGGTATTCAACCTGGAATAGAAAATTGGAACAATTGCAATCTAAAACACATTTTTAACTTACTAAAAGCTGTGTTGATTGTAGCACAGATGCGTTCTCAAATTGCTCTGCGACTGGATTGAAAGTACTGTTTTCATCAAAATATCCTTATATTAAATTAGTTTTCTCATTATGAATAATATGTCGAACGTAACTTCTGGGAGAAAAGCTACACTTCTTTTATTTCAAATTCAAAACAATGTGTGTATGCACAAAATAAATTATTAATTACATTTTAAGTTGGGTAATATTCGCGGATGCAATTGGCGGAACTTTAAGAGCGTTCACCACCTGCGTTTTAGGCATTTTGCTGTTTGCTCGGCTGAATGACACCACAGTTGTTAGAAATTTTGAACATATCTCACGAAAGTGGAAATAAAGGTCTCTATGGTAACACATTCCTAAAATTTGTTTTGAAATAATTTATAAAAAATAAATTAGATTTCACGAATTTCAATTTTGTTCAAAAGTCCAAAATTGACTATATTCGTGAATTTTTTCTGGCTGATTAAGACAAAATTTTGAAAATCTATGACCGTAAGAACAATTGACAAGTTTGCAAAATTGTATATACGTAGGATGCTTCTTGGCCGAGCGAACCGCTATTTACTAACTGCCAAAAGGGCATGGTTAGTGACACCCACCACGACTGATCGAATCATCTAAAGCTCGGTAATAAAGGTTTATGCCGCCAAGTTTCTTTTTTGTACACCGCATTTAGGCACGTAAAAACAACAAAATGGTTGACAGTTGTTTAATTGAGTCACAATTTTAAAGTAATGAGAAATTTACTTGGAATGACGGTAATCTTTGCTGGAGAACAGTGATGGACTGATTTTACTCAGGCAAAAAAGGGAAAATAGAAATGTAATTAAAATTTGTGTTTTGAAAGTTTGAACGATTTTGTGTGAGTAAAATGTTATTATATTCTGAACATAAAGATAAACTATGATGTGTAAATTAAAAGTAATTAGAATAGGAAAACGCTAAAGTCCCGCCGCGTTGATGGATGAGCGTTTTTGTAATTTTTTTGTTTGCGTTTTTTGCGTTTGTTTGCACTTTTCCTTTGCAAGTGCTTTTTGAATGCTTTGTAGGTGATTGTTGTCAAGTTTCTATTGTTACGTGTTAATTGGTATTATAAACCTCAATAAACTCATATTAAAACCTTTATTTCTGTGGATTCTGGCTAACTTTTTCAACTTTTTCTTTCAAAAGGTACTACATCACCATAACCTTAATGTCCATGTGAAATCTGAACGTTGTAGCCCCACCCGTTTGGTCAGAATCGGCCCGAATGGGACGAAAATATCGCTCTAAAAATTGAAAAACTTATATTAAAAACTTTATTTCTATAAATTCTGGCTAACTTTTTTAACTTTTTCTTTCAAAAGGTACTACATCACCACAACCTTAATGTCCATGTGAAATATGAACGTTGTAGCCCAACCCGTTTGGTCAGAATCGGACCAAATGTCACGAAAATATCGCACTAAAAATCGAAAAAAATCGCAAAAGTACGATATTTATGAGAAATATTTTTTCGATTGTACCCAAAAACAATACACCTCTAAGAATCGAGCGAACAAACAGACGGAAAAAAAAAAAAAAAAAAAAACGGAGCTAAATTTTTTGGGGGGTCAGTGAAATTGAAGTCTTCGCTCCACTCGCTTCGCTCGCTACGCTCATCCAAAAATGTAATCAGTACGTAATCACAAATACCATGTTTACACATTTAAACATTCGTCCAGGTAACAGTTAATAAAGTATGATTAATTGAACGAGTGAGCGTAGCAAACGGAGTGATCTCCATTCGACTTAAACGGCCCTTATTGTTTTTCTGCGTGCGTGCGTGTGTGCGTGTGTGTACGTTGAAAATCAGCCGAATTGCTGGACAGACTGCGCTGAAATTTTAAACAGACATCGCGGTACGAATTAACTGAGAACTGCTAACAAAATCAGCGAGATCCATTGTGATTTAAACCTACAAGAAATAAAAATGTAATATTTTAAAATATCGATAGCATTTTGTTTAGATTTTTCATATTATGAAAAATAGGCCACATCCTTCGATATAAAAACAATTCAGATAGTCACTATCAGTGTTAAATCTTTCAAAGTCAGTGTCTTTTCTTTTGGTTTGTTGTCAATACGTCATTCTCTAAAACTGTCATTATTCTTGTTTAGATTTTTCAACTAATTAATAATGATGACCATCAACAAGAAGCAGTGCAAAACCGCAGTATATACGCAGTATTACACCGTATAAAGGTATAATTAAAATCGTAGACTAGACCATCCTACTTTATTCTAACTTACGATATGTGTATGCTTAACGTAGGCCTAAGCCGTATGGTCGGGCATAAGGCACAGAGCATGGCTCTGCTAATCGTAAAAGACAAGGAAAGAGTAAGTCCATCTCGCAAACATCAGCTGGTTAGTATAAAAGATAAGTATATATTACTCCCCGAAAAGATGCGACCACTGGCAGTCGTCGTCGGGGACTTCTACCCCTTCCCCGACGACCTCCTTGACGACGACGACCATGATAATACGAACGATGCCAAAGACGATGACGACCACGACGTGAGAACCCCCTTTTTTCTTTCACAGCTACCCGTGGCTTGTTCTGACCAGCAAAGGATTTTCCTCCCTATATCACTAAGGCTAGAGTGGCGCATTATAACCGAACGGTTAACGCGCCCTGAAACCAAATAAACTAAAAAAACATTTTCTCTGTTCACCTATAGGCCTAAATTGTCTTTAATTTTTCTTAAGCCTACATTGACACTGGAGGCAATCGTAGGTCTACACTAGCTCGCCGTCCCATTTAGCCTGGTGTGTATCAGTTGAACAAGGGTATGTGACCACAAATGTTTGTGCAATGATTATACTAGGGAAACGCCAAAGTCGTAGATAGATGAGTGAGTGAGCCATGTGTTGAGTACCCGGGAACATTTGCATTTAAGTTTGATGATGATAATGTAGGTTGGCCTATAATTAATAGGGTTTTGAGTTGAGTTGGTTTAAGGGCGCGTCAACTGTAAGGCCATAATGCGCCACTCTAGCCAATAATAGGCTAGGGAGGTCTTAGGTAGGAGGAGGAAAGGGAACGTTACCAGGTACTCAACACATAGCTCACTCACTCGTTTAACAACGACTTTGGCGTTTCCCTAGTTTAAATAATGTTAATAGGTGTAAGGCCATTGTTTGGAACCAAATATTTGTATGGATATGATTTAAAGAAAACTTTATAGTTTAAAAAAACGAAGTGTATAATATTTCTTTATTCATCCAGTTATTTTAAAAGAAAAACAAGGTGAAACCTAAGAAAACTACTTAAATATGCAGGCCTACCTATTTGTATAATAATGAAAAACAAAATAATGTTGTGTAATATTTCCCTCGCATTCATCAGTTTAGCCACTATCATCCGGAAACGAAAGGAAAAACGCCCGAAACCACCCTATCGATATATCTCACGTTATTTCCCTACTGACGTAATAACTCCCAACTTGGCTTCATTCTCAGCGTGAGGCCTGAACCAACCATTCCTTTCATTTTGCGCCCTCGCAGTTTTTATGAATATATTAAGGTGATTCCGCCCAAATTGAAATTACGGTCAGTATTTCAACAGTTCCTCGTTTCGACTTCCAAACTTCGTCTTGCACTTAATTCTCAGCTGCTTAAGTTATCGCCCCAAGCTGACTGATGCAAGAAGGAAGGGTCGTGTTTAACAACGTGCTTAAATGTGGGTTTAACGTGCGTGCGTAGTTTCTCATGTTGCATGAGATGGCGGAGAGTTAGTAAGACTTCATTTAGATTATGTCAGAGAATGTTATGAGCTCGGGTGACAAAGTTGCACCCACGTACTACTTGAAGTAAGCACACACTGTTAATGGCGTATTACATTTCCTGTTCATGACTAACTTTGAAGGAAATTCCAGAACAACATAATTACATTACGTGCTTTTTTAATAACCAATACAAAATATAGTGGCGAAAGTAAAGTTAAAATCCAGTCTCAAAGGAATATAATCATAACGTTCCGCGACAATTGGTAATGTTTTTTTTTTATTTCTTACGCTAAATCTAAGTGAAAAATTCAAATTTTACAACAAGAAAAAACTTTGAGGGGCACTGATAACTCTACTGTTGTGTGCGCATTAACACGTGTATTTTATTTTATATGGTGATATATGTTATAACCGTAACATCCTCGAAAGAATATTTTTTGCTGAATTACAACAATGATTTAACTTATAGAGTGCTCGGTAGTGTGATGTCATCATGGCTTTTAATGGAAACTCGGTCAAAGACTGGTTGACAGTGCATTATATTATATCTATCTGCTTTATTCTGAAAAAAGTTGTCGTAACTTCTGAAATATTGCATCATATAGCGATGCAGTGCAGTAATATATTGCTGTGGTTATTTTAAACACATAACAAAAGTTTCTAGTTTTTCTCCTCACTATTTCTGAAAGCAAAAATATATCTCAAATAACAGTCCAAATAACTTTAACACTTGTATGAAGAATGTATTAGTTATATTCCTATAAAACATAAAAGGTGTAAATAGACATAAATGTACAAAGAGATAAACCGCTCCTTAACAACTTAAAAACAGTGTGGATATTTAAAAAATATATATTTATAATATAAACCAAAAATGGAGATTTTTTTTTATTAATTACTGATTATTTGTTTTGTTTATGTTTATTTTCGTTGTTAGGCCTATTTTAAATAATCAAGAGTAGCTAGACAAAATCTTAATTTAAAATGGCGCTCTAATGCAGCTAATGATAAAGGTAAATCGATCGACGTATTTGATGCCCGAACTGACTTTAAAGTGTTTAATAATCTCACAACTAAGTGCATTATGGGACCTTAGTATTCCTTCCACGATAAACAAGATCGCATCCCCTTTTCAAAAGTCTACAACAACCAAGCATGTTAGCGAAATTGTGAATAATTTGAGCTTAATTTAAATTACAAATCAAGCAAACAAAGCAAGTATAACATTTAGTAAAAACATTTTGACCTAAAAGATTTTATAAAGTATTAATTTTATAATTAGAGTCTTGAAGAAAAATGAAATAAAGTGAGAACCGTAGTTTGTATGTGTAACAAACGGAAACCCTTCACTTTAAATTGACAGACAACATTACTAGCAAACTAATTAACAAACAAGCATGTGCATGTTAATTTTCTATTTATATCTTAACATTCTCGTATGGAGTAAAGTGCCAAGAGCTTCCACAATGAACTTCGCAAAATATAAACAAATTGTAATAAAATTAGCCTTATACCCATTTCTTGACTGCGGGTGTCAGGAGCATCAAGAATTAATAATGTGCAGTAGGTGATACAGGAATACAAAATTTGAATGTATCAATTTTTTTAAATAAAACACAACACAGTATCCTTGTAACACGGTTATTAAACAAGAATATAATAAGAAAATGCATTATACAAATTCCCCGTTACAAGGAAGGTTTAAAGTAGTTTGAGGATAACAGCATGTTCTCTCTTTTATCAACATAGATTATGCTATTCAAAATACGTTTTCCGTTTGTCCTAGCTTATAAATATTTCCAAATTCTAACAAAAACTTGAATGTTGTTACATAGAACTAAATATTTAAAATGTGTTTTCAAAACATCGTGTTCGTCAACTGACTATTCGTCAGATATTAAGTGTACCGTACTACTTTATACCTCTCAAAAGGTCGTTTTTGCTTGTAGCCAATTCACCAGCACAGAAAAAATCATAACCAGTTTGATCGAAAATATTAACTTTGGCATGAATAAACTGCATTTTTTGCGTTGTTAAAATCACATGAAATTCGAACGGAAAAAGCATCGACGTTGTTTATAAACTTTCCAAATTAGTCTGTATTATTCATGTATACGCAACGTTCCGTGTTATAGTTCGAGGATACTAGAATGGCTGTTTCCGGACCAATGATAGGTTATAGCCACCGGCAAATATGTGCAATAAACTATATTTATATGATCGACATTATTAACAACACGTGTACTCCCAGTTATAGAACAAAAACATTGTTAACCTATCTATTCCATTTTATCCATTCTATCTTTTATTTCTTTATTACATCATTTCTTTATTTCTCTTTTTCTTTCTTTAACGTCTATCCAATTCAGTTTAAAAACTGATTACAAAGGACGACTCTGATTTTCTTCAACAATTTAATGTTCACTATGTATTCCTTGATTTGTTGGAAATAAATAACAAATAATAATATTAATAAAAATGTAAAAATAATATCTGCACTAAATTAAAAAATTGCTTTAATTTGTTCTTGCTCACTTGTGTGTAATGCATTATTAAAAGAGACCGGCGATTTGTGTTTCATGTAACCTGCATATAATATTTAAATAGACACTTTTTTAACCTTAATTAATCAAGAAATAAGAAGGTTGATACTGTACATTTTTAACTTCATTATCATGTTTATTTTAATTTTTAGAATATCGATACTTGTTTACAACCGATAAGTCATAAACTCAGCAACACACGTCCTTGAAATGACACACCTTGTCTCTCATATGTTATTTCAATTTTGCACTATCTGCAAATGAAATTGAATTCTGAATATTATACATAAAATACTATTTATAATGAATATGAAACCCAAATATTTGCAAGAATTAATTTTCGCTATGTTCGTATTTAAATAACAAATCAATTTATTAACAGTCCACCCATCTCAGATACACAACTGATTTACACTTAGGACTCAAATTAGTGAATCAAATGAAATTTATTGAAATTTATTTTTGTACGTGTATCCAATAAAAACGTCAATATCTAAAGGTAAAAACTTTTTAGAGATTTGAACCAGGACCTTCTGCATTGGATGCAGGAATATTTACCAAAAGCCAAACTCTTTTTAAATGTCATTGATATTGTTAGTAGGCGTTAGAGCTGTGTCCAAGTTAGAACCAGTAAATTTGGATGTGCGAACGTTCCAAATTCAAAGTTAGAGTGGAAAAAAAGTTGTGAGTTCGAAAAAAGTATTTTTTACTAATTTACATTCGAGTAACCATAATTTCAAGAAGAAAATCAGTCAAGAAAGGTTCTTAATTTACAGGCACAAATAAAAAAATCAATCAATGGATGGTTGAGGGTACAGCCCAGAAGATCCTTTTTTTCTTGGTGGAGGTGCCGGTCCAGACTAATCAGCATTAATTTTATAAAAGTTCGAAGTTCGATGAAAAAACCCCTCGGAAAGTTTGAGGTTAGTTCGAAATCAAAAATCCAGGTTCTCACAACCCTACCAATCATAATATGTCAGGGTTCAAGGTCGCGCTCTTGACTAGAATAGCGAGTTGTGATTGAATCGCACCAACACGGCCCGCTGAAAAGTTGAACAAGTCGGAGAGATTTTCAAATCGTGCGAGTTGACTCGGGCGTGTATCGAGCTGGTTGTGCGTCGCATACTGAGGAGAGAAAGCCGGGTGGGTCGTAAGTCCTAACGTCTAAAGACAACCATCTAGTATAGAGCTTCCCAATCTAATCCATTCTTAGAGCTGAACCATGTTCAAAACCAAGAAAACAAACGATATTGTTGAGTGATGTTTTTTTTTGTTTTGTTTTCAACCTCATTATGTTGAACTGGTTTTTGAAGGAGATGTTACGATACAATTTCTTACATCATTCGTTGCTTTGTTTCCAAAAACATCAAATAACATTTTTAATATTATTGTATAATGCCAACCATTAGAAAACAAACTCTTGTTTGATCCGGGATATGAACACGTGACTTAATTGGAAGAAAGAATACGCCATTTCAATTTTTCCCAACCTTTGTATATTTGATAAAATTTAATTGCATTTAAATCCTTCAAATTTTTTGTAAAAAAAATTATTTTAAATTCATTGTTTTTGTAATATTACTATTTCAAATATTTACTTAACTGTAGTTCATTGTTGTGTCTACATCTATGCAATTAGATTTATTGAGGTGTCCTCCTTTGTAAATCAGTTTTTAAACTGAATAAGATAGATGCAAAATAAATAAATAATAAAAAATAGATAATAAAACCACCCAGAGGGCCGAGAACTCAACTTCGTACAACATTTATCTTTCTAAATCTCTCTGTCTCTCATGACCCCTCTCTCTTTTTCTCATGGTGCCCAGATTGTGAGTCCAATTTCCATCGGGTATGTAACTACGATTGCCAATTTCAGGGTTGTTTTTTTTAATTCCTGCTATTGGTTACTGTGTTAACTGCAGAGTGCATATGCACGCGCACAGAATGGTCTGTTAAGTCCTTAAGCATGTCAATCCTCTACGCCCTCCCCCTACTCCAACACCACCGACTCGCCCAATAAAGACTAGGATGTTCGAACGGTCAAAACGAATTGTCGCCACGGGGTTTATAAACTTCCGGTTTTATTGGACCTTGAAACAAGGAATTCTAGATTGCGAGTAAACTTACATAACCTAGATACTGGGCAGACGTATAGAACGTACCAGAATATCGAACACCGGTTTAAATTCTTGTCTAAATCGTCCTAATGAAACACTTTCCGAATATTTTACCATAAACTGGAAATAATAATATAAAACATAAATACATTCGGGTTTTTGAGCGAGCGAAGCGAGCGTCTCCCCTTGACTCTTATGGCTCGAATGTCTGTTTTTTTTTTTTTTTTCTGTTACTGCTTCGATACAGGTCGCACCGTTTCTCTGATCGACCTGAAATTTTGCACACATGTACATACCACCTAGGCGGGTTGCTGTATAGTTTTGTGGCAAAATCGTTCAAAAAGTTAAAAAGTTACATTAAAGTTAATTGAAAGTTTTTTTCAAACTTTAACGGAGACAAAATCTGAGGTGGCCAAATCATTTAGAATGTCCGTCCGATCACGAATATGTTATTTTTATTTTGATCCGATAAGTAGTGTAGTCGGAAATTACATTATAACAAAGTCCCGTTACCATGGCAACGGCGCACGTGGTTTCAGGTCACTATGCACTGCCACCTAGAAGTAATCAAAACACTATCGAGGAAGCAGTGTATTATTTGTAACCAAAGAGTTTAACAAGAGGTTTGTTCTTTTGTCCACCTCAAATTGTGGTAATTACACCTAGGTGTAAAATACAGAATCAGAAATTGGGTTAAAAGGTGTAATATTTCACAAGTGGACAAAAGAACGATTTTGTTGCAAATTGACAGCAAATTTTGAGGTTATGTTGTCAGCTGTTATTCAATTCAAACACTTTCCGAAGATATCACACTCAATAACATAGCTTTGAGCATTTTCTACAATTCTATTCCATATTATTTAATTATTACCAGTTTTATCTTCTATTTATTAAACAATCGCACATTATAACGAAGTTTATTTTGAAATGCGTGCAAATTTCCATAGCTACACCTTTTACACCTCCTCAAGAGGCAGGTGCAAAAAGTGTAAAAGTTGTAATTACCCCCTGGACAAAAGAACACGTCTAAGGAAATGATGCCAAGGTCTTCTAGATGGCGGTGGATTTTATCCATTCTCTCCTATTTTTCAAATTTTCAGCTAAAATCGGTCAAGACCTTAAAGACTTATTGGTATGTAACATTATGGGAATGTCTTACTCGGGTCGTGTTGCACGTACCGGTGCTCGCTCAACAACGCGTCCAACTGAGCGTTTTCCTAGTTACTATAGGGTTGGGGGGAAACATCCTGTGCATGTTAAAGATTCGTTCAAGTAAAGATTGACTGGCAAAGTTTCGATTAAAGTGGAATAAATTTATTCACTGATAAGAAAAGGATTTGAAATAAGCGTTAAGCGAATAAAATGTTCTCAATTATCAGGTGACAATGGCTCTTAGCAGGCGTTATTCAAAATAGTTTATTCATTTTTTTACCTTCCGAACCATCTACTTTAATTTTAAAAAAAAATATGAGACGTTCAATAATTAATGTTCTTTGAAGAAATAATTATATTTAATGTTTTTCAGTGCCATTGCACTGTTAAGAGTGTCAATGAATTAAGTGATCGGGTCATTCAATGTATGCTAAATATAGTGATTAATGTTATATTTTGTTGTGTCATTTGTCTTTGGAATGGGAAAACTTATATTTCTTAATATTCTCATCAACGACAATAATTGCTAAACCAAATAATGACGTCAGTAAAATTTAACTGAAAATAAATTTTGTGTTCTTCGTTTAAAATCTAATTTGTCGTGTTTTCTATTTTACATCGAGAAAAAAACAAGTCAAGCACAAATCTTCCCTGATTTCATGAAGACGCCAGATTTCTTAACGAGCAAATGTATATTTCCTGTCAACGTGACCTTAATTGGACGATCTGTAAGGACATTGTCGTTTTCAGTCGTTGTTAGAAGAAACAGTCCAATTAAACATTTGCAAGGTTCAACATCTGTCGCCTAGATAAGATTAGATTAAAGCGCTGCTCCTAGACGTTTCGAGAAGATTTTACGTACGTTTTATTCCGCTCTAGTAAATTGGTACAGCTCAAAGTAATTAGGTATAAAACATCATATTATCTTATGTCTATTATTTACCAGTTAAAATAACTTTTCATAGTAATTTTGTATGATTGGGAAGTAGTAAATTTAAAACGTGTTTGCTGTTTTTATATTCATTATTATAAGGCTATTTTAGATTTATTTCAAATTGACGAAATGGGTTTTTAAAAGCAAATATGTCATTTAGTGATTGCTGTTTTCTTTAAATTAAAAGGACTCTGAGAGTAATTTAAATTTCACAAAGAATAATATAATTAATTATATAATATATCTGTGGTCTCAAAAAGATATATCGATGTGATTACTTAATATTTGTGCAATTCATATAATATGATATAATATTATGATCTATGATGTATGATCATATTTCATATGATTTTAAAGGTATAAAATGTTGATGTCTTCATAAGTATTTTACTTTCATTGTTAAACAAATCACAGCACATAATGAGAACAAATAAAATGTAAAGTAAAACTAATAAAAAAGTGCATTCAAAATAACGTCTTGAAAGAAATACAAACAAATTGTTATACTGACTATTTATATTATATGGTTACCAACAACTGTTGATGTACTCTAATATTAATACTGGAGTTAAATTGTGCACTTTATTAAGAATAAATCAAATCTCCTCAGGACTAGTAAATAGTATGAAACTGCGTTCCAACATACTATTTCCACATTGCAAATAGTCAACATTTGATGTACAAACGAGCTCGTTGGGAAGCTTACAATAAAACGCTATGTTCATTACTTGTTTTGAACATTAAACAAGTTATTACGTGATTGTGTATTTGTAAACGGTCGGTCAGAAATGTAATAACTGTTTGCCAGTGGTTTTGAAACTGGAATGTTTGTACAATAATGTTTATGATTTTTACCGGCACACTCTAGTGCGCTGTGGCCTTGTTTGCCGTGTTAAGGCTATTCCGTGCACTCGTACTGATATTTTGGAAGTTAAAGTAAAATGGCTGAAAATTGGTTGAATGAAAGGGAAACTTGAAAAAAAAGATTTAAAACAAAATTTTTATGGACGACGGGACAATAGCTTCTGGCCATTATATTCAAATTTTGGGTCAATAAGAAAAGTTAAGTTCTAGGTGCAATACTTAATTTTGAGCTATGATTTTTTTTTTTCAAACACACCTTTGTTTCCGCTTAGAGTATATGGAAAAATTATTTTCTGAAATAATGTTCGATGTGCGATTTTTTGTCACATGGTACAAAATATAAAAGTTTTGAACCGGTGGACGAAAAAATCTTACATCAAACGTTATTTCAGAAAATTATTTTTCCTTCCTCGTAGCGGAGACAAAGGTGTGTTTAAACAATAAATACAAAATTATCGCTCAAAATTAGGTATTGCACATTTAACGTTACTTTTCTTACTGACTCAAAATTTGCATATGATGGCCAAATTGTCCCGTCCATTTTTTTCTTTCATTTTATTCAAGTAACTCTTTCATTTAACCAAATTTCAACCATTTTCCTAAGACTTTTAAAATATCGGTAAGAGTGCTCTGGAAAAGCCTTAAAGACTCGATAGGGGCATGGCACGAGCACAATCGTAAAATGTTTATTATTTGCACTTTTGATGTTTTCTTGCGCAATTGTAAAAAGAGTTAGACTTCTTTTTGGATGAATAGGTACATTGCTACAAGGTTTATGTTTAATCGGACACACACAGAAAAGTCGAATAGTTCAATATAATTTTACTAATTTCGATTCCCAATTTTTTGTAAATAATAATAATAATAAAAAATTATAATAATATTTGTGTAGCACATTGCAATAATACCGTTGTGCCATCTACATATAAACACGAAACATTATTCGCGAGTAATGTGGACTACTTGTAAAAAGCTTTTCCGCCATGCTTTAGTTCTCACAGTAATATATGCAAGAAGAAAATGTCGAATATCATCTTTAATTTAGGAATAAACATACTCGTAAAAAGAGGAAAGAATGGAGCGCGTGAGGCGCAATTTATAAACAGATTCCCACTTCCTCTGCTCGTTGGCGTCGGTTGGAAGGGGGAGGGGGGAAGGGAGAAAAGAAGTTCTTGAAAATATTTTGTAATATAATCGGCTCCGCATCTTGGGTGTTTGTTTCCAGTTGCATATTTTTTAAGAAACTGAAAAAGGGAATTAGCAAATAAAATATCACATTTACGCGCGTAGGACATAACAATGTTGTTATATCTTGCAGATAGTAATATGTAACAACAAAGAGTATCAGATTCACAGAGTAAAAATCTTTATGTAAAAATCTTTGTTTTTTTTAAGAAAATAAAACAAAGATGTAAGAGTGATTTAGGCCAAAAAAGTACAAGGATACATTTACGTACGTAGGGAGGAGGGGATAGGTGATCACATAATATCTTTAAAGTATGTATTTGCTCGACAATTTTTTTTTAACTCTGCAATATAAAGAGAAAATCATTAAAAATGTGTCTATCGTTCCCTTTATAGATGGCGGGGTGTGCAATGTTCCTCTGATTTTCTACCTCATACGCCACTGGAGAGTTGTGAAATGAAAAGATTGTCTTACTTTATACACTGACTGACTTTATATACAGAGGTTTTGGGCGTTATTGTGTTTGTGGTGATGTGGGCGGCTAAAGTAGAACCTTCGTTTTCTACCCACTACGTCTCTGAAGAAGTTCCAGTATAACCGGGCAGGATACAACAATAGGGAATCGTAAATTGTCTAACGTTGCTCTGTATAAAGGATTGTTCATAAATAGAAGATAATTTAAATAATAATGAATTGAATTTTATCTTTCGATGGTCATGACAATAGATTGTTCATCACAGGGGAATTATTCAAACAATAATGAACTAAATTATATTTTACGAAGGACATTATATTTGATAGTTCATCACAGAAGGAGTATAAAAAAATAATGGGAGAAATGATGTCTTACGATGGTAATATTCGTTAGTTCATCTCAGGAGTATTATTTAAACAATAATGAAACGAATGTTATCTTAAAAGGTCATTAAAAAAATAATGGTATTTAATTAAATGGTCATTATATTTGATTGGATATAAAAATAGTTAGACCCAGCAATAACGAGGCAGTAACATATCACAATGGCTATTATACCGAAACGAATCTAAAAAGGATTATACTTCACAATAATGAATCAAACGTGAGCCATTATATCGGGTCGTTTAAGACTGCAGGAATCAGCATTGTCCTTGTAGCTAGACGTACGGACGGAGTGGAACGTTATTAATCCGGTGTTGTCAAATTGCTGCTGCCTCCGACAAATGGTCTGACCCGGGTTAAACGACGCCATCTCTTACGGGAGGTAGTTTCATGTAAGACGGTCGCATAACTTACGGGTCACTTCGCTTGATTGCGAGGCTCCTTAGGGAATGCCGAGGCGTGTATGACAGACTCCTTAGACGCTTGGTTTAGTCGCTTACTACCTAGGGGAAACCTTTGTTAAACTGCATTACGCCTCGACCTTACAAAATTGTTCAAGAAACGCAAATGGTAAACAATTTTTAAAAACAATTTCAGAAACAAATTTGTTTTTTGGATGAGCGAAGCGAAGACTTCAATTTCACTGACCCCCAAAAAATTTAGCTCGGGTGTTTTTTTTTTTTTTTGTTTTTTTTTTGTTTTTGTTTTTCTGTCTGTTTGTTAACTCTCTACCAGGCAAACGGCATATCCGATCTTGATGAAAATTTGAGGGGACCTTCGAAATCTCTGAACTTAGAGGTGTATTGTTTTTGGGTACAATCGAAGAAATATTTCTCATGAATATCGTACTTTTACGATTTTTTTCGATTTTTAGTGCGATATTTTCGTGACATTTGGGCCGATTCTGACCAAACGGGTGGGGTTACAACGTTCATATTATACATGGACATTAAGGTTATGGTGATGTAGTACCTTTTGAAAGAAAAAGTTGAAAAAGTTAGCCGGAATTCATAGAAATAAAGCTTTTAATATAAGTTTTTTGATTTGTATGCGATATTTTCGTGCCATTTGGGCCAATTCTGACCAAACGGGTGGGGCTACAACGTTCATATACCTTATACATGGCCATTAAGGTTATGGTGATAAAGTACCTTTTGAAAAAAAAGTTGACAAAGTTACCCAGAATCCATAGAAATAAAGCTTTTAATATAAGTTTTTAACGGTAAATAATAACAAATTGACAAGTAACAATAGAAACTTGACAACAATCACCTACAATGCGTGGGAAGCAAAAAAAAAGCAACAAAGCACTCGCAAAAGTAAAGATATCCCACGCAGACTAAAAACTTTAAAAAAAAAAGCTCATCCATCAACGCGGCGGGACTTGAGCGTTTCCCTAGTGATAATAAAATATTATAGGTGTTGTATTACCCACATTTTATCAATCATTAGCAGACGTACGATGCCAAACTTCCTTTCAAAGTTTACTTCTCTATTTCTTTTTTTGGCAACTAGTTTCAAAAATTAAACAAGGCGAATGAGTAAATAAGGTTTAAAACAGTCCCAAATAAACCCTCGCTCATACCTACGTTAGATACAGACATCATAAATAATGTTAAGTTGGTCAGTTCAAAGGCAGCAGAATCGTTGCACTGTACTCTTCCAATATATTCTGCTCTATAATGCACCAACAGTCCTCATGTAATGCAGTTTACCGTCTCGGTGGCTTAGGGATGAAGCACTCGACCGGCAATTGGGAGACCAGGGTACGTTACCCTTTGAGATTGACTTTTTATTTCTGGATTGGTTTCCGAATATATAAAGTATTATATCGAATTTTAGTTCGAAACGTTTAAGGATTATCGCTGCATCGTGTGTATTATAAGTATATATTACGAGTGTATAAATCTACACATGTGTACAATATTACAAAACAACAGGCACGGAAAGCAATTTTTTGACTTCAGGAGAAACTGTGAAATGCTGGCTTGACTTTAGAGATAGATCATGTAGTATTTTATCTGTTTTTCGATAAGTAGTGACAAATTGGAATAGCGGAAACGAGAAAATCTTGAAATAAATGTGTGACAGAATTATTGGAAAGGGTGAATCGTAGTGTTGCGAGGTTCTTGTCTAGGGAATACTAAATAATACGGTATATGGGAAAATTGAGATAACGTTTTGAGAGGAAGACTAAAATTGTAATTTGTATAAGAAATAATCCAGAATATGAGACATAAATGTTATAGAGAAACGAAAATACAGAGAACAGTGCGAACAAGTTCAAAACTATTTACTTAGTATGAAATGCAAGGATGGCCTTGAACATAACATTAAATCTCTATTCAATGTGTCTGTCCTTGTCCTCTCGGACTGAACATGCCTCTACAATGACTGCCTTCTATTAATCTCACCGCAAACATTTACACCATCTCAAACCTAAACTTGTTTTATTCCCTCAACACTCTAGCCATCACAACTTGTACGCTTTTTGCTGCTATACTAAGCCACCAAACTTAAACTTTCGAATAAACCAAGCTCCATTCCTCCCATGTAACTCTTATATCAAACTTAATGGTTTGTTTTTACCTTTTCTTCACACCAAACAAAAAAATAAAAAGAGCATTTCGAGTTTAAAATATTCAAGTAAATGTGAGTGTGATTCTTTTAAAATCCCGGAAATCTCCTTGCGTTTTTAATGTCCCCCCAAGTCCTTTCTTCAGAGTCTATCTTGAGGGCGCGAGAGTGGTGGTTGTGGGGGGGGAGGGGGGGGGGAAGAGCCTTCAGTAACCGGGACAATTACATCACATTGTTGGCAAGAGACCAGCTACAAGACGCCAACCGGAAACGGAAACCAGCCTTCTGGTGGATCAATAGTCTCGTGGCTGTGACTCCTCAGCACTGGCTGGCGTCTCAATCGCCGTCCAGTATTTTCTTAGAGTCGGCACTTAACATTTGTGTGTGTGTGTTAGCTCTCTAACCGCTTGGGATCGTACCTTGGACAGCCAGGGGAAGATAGTTACCCGATAAGTAGATCGCGCTCAGAATGAAATGCTTCTTGACTTGAGATCGAAGCAGTAGCACATTTCTTTACAAATTCCACCAAGTATTACTACACGAACTTAAAAGTAAAGATTTACTTACTGTACGTATATTTACATTGTACTGTTTTTATACATTAAATGTGTTTATATGTTTTTAAATTTATATAGGTTTATACCACAATGTAAAATGGCAGCAATGATGTCTTAAATGTTAACCAATAAAAAAATAAATCAATAAAGTACATTCTTGATAAATTTTCTATTTAACAATTACTTATATTAAGTGTGTTAAATAAAAAAGGCGTATTATTATTGTTGCGGAACATTAGATTCAACACTTATTATGACGCGCAAGGTATTCAAAACAATCTTTCAGATCTGATTTTGTTCGAGGGGTTAGTAATATAAAATAACACTGATCATATCGCGATTTTACCCCAATTGCATTTTGACCTCAACCATTGCACGTTTGATAGTTATTAATTTAACAATTGCTTTGTTGTTAACTGTTCATGAAGAACAACACAATAAAATGGCCATGAATATGAAAATAACATTTAAAAACAATGATTCAACTCATAAATTATAAATTGCTCTGAGCAGAAAATGAACACGTCAGCGACACGGCCGAAACGCCCAACAGCGAACGTAATAACTTTCTTCTCAGCCAGACTCGGAAAACACATTCTACTGGAATACTTATTACTTATTTAGTAATGTATTCATTCATTACAGAACTCGCAAGTTGGTGGTAAAGTAGGCGGCGCCTTTGCCTATACAGGTGTGACGTTCTACGCGTGAGTGAATCTGTCTTGACAATAGGGCTGTTAGTTGGGTTAGGTTAGGTACTTGCTTAGGTTTAATGTACAGTGTCACGTAGAATAGACAGAACGTCGAGAATGAGATTAACTTGTAATACTATGTTGTGCATTATAACTCGTTATGCAGATAAGTATTAAATGAAGTATACTAGGCCGCTTCGCGAACGCTTTTTCCAGTCGCGTTGATGGATGAGCTTTTTTATGGAATATTTTTGTCCAATGATTACGTTTTTTTTTTGGAATCTCATTACTTTTTCTATAGTTACTTGTATTACTTGCGAATTATACACCTGTAAAAGGCTTATATTAAAACCTTTATTGCTATGAATTTTGACCAACTTTGTAACTTTTTCTTTCAAAGGCAATATGTTAATGTAAATTATGAACGTTGTAGCTTCACCCGTTTGGTCAGAATTGGCCCAAATATCACGAAAATATCGTATTAAAAACCCGGGGAAAAACCCGAAAAAGGACGATTTCTATAAGAAATATTTTTTTAAACGTCTCTAAAATCATAACATATATAATTTAATTATTTTGAACGTTTCCATAAAGTATCATCAATATCGGAGTAGCCGTTTGCCAAATATCACGAAAATATATCGTTAAAAAATGAAAAAAATCGGAAAAGTACGATAATCATAAGAAATATTTGATCGATTTTACCTAAAAACGTGGTAGGTCTGAAGTTCAGAGATTTCTAAGGTCCCCTCCAATTTTCATCAAGATCGCATATGCCGTTTGAAAAATCTAACAAAAACAAAACACCTGAGCTATTTTTCTTGGGGTAACGTAAGTGAAAAAAAGAAAGATAAAACACATAGTCAAATTAAAGTCTTCACTTCGCTCATCCAATTAAAATAAAGCATCGACTCGTACTTTTCGCATTTGTTTGTCCGTTACATATTCTGGTTTCCTGGTAGTGATGATAGTGGATCATGTGTACACAATTATTCTCTTGAGATGACCAAGAATATCTACTCACATTGTTACTGCATTTAGCAACACCTAGGTATTTTCATTGCCAAGATCAGGCAGGTCCGACGAGTAACCCGGCACCTCCACCAAAAAACCAAAAACATTTCAAAATTTATCAAAATACATATAATATATCGTTTAACAATTGATGGTTAGTGTATTTATCATCAAATGAAATATACGTGGCAAATTGTGGTGGGTACAGGTTCTATTCCCACCAACTGCAATCGTAACTAAATTATTCCCCCCTAGTTTACATTTTAGGAGAGGAATATTGTTTGGTAGGGGTAGGTTGGGTTGGTTCAATGGCTCGTAGTACATACAGATTGTCGAAGAGACATTGTACTTTTCTATACATTAGTACTTATTATGTAGAAAAGTATTAAATCAAGTATATTATAATTAATCGTCAAGTCGGTGTACTTCTCGAATAAGCTAGCATAGCGTACAAGTTATTCTGTTACCAATAATTCTGTAAATTTAATAGCGGTGATATTAGATCATGAGTACACAATTGTTCACCTAAGATGACTAAGGATATACACACTCACGGATTATATTTGATTTTACAACACTACACACTTATTGCAAAGGTTGTAGGAGGGCCGGCTGGCTTTTTGCTAGTTCTGTGAAAAACCCGGCACCTCCACCAAAATACGAAAATAATTTTTTAAATCCAAATGTATATTATAATATGATTTTCAATGGATGATTAGTGCTTTTCTAATAAAAGTTCTTGTACGTAGAAAAGTTTGGTGGTCGCAGGTTCGATTCCCACTAACTGCAATCCTTACTGAATATTTTCCCCAAGTTTAAAATCAGAATATTGGGATTTAGTGGACTAAAAAATAATTGGATGAGCGAAGCGAAGACTTCATTTTCACTGACCCCCAAAAAAATTATTTCGGGTGTTTTTTTTGTTTGTTTTTGGTCTGTTTGTTCGCTCTCTACCGGGAAAACGGCATATGCGATCTTGATGAAAATTGGAGGGTACCTTCGAAATCTCTGAACTTAGAGGTGTATTGTATTTGCGTACAATCGAAGAAATATTTCTTATGAATATCGTACCTTTACGATTTTTTTTTTCGATTTTTAGTGCGATAGTTTCGTGACAATTGGGCCGATTCCGACCAAACGGGTGGGGCTACAACGTTCATATTTTTCATGTGCATTAAATTAATGGTTATGTATTACTTTTTGAAAGAAAAGGTTGAAAAAGTTAGCCAGAATCCATAGAATAAATGTTTTAATATGAGTTTTTTGAGGTTTATAACAACAATTAACAAGTAACACTTGACAACAATCACCTACAATGCATTCAAAAAGCACTTGCATAGGAAAAGTGGTCCTACACAAACTAAAAACTTACAAAAAACCTCATCCATCAAACGTGGCGGGGCAAAAGCGTTTTCCTAGTCTATTTACACACACTATTCTCATAGCTTATCGTCCATAGAATCATAAGTTTTCCCTGGGTAGGATTCTCACTTAAAATCATCTTTATACGTTTTGAAACGACTCGTACTTAAGTTCACATCCTCTAGCGGCCGCAGAAATAGATCCCAACATTCAACAAATTTTGAGAATATTTACGAAACTACAATCTATTACACGCTAGTAAATTTATACTACAATGGTATAAATTTTAAGTTGCCATAAACCACTTTCATTAATAATTCCCTAGCTATAAATCAACATATAACTTATTCAAGTATTTAATCAATTTTATTACTTGTCTGTGGTCTTAGGTAAATAGTTTTCTTGATCTGTTACTTTCTACCTTGTAAGATATTGGTTTACAATTGGCTACCTACGTAGTTTCTCTAACGTGATTCCTTCACGAGAAACAAATTTTATCACCCCCACCCCCCGCCTTCACCCCTCTCCAACGACTTTCCGAGTCACCTGGCCAAGAGTATATCACCTCTTGATTGAGCCCATCTGTCAAAGTCCCCCCCAGACTGCGGCGGTGGCTACTGCTAGTCAGCATGCAGGGCACAGCGCGGCGCGGCACAGCGGCGGAATAGCCAACTACGCGGGTCGAAAGTTTTCAGAGAGTACAAGAGTTGGTGCTCAATCATCTTCGAGTCTGTTCAACACCGGTGATGCTGAGCAGAAAGTAAACGAACGCTTTGCATCTCAATTTCACTAGGACGGAATGAAATTGTCAAGACATTTCCTATTTTAAGAGCAGTTTTATAGCTCAACAATAATGGATATTTAACAACTGAACAAGTGTAAATGTAATTGATAATTTTAATACAATACAAAATACAAAATCTATCCCGATCGGAGTTTGAACCCGGGTCCCAGGTTCAATTTTCAATGTTCTATCCAATCAGATCTTTAATGCATCAACAGTTCAGAAATTAGTAAGTTAAAAAGTTGTCGTCTATGTGGTCTAGTTGGCTAAGGCGCGTGTAAGTGGGTGATCCTGGTTCAAACCCCGTTCTAGAATTTTTTTTTTCGAATTCCTGGCTTGAAATTAACATGAACTTTATTATGTCTAGTCGACCCGCTTTTGTTAGTTGAGTATTTTATTTTATGCACGTAGTAAAAAAAAAAATAATTACTGCATTTTCCATAAATTTATTATTCACACCCACCGCAAAGGGAATTTTGAAAAACATAGTACTATGGGAAAAAATAACAAAGAACGTTTGACATTTAATTACGAGTATAAATTTCTAAAAAAATAAAAAAATCCTTTTACAAATTATTTTTGTGTGTTCGTGACACGTTGTTTAATGGCAACGGACAATCGAAAATTATTCCCATTTGACATTTAAATTTGATAATATTTACTCTGCCGAATATTGGCCGCATTTTTTACGTTTGTTAAAAATCGTTTTTTGTACAGATTATAGTTAAGTTTTATGAGCAACCATTCTTAATATTTTATCTCATGACCAAGTGGCGCCAACATACATGTTTACAACAACTTCACGTAATTACATATTACATTTCTGCATGAAAAACGTGCACATATATCAGTACTTTTGAAAATTTACATTTAAGAGCATTAAGGACAATTTGTGAAAAACAAATGTATAATGATTGTTGATGCTAAGTTGTGTGAGTTATACGAAGGTTTTTTTTACACTAGGGAAACGCCAAAGTCGTTGTTAAACGAGTGAGTGAGCCATGTGTTAAGTACCCGGTAACATTACTTTTCTTCCCCATACCTTAGGCCTCCCTAGCCTAACATTAGCTAGTGAGGCGCATTATGACCTTACAGTTGACGCGCCCGTCCCCGTATACCAACTAAACTTTAAAAAACTATTATTTATACGAATATAATTATCAAACTTAAATGCAAATGTTCCCGGGTACTCACCACATGACTCGCTCACTCGTCTAACAACGACTTTGGCGTTTTCCTAGTCTAGTTGGCTAAGGCGCCCTTGTAGCCGAAATGTGAAAGAAGTGGGTTCAATCCCCTGTTCGGGAAAGATTTTGTAATTTCTAGATTGTATTTCAAAAATAATTAAACATGTTTTGAAATGCATATCAACGCAGTGTAGTCCATCATCTGTGACAATACCAAGGAAAACATAGCCAGTACGAAATACGTGTAAATATTGCAAGGTTTACTCAACCTACGAGCGGAATTCAGGGGTACCTTGACGTTCAACATTTGATAGACCTTGCATGGGTACGGCATTTCACAGCCAGGTATATAACAAACAAAAATATATATTTTCAAAATCTAAACCATTGTCGTCAAAATAATTTCTAAAAATTGGAAGACTATTTTTCAATTTATTATTTCTTGTAGGTTTAAATCGCAATGGATCTTGCTGATTTTGTTAGCAGTTCTCAATAAACTCGTACCGGATGTCCGTTTAAAATTTCAGCGCAATCTGTTCAGCGATTCGTCTGATTTTCAACGTACACACACACGCACGCACGCACGCACGCACGCAGAAAAACAATAAGGGCCGTTTAAGTCGAATGGAGATCACTCCGTTCGCTGCGCTCACTCGTTTAATAATAAAAAGTTAAGTTTTATTTCTTATATTTATAAAAAAACGTACTTTATGAAAAGTAGCAAAACAAAAAACGAATACCCTTTGAGACAAACTTCAAATACTAGAGCACGTTTATCGCAAACGTATTCCCTTTACCACCTCACAAATATTATCAAAGACATTCTCGCTATTTTCATAGCTCGAGGTTCCAATGGTTGTCAGTAACGTAAACATCCGGCGAAACCTCCCTAATCTTCCGACGACATTGTTGCCATACGTGCCTTCCATTCAATGGCAACCTCGCACGTCTAACGCTTTAAAATGCTGGCTGGCTCTCCACCTCCCCAGACGTCCCTACTCCCCTCACATCAACAGGGCTGGTTACCGGTAGGCACGAAGTGGGCATTCTAACATCTAGATGTGACAGCTACAAACATCGCCTGGTATCCAAGTGAAGAGAGGTCACTATTGGAAATACTCACTCGAACACGCTCAAACTATTGTAGATCAGGAGGGCTTTTTACTTACTCGTGCAATTGGCAACAACTTGATAACATTGTTACTCCATAATTTGTTGTTCCTGATTTTTGGCAAACCTCATATTCATTTGAATAGGATCGTCTAATAAATCAGTTTTTCGTTCCGTTTTTTTTTTGATAATATTTTTTCTTTCCTTTTTTCTTTTCTTTTCTTTTTTCCCCTTTTTTATATTTGGTTCATATTTAATTGCATTTTAATATCCTTTTTAGTTTGTTAACAAAGTTATTGTGTTATTATACATTGTTGATGTAATATTACTATTTCAAATATTTACCTAACTGTAGTCCATGTGTTGTGTCTGCATCTATGTATAAGATTTATTTAGTTGTCCTTCTTGGTAAATCAGTGTTTTTTGAACTAAATATGATAGACGTTAAATAAATAAATGCGATATTGCATGAGATAAGCTTGTCAACCTACAGTTACAACTTATTGGATGAGCGTAGCGAGCGAAGCGAGTCAAGCGAAGACTTCAATTTCACTGACCCCCAAAAAATTTAGCTCGGGTGTTTTTTTTTGTTTTTGTTTGTTTATCTGTCTGTTTGTTAACTCTCTACAGGCAAACGCATATCCTATCTTGATTAAAATTGGAGGGGACCTTGAAATCTCTGAACTATCAGTGTTGTGTTGTTTGAGCACAATCGAAGAAATATTTCTCATGAATATCGTACTTTAATCGATTTTTTTCGATTTTTAGTGCGATATTTTCGTGACATTTGGCCATTCGACCACGGGTGGGGCACAACGTTCAATTATACATGGACATTTTATGTTTTTTTTTATCCTTGCAATATGTGGTTACATGGTGGCAAGTTCCTAAAATTAACATTTTAAAATTGTACAAAAATAACATTCACATTCATTTTCTTCATATCTTATATACATCTAAGGACACCTCATCAAAGCAACATCAAACATCAATAAAATCAATCTACATCGATCCAAATCAATATCTCCAACACCTTCTAAACTTTTTACCAAGGATGTCCTCACAGCTGTGCTGACAATTCCATTTACATTGTTCTATATAAAAAATTAAAATTATCATTAAGTTATGGTGATTAGTCCTTTTGAAAGAAAAATTTTGAAAAAATGAAGAGCCAGAATCCATAGAAATAAAGATTTTAATATAAGTTTTTACGGTAAATAATATCAATCGACAAGAAACAATAGAGACTTGACAACAATCACCTACAATGTGTAGGCAGCAAAACAAAGCACTTGCAAAAGTAAAGATATCCCACGCAAACTAAAAACTATAAAAAGCTCATCCATCAACGCGGCGGGACCTGAGCGTTTTCCTAGTTTAATAGAACCACAGGGTTAACATTGAAGTCACTGGCACGCAGCATGGCTGACTCTATTTACAAAGTTGTCAATGTTGATAGACAACTGTCGTTTTGAGTTAGTACCATAGATATCTTTACACCTTTAGTAGGCTAGATAGAGTAGAGTAGAGTAGAGTAGATCTTTATTCACTTAAGACTAATACATGGTACAAGTATACACCTCTTCGTGAAGAGGGAGTGAATAGTTCCTAAGGCTAAAACATGGTAAAAAATGAATATGTATATTACTAGTATGGTATACTAGTATTGAGAATTGAAGTTGTTTGAATAGATTAATTGAGTATTGAAATGAAAAAATGAAATGAGTAATTGGTTTGATATGATACAATACGATGTTATTTAGGATGAATAATAATATAAAACACTAGCATTTGATATGATATAATGATTATGAAATGGAATTAGTATTGTATTTAATATATACGTGTAGTATGATTAGCAGTCATTGGTCCACTTACGTGACAATTAGAAGCCATCTTGAAATTCTGTTTGCATGTTAATTAAATGGGAGCAATTTGTAACCCAAATATTTTTAAAGATGGCCGTCCGTTTGACAGCTGAGCATATTAGCCATTAACACCAAATGATTACTTAATTCCCTTATGCAATAACTTCTTATTGTTTCTGTTTGCTCAATCCAATGCTGCACATGCTAAAATCATATCAAACTATCCAGTAAAAATTTTAAAAAAAATTGCAATAAAAAAGCATAAATGAAAACGCCAAATCGCCATCTTGAATTGGATTTTTGACGCTTCAATTTGCTACGCTCGCGCCTGTGCGGAGGTATTGGAGACTGCTAATCTAGCCTACTATAGGTGTTAAGATGGTTAGTACATAACCCCTAAGGAGTAAATTCTGGCCAAACCAGAGAAAAAACATAATCATTAATACTAGGAAACGCACAGCTGGACGCGTTGATAAGCGAGCACGTGCTATAGCTAGACCCACATTGCACATTTTTTTAAATTTTAAAATTTGCGACGTTCGCTGTCCACAGGGCCATGTTTCCAATATTATTTATTATTGCCAAGGTATTTGGGTAAACCCGTGTGTAAGTAAACCTTTACTTTGTGGATGAAATCCACCGCCATCTAGAGGACCTTGACTCCTTGGGAAAACTATTTAAACTCTTTGTTGACAAATAATAGACTGCTTCCTCGAAAGTATTTTGATTTCTTCTAGGTGGCAGTGCATTAGAAACTTCGCGCGTATTTTCGTTGCCATGGCAACGTTCCTTTTGTTATAATGTAATTTCCATCTACACTACTTATCGGATCAAAATAAAATTAACATATTCGTGACCGGACGGACATTCTAAATGATTTGGCTATCTCAGATTTTGTCGCCGTTTAGTTTGAAAAAAAAACTTTCGATTAACTTTAATGTAACTTTTTAACTTTTTGAACGATTTTGCCACAAAACTAATGGCATTCAATCGAGAACGAAGCTTGCGGATGGTCAAAATTTCAACTCGATCCGAGCCTCCGTTCGAACGTTATGGCGAGACATACAAACAAACAAACAAAAAAAAAAAAAAAAAAAAAAAAAAAAAACAGTGACTAATTTTTCCGGCAGAGTCAAATGGAAACGCTCGCTTCGCTCGCTTAATTAATGTATGAAAAAATAATCATTAGGGAAATTTTTCATTTACAACTCCTATTTATATCAAGTTTAGATTCATGTCCTCACGTTGTGCCTACTGTGCAAAACAGAAGGCTTAAAAATGTTTAGCATTAAAGTTCAATCAAAGGGATGTTCATGTCTAGATTTAATCTCAACAAGAAGCAATATTTAAAATAGGGTTTACGAATTGTATTTATGAAGGTAAATTTAGAAAACTCTAATTACAAGCAGTGTAAATTTTTTACGTTTTTAATCTTATTTACAATAATGAACATTATTTCGGGTATATCAAAAGTAATATCTAACTTTTTACTCGTTTCGTGTGGTATTTCTGTGTTAGGTGCTAAACCCCTCAAGGCTTTTAGCTCGATTTTCGCTCTAGGTATTGAACACCATAACAAAGACCACGAAAGTTAATAATTCCCTTCCTCTCGCGAATTTAATTATTCCCTCTATGTACGTAGACGAGAAACCCATGTAATAGCCGCCAGCTCAGGTTAGCTGTGGGCTTATTTCAAAATGTCCCTGTCTGGAATTACCAGGTAACCACCAACGTAATATGCATAACAAAACTTTTAGAATTTACAGCAGCTGAATGGTTTTGTGTTAGTACCAGACTGGTTTGAAATAAACAAGAATTTGAACATGAACTTTGTTTTCATCAACAGGTTTTTCAGGTACGAATTAAACAAGAAACGATTACGGTTAACATCTCGAATAGTAGACAATATTCATCTAAAAACAATAAGGGTATTACAGTCTTAATCAAAAAGTATTTTTACAGACTTCACATGCTGAACTGAACAAAATAAACGTACAGTGTCTCGTAACAACACCCTTGAAAAGCTTGGCAAAATAGAACTTGCATGACCATTACGTTAAAATTAATTAGAAAAAAAGAATTTGGATGAACTATTACGTTTAAATTAATAGTTGCAGGTTTTTCAGGAACGAATTAAACAATAAAAGATTACGGTTAACATTTCGAATAGTAGACAATATTCATCTAAAAACAATTAGGGTATTACAGTTTTAATCAAAAAGTATATTTACAGACTTCACATGCTGATCACACAATTTTTAGATCTGACCAATGTAACATTACAGCACACCGCAAACGCACGAACATTCATCTGTCTGAAAGCATCAAAGAGAATGATTTATACAGTGGAGTGATCTGATGTTTATTTGTGACAAACAAAATAATGTGTTTTAACATTCTCTACCAAACTGTGCATTGCGCCTGCGAGGAAATTGAAAACACATTCGTGTAGTAAACAAAATATAACACCTACTCATCCTCGAACTAAATACACATTTACACAATTATAAACTTTGACACTGGCTAGACTTTGTAAATAGCATTCAATTATATTAATGCATGGATTCACCCAAACAGGCAGCAGTGTTGAATTCATGTTTAAAACATAATACAACGACCTCAAGCAATATAATACAACCATGATACAAGTCCACGATATAACTAAGCATTTTTCTTTTAATAAACGGAAAAGAAAGCATGTTACCAATTTTATGACAGTTTATTGGGACCATTGATTTTCCCCCATTTTTTAATACTTTTATCTTTATTATTATTTATTTTTGATTTGCCACATCAAAATACATAATATTAATGATCATACTAGTCAATGAAAACTAGAGCAAACCCCATACCGCTTGACAATTTGTATCTCACTACCTTTGACTTATACAAACTTTCTATGACTTTATTTTTAATATACTATCAGATTCAAAGCATTGAAGTCATGTTTGTAAATTTTAATTAAAACTGTAATAAATGTTTGATCGTGCTTCATCCACAGAATTGTAGTTATGGGTTTTTGAAGAATTAATGTCCATTTATTTCGTTATATCACGATCAAGATAACTAGTATTACAGAGAAATGTTTTCGCTGCATTAATGGTGGCTATTTATCACAACAACGTAGAGCTAAGATAGTATCTTAATCGTGTGCATAAATACACAAGAAGGTGAATTATTATGCCAGACTCTTCGTCCTACTTAACGGGGTGTTCAGGTTGAAAGGGGTAATATCCAGATTAATTAAATATCTCATCACATATGTGCAAAAAGGTAACCTATCCAAACGGCAGCCAATGTAAACAATTCATGAAATTAAATTGTTTGTTATAGTTACAGCGCTCACCGATAGGGTAGGCTCGAGCGTTGAGCGCACTACTGTGATTCGGGGGGTCCCGGGTTCAAATCCCGTCGAGACCGGCAATCCTGACTAAAGGTTTTTTCCAAGGTTTTTCTCCTTCGTTAATGTGAATGCAAGGGATTGAATCCTCGCAAACAACCCTCGTACGTCCCTTCACAATTTGTCCTAACTCCAATATACATAGTTAGACAGCTAAAGAGGGGCATGAATTGTACCTTGGGCAGGCTTCCCACAGAAAAGTTGCAGTTTGTGTTTGAGATAAAAACTATACAGGTCCTGAGAGCGAGTTATATCTCAATGTTTTTTAGGCAGCATAATCCTAGGCTGCCAAATCACAGTCAGCCAATTACAGCTCCAATACGTTCAACTTGTAACGTCACTTTCATTGTAAAATTAGTTCGACTAAGCTAGTCGATTACGGCAAAGAAACTTTCAATGCGGAGTGATACAAATGATATCAGATTGAAATAATCGCGTTCGATAAATGAATGACCTTTTTAACAATATGTTCTTTGATGAGGATGAAGGGGGACAAAATCATTTCTAGCCATTTTTAATTCCACAAAAAATAACTGTTGAATTTAAGGAATTTAACAATTTAACTTAGGTGTAATAATTTTCTTATATTACAATATACCTTTAAATGGTTAATATGAAGCATTCTCGTTTTCCCTGTTTCAAGCACCGGTCGTCGCTTGCTTGGATTGTAGGTTTCTAGCGAGTTTCTAGGTAACCTGTTAGCTTGGGAAGGTACTTGTTCATTAATGTGCTCTCGCCAATACACTGAACGTAGCGGTAAATAATTTGTTAAATTTAATTTATTTAGAGATGCTCTTAGCTCTAAGTCGCTACTTGACATGTTCCTCGTTCACACCTAGAACGCTAAGTACCTTTCTCAAATATAACACTTTCTTGTACAAACATATTTTCTACTAAGTTAATTCGTTACTTTGTACTGACAATTCTGAACATAATTATATTAATTTCTGATTTTTATCCACAAATTAATGGGGCTAGTCAATAGTAATTGTTTCAAGATTTTATATATATTTTATTACCATTTCCTCAATAAACATATTATTAATATACGTTGATTTTCATGAGTTCAAGATCAATTTTTTATCTTTATGAATGTTGGATAGTAATCAACGTATAAGTTAACGTGTGTGACACATTTTTGTCTACTAAAACCAAGAAAAATAGTCTAAAAATAAAATAGATTAGGAATAATTCTGTTTGTTTTAATGACTTAGTGGTATTAAATGATGGTTGTCAGTCTAATTTAATTAATAAAATTCATGTCATGGTCTAATTTATCATTGGTTAAAAAAATATGCTCTGTATCTCAAAACAAAAGGAAATTCATTAGTTATGTCACACATTCATGCGACACCCTCTTGTTGTAATATATGTATCTTGCCAGATAATCTATCTTGGGTTACAAGTCACGCAAGATCACGTGATCACAGTTATTTATTGGGGACTTGTGTTTGACTTTGAAAGTACTTAGTGTAATTGTTACTAGGGTAACAGGTGTACCTACCCCACAACTACTTGTGATGCATAGCTCCTTAACAGCCAACTTGCACCAAATTAATAAATCTTGGAGACTCCTTTGAATGCGCAGTTGATCGATTCTGTCGGCCAGTATTCCTATTTCTAATAAGTAAAGACCAAATGTTTCGTGATCTTTAAAAAGCGTATATTTGTTTATTTATTTAAATAACAACAAAAATGAAGATGACGATGAAGAAACGCTGAGCCCGGCAACGTCGGCACAAAATTGTTGCGTGCCCTTAATTGATATCGAGGAGTAGAACACCAATCAACACGACATTGTTGGAAATGAGTATTGTTCAGTTTTATTTTTAATATTATTTTATTTAACGTGTATGAAAAATGATTTACAAAAGACGACAACAATAATTGTGATTCATGGAATATTCTACGGAACTCAGTATATCCATTGTAACCACTATTTTCATTTTTACAGACTGAACAATATTCAAAAGTCAATTTCTCAGCAGAAAAAATAATTTGAATGAAGAGTATACCCACCAAGTCACTTAACTGATTTTCAGTTGGGATTTAAAATTTAATAGTTTAGTTACATATTTAATCATGGGGAAAATTTCCGCAACCTCCTACAATAAGATAGGTCAGGTGCCTATGCGTTAGTGTGTGTAATATAAAAGCAGCATTCATTTAAATAAATATCTCATTCTAAAAAATTAGGCACTCAACAAGACAAATTACATTTATTTTGTGGTGCGTTCCTTTCCCACGCCCAAATAGCCTAAAAAGTCGTCAATTCGTGATGTTTCTCGATTTGGATAGTCGGGAAACACTCCCGTAGGTGGAATTGTTAATATTTAATACAATCCAGAAATTAAAAAATCCATCCCGATCGGGGTACGAACCCGAGTCTCCCACTTTCCGGGTGGACGCCTTAGCCAACTAGACCATCGAGACGGTAACTAATTAACTTCTGTATTGTCGTTACATTATAGAACTTGAATGGATGAAACAATAAAGCATCGAAAAACTGTTGCTGTTGAATTGACCAAACAAACATATTAATGATGTCATTACCTTACGCAGGTATGAGCGAGGGTATATTTCTCGATTTGGATAGTCGGGAAATACTCCCGTAGGTGGAATTGTTAATATTAAAAACAATCCGCCCCGATCGGGATGGATTTTTTAATTTCTGGATTGTATTAAATCTTAATGATTTGTGATGTGTATGAGAACGATAGTAAGTGTGATTGCGTCTAAGTATGTACCTTAGAGTTCCTTCAGTATTGTGTTTTATTATTCCAACACGACTGCTACAAAGTTTCCCGATAAATCTAACAACGTGAACTATGAAATATATTTCCTACTCAATGCTCGTTACATAGAATGGTACTTCGCATTGACTAACTGAACCCTAACCAGCGCAGATCTGGCCGATCGCCAGGCCAACCGTACTCACTTCCTATATGTTAATAGCTTCCAATTACAGCGCTGTCAAATGTTAGCTGAATTTAATGAGGTGAGCGGAGGAGCAAGGTACATTATCGGAATTACAATTCCATGGTTGAGCAGATCTGACAACAGTGGTTAAGTTATTGCAGGGTGAAAGTCAATCGAAAATATAATGTTCTGTGATGACAATGGACGGGAATACGAAATCGTGTGCAATGGGCGTGGAGTCGTTTTTGAATTGGAATTGGAATTGGACACATTAGTTCTGAAATATTATTGAGTGTTATCTGTCGTAAATGGTTGAATGTATTAAAATTTAACACAACTGGGCTTGGTTTCTCTTCAGCTAGTTTCAGTTTTTATAATTGGATCAAATTTTCTTTTAAATGACACCTGAAACAACCTACCTTCCCCCTTTCACTCATTCACTCATTCACATCATCATCATTTAATCTTCTTAGTAATTTATTTTTAAAGACCAAAATAAAAATGTTTATGTTTGTGAATATTTCAACAAATAATTTTAAAATTCTTACCAATAATTAGAAGTGTTATTTACGATTTGTCCTAAAATAACTCATTACATTTAATTTAAAATAGTAATTTTCTATTATTGTTATTTTTTATTATTGTTATTCTCTACCATTTTTCTCTACATATTCTATACGTTTTATACCATACATGATTTTATTTGTTTACTTTTTAATTCGGAACATCAATTTGGCAGTATCAAATTGTTATTGTTTTTTACACCTTTAAAATGCTTGCCTTGGCTATGCTTGTGATTCTACCTGAGTGGGCAGTACCACGTCATTGAACGCAACGTTGAGCTCGACTAATGTTTACTTTGCCCACTAATGATATTGATATAACTGGAGACACAAACATGAAACGATTTCGTAACGACAAGAAAAACGTAAAGGAGTAAATGTGTATTTAGTGTTTATGCGTCACAAATAACACACTCTATTTTCCTCGTAAAAGTGCAGTGACTTCTATCAGAGAGAGGACGTCTGGAGCGATCACTGTAAATATAACGAGAGTCAAAAGAAGATAGTGGGGTGATTGCTCTTTTGTCATCATTATAGCTGGAGAATGCCCGGAAATGATAAAGGTAACTGAATGCAGTGAACTAAAGTTTCCTGTGTTTACACAATTATATTTTGAAAAAGCAACTATTCAAACATATCGAGAACGTTTTATTTGTTGCTCCTAAATAACGAGATTATTATTTTTTGGTAGGAGATGGTTTCAAAGACTAATTGAAACATTGCAGTACCTAATGTATGTCCACTCTCGCTGTAAAAAGAATACAATGAACAACTACATTTTAGATTAGATAGGGAACACTCACACATTTTGAACCCTTATAATGCAGGACTAATGAACTAGACTATTATATGTTAAGGGAAAATTGAATGGTTTAGGAGATAATAAGAAGAATTGTATATTAATACTGATCAAAGTCGTCCATTAAATATCAGTTGTATGACTACGTGGGTAGACTCTAAAAACGACTTTTGTAATTTTATTTTATTTTAAATACTTTCTCTACATAATTTTATATAAAGCTTTGTACAATTTAAAAGATATGTGGTTGAGTATTGAACCAGAAACCGCAAGAAAAGTGGCGCTCTTTCTGGCACTGGCCATAAACATCCGTAGACACACTGTAATGTAAGTAACATTTAACTACACAAGAAATTCGAATTTTAAATTTATCACGATTTTTTAAAAGTTTATGAAAAGATTTTCTTGAGAAACCTGTGTTTTTTTAAAATAACCATCAGATTACGGTTAACACATAAATATATGCATACAATTCAAATTAATCATGATAAATTATCATGCTTCTAGGCCTACTATCTTTATCCCACAGATAGTAAAACAAAACAATGTTTTTTTGAATGTGAACAATGTTAATATTTTAGTGGAGTCATATCAGTGGATGAAAAATACTTTATAAGAAGCTATTAGATAAAATAATGTTATGTGTTTAGGCTCAACGTAAATTCTTTGCTATAATTTAAAACAATTGAATTTTTAAATTTTCTTCTTGATTGTACCTATAGTTTGATGATGATGATAATGATGTACCTAGTTTATCTTTTAGTTAATTTATTTTATTTTATATTTATGTGAGAGGAGTACTGATTGAAATGACTATTTTTTGTATTAATTTGCTACATCCTGAAACACAAATAAGTAATTCATTTTAATTCCCTTGAAAAACATTAACAACCAAATAATATGTTTCTCGTAGTTTTATTACAAGCTGCTAATGTTTGTTTTGCTTTCAAATCAAAAGTCTCGTGGACATAAAGTATTCACCATTTAGCCGGTTCATTTATTCATGACATCAAAGTGGTCTTAAAACTTGAGTGATCTTTTAGTCCCATAAAATGTCGTAAATGTTAGACATTTCGCAGCCTTCCCTTTTAGGGGATGTATTCGCCGAGTTTATACTTGTCTGAGCAAATCTTTAAAGATCACCGTTGCGATTCCCGAATTAAATTTTATTTATGTGTATTTATTTACCCTTGTGAAACTCGTCTCTGTAGAAAAGCACATGATTACATTTAATGATGTACCCTACGGTATTAGTGGTGATCATATTTAACTTTACTGTTTGCAATTCAAGGCATCTCTCCACTAGACTCAACGGGAAAGATAAAATGTAAGGAGGCAATTTGGCAGAGTCCACAGCCTGCGAAATATCAATCGGGTTGGTTTAAACGTGTAAGCCTTTGTCGTATACGAGAAAGTAGACCTTGGTTTATGGGAGTCGGGGCGGCAGTTTTCAAGACGGGGGGCACAGCTGGCCAAGGGTGGATTCAACTTTGGTAAGTGGTCATTAGTAAGATGAATCTTAAAGCACACCCTAGCTTTGATGTCTCTTGTGTAAGAAAGGATTCTTGTAGGTGATTTGTGCCGAAAATGTTAGAGTGCAGAAAAGAAAGAAATCTGATACTTAACTTATCATTAACGTTGAGAAAAGGTTAATTAGTTCAAGAAGGGTAACACTTTTACAGGTTTCATCTCAATTATCTGAAGGGGTGACTTGGTCTTAAAGCGTGATACTTTTAATGGAAAATCCATACATTTTTGAAGTATGTATTTACGATAGACAACATTTTAATAATATGACGTGATTTTTATACGATATTCTGAGAAGCGAACTTGCCCTAATTCAAACTCTAGCCTACCCCCGTTCGTTCTATCTTGCGAGTGTCATGTCAGGGCCAAGATAAAAACCTGACAACATAAAACTAATGTTCACATGTGTTTAATGAATTAAGAATATCACTGGGATGGGTTGGTGAACCGATGATTAAATAGATAAATAATAAACTATAAATGTATGATAGTAAAAATTTAATTATAAAATAATAAGGTGTGGTGAGTAAATTGTCTATGACATATTTTTTTATTACGATATTCTGAGGAAGCGAAGCTGCCCCAATCAACTCTGTCCTACCCGTCCGTTCGTCCATCTGTGCGAGTGTCATGTCGGGTCCAAGATAAAAACTTAACATGAACTATGTTTTACATGTGTTTTAATGAGTTAAGAATATCACTGAATGGGTTTGGTGAACCTGATGATAAATAGGCGAAGATAGTTCTCTTCAAAAGTGGAAATTCTCTAAACCCGGCACCTCCACCAAAATTCTTAAATTTCTGAAAATACAAATTGAATATATTTAGGCGTTCCAACATTTCCTGAGGTTAAAGAAACGACGCTCTTTTGTCAACAAGTTTTTTGTTTAAAATTTTTTTCATTTTGTTTTAATTAATTAACATTCATTCATTTTTAATCAAAATGAATTGAATATAATCCCTTTCTAATCTTTTGGTGGCTGTGTATATATTATTCAATTTTATTATTTCCGACTATTTTGTTTTGTAAATAAATAGGCCTACCTATTTGAAACCTTTATTAATAATGCAAATGTTAAATCATAATTTCATAAAACTTATCGGTTATAAGCTTTAATACTTTAGTCGGCATGCAAATAATCTTGAAAATACGTTCACTTTACCGTATGTTTTATGGATACCTTTTAAATTGTACAAGTTTCCCTTTTTTATAGCGTTCTTAATAAAAGTTGCTCTTTGGTGAGAGATTGAGAAGGGTTTTATAAAGGTTTGTTTATTATTATTTTTAAATCCACTCTTCTTCATAATTTTCATATTTTTTCCTTCTTTATCATCACGAAATAATTAATGATTCCAATGGTAATCGTTAAATTGTGACTTGCATATTATTTATTTTATCGTTTAACAATGAAAAATTGCTCTTTTTGTGGCATTTATGTCCTTAAGCATTGTAAAAATAAAAAAATAAATACATAAGTTCTCGCGTTTGTACGGAAAAAAACACTTCAAAGAAATCTTCAGTAAGGAACGCCAGCGTGGGAGACGATATAACATATGTTACACACGTGATACTGGTAGCTGAAGTTATGTTAACAGGGAAATAACCTTCTTGTTTTTGCATCTCTGTCTCTTTTAAAGTCCCCTTCGCAGAGACAAAAAATAAGAACACGCGTCAATAAATCCTGTGAACAGGCTTTTTGATAGTCTCTCTCTCCCCACGGACGGTAAATCTCATGGAGGAGATTCTGTGGACCTAAGGTTAGATGGTCCCGTGGGGTGTGTGTGTACTGGCCATTCTAGTGTCCGCTAACACGGAGCCGGCTTTATTTGTGTCGATCTAATTGAATTGGGAAGATACAGTTTGTTGAACAATATAAACTCACTTAAAATTGTGATTGATAATAAAATATTTAACAAATTGACACATTCTTTATACGATTATAATAATAATTATCGTTTTATTAGCATTTAGCACAATTAAATATTTAGAGGTATATAATAATAAACAATTATTGTTCCAATAATACATAACTATACAACATCTAACATTTATTTGCGATGAAAAACTTACAAACCCAATAGAACCAATTTATCTTTTGACGTATGGAATAGTTCATAAACAACTTTATTCCTATATAATAAAGGGACTTGATGTGTTTGAAAAAGAGTGTAACTCTATTCCTCAAAGCTTTCAGGAAGTAAAAGACTATGCTAAATCATTATTAAAAGATTTAAATATCTTGTATTTATATCAGGTTAAAACTGATAAATTAGACGAATTACATAATCAATACCTAAAACAATTAGCAGCAAAAGAACTCTTTGCTAACCAACGTTCATTACAACATCTCCGCCAGCAAACAAAATTAAAACAAGTTAATTAATTTACGCGGTCTAATCAGCTACAGCAATCAATACTTAAGACGTAAGGGTTTGAACTAACATCCGAGCAAAAAAAGCAATTTAAGAAATTGGAAAACATCAATTATCCCCTGCAGAAATGATGCGCTTACTGTAAGGCGATGTATACTCAATTAACCTGAAGAGTTGCAAGTTTTACTTCCCTAATTTATTCAGTTATCAGTTTTTACAGCTAAATTTTATAGACGTTAAAAACCTACATGTTATAATTTAAAATGTAATGTTCTCAATAGCTTGTTATATTCCCTTACTTAATAATTAGTTCATAGTTTTACTTATTTTAAGTGTTGAAGTGCTAAAGAAGGTTGATACGCACTTGTATGCGAGATACTAATTTCGTTGTTTAATCCAGTCAATTCTGTCTGAAATTCCGTCCTGAAGTTTGTCTCTGTCACAAGGCGAAATATTTTGGTCTAGTAGTAATTATAGTTCAAGCTTGGATGGTGCCATGTGGCGCTTAAAAATAATGACGGTACCCACATAGTATCAGTTAACATTTTAAACGTGTAAATTAAGTTTGAACCTAGTTCAAGCAATAACAATTTATTTTTTATCTTCCACTACCAATCGTTTTGTATCGACTAGGATATTGAATAGGAGGATATTGCATCAGTTGAGTCAAAAAGCAACAAATCACACTCAAACTTAAAACATGTCGTTGTTATTCCATAACCAACATAGAATTGCTCTATGTTGTGTTTTTAGTATGTTCACTTTAGTTTAAGTAATTCTCATAAGGTACGTGTTCACTTTGACTTTATTGAAGTTTTCATAACTTCCACGTATACGCATATTAAAACTAAAACCATGCAAATAATTCTCTTGCTCTAGTTTAATTTTAAAACTCTGTGTTTTATTCCAAACGAAACTGCAAGTTGTAATTTCCTGCCCAGTATTTTAACTCTGAAAAATATGAAATGATATGTTGACTTTGATTTATTCACGGTGGACCGCCGAGTTAGAAAAGTTTTAAAAGTTTTCTGGAGGAGATAAATATATTCATTCCTTCCGCATCCCGAAAATACGTCGGGTTCCGGGGTGGGGGTGGTTTGATTGGCGATTGTGATTCATCGTCTTTAAAGCTCTATGTATGCCTTGAAGTTTCCCGCACGCCTCTACCCAAGTCCGCGTTCATCTTATCAAGACTTTGATAAGAGCTTTATCAGGACTTTCACTCGATGGTTTGTTACGAAGGAAAACGCCAAATGACCCATAATCTCCTTTTCCTCTCTTCTCACTGCCAACATAGGAGTTTTACTGTACCGACGATGCATCGCCTTTGTGTTTACGCCAAACAGCAAACATTTTACCAATGAACTTGCACATTCAAATTTGTTCGAAATATTTATGATAATATTATTAAAATGTGGAAATGTTTTGCAGTAACTGTACTGAAAACATAATACAATCTCTAATAACAATAATAACAGCAACTGCGTGTATATAACGTCAAATAAAACGCGCACTTATATTTCATTAAACTAGGAAAACGCTAAAGTCCCGCCGCGTTGATGGATGAGCTTTTTAAAGTTTTTAGTTTGCGTGGGATATCTTTACTTTGCAAGTGCTTTGTTTTGCTGCCTACGCATTGTAGGTGAATGTTGTCAACTTTCTTTGTTTCTTGTCAATTGGAATTATTTACCGTAAAACTTATTTTAAAGCTTTATTTCTAGGATTCTGGCTAACTTTTTCAACTTTTTCTTTCAAAAGGTACTACATCACATAACCTTAATGTCCATGTATAATATGAACGTTGTAGCCCCACCCGTTTGGTCAGATTGGCCCAAACGGCACGAAATATCGCACTAAAAATCAAAAAACTTATATTAAAAGCTTTATTTCTATAGATTCTGGCTAACTTGTTCAACTTTTTCTTTCAAAATGTACTAAATCACCATAACCTTAATGTTCATGAGTAAAATGAACGTTGTAGCCTAACCCGTTTTGGTCAGAATTGGCCCAAATGGCACGAAAATATCGCCAAAAAATCGAAAAAATCGTAAAAGTACGATATTCATGAGAAATATTTCTTCGATTGTACCCAAAACGTGGCAAGTCTAGTTCAGAGATTTCAAAGGTCCTGTCAAATTTTCATCAAGATCGCACATGCGTTTGCCCGGTAGAGAGCGAACAAACAGACGGAAAAACAAACAAAAAAAAAAAAAAAAAAAAAAAAAACACCCGAGCTAAATTTTGGGTCAGTGAAATTGAAGTCTTCGCTTCACTCGCTTCGCTCGCTACGCTCATCCAATTATATGTAAATATTAATTAGTAACACAGCTTTTTCCGATACAGCAAGACGTTTGGTGAGTTTTTTTCAGACGAAGAAAAATAAGTTTGATAATGTCAAGAATTCTGAATATAACAGCGTATCCACAGACCTTTTTCATAACAGAATGTATTTTATGTTTTTTGATAGAAATATGTACAATCAAATTTATAAATACAAATGAAAAAATGTACGGTTAAATTGATAAAAGGGGTTATTACCCACATTTTTTGACCACATACTCTATAGAACAATATTACACTAAATTGACATTCTAAAAAATATCTTGTCACTGTGATTTGACACTCATTTTTCATTTTTTTATTTTTAATCCAGAAAGTTTAGAAATTTGCGTTTTGGGAAATTTCTTAAATCCGCCAAAAAACATGCTTCTTTTTTCCCGCATATATGATCATTGAACCAATCTAATGAAGCCTTTTATAACATCGCTTCTTGAAACTGTGCACAAATATACATTCAAACACGCAAAAATATGTATTCTAAAATTACCGTTTATTGGTAATCAGCATATTTTGACCAAACCACTTGTTCAAATAACAAAATAAAATTAAGAGCATTTACAGAAAAGGCTGTCGAGTACGTCAATAATAGCCAATAATTTTTTGGATCAAAATCCTCCAAGGTCACGGGCATAAAGATCGTCTTCATGTTATTTCTTATGAGAGACTTTTGCCGATGAGACCTAGCTCGAAAAATACCAACTTTAAAAAAAAGTCACATGGTGGACCCAATTATTATTCTGTTAATTAAGCGAGCGAAGCGAGCGTTTCCATTTGACTCTGCCGGAAAAATTAGTCACTGGTTTTGTTTTTTTTTTGTTTTTTTTTTTTTTGTTTTTTTTTGTTTTTTTTTGTATGTCTCGCCATAACGTTCGAACGGAGGCTCGGATCAATTTGAAATTTTGACCATCCGCAAGCTTTGTTCTCGATTGAATACCATTAGTTTTGTGGCAAAATCGTTCAAAAAGTTAAAAAGTTACATTAAAGTTAATCTAAAGGTTTTTTTTTCAAACTAAACGGCGACAAAATCTGAGGTGGCCAAATCATTTAGAATGTCCGTCCGGTCACGAATATGTTAATTTTATTTTGATCCGATAAGTAGTGTAAATGGAAATTACATTATACCAAAAGTAACGTTGCCATGCAACGAAAAGTCGCACAAGAATTCTGAGTACGTATGTACTTGCCACCTAAGTACATCAAGAGTTAAATATTTGTCCAGGAAGAGCAAGTCCTCAAATTTACTTTTTAAAATTTCAACTAACGGATCGCTTAAGCTATTGAGTTTCATTTATAGACTTCTCTTGTTGCACTGAGTAAGTTCATTAGCGTGATATTCTTAAATAAGTTAACGAAAAACCTTAAAATTTTGGAGGGAATAAGCTTCTTGCAATAATTCAATGGAAAAGTTCAAATCTGAGTAGAAAAACCCACACAGATTTAATATTTTTGCCACAACTTGCCCTTATCTCTCCCCACATCCACTTTTCTCAAACTCCATATCCCCCGCAACCCGTCCAATCGAGCAACATCCCTATATATGAGCCCCCCGTAGGGATCCGACGGGAATGATCATAGCCCTAGCGAGCAATATTTTCGGTAGAATATTGCGAATATGAGAAGCCCCTCGGGGCGTAGTTGCACTGAAAGCAAACGATAAACAACAACTTTCTCCGCTCATAACTTCAGTTATTCCTAATCCAAGTCCACGACCTCCTTGCGTCTGCTGCTCTCCTGATCCCTGCTGAGAATTTACCGCCACGTCAGCTTGCTTTTCACTAGCACTTTCCCTATCTAGGTGGACTTTACCCTCTTTTTCTGTCTTATTTTATCTCCTAAAGACATTTATGATAATATAAATAAAGTCACAAACCGCCCAGATTATTAAAAGCTCCTTTAGGATTCGCGATAATATATCGTGCCATAACATTTCGCGGCTATAAATACTTTGTTTAACACAGAACGTCCTCTTAACTCTTTTTTTTTACTATGCTTAATGGACAAAACACAAATCTTAAAGATGAATACATGTTGCATTATTTTTTCAAACCAATCTTGAACTTTATTAAAATACAAATGTTTACCAAATAATTTCTCAAGCTTATCTGGAAAGATGTCAAGGTGATCTGGTCTCCCATTAATATTACCATTAAAATATCCCAGCTTGATTTTATGAGTAATGATTGTTGTATTGTGTTACTTGACGTTTATAATAATGCAGTAGATTTGTACTTGAGGTGTAAGCCTTGTGGTAGATATAACTGGTAATAGAAAATGCTAATTGGGATAGAACACATCGGTTTGGGACTGCAGATTTTTCTTAAAGTCTATGATCATTCTTTTCGTTTCTAATCGAGAACTCGGGACGTACTACCTGAAACTGCAACTTGTCTACCGACGGTCATAACTTTAGTTATTATATAAAACTCATGCTTAGTTCGGTAGTCTCACATTTGTGCGTGCTACTGAAGCATATGTTAGCCCTGGGGTTCTTTCTACAAAGTTGTCACTCGATCAAAAAGTTTGTAGTTAAGAGTTAGTTAACATGCCCCCTGTATGCATGGTTGACATAATAATGTCGAGGAACAAACCAAGGGATGTATAATATACATAACAAATTTAAATCAGAGACCTCAACAGCTACATAAAATAATGTTACACACATCTACAATCAGAAACAATGGTCGTACGAATACATATAATTTAAATCAACTAATCAAGTACTATTTGGTTCTTATCTATCTCGAGGCAAAATGAACTTTCGTACATCTTATTGCAATCTAAGAAACTGTTTGTCAGTTGAAAACTTTTTCTCTTACCTTCTCTAATAATAATTAATCATACATAATTTTCATCAAATTATTTAGGCCAAGGATATATAATTATATATGGATATCTCTTGGCCTACATTTATGATTTTATATTCTCCCATTTCTTCAGGCTTTATAAAACTAACATGGCGTCTTACTACTATTAAACTCTCCCTATTTTTATTCTATAATTTTCTATCAATGTATTCATCTATAGATTACACATAAGTTCAATTTAATTATTAAATTATATAAAGCAATTTAATAATTGGCTTTGATAACATTAATGTATTAGTAACAATTCAAATTGGTAAAGTATAAATGTGTAAGGCCATGGTAGCATTTATCACTGGAGTTGGTTTCAAGCATATTCTGTGCTTCAGGCGTCGCTGCCTTCTGATTGGTGGATTGAGAGACGACGGACAGAGGACCGTCCATCAACTAATGTCCAAGTCATTAACCAAGCATTAGGCCTCACACCTCCCTTTATTGCCACCCTTAATTAGGCGGGGTAAGATTACGTTGGCATCACTCACCATTCACCAGGAATTAAGAGGCGAAAAGTGTGGAAATAATGGTCACTGGCATTTGCACCTCTAGATAAATGTTATTTTAATTCTGATTAAATATAATAATATACTGAAATTAAAACCGAGATATATAAATTTGAAAATTAACATTTAAACATAAAAGACAGGATTGAACAAGTATTTCCGTGATATTTTCTTAAAACGATGATCAGTGTCGATCCAATCTTTAGGTTATTTGAAGCAAATAATTGTCAAATATTTTAATCTGATTGTATTATAATATTAAATTCAATTAGTTCTTAATCCAAGTACTTTTATCATTCAGTAACCTAGCTTTGAATGAGCCACAAAAAGTTAAAGTTATTGGAGTATTCCTCTATGGGAAAAAACTTAAGTTAAATATCAAACCAGTAAGATTCAAATTCAAGTTCATTTTTAAAAAAACAACTCACTCACGAATACAAATCAACAATACGTATTATTATTCTTATTATTATAATTAACGAATACAATTTTTGCATACGGCTCCAAAGTCACCATATACATAATAAACAATTTGATTTATAATTTTAAACCCGTCACTCTTATGAGATGTATACTTAAAGTCGCCATCTAACATTTTCGTGTTGTAGGCCGGCATATTTTTAATATTGTTGATACTCAACTTGAACTCAAAATACAAAATATACACTTAAACAAGGTTATATATTTTTCAACAGCTTTTACTTAAAAGACGTCGCATTTAAATTGACTTTGCAACTCTTTCTAATCATTTGACATCAGAACAGAGAAGTTAAAGTTTTACTTCAAAACTATCTCTGACTTTTGGTCCAACATTTATCTCAATGTTTCATACATTTTCTGAAAGAAAACTTAAGATTTTAGTGACAGTTGAAAAATGTTTAAGATGTCAGAATTTTCCCCCCACTGTGTTAAGTGATCTTTGCCATTTTTTACCGGTACTTGTTAACGGAATTTCAATTTTTGTGCCAAGTTTTCAAAGGTTCATAAAAGTTTTCTGTAAAATATGTTACGTTGAACTAATAATATACCTTTCAAAAACTTGTTTAAAACTATTTTTTTTCGTAATGTTATACACTGGTCGACAAAAATAATAGTAAAGGGCTATAATAAAAATTACACTAATTCTACGACCGAGTAAAACATACAAATAAGCTCATCGTTATCCTAATAAATAAAGTTAAAAACAAATACATCTGGAACCAGTATTCGACTTCATCGGCACCTCCACCAAACACTGGCAAATTAACAGAAAAACGATCACTTGAATACTAAGTTTTCTTTCGGTATGTAAATATAATTAAATGTTTAAATAACATTGATTATTTCAATTGTCAATTACGCCGAGAAAAGTCACAAAAAGAATCATTTGCATTGCATAAATTGCTAAGTTAACCGTAAATGTGTATGAAATCATACCCTCAGTTATCCGTAAAAGATAAAGTATTTAGAATATCACAATTTTATGAGAAATTATGTGTTTACTGTGACCATCGCTAAATTAATTCATTTTGAATTTGTTTTCATGTGTATTCACCATCCTGGTTTATTCAGAGTAAGATCATATCCATAACGCAAATAAATCATATACGATATCAAACTTTCCGACGGATATTTGATGTATCTATCCTCTCTATTTCTTCAAATCTATTGTAAATATACAACGAGAATAAATATATTTATATAAAATTGATATCAAATCATTCTTACAGGCTATTAAACTTTTCGACAGGAGGTTTGTTTATTTGATGGTTTTATATACCTGTATTTCTTCTCATAGAATCATTTATTTTTTCTCTGAAATTAAAATAAGATTTGTAATTAGAAACATTACTCATTAAAGCTAATAAAACTTGTGGCTTGGCCGGGTTTTGTTAGGTAAAGCACCGTCTAAAGACTTTTCATTAAGTTTTTAATCAACTTTAACTTCGTGAAACTCTCACCTCAAAATTAATATTCTCTTACGATTACAGGCCTATAAATGGGATATTCGGAATTGAGAACATTAAATTTAATATGGCTAAACTTAGTTTACTGGCTTGTTTCGTTGAAGCAAACATCCAATATGGCTGCTTTCAAAGTAAGCTACATTTTTATATTCACATTTTTTAGATTGTTTTAGTGATTTTTACTTGTTTATTTTAAAAAATTCTAGCATAAAATAATTCATGACTACTTTTTCATTTAGACCTAGTGTTAGAAAAATAGATAATTTAACTTTAACTGCCAAAACTTACTCGGTCTTCCCGAAAAAGAAGACTTAATTAATATGTGTCCCCTAGAAAACTTCAAACAAACCAACATTTATAATATACGATAACAATAACTACAATTTAAAAAACTTCAAACTTGCATTGAGCTAGAAATTTCAAATTATATTGTTTGCTGTAATATAATGATAATCGTTATTTATTGATCATTCAAACCTTAAACATTATATCATACGACATAATACATTATACATTTGCTTGTTACTTCCATTTTAGCTATGAAAGGAACACTTTTCTTTGCATTGCATTATTTATTATAATTTGCATAAATAGATGCTCGGATTATGTTTTAAATTTTAAATCAAAGTAATTTTACAATACAGTATACAATAGTGTTGTTTGAAACGAGATAATCTCATAATACAACACTGTATCAAAGCTTCAACGAGAATATTTGTGCACAATGTCTGGTTGGTAAAGAAAATAATATAGAACAATATGTTTTATTATTATTCACACAAATAACCGATTATGGTCCGGGATTTGTCTAGTAAAAACAATTCAGGTCAGCTGTTATTAAATATCATTAGTTTGAGTCAGAAATAAATTGCAATAGTGAACAAGATTACACCATTCTCTGATCATGGATGTGACATTCCTAAACAAGTATTTTGTAGATAAAAATAAAAATATTTACTCATAATAATAATATTTATAAAGTTTTTTTTCGTCAGAATGGCAATAAAGAAATAATGGACATGGTTGACAACCAACAAATAGCATTATGAAGAGGAAAAAAAATAAAAAAAGTTCCTCCCAAAAGTTTTAGTCATTCTGGAATTTCAAAAATGTCTTTCCACAAGTTTCTCTTCCGTAAGATTATTGAAAGAACGTGAGAATTGCTAGTTTCACAGCAAATGAAATAAAACAACCCATCTCGAAGATAACACGTTTGATCTGAAACGTACTTTATCGATAATTCGCGTCAACAAAGTAAGAAAGTTTGTTCTAAGTAGCCACTTGTTCGTCTGGCGCGGGCAGCAGTCGCCACGCGATCTGATGGTGGGTGAGCCAGGTGCGAGGCTTAGCAGTGTTGACGACACCGCGCCTCGTTATGGAAGTTCACCGGTTTAACGGACAGAGCGCTGCAGTTCCATCGACAAGAGACGTGATTTACTAGAGTTGCTCAAGTTGTTCGCGACGTAACTTGTTCTCACTGGGGATTCTCTGATTTCTCGACGCGGCCGAGGCCACGCCCATTCGTCTGCTTTACTTACGGAGTCGCTGATAGACGAACGTTCCGCACTTCCTCGCGCTTCTTATTTACGATCTAGCTCTTGAGTTACACCTTCACGAGTTTATGAAGCGTGTCTGCATACTGGTCGTGGTCGTGGTCGTGGTCGTGGTCGTGGTCGTGGTCGTGGTCGTGGTCGTGGTCGTGGTCGTGGTCGTGGTCGTGGTCGTGGTCGTGGTCGTGGTCGTGGTCGTGGTCGTGGATACTTCTTTTGCATTCGTAACATTATTACATATCCCTTGTGGTCAATATGTGACCTCCATTCATACATGCATAATTAGTGATGACATTGTAGACAAATTATAACCTTTACGGGATGTTTCGTCGCGCCGTAGTGGTGAACGACCTATTTGATTCCTTATTTCTCGACGTAGCCTCGCAACTGTGGATTATGACATTTTCAAGGGAGTTATTATAAGAGAGTCCATTCAAATGTAAAAAAATAAAATCAATTCTATAAAAAAGGACCAAAAATAATAAGTTTACTTTTTTTGTAAAACACATGAATATTTTACAAAACAGAGATACAATTATGCATAACAATGAGAATGTAGATGAAGGTGGATATACCAGCAGAGGGGTTGCCATTCATTTAGCCATACTCATCTCAATGGAGAAATGACAGTTAAATCAAGAACCTCCACAGGATCAACTGCAGAACATCATCTCTATACACATGACCAACCACAACAACAACAACAACAACAACAACAACAACAACAACAACAACAACAACAACAACAACGAAGAGAAAAGCTTTCCTCTCCCTCCACCCCCACCCCCCGGGGCCCCAACACGCTAACCTTGCAGTTACGAGAATAAGTGAAAGATTGCAATTTGCAACCACAACAAATAAACGAAATAATTTAAGTCCCTTGAATTTATCATCCACAGTGATGACACCTTGCCAGGAAGTAAGGAATAATATAAAGGTTATTCTCCATTATGACGCGACAAAACTTTCCGTCAATGTTATAACTTTTCTACATTAACATGGGTTAAAGAGTTAACCATGTGAAATAATAACATTAAACATTAAAGACATTATTAACTTTGCGTGGTTTTATGAACATTGCCATTCTGTTGAAATTATATCATGTTTTACACAGATATGTTTATGTGGGGTTCATAACTTCACTAACGATTAAATGGAAAATTTACATAATAGATTCACAGAAATTGATGATCGAATCTAGAGAACATTGTTGAATGGGCAAATGACAAATGAGACTTGTTAAAAGTTTAATGAAAGAGAGGAAACGATATATAAGCCATTTCAAGGCTAAATTTAATTGGAAATATAAGAAAAATGGAGGCGATTGTCAAACTGAAATTGCATTATTAGGCTACTAAGGACGAAATACTTTTTTGAACACTGGATCTGGTATCCGTACATCTTTATACTCCGGGATGTGAATCATTACATTTCCGTTTTGTCTAAATGAGTTTGAATGTACTTTCATATCACACATTGGCTTTCTGCGTAGCCTTCCTTTTGGCAAATAGATTTTTACTAACTGCTACTTTTTGTAGTTTGTTTGCACATTATAAGTTTAAAATATTATAAGAAAAACAATATTTAACATGTTTGGTATTTAATCTTTGAATATGCCAATTTTCTTTACTAACGATATTAAGTGTAAACATTTATGGCGTTAGGGTTTTCCCTTTAGAGTGTAAATAATTGATGATATCTGACCATTGATGCTTTTTTGCTACTTCACACCTATCACCAAAACCCAATGATTGAAATAGTGCGATGGTGGCTGGAGTGGTTTATGTGGGATGGGGACAGAGTCGAGTTTACCCGTGGCATTCCAGTAGCTTTTAGCGCAATATTGTGATATATGGAAGTTAGTTTTTGTACCTCTAAATATTCGTGTGCTCTCTCTTATTGTCTCTCGCTCTCTCTCTCTCTCTCTTTCAGTAGCTCATAACACATTTCCAGCTATAAATAACTCCGACTTTCACCCGTTGTCACGTTCATACATAAAACATGTATTACACGGAGTGGTATTAGTGGCTAATGTCTCTGTGTGTGTTGTGTGATTAGTTCTAATCAAGAGTCAGGACGAGTGGTGGCATGTTAGGGCGTTGTTTGATAAACCGAAGAATACACATGCAAAGGATGTACTATAATCTCCACAAAATAGTATTTTATAAATTAAAATAAGTTTATCCGTAACTACTAGTAGTGAATTTGTCATCTCATTATGTTTTAAATCAACATGTTGTCCATTTCAAGTGCAATAAAAAACAGCACAGGAAATTCGAAGATGACAACAAGAGTAAATCAATTTTACTACAAACAACTAATTTCAAGATTTCACAACGCTCCAAAATTCAAAAGTCGAGAGAAAAAATTATAAAAAGTTGGTTAGAAATTGTTCATACAACATCTCCAATTAAGATAGAACATGTCATGTTAATTTTTTACGAGGAAAAAAATGTATCAATAATTTTAACAGAATATTAATGATAGAACGTACAAGCGCTTGTCCTGCCGGAAGCGCTTCGTGAGGACTTTTGTACAGGGCCCTTGTCCTGCTGGAAGGCAGATTTTGCGCAGGTAAGTCGGTCCTTCCAGCAGTACTAAAAGTCCGGCCGGAGGACAGACAAGATGGAACATGTTTACTGAAGGTTCGAGTTTTTAAAATAAGGCGTACTGCTAGCAGGACCGGAAAACCCATTAAATGGTCCTTCCAGCAGTACGCAAACCTTCCGGAAGCCAAGCGCCAATATATTTAAAATAATACAATTTTTAAATCAAATGTTTAATTTATTATTATCTTATTAATATTAATGTAAATTATGAATTTCGCGATGCCTTTCTATGAGATGGGATCAATATGTAGAGAATTAGGACTTGTGTAGTACAAGATTTGTAAATTTAAATCATTACAAATTATTGATTCATTTCAAAATATGTGTTTTTATTTGCATATTAATCACGCGATTATTGTACAAGTTGTTACTTCACGTTTATAAATAAAAAAAGGGAGTAATGGATGATTGATTGAATTAAATAGCTATATTGTCTTTTGTTACGTCGTAAAACAAGAAAAATTCCATCAGTCTATCAACGTGTCCTGAACAATATACTTACATATCGAGGTAAATAAATACAAGCCAGGACTAGAAGCTTGTACAGTAATTTGGGCTAAATAGGTTTTAGTTGGATAATGATTTTATAACTTACGTGCAGAAGAAGCTGTTGTGAAAGGCTAAGCGTAGGGTTGCTTTCTCGGAAGAGAAGTGGGGTGTTATCTAATCTCGCCACAAATGATATTTTTAATTATAAGTTTCCGAACTACTGTAGTAATTTGGCTTGTCATTAGTTTAAAATCCAACAGTAACGAATCATTTCAAGTGCATAAAAAACGAGCTAGAAATCGAACGAACAACAATGAGTAATAATCGATTTACTACAAAAAAGCTTATTTCAAGATTCAGCACAACGCGCAAAATCAAATGCGAGACGAAAAAATATTAAAAAAAGTTGTTAGAGAATGTTCATGAAACATCGCAATTAAGATAGACATGTCCAATGTCTTTTTTACGAGGACAAAATTTATCTATTTCAGAATATTAAAAACGATTTTTACGTTTAAGCAACAATTAATGAATAAATAAATAGAACAAGTTCTAAAAATTGAAGAAAGTATTTTAAATTAAACATAAAGAAATCGTTTGCCAAAAATTAAGAAGAGGTCCAAGATGTTAATCGAGGCGATGTCATGGACTGACAGTTCAAAAAAAAAGTAATGATTGCAGTTGAAATATATATATCAGAAAAGAGGACATTAGTAAGAGTCTCATTTGGAATACTTACGTTTACTAAATATTGAAAGTAAGTTTTTAATTTTATTTGTAAATTTGTTGTATAAAATGAATAGATGTACGTTTAGTTATGAAAATAGTGAATTGACCAAAATGAAATGACATAAAACACTTGTTTAAAAAAGAATCACTTTTGACTTCATATATTTTATTATGCAACACACAAAATGTTTGAGATGCTAATTTGCCCATCACACACAATTTAAATGATTGTATATAACAATTTTTTTATCACAATAAAAATCACTACAATCCACCATCTGGCAACATGTGTTTCACTGACAACAGAAATATATCTAATGGAGAAGAAAAATATATGGGAAAGAAAATGTTCGTGGCCATCCTTAACAAGGCAACTAGGCAGACTGCAGAGAATGGCATAAGATCTAACTCTGGGAATTCGAAAGAAGAAGAAGAGAGAGAATTAATTACCAAAAGCTTTATTACATTCATTTCTCATTAAACAAGGTTCTGGAACGACTTGTGTGACTGTCACTTCTTGTCGACCAAAACAATATTATTCTGGAAATCGGTTATTGCTGTAGTAGAATTTCAATTAGTTGACGGCTGTCGAGACACCCGAGTAGTTGAAATTAACTCAATTCATAGTCAAATATAGTGAACATTACCTAACCCAAGTATAATATAATGTATTATCAGTCTGCGGATGTTACATTCATAGTTGTTGTTTCTGTTATCACCGAAGTTAGCGCTGACTTTAGTTGAGTTATTTCTGTAATTGTTATCGAAATTGACAACTACTGACATCTCCGGAAATCGAATGAAGTTCCCCCTCTATTCTCTCCTTTCCCTTTCCCTTCCCCTTCCACCACCCCCCTCACACCCTCAGGAATACACACGCAAGACCACCATAAGACAAACACGAAGCTTAAAACTGCCTCAACCCAAAGAACAAAACTTCTTCAACAAACAAACTCAAAAGTGTGCTGATAAAATTGACGCACTTGCGACACTTTTATTCGAGAGGACGTGGGTTCTATTCTTACCGCTGGAATCCTGACTGATGTGTTTTTCCGAGAATACTTCGTCGAAAGCAAATTCTTGGATTGAGGAAATTGTTCTTGTTCGTCTCTTTCCAAATGCGACGATTTATCATTGCAAAGTTTTAGTTCTAAAAAAGTATTATAAAATATTTATTATTAAGGTTACATGAAATTGTGAACTTACGACAACTGACCAACGAATATAAGTACTAAATACTATTATATAATGGCAAATTAGCAACTAAGAATTCAAGTTGATCTTACATTATTTGACCTACAGTGATGGCTTAGCGCTAACCGCTTGACTCTGACTGGAGGTCCCAGAATTATATCCCGTTGAGACCGGCAATCCTGACTGAAGGTTTTATCAGAGGTTTTTCTCAGTCGTTAATGAGAATGCAAGGGATAGTCCTCTCTAATAGTCCTCGGACAGTGAGTCGGACATCCCTTCACAATTGACCTATCCGCAACATACCTAGTTAGACACCTGAAGAGGGGCATGAATTGCACCCTGGGCAGGCTTCCCAAAAAAATTTGTAATTGTTTGTTATCTTACAATATTGTAGATAGACTCAGAAAGTGAATTCAAGATTCTTTTTGGTTGATAAATTTTAAAAGCGATTGCTATTGCAATCAAGTTTTATACATTGCTTAGGAATGCTCGGGGGCGATAGAGCTGCTGCTGACATAAAGTTTGTATTGAGAAATTTAACATGAACTCAGGCGCCCAACAGGTATGAAAACTTTCTGTTATTTGGTACAAACGGTCATAACCAACAAAAGTTTTCTGCGTTCTAAGGCCCCATGCCTTGCAGCACAACAAACAAAACCTTGCCTTGGGTTGAGGCGAATGCAAATGATAGGAGCACAATAACAAACAGACTCGCTTCATCTCAAAACTTTTTTAAACTTTGCATAGTGTTTATAATTCAGTGGCTTGAAAGTTAGGCATGCTTTGTGAGCTCTCTAAAGTAGTATAACCGTGTGGAATAGTTTGTGTGTTTCGAAATATCTGGTTAAATAACATTACACGCTTGCCTATGTAAAGCAATTTAAGTACACACATTTTAAATTAAATACATTCGTATTTAGAGTCTACCCACTAGAGTCAAATAATTAATTTTCAGTGAAGGACTTTAATTAAAGCAAACCACCCTGTCGGCGCCATCGTTCAACGAGCGAACCAACTAGATATACCGGTATTTTAAATAGGACCAACCCACCTATTTGATACGAATTTACCCGCTGGCGAAGCCAGAAGGCTAACTCGAAACAACCATAGAATTTATGATATTTAGTTGCTAAAGCACGGCTCCAAAGTCAAAGTTTATCCATTCCAAACAAAGAATTGTCCTGCCTTTGGTGGGATTCGAACCCGAGACATTCTACATTGGAATCAGAGACTGTATAACAATCACAAGATCAACGATCCACATAACTGATTCAATCAACATGCTTTGCACATACATTTTAAAAGAGAAATGCTTTAGACGAAGATTAAGTGCGTAATATCGACGAAATAGAACCATGCATGGGAAGCTGACATCTTCATGAATAGTAATACCACGCGTTAAACCAGCCTCATAGAATACTATGACTAAATCTTCCCGGGAATGAAGACATCCTTTGACTTGGTTTAATAAATGTTCACCCCATCGATATAGATTTAACGAGCCGAGCGCGTAATACGACGAAATGTTCCCGAGAGGAAGATGTAAGGGACCGCGCAAGTGTTCATTTCAACCTCCGGGGATGTTAGCACCCCCCCTCGCCCCTTCCCCTCCGCTCTTCCCCTCCTCCGCCTGCCGCTGCCACCTCTTTACCACACCACTCACCGCTTCACGCACAGACGTACCTCCACGCTGTCTTCGTGGTTTCTCCTTATATATAAATCAATTTATTTTCCGTCTTGAAATTGTTCTTTTTTATGACGAGTATAAAACAATATTGACACCTCTGCTTTAGAAGCGAAGGGAATCTCGGGGTTTCGAACATCAACATAAGACTCGGTGCATTTACTGACAGCGCATTCGAGAGATTTCTCGTTATACACACCTGTTTTATGTTGGTTTATATAGTTGAGGTGATCCAACAACGTACGGTGTGCTAACACAGAATATGATGACGCCTACTAGGAGTTAATTCAGTACAACTTTGCCATGTTTATATTTATTTCTTGTTAACTCTTATAGTAATTGTTTAAAAAAAATGTTAATGTTCTTAAATTCATAATGAAGTAAACTGCATAATGAAGAAAACTTAAAACGATCGCCAAGTACCCGTGAAACAAAGGAACAACAGTGACTTTTTGCAGATAACATTGGAGTCAATCCTGAGCATTAACTTTAGTTCAGACTTTACCACGTAAGCAGCACTGTGGCTAGAAAAGATCGCGGCTCTATATGTTTGCTTCTGCATTATTTATAACTCTTCATCTCGACTGCATTGGGCATGAATCCCCCACTGAAAATCAGTTCTGTGATTGAGAGGGTAGACTCTAAATACGAATTTATGTATATTATTTTTTATTTATTTATTGGATGAGCGAAGCGAAGACTTTAATTTCACCGACCCCCCAAAAAATTTAGCTCCGTTGTTTTGTTTGTTTGTTTGTTTGTTTGTTTGTTTTTTGTTTTTTTTTTGTTTTTCCGTCTGTTTGTTCGCTCTCTACCGGGCAAACGGCATATGCGATCTTGATGAAAATTTGACACGACCTTCGTTTTCTCTGAACTTAGACTTGCCACGTTTTTGGGTACAATTGAAGAAATATTTCTCATGAATATCGTACTTTTACGATTTTTTTCGATTTTTAGTGCGATATTTTCGTGCCATTTGGGCCAATTCTGACCAAACGGGTGGGGCTACAACGTTCATATTTCACATGGACATTAAGGTAATGGTGATGTATTGCTTTCTGAAAGAAAAAGTTGAAAAAATTAGCCAGAATCGAGAGAAATAAAGCTTTTAATATACGTTTTTTGACTTTTTTGCGATTATTTTCGTGCCATTTGGGCCAATTCTGACCAAACGGGTGGGGCTACAACGTTCATATTATACATGGACATTAAGGTTATGGTTATGTAGTACCTTTTGAAAGAAAAAGTGGAAAAATTTAGCCAGAATCCATAGAAATAAAGCTTTTGATACAAGTTTTTTACGGTAAATAATACCAATTGACAAGAAACAAAAGAAACTTGACAAGATTCACCTACAATGCGTAGGCAGCAAAACAAAGCACTTGCAAAAGTAAAGATATCCCACGCAAACTAAAACCTAAAAAAGCTCATCCATCAACGCGGCGGGACTTTACCGTTTTCCTAGTTTATTTACACACCGGCTGGTATATGACATTTTGTTTGTCAACTCCCTTTCTTACATAATGCTTTGAGCTTTGAAGAGGGCGTTTTCGATTCAGAAAATCGTATATTGTACCTTAAAAGGTGTTTAAGGCTCACGCATATAGCTTTGAATAACAATCTTCTACATCCTAATAAGATTGACCTACTTTCTCGTGTGTTCCTGTAATCCATCGTGCTTTCGTTCTATGAGCTTTTCCAATAATCTATAATCTTTGCTTTCTTTAGTAAAAGTGCGGAAAGCACACTTTTCTTTTCACATGCAATCATTACACATCACATGCAATTTTCTTGTAACAAAGGAGTTTATCGTGTGTAAAACGAGGCCATTTTGTTTTGTTAGAAACGGCGCCATTTTGTCGTGTTTGATCTGGGCTCGTCATTTCGTCACAAAGGGTAGTTGAAAAAGTATTCACAAGAATTCGTCTACTTATTATTACGCCGAACAATGGAAAGTGCTTCGCTTGCTTTTTTAGTCAACGTCGAGAACACCGGATTAAAAAAATGTAAAATCCCCTTAACCTTTGTCATAATATTATCTTGATACTTTTTCGGCTATTAAAGAGCATATGTTAAAGCAGGAAAAATACAAAATCATATAAAACATTCAATAAATTAAGCGGTCTATAATATAATGACCATAATGATACATGATATAAAACCAGGAGTCGATTATATTTACTTTCAAAATTAATTAACGGTGGACGACAATAAATATAACTTATTACAGTATAATACGTAAAAATAATGATCTGTAATTAAGTTAATTTTGCAAAAAAACAAAAAACAACCATTTTCGGTAACATATTTTACATAAGTAACATAATACAACATAAATAATATTGAATAAAGATAAATCGAATAATTTGTTTAATAATTAAACAAAATTTAAAAAAAGAACGGAAAAACTTGTTGACATGATCTTTCTCCCACTAACGAGTATGAGGTTTATAAGGTCAACCGTGATGTTATTTATCAAATAACCAACTTTAAAAATAGCATAACTTTTTTCACTGTTAATACCACAACACAGTATCTGCATACTGCGTGACCACATATAAGTTTCCGTAAAATATATTAGTTATATATTGACCTTTATTATCGAGGTTGATCTCTTTCCCCTGCATATCAATAATTCTTAATAAGAAAAATTGTTAAAAAATATCGAACGTGTTTATTTAATTATTTAATTAATTTGTTTAACATATTTATTATGCTTTATACATTATGTACAAGATCTAAGTAAATGAAGAAAATCCCGTAAAGCTTGCCAAATAATCATATAGGTATGCAAGGGAATTGCACTTAATATTAGCCTTTTTAGGAGTGGAGGATAGATGCCACCGAATTTTTTTTCATTGGAAGGGATATTTTAATGTAATATATGTCAATTTGATGATGAACAGCCTTTAAAAAATGAAATGTTTCATTACGACTGTTTTAACAGGAAGAAAATAGAATCACTTTGTCTAAAAAGTATGAAAGCAAATTGACATTTGCATGCCTAAAAAAAATAATAATTAATCATTATAATATATCGCTTTTGAGTACGAGTTTATAAATATTTCAACATTTAATTTCCAGTAATCGAATAAATTTTAATTAAATATCAGTTATATTGACGAAAGGACTCTTCATATTACACCGTATGTATATAAAGTATTCTATCAGCTTCGTCTTCTAGTCCGACAAATTCCCTCTATATAAACTCGAGTTGGATCAATGGTCGCCGAAACAGAATAAAGGCGTTGTTTCTGTTGGTGTTCCAGGGCTTATTGCATTATTTGCCCGTAGCCCGCGGCCGTCCAGCGTTTAGCTGCACTGCGGGCTATCTCTGCTTTAGAGGCCTAAGCTATCATTGATTGGCTTTGCAATGGTATTCCCGTTATAACTCCAAACACAGTTTGGAAGCTGTTGCATTAATAATTGTGGTCAAATACGCTGTTGAATACAATGTGGGTAGATTGGCAACTTGGTTAGGAAGCTTCAATGCCATTATGCAGACCTCAACGGCTTCAAACTTCCGCACTTGTACGTGGCTTTAGAGGCTATTATCTAACTAATACGTATCCAGCAGTAACGGGATAACTATTGCACTTGATAATGTAGCTTGAATCCAAAACAAAAGGCTATTAAAATTGTTTTTATAAACCTTATGAAAACGTTTTATGTCCACCAGTTGGTGCATCCGTTGTAAGAAGTCTTCAATACATATCGTAGTAGAGTGAGGAATTGGATGCAGTCTTAGAGCGATAATACTTCACATCTTTACATGGCACAATTTCCCAAACTAATTAGAATGACATTGTGACATGCGTGTTAAGCAAATTTGTGTTCGTTCGGCCGACTGATACCACAGTTGTAGTAATTGGATGAGCGAAGCGAAGACTTCAATTTCACCGACCCCCCCCAAAATTTAGCTCAGTTGTTTTTTTTTTTTTCTTTTTTTTTGTTTGTTTTTTGTCTGTTTGTTCGCTCTCTACCAGGCAAACGGCATATGCGATCTTGATGAAAATTTGACAGGACCTTCGAAATCTCTGAACTAGACTTGCTACGTTTTTGGGTACAATCGAAGAAATATTTCTCATGAATATCGTACTTTTACGATTTTTTTCGGTTTTTTGTGCGATATTTTCGTACCATTTGGGCCAATTCTGACCAAACGGGTGGGGCTACAACGTTCATATTATACATGGACAATAAGGTTATGGTGATGAAGTACATTTTAAAAGAAAATTTGAAAAAGTTAGCCAGAATCTACAGAAATAAAGCTTTTAATATAAGTTTTTTGATTTTTTGTGCGATATTTTCTGCCATTTGGGCCAATTCTGACCAAACGGGTGGGGCTACAACGTTCATATTATACATGGACATTAAGGTTATGGTAATGTAGTACCTTTTGAAAGAAAAAGTTAAAAAGTTAGCCAAAATCCATAGAAATAAAGCTTTTAATATAAGCTTTATACGATAAATAATACCAATTGACAAGAAACAATAGAAGCTTGACAACAATCACCTACAATGCGTAGGCAACAAAACAAGCACTTGTAAAAGTAAAGATATCCCACGCAAACTAAAAACTTCAAAAAGCTCATCCATCAACGCGGCGGGACTTTAGCGTTTTCCTAGTTTATATATGTTTTAGTTATCAAGAATGCGGAAGCAAAATTTTTTTCAGGCACTAATAACCTTAGTGTTGTGTTCCCTTAAACCCTAATAACTAACTACTAACTAAGAAATTATTTTAAAATTATTTTAAAATTTTAAATTGATTTAATTTTTTTTAAGTCTAAAACTTACCACAGTCGTGGATTGATTCCGGTTGAACATAAAATATTAAAAATAGTACGTAGAGCTGTCCATGTATGCATTATTGACAACAATGTAGAGTTTCAGATACATCGGATTCTTACCGAACGAGGGAAAAGCTATGTGCCAACCGCCAAATGTGTCCTATTCCATCTTAAGATCTCAACCATTTTGGGTATCTACAAACTTAGCTGACTTAACAAGTCCTTTAAAAATACTTTGATTGACCATCTACGTTCGATTAGTGTTTTCCATAGTTGGAAGATCGTTGGATGTTATATATTTCAATTACATTTTATGTCTATACAATTTATATGTTAATGCCAATGATTTCAGCAACAACATAGTTTTCGGTAATAAATGTCTCAAAATTCTTTTAGCCAAAGGTTCAATTGGTTCTTGTAATAAAAAATAAAAATAAAAAAATATTCTTGTCTTTTTAGATATCACGTGGAGTTATATGCAATAACCATAAGCAATTTATAACTTTTCTCTTGTTTGTCGTATGGTCGAAAGTTTCAATGAACCCGAATGTATATAATATACATAGGCTCTACTATCTGCATTTAAATTAAATTTTAAAATACATAGATTTTGTATTACCAGTTACTATGAACGGAATCATATTATACTTTTTAACTTTTTTGCGAAGATATTGAAAGATGCACTGACAAGTGCATAATATAGTTTAACTGTGTTGTATTCAAACTCAAACGTTTTAAATAAATAATGAATATTCAATATTAAATTTAAAGTTTGAAGATTGACTGCGTTCAAAAACAATTGAACAGAGAGAATACCGGGAGAGTCACGGTTATGATGTTTCGAAATATCGTGATGGAAGACTTCTATTCCACAACATATTTCTCTCGGGAAACTTATTGAATTGAGCGTGGCTGTCAGAAAGGCACCTTGAAATACATCACAACATTCACGTCTATAGAGAAAGTATCGTTTTTCAGCCAACAGAACAAAACCAAAACCCACTTTGTATATTATCTCCAACGTAGTTTTGTTATTCCATTTATACAAAGTATGTCTTGAAGATAAGTAAGGATAAAAGTTAAAGGAAATATGAATCGAAATATCATTCAGATTTCGAAACCATATGTGCGATTTGTTTTGAAGACAGGATTTCGCTATAAAGTTTTCTGAAGTCCAATATTCGTTTTATCTCAGCACTTATATTATTTGTCATGCATGTACAGTTTTTAATACACGAGAGGTCTTGACATTTTGAATTACTACTTATTCAGTGGATCGCTTAGTAAATTGTATTATAATAATTTTAATCTAAGTGAAGATTTAAAAATGTTATAACATTAAGAACATTGTTCATCTGTGATTGATTCATTTAAAACATCCTACATTTCAATCCAATCACACACTATATACGTAGGTTATCACTTACAGGGCAAAGAGTTTCTATGTTCATGTTTTGAAAAAATCTTTATTTTCATTATAAGGCTGATACTGTCTAATGAGGTTAAATCGAAAAGAATCCACAACATCTTTACATTTGAAAAACATATTCAGTTATAGGGCGTTTTGATTTGTTACCCTTGCTCAAATGATATCTAAAGCGTATGGTGAGTTGAGTATAGCATATTATGTGGTTTTTGTATCCCGAATCTTAATTATGAAGTTCGGTCTAGTCCTGGTTAAAGTAGGTTACTTCACGTTACTAGTTTAATCACAACCCACATTTCTTTTCGTTAAAGTCATCACCATTACTTACGAATCCCTCCTATCAGTCATTGGCTCAACTAGTCCTTGCTACATAAACGTGGACGTTCAACCCTAATATCAATCATTATCAATCAGGGTGTATTTGTTGATGCCAAAACCACGTTTTTACCAACTACACTCTGACAAAGATCTAGCTATATTGTGAAGGACCCTCCCGCCCTATCATAAGATATAGTAAGGGTTGTGTAGTCTATTTCTTTTAATACTCAAGCTTGAGAGAGTATAGCAATGACTCTACATCTTGAATGTGACGTAATTTCCGCTTAAACATGGGGAAAATTTAGCTAAGTCCGACAAGAAGTTGAGATCTTTGCAATGGAATGAAACGCACCCAATTCGCATTAGTATAATTGCTGGAAAAAAGCTTTAACATGGTCCTAGTTTAGGGTGAGCGATAACGTTTGGGGTTTTTGCCGTCTCGAAGGCGGCGGAGAATAACTCACAGCCCGCTACACCGGGCGATGCTACAGCGGACTTGGGTAACAAAGGCGGTGAACTGAGCACCGTGTTACATGAATTACTTGTTACTTTGCTTCATACTGAAGTACTTCACGTAATTACTTACAAGTGACATTGTTCATGTAATGATCCAATAAATTAAGATCAATTTTTTGTCCGTCTGTCTGTGAGTGAGTCACGTCTTACGGTAAAAACCAAACACGAACAGCCGAAGAATTAATTATTTCATTTGCAAAGTAATATTTTGTTGTATGACAATGACAAGATTTAGTCAATATTAGCTGATTTGTCATGGATACTTTTACGATAAATACATAGTATGTCGTCACAACCAATAATAAGTAATAAACGAATTATCTATTTTAATCATTGCTCCTTGATAAAACTCTTTACTAACAAATATCTACTTAAAATGGCAATGATTATAATGATGGACGAAGAAAAATAAACGTTAATATGTAACTCAAAGAAACTGTTTAAATAGTTCAGAATTATTTAATTCACTAAACAATGTCGTTTTCATCATCATAGTTACATTTTATAAATGATAATATTATGTATAAACTTATATTATTGCATTGACAAACATTTTCTAAAGAGATCATTATAAAATCAATTTTGTTGCAAACAAAAATCAGGAGATAAATACATACATTTCACCACATATCAGTGACGACTTAATTTTTTTATACTCTTTGACAGTCATTGTATGACGCGAAAAAAAATGACTCAAACGTTATGATAAACTATCTGAAATCTGAAAGAACGACCTATTCCATAAACTTCTACAAATATTAAAAAGTCTTTAAGTCCACTTCGCATTTCCTTTCCATTTAAAAGTTAAACCTAGAAATATCCTACTGCGTCACATATTCGGTAATATATCACGGAATTACGCGCCTACATTCCTTATCTCTGGTTTCGATATGAAATCAAACACGGTTCTTTGCCGTTCAGCTTAGCCGTTCAATACACGGCCCTCTAGTCGAGAGCAGACCACTCAAGAAGGCATTGGTAAGAGCCAAGTCTCGGCCATTCATCTATACGCGTGACGCACACCCCTATAAACCCGAGAACCGATAGCAGAAGCGTCGAGGACTGAAACGCGGCCAATTCAGAACTGAGCAAAGAAAAAACTGCTAAGCTCGGGATTATTTTTTTTAAAGTCTAGGTTGATTGTTTATTTAGAAGAGTTGAATATGGTGGAGTGTGAATTTTGGCACTTCATTAAGTGTTAAATTGTAACGGGTCCAACTGGGAAATATGTCAGCTGACACACATATATTGCATGTTTGTTATTATTATTATTAAAGGGGATATATTACACCAAATTATTGTGTTTTTTGTTCATAATACTAATCTAAATTGCAGTAGACAATTAAAACTTACGATTTTACATTATTTAATGAAGGGGGATGCAGAATGTACAACGCAATAATATTTATTTTGGGACCTTTTTACCACTGGGTTCGTAATTAAATGTGAATAGTAATGACTTCTTTAAACACTTTAAATTAATAACGAATTAACAATAATCAATTATTAAATTTAGATTTTGCTAAAGTTAATACAATAAATTTCGTTCAAATATGATATTAAAAAATATCCTGCGAGAGATGGTGAGAAATTAAAATTATTATTAACAATACTTTTAAAGATAAACGAGCTTGAAACGAGATTTAAAACCATTCGGTCTATTAAAAACGTAACAAATAAATACAAATATTTTAATCACCAAACTAAAATTCAACTACGCTCCAATACCTCATACAAACATATAAAGTAAATATATTTTACAGGTAATTGAGCCTTTTGACGCATGGAAAAGTGATATATAAAATGTTATTGACAGTTATCCGACATGGCTAATTGTAACATAAACGAAAACAAAATATTCGCTACATACTAGAACAATTATTTTGTGTATGACAAGAGAGGCGTATTGGGTTTATTGGTTTACGATATTTATGAATTCACAAACGTTCTGAAGCTGGTGCGAAAATCAATCGTGTTTGTTTGTATGTAAAAATTCGTTCCATGATACTTTTATGTGGCTTATATTACATTATAGCTGTTCCAACTTGCACGCATTGGAAAACATATCACACACACACAATGTCCCATGGCTTTGTGCAAATATTGTCTGCATGGGGGACTTGCTCCATTGGGAGTTGTATTATTATTGGACATTCTTCGACCTATAAACTTATTGAATTATTAATATTCATATTGCATTTTAAAAATACTGTTTCACTTAAAAATGTTATATATTATAATTAAAATTAAATTTTGCGTTTTATACACAGAGGCAAATTATATCAACAGGGCTTATTTTGATATTAAATTTTAGAAAAGAGCAGTTCCAATTGGAATTTCTTCAGATCTTTTTGTCGTATTTGTGCATTAATTTGTGATTTTGTTGAGGACCGCCGTCCAGTTCCTTTACAAATATCAACAGAAGAAATGTTGACATTTTAAAATATAACAACGTGAAAACTGTCCAATAACCACCATAGAACTAGTAAGGGTGGTGTGATTGTTTTCGTCACTAATATTTAAAATATTTATATAACTTTGGTTGATAAAAAAACAATCTTATTTTTATAGTTGCCATTAATTTAAATAGCACCAATTCAGGAAATCATGAATTTTAATTAAAAAATTAACTCTCTTCAGTGATATTGAGAATTTTGTTATTTCTTTATTGCACTGTCAATTTAAATGAAAATAAATACAATTCTTTTTGAATATTGTACAGAAAATTGGGTTGTTGAGACTGTTGTAAACTTGAGCTACGGACAAAAATGTTTTCACTTATTATACTCATTAATTTATTACAATTAAATAAAACTGATTTTTTTAAATTTAATTTTCCCCGAATAAATTTTGACTGGGTTGTTTCAACTTCCGTTTGATATTTCAAAAATATATTACTAATAATGCCGACCCAACGCAGAGTTGGACGTGGCAACAGATAATGATGATGATATTAAAGTGAGTGGTTGAAAATGTGAAACCTAACAGATACTGTTTTATAAAAAAATATTAATTTGTAATTTTTTTTTCAAACAGGATCGTTAATTTAGTTTCGGAAGTGGAACGCATGATAAAATTGAACACACACCAGCAATTAAATGAACTCTTTGAAATGTCAAAGAACGCAATTTCTCATTTACTCGTATGTGAAAGGCACATATTTGGTTGAGGTCTACATCATAATGAAAGCTAACAAGAAATACGTTACAGTTAGCCTAAATCAACCTATTGTTTAATCAAATGTGTGTGTGTGCGTTATACTAGTGGTGAATATGCGACAACAAACTCTGCTATGCTTCTCGAATAAAAATATTCTGGTTCTGTATATAAAACACTCCACTATAGCAGTTCTTGTTCACAATAGCTGAAATAATTGTTAAAAATCAGATTAATATCGATTCAAACGAGTACGACTCTTGTTGTTGCTCATAGTAATGCACTAAGTCTATTCGAGACGATGAGTGGTGATAGATGACGATGAAGGACGATTACAAAAATGAAATACCTTATGCGGGGTTGGAACCCACGACCTCGTAGAGCCATACGCTTCAGACCAGCGTCCTTATCATATGTGCCACGTTGCGGACAACTACTACATTAATATACATTCATATAAATTTGATATCGATTGATCGATTCGAAATGAAAAATACTGATATAAGAAATATTTGAAGAGAGAAGCAGGGGCTACAAAATAAGCCATGCCATGTTTAAAATATGTTTATGTTTCTCGATTTGGTTAGGTTACTATATAAATATAGGTATATATATAGGTTATGACATAATTAATGTTTGGTGATCAGTTCAAAGGCAGCAGATATTTATTGCAGTACTGTTCCATCCATTCAGATGTATAATGCAACTACAATTCAGAGCTTAAAATGTACCCGTCCTGATGGTCTAGTGGTTAAGACGTCTGTCTGGAATGCGGGAGATCCGTGGTTCGATTCCCGGTTGGGGCGGACTTTTTAATTTCTGAATTGTAGTAAATAATATGTTTATGTTGGTAACTATACTAAATTAATATACATCCATATAAATTTGATATCGATTGATCGATTCGAAATGCAAAACACTGATCTTGTCTGCATTAGGGACTTGCACCATTGGGAGTTGAATCGTTATTGAACATTGAACGTTATTGAACGTTATTCTATTTAAAATTATCTCAGACGACAATGTAAGGTGATCTACAAAGATTTATTGTATCCTTAAATGACAATAATTGTATTTTTAAGTTACAAGTTGCTTGACATCATTCTTAAAAACGACAATATGCAAACGAAAATGAAATCACTCTTGATAAGCATTTTTTAATCGTTTGATATTGTAAATTTAATATCCACATCGGGAAAAAAACATTTTTCACACTTCGAGTACGTTTTTATAACAAAGGAAATTTTTCGTGGATAGTAAAGTGTCAGAATGTAACATAAATCATTTATGGGGCTTTTTTTATCATTTGAAGCAAACAAGATGGACAGGCCAATGTTTGATGGCTTTCACGTTTATAACAATTACATTGACAAAGAGGGCCACACTCTGTTATTGAAATCCGTAGGTAGTATGATAAATCATTTCCTATTAGCGGTTTTTCCTCGGCCTCGTTTGACGTGCATGCCCAAGTGGAGTGAGCGAACTGTGTCGACGAGATGAATATGAGAGACGGCCATTTATCACCGTCCGTCTGAAGCCGTGGTAAACATTGACGACAAAGACCGGGAAACAAAGCTGACTTAAGCGTTTCAAACAATGGCGTCGTTAGTCATGTCCACCTAGCAAATAACGAGAGCGTGACTCTAAAGGAGCTCCAAAGAAAGCTGCTTGATTTTTCAAGACTTTTTCGTTTTGATGTTAACAAATTCAGAGTATTATGGAAAAGACAATAGGGAAAATCCGAGATGGATAATGTAATTTTCAAAGTTGTGACAGTGTTTCTTAGTTTGATATGTCTACGTCACAAGAAGCTAGAAATACAGAGGGGAGAAATGACTCAAAGAAACGCATACTCAAGGTAGCGCCAAAGCATCCAACATTTCTTAGGTGACAAATTTCATACAGAAAGCTTGCATTCACTGATTGGCATTGGCAAACAATTAACTTTCAAACTCTTTGTATTAAACTGAAGATGGTGCTATAGAAACCTTGAGTATACGTCCACTCCCAAAGACACTGTCTTTTCTGAGTAAACTAAACGTTAATCATTCTCAATTTATAAAACCGAGCTTTAATGTGTAAACACCAAGTTAAATAAGCACAATATGCGATGGATAGTTCATTGTTCCATTCCACTGTTTCATGGAAACGATAACATTTAGCTGTGAAATGCGTTGCTTGCTTGTTTACGTTTATGCATAATTTTGATGTATATACACATTATTATCATATTATTTATTTACCTTTACATCGAAGATAATTATTCGTAGTACAAGTCAATATTGTGATATCGTAGTACGAATTGTTATTTTATCATTTGGCAACATTATTAGTACTACTAACCATCTCATCATACACATCATTATCACTCGATAATTATATGTCTATTGAATAGATAGAAATTAAATAAACAAATATATTATACTGCTCCACAGTAGCAGTTTATACAAACAGTATACACACAAGCCTGAAGTTATAAAACTAAATTGCAGTTCGCCCAAGGATTCACATGAATAGAAATTGGGAATAACCCGCATTAAATGGTTTACGAGTTTATCTGCCTGCTGTAGGGAGCAACAAACTTAAACTAGTGCCCCCTTCCAGATGTCTAACTTAATAATTACATTTAGATAGTTTGAAGGGATATCAAATGGTTGTGTCAAGAATTTGAAAATAAAACATTTGCCCAAGGACTTGGGAACAAATCTAAAACAGTCTCAAATTTGGAATGGCTATGACGTGAATCCAAAACAAAACTTGCCAAATTCGAGTTTGATGTGCTAGTACTAAACCATTACAAACTTATCTCCTAGATTAATAGCTTAATCGTGATGTAGGATGTTGGAAATGTTTCTTTTAGGTCACAAGAGTATCGTTAGAGCCTTGGAAAGCATTAAACTAGACCGATTAACTTTGCGATATCGTTTTATGCGTTTTAGCGGACTCTTAGGCATAATTAAATGAATTAAAATATATTACGTCAGTGTAGCTTTATGTGATGAAATGAAACGTTAGGTTCTCTCAAACTCCAATCAGGGTTGCGGCTTTTGGGTCAATTATAATATAATTTCCAGCAGCTTCTATCGTCGTAATCAAGTACACGAGATAATGTTTTAAAATTTACATTGGACGGAATGAGGATCAGTTACGGCTTTGCTAGCAGTAAACTCTAGTATATCGTTCAACACTGTGATTGCGTGGGTGCTCTTATGTCAAGTAATGCAAGGTGCATATCAATAAAAGATGTTTTCTAAAATAACTATAAAACTATAGTTTAAGAGAAATAACATCACAAATAGACTTTTGTGAATTCCAAAACTATTTTTGAACATTTTTTTCTTCCATGCATACTCCGAATATTGCGTTTTTAGAGCATTTTTGAGGATCATGCATTTATAAAAAGTATGAGTCGGGTGACCGATATTTTTACCATAGTTTACATTTACCTGTGACTTAATAAATCTATATCGATATAGAAAGTTACCTACAGACGTCTAGCTCATCCATATACGTAGGAAACTCTTGATCCTAGAGCTAAGAGGATCGATTACCTCTACTAACATTTTTGAGTGGCAGCTTTATACAAGGTTTCATATTTTTAAATATAACATTTTTAGTGTAAATAGAGAAAAAGAAAATGTGTTGTGTATACCTGTGATATAGACTGGTAAAAAAATTGAAGATTTTTTATACTAGCGGCAGAATGTGAGACATTTGGGTACCGGGCTGATTTATAGGTAAAAAAACCCAATAAATCCGAATTTGCCCGGTACCACCTCGGATTTTGGCCCGTTTGCCCTGAATCCAAGATGGCGTCCAACAAGGTGTAAAATCCGTAATAACCCATTAAAACTACTATTTTTGTTCATTGAACACGTCAGTGGGGTTCACTTTACGGTTTTAGGGGTCGCGGAGAACGATTGAAAGTGTTGCGAAAAAGCCCTAGAAACGTAAGTACCATTTTCAAAATGGCGGCCACTTTGATGGAGAAAACTGGGTCTATTTTCCCCTTAGAGGAAATACCATTTCATACGTGTGAGACATTGTGGTACCGGGCTGTATTATGGGTAATAAACCCCGCTGAATCTTAATCTGTCCGGTACCACCTCATACTTTTGACCAACTTGCCCAGAATTCAAGATGGCGTCCAACATGGTGTAGAAAAGCGCAGGAAAAGTCCTATTAATTTTGAATAAAACACTTAAGGAGGGTTTATTTTAAGGTTTTCGGGGTCAAGGAGAACGATGGAATGTGTTGCGGAAACGCAAAAGAACCGGAAGTACCATTTTCAAAATGGCGGCCACGTTCATGTGGAAAAGACGGGGTTTTCCGTTTTTTCGGGATAAATACCATTTCAGGTGGGAGACATTTGGGTACCGGCATAATTTGTAAGTGACAAACCATGTCGAATCTGAATTTGCCCGGTACCATCTTGGATTTTGACCCATTTGCCCGGATTTCTTTATGACGTGCAACAAGTTGTTAAAAAGGGATACACCTATTTAAAGTCCTATTATTAGTGCTGGATGAACACCTTAGAAGGGTTCATTAAAGGATTTTCCGGGTCAAGAAGAGCGATGGAACGTGTTGCGGTAACGCCCAAGAAACGGAAGTACCTTTTTCAAATGGCGGCCACATTGATATGGCGAAAAGTGTTTTTTTTGCCCACTTTGGGTAAATACCTTTTTATACGTGTAAGACATTGTGGTACCGGGCTAAATTATGGGTAATAAGCCTCGCTGGTGGTGGTACCGGGCAGATTAAAATTTAGCGGGGCTTGTTACCCATATTCAGCCCGGTACCACAATGTCTCACACGTATAAAACGGTATTTACCCAAAGGGGGAAAAAAAACACTTTTCTTCATATCAAAGTGGCCGCCATTTTGAAAATGGTACTTCCGTTTCTTGGGCGTTACCGCAACACGTTCCATCGCTCTTCTTGACCCGGAAAACCCTTTAATGAACCCTTCTAAGGTGTTCATCCAGCACTAATAGGACTTTAAATAGGTGTATCCCTTTTTAACAACTTGTTGCACGTCATCATGAAATCCGGGCAAATGGGTCAAAATCCAAGATGGTACCGGGCAAATTCAGATTCGACATAGTTTGTTACTTACAAATTATGCCGGTACCCAAATGTCTCCCACATGAAATGGTATTTATCCCGAAAAAACGAAAAATCCCGTCTTTTCCACATGAACGTGGCCGCCATTTTGAAAATGGTACTTCCTGTTCTTTTGCGTTTCCGCAACACATTCCATCGTTCTCCTTGACCCCGAAAACCTTAAAATGAACCCTCCTAAGTGTTTACCCAAAACTAATAGGACTTTTCCTGCGCTTTTCTACACTATGTTGGACGCCATCTTGAATTCCGGGCAAATAGGTCAAAATCTGAGGTGGTACTGGACAGATTAAGATTCAGCGGGGTTTATTACCCATAATTCAGCCCGGTACCACAATGTCTCACACGCATAAAGTGGTATTTACTCAAAGGGGAAAAAAGACCCAGTTTTCTCCATCAAAGTGGCCGCCATTTTGAAAATGGTACTTCCGTTTCTGGGGCTTTTACGCAACACTTTCAATCGTTCTCCGTGACCCCTAAAACCGTAAAATGAACCCCACTGACGTGTTCAATGAACAAACATAGTACTTTTAATGGGTTTATACGGGTTTTACACCTTGTTGGACGCCATCTTGGATTCTGGGCAAACGGGCCAAAATCCGAGGTGGTACCGGGCAAATTCGGATTTATTGGGGTTTTTTACCTATAAATCAGCCCGGTACCCAAATGTCTCACATTTTGCCGCTAACATTGATTTCTAAGCATAAATTTGGATTTCTCGACTGGTCTAATAACGATGAACGTGAAAAAGTGCATGAGCGATGGTAAACACGTTTCCAATAATAAGCGATTCCTTTTAAAAGTGTGTTTCATTGAATTGACGTCAATCTAACCTTTTCTGTTTAAATCGAGTGAAATATTATTCAAAACGTAACATTTTATTCCGGATTCAGACCGCAGTCAATTACCTCGATGTTCGCTGAATCGACAGCCTCGCTCTAGTTGGCCAAGCTCAACAACCCGCGAACTACATCGTGTATATCAAACGTTTTAATTATTATTTATTCCGGGCTCAATTGCAATCAAGTAAACAAATATTAACACAAAAAGCTCCGAATCACAGAGTGGTGGCTAGCTGAATAACAGATTTTTATCGACGGTTTTTATTTGTTAAACAAACAGGTCTGACACTATACCGAGTTACGCATTTGTTTGGTCGTTACTTTCCATGTTCCCATTTCAAAATATCCCGGGAACGATTCTCACTTCAACCAGAGGAATTATAAATTCTGAAATATACGTTAATCCTTCAATGTGTTATGTGATATGTTAGAGAGCAAAGCTCCTCTTTAAGTTTAACTTTTTTGTCCATCCGTCTGTACTGTGTCACGTCTCATGATAAAAACAGAACCCTACATCCGAATGATATTAGTTTTATTTCGTTGGAATGTCTTCAAATATTAACTTAGGAATTATGAATAATAATGATCGTATGTTACATCCAGAATTCTTTGCGAAAATTTTTACTTGATTTAAGACTAGGCTCAGTAAAAATAAAGTCGTGTATCTATTATATCTATCTGTCTCTTGTTTCAGATTAACGTGTGGATTGCTGCCAGGATGTCACAAAGACAGCGCCACATCGCACCATGAAGTCTCTCCTACTCTTACTCATGAGTTTTGTCACGTCTTTAGCCAATGGTAAGTGAGGAGAAAACATTTAAAACTTTAATAACATTAATTTATGTTCAGAGTGGTAGTTATTTTAGAGTGCAAAATATAAAAACAATAATTTATCAGGCACCTCGTTGTTTTGACACTTTCAGTTGCTGTCTACATGAAAGAACAAAAATGGGAATTAATTAGTTTTTTAGTTTTTGTTTTGGCTAGTTTTTGGAAAAACTTTTAACTGTGATGAAATATTACTCTTCCACAGCGAAAATGCAAATATTCGTTTATTTCTACAAAACACAACAAGTTGAAGTTTTAAACAAATTAACCAACACGTGAGCTTTAGTAAAATTAAGTAATTTATTTCAATGTGTGTAATTAAATTAGGTTCTAATGGATCTTTGTCGTAAATCCACCTGCATTTGGGAAGAAAGAAGATATCAATCTCGATCGCAAGTTCTTATTTCAGTTCCCCTGATCGCTTCTTTAAAGTATGTCCTTGGTACGCTTTTCATTCGTTATTCTTACTTCAAATTCTTTCTCTTGTATGAGTTGAATGATAAAATATATAACGTTGCCTTGCCAAAAATGATACAATGATTCAACTTTAAAATCTGTTTGCAGCTGTTATTGTTTCCCTATGCGTATTTTACATGTTAATGCACAAACGAATTGTTAATGGAATCACTCTGCGAATATCAAAGTAAATTAAACCAGTGGGGAAGAAATTAATTATAATAATTACTCTAAGAAATTCATCAAGCAATAAGCCTTCTTCTTTATTGCATTTTCAAAGAAATTACTTTTTGTTGATGAATTTTAGAAAACACCAAAGCTTTGTAGTCTATAAAATATATAAAATGTTTGAGATGATTGAAGCCATTAAAAATTTTTGTATGCGAATAAATCGTTTCCCTTGTTATAACTTTGTAAAGGGATGAAATGTAAGAGTTGGCAAGAAAGCACAAAGTGTCCTTTATCTTCCAGACAATTATGCGAAAAATTAAAAGAAGGACGGCTGTAAAGTTGGTTATGAAGCATTCATTACTGGGGGGGCCCCCCAGCGGTTTTAGTTTCATTGTCACCATAAATTGCAAAGAAGAAACCGTGAAAAGTTTTTTTGTTTTATCCAATAGTCTGTCTTTTCGTTCCTCTTACAGCTATCTTAAATAATTTGTTAGGCAGTTTTATTTAACAGCCTCTAAGCAACATTAAAAATATTATATAAAGCCCTTAAAACTGTTCTCGAGGCAAAACAAAGAACAAGGGTTTTTTACAACTCGATTCCGAATATAAGAGAGGTTTTGTTCAAGGTATTTCCGGAGAAACATGTTCATTTAGGTAATTGTCTATTCTAGTTTTGAATACCGGATAAGACCGTCTTTCTATAATAATAACGTGCTGCAATTAGACTGCAACAAAGGAAGCTAAAACAATGCAGCTTTGAGACCTTATGCTTGTCATTTAAAACGTGAAGAAAATAAGAATTCTAAAGAGGGGTATTTAAATTAATGAGGGTGCAGGTTGTTACCAAACTAATTAAAAATAAATTATTTTTATTTTTAAAGTAGACGAATATGACGCTGTTATGATGGTATCTAGCAAATTATGTCTTTAATACCATCGTATTTTTTTTTGTAAACAATTTCCTGGTGTTTTATTTATCATTTCATCCATGCGCTATTAAGTAACATTTTAAAAACACTAAAGTAGAATTTAATACTTGCTTATTATATAATGTATAAATGACCTGACATTCTAGTAGACCGTTGGTAACTTTTTCTCGATATTAACATTGTAATAAGGTTGACTTATAACATTTGATTTTGGTAGAGTTAACTTTTTACTTGTTGTCTGCTTGTGCGTAATCTATTTTAAATATTTTATGACAGAAAAGAGGAATCCTCTTATATATTTATGAGTTAAAATTCTTTCTCACACAATATAATATCGTATGTGGTATGTTCAATATTACGACCATTATTACTTTATCTTTCATCGAATTTGTCCCCTAACATGAGCTCACGAACCTCTAGAGAATGGAAATACCAGCGGGATCTGTAAAACGATCGCCCTAAGAACGTTCTACAGTCCACACATCTTGTTTTCTTGTTCGCCGAAGACTGGCTTATAGAGCGCCGGAAAAGCATCTTTCCACCGAGGGAAAAGTAAAAATCTTTTCTCTTGGGACCTGATTTATTAACTTTGTGGTCGTGTTTGGAGATCCCGACTATAACGGCGAAATGAAGTCGGAGAGGGGAAGTTGAATCCACTAGATTAGATGTCGTTATTAACTTGTTTTCTTGTACAACTTTGCTACACTTTACTCGATTGCTAATTGGTGTTACAGAAATCTTTAATATGGCTCATTTATGCTTAATACTCAATTAACTAATGAATGACGTGTCTTTATGTTTATATAGGAAATTATTAACTTGCTTTTGTTTACGTAAGATTATCTCTCGAGCGTAATTTTTTGAACAGTTGCAGACAAGCTACGGGATAAAAGCAGACGCGGAAGGTAAAAACTTTGAAAGGTAGTTGTTTATTTGCGTGGTTCATCCTGACGGTTGCAAATTATTGAGGTGAGCTTTGCTTAATGTGAAAACGTTAGCAACGCTGTTGAATATGTATAAGATAGAATGTTGAAGGATTGTTGTTGAAATCAAAACAAATACCCAAACACAACCGGGTCTAAAGTTAATTAATAACCCTGAATAGATTTGTAATTGTGTTTGTGTTTTCTTTGGATTGTTTTTAGGTTCAAAAGATACAACCATAATGTTTTTGTTGAGTATCTCCTTTGGTTCATATCAGGCAATAATTATTGCATCAAGCTGCGAAGATGATATTAGAAAATATGTAATTTCACACTCAAGAACCTTATTGGGCATCACTCATTGATCTATTCATTTGAATATAATTTTATTAAAACCTAAAGTCTTAAATGTTGTTAACCAACGTCTTTTATTATACTTTCTTTGTCCATGGGGTAATTGTAATGCACAACAGGGTTTCGAAAATGTTGATTTTTAAAGATATTTTCCCCTTTTCTTTTTTAATAGAGCTAATAATATTATATTGATTATTATCCCGCCGCTTTTCAAAGTTTCACTTAATCTGGCCTTTAAATACTTTATTGTAATCGGTTTGTTGTGTTTGTTTGTAAACCAAATCTGAATTGCAAATAATAACTGAATTCAATAGATACCAAAAAACTTTGTCGGTTATAGTTTCAACAGTACAGAACCTAGGCTTGAACTTTTCAAAACTTTACCGTTTATACTCAATTTTACGTGATTATCTTAGCAATTCCTAACGTAATTTATTATACACTTTTCTAATTGCACACCTCAATACTTGCCATAGCTGATATAGACGGCTCTGATAGTGTGTTTTGAGTAAGTTTAGTTTTTAAGTATGATTGATGATCACAGCGAAGTTCAATGCTCGATCAGTTCGTATTTTTAATATTCTCTGTTATACCAGAAAGCAATTTTACACTCAAGTTATATCATGACTTCTAACAAACTGCGACAAAACCGCAAACCGTCTACCATTGTAAGTCCGGATGGGCCTGCTTGCTGATACGGGTCGACTGTTAAACCACCATCGCAATGTTTAGTGTTTCTATTTATTGCTGAATCGCCCATTCTTTATTGCGTCATTATAGCGAGGATATAAAAGTCAATCGTAAAATCCTAACTAAAACGTTTTCTACGCACGACGTTGAGAGTACGCACCGAATCGCTTTCCTTGGGTCAAACTGACGAATCTAAAGCTATCTTCACACGTAGAGAGTCCTAAAAGTTTACTTTAGAACCTAAAGCTATTTTACTCCTCCAGTTTCCTGAATACATTGACGCTCTTGAGTTTGATGCATTGCCAATATCCTTCCATCACTGTTATTTACAAAACTGAAGCTCTTTGAAAATTGAACACTTTAAAAAACAACTAAAAGATTAGTATAAACAATAATTGGACTCATCATGTTCTTTTAGTAAATTAATATATGAAATTAAAGGTTTTAAAACAGCTTGTTTGGTGTTTGGTTTGTTGCCTTTTGAAGGGTACTGAAAGTACCCGAAATATTGCTTTACCTTTAATTTTATATATATAATTTACTAAAAGAACATGATGAGTCCAATTAATTGTTTATACTAATTAAACCTAACTGTTCTAAGAATCCCAGTAGTAGTTATAAAAAAAAAAAAAATTTTTTTAAAATGTTGTCTTTAATTTTGTTCTAAAATTTTACATAACTTCATATAGGCTATAGTATTATTACCACAATCAACAAGTCTATAACTATCAATCATTTTATATTTTAATTTTTATCAAACTGTATTTCTACTGAAAATTGTTATTATTGTTATTTAAATGTATGATTTAAAACTTATACCATAGAACCAATAAAGACCCGGCACCTCCACCATTAAGTCCATTTTAACAAAATTTGGAGAAATAAATCCATTTTTATATGGTATTTGCAGTATAAGAAGTTTAAACATTTACATCCAAAGTTATATCCCCGATTGTATCACTATTTACAATTATAAATTATTAAATATTTGTTTTAAACATCTTATATTGCGTGATTATTTCCGTAAAGTGCAGAATAACATATATTTATATATATTGAACATTTCAATAAAGAGTCCACAAATTATTATATTGATATCATTGCACATGCCCTAACGAAATCACTACCATTAACACAGTATGCGTTGCGAATTCGGCATTTGGTATTTAACAATAATACCCCGTTGGGCTGGAACAGTGCCAATAATTGGCGGTGTTATTCACTTGTGTCGCCTACGTGATATAGGCATACACGAACAAAATAGAAACGCGAAACTACAAACATACAATTAAATTAAATGGTAGCTATTTTCTTACCGTATACCGAGCGAGCTAAATAGTCGCTATGATAGCGATAGCGATCACGGTTGATATGAAATATCAATCGTTATAAATTATCGTTATCGACCTGATTCTGTAAAATAGTCGCTACGGCCGCCATTTATCGTATCTTGATAGCATAGCATAGCGACTCCTTTTTCATTCTCGTTATCATAGCGATCGCTATCATTTTTACAGAATCAGTCGACACGCAAAATTGTCGCTAAAGTGCCGGATAACGATCGTTATCTTCCATAACGATTTTACAGAATCAGACTGCTGCTTACGTCAATTTAACTAAGCTACTTACGAAACGAGCTCATTACTGCACGAGTCACCCACCACACTTAATATTAATTCTTGGAGTACGAATAGAGTTGCCTGTCGTTATCTTGTTGGTCGTGTTAACTCTTTTGAGTTCCAGAAGGAAATGCTGTCGTGAAAACATTGGTCGTGAGTTTTCAAATATACTTAATAATATTAATTCTTGGAGTACGAATAGAGTTGCCTGTCGTTATCTTGTTGGGTGTTAACATCTTTTGAGTTCCAGAAGAAAATGCTGTCGTGAAAACATTGGTCGTGAGTTTTTAAATACAAATGTTGGTTTGATAAACGTTGCCCAGTTGCTAGAACTGTTATGATATTGGAAAGTTAAAGACGCACGCGAAAACCAGATCCATAGCACAAATTGTTCGTTTATAATTTTCATTACACTGAAGATCATTTCACGAAGTAGCTTGGTAAACGTTTTATACAATATTGATATATTTTTGTTTTTTGATCAAAATTATGTAAAAACCACAATTTTATTTTATTGGCCATACAAAGCCGCAGTGTTTCATGTGTTGGAATACGAAATATAAAACCACTAACACTCACTCTGATTATCAACTATTTATTTATATCGAAATTTTGATAAGTTTGATTAATTATAGTTTTGAACTCTTTATGTTTTCCCATTTGGGATTGATATAATGTCAGTGGTTTATTCTAACGCCCCCCTTGGGATTCAAAATACCTCTTTCTATCACGATTGAGAACCACTTCACTACGGGGACACGCAATTAGGAAAAGTAAGTTTTTCAGCTGCTGTTTAAAAAAAAACTCTGGTTGAACGTTAATTTTTTAGCTAGAACTAGAGTAACAAGATTTCATTAAGTGATCATTTTTTATATGTATACTTAACAATTACTAATGAATACAGTGCCGACCCGTATACATTGCATATAATGATTTGTTTTGTTTTGAATTTGCTGGTTTTTGAACAAATTTTAATTTAAAAAATCCTCACTTATTCCTACCTATGAACTTTAAAATAAGATAACACTACTACAGCAGAGAAACGTGTAGGCAACTTGGCGATCTATCTTGTTGGTTCCCGTGTTTCAATCTTCTTCTGCCTGGAAATGTAAAGACTCGCTCAGACACTCTACCTCCCCCCATTCCCCCTCACCCTCACGATGTCGTGCCTGAAAACGAACAGACCAGCGATGTCACACACAATATAAAGATATTATTTCTAATGGACTCCTCCATCCAAACCGCTAAAACGATTCAATGGTTCCATAGCGTGGCGTCGCCCATAAACGCCACACAGTGTCGTTCTCTAGAAGGCTGTGATCAATCAAATCTTTTCAAATGATGACATTGTGGCGCTAGAGTGAAATAAATGTGAGTCGTTTGCCAGAGCCAGCCAGCCACACACACATGTAACGTATCACTCCGCCGCGGACTGAACGAACAAATAAACACCATGGTGGGATGCGGTCGCTTTTCAAATAGTTCTCCTGCGGCTAGTCACACAACATTCGACGCTCCATTGTGGAATAATGTAATCAACACTCAAAAAGCATCAATTGAAGTTTAAACTGAAATGGCAATTCTTGCTTAATTGGATGAGCGTAGCGAGCGTAGCAAGCGAAGCGAAGATTCCATTTCACTACACTGGAGAAAAAAATCCGGAATGTTTTTTTTTTTCTTTCTTTCTTTCTTTCTTTTTTTTTGTATTTTTGTCTGTCTGTTAACACGATTCCGACTAAACCGATACTCTGATTGCGATGAAATTTTATGGAGACCTTCAAAATCTCTGAACTTAGAACTGCCACGTTTTTGAGCGCAATCAGGAAATTTTTTCTCATAAAAATCGCAATTTTACGATTTTTTTCGATTTTTTAAATTTCTTCGACTTATAACACCTACATGCTTTATCCGATTGTAATGATTTTTCACAGAACCTTAATTTTATGAATTGATATGTTCGTGTGAAATTTGAGCGCAATCGAAAAATTATTTCTCATGAAAATCAAAATTTTACAGTTTTTTTCTTTTTTTAAACAATTCTTTGACTAATGACACCTACATGCTTTATTCTATTGTAATGATTTTTTCACAGATTCTTAATTTTATGAATTATTATATTCGTGTAAAATTTAAACGCAATCGAATAATTATTTCTTATGAAAATCGCAATTTTACGATTTTTTTCTTTTTAAAATTACGACTAATAAAAAAAATAAAAAAAAAGTTATTTTTTTATTTAATTTAATTTAATTAAAAAAAAATCTTCGACCTAGCAATAATTTTTCACAGACGAACAGAAAATCCGCATAACACATGGCAGCTCAATGCACCAATTACGCTCATCCAACAACGCGGCGGGACTTAAGCGTTTTCCTAGTAATTATAACTTTTTGCATATGTAAGGCATCGTTTAAGCGTTTGAGCCGCGGTCTCTTACCCGGTTCCCATTCGAACACCGAAGTTAAGTAACCTTCGGGCGTGGTCAGGGGTAGAGTGGGTGAACGCTCGTCCCTGAGACACACGTATACCGCTGGTTAGAGCAGATGGAGGGTTCGAGAGCTAGTGTAACGGCCTCGTTCTCCTCGACGTCTGCTCGGCAGTCAGGGTTAGTGGAGGAACCTATATGACTGTCAAGGTTACACCGTTACCCCCCCTCCCCACATACGCCAGAAGGTGATGACTTAAAAAACTGCCACAAGCTGTATTAATATTTTTGTTGTAACTATTATGAATACAAACTATGCCAATAGTTAAGAGCAAATTAAACTATGAGGTGGATGTTTTGCCGCCATTTTCTTTAATTTACCATCCTTATAATTTAATTTGCTCATAACTGTTGACATAGTTTGTTTACATGACAGTTATCACAAAAATATAATTACAGCTCGTAACTGCTTAAGTTTAAGTAACTCATCAATACCATAACCATAAGGCCAAGCCTAGGGTCGACAATAATAAAACGGGGGTTTCAATCTCCCTTAATTCTCCCTTTAATCACCCCCTTTGTGGATCTAGGCCCAGTGCATCATTTGTTTATTGCACAAAGGGCAAAACCATCAAAATGTTCCGCTCTCCCTTTGGTGAACCTACACATTTCCAACCCCGTAAATAAAATCGCGTGTTCAATAAACATTTCAAATGTTTACCCTTGGATACTTTCCTCATTAAAATATGAACCACCAACACCACAAAATGATTTCCCGTTTATTGTCGGTACAGCACCTTCTCCCCTGTCTCCCCCCTCCCCTCAATCAGAATACAACCCACGTGCGCGTCCTGTTGTGCACGTGGAATATCAATGCAACAGGTTAAGTGGAGCAAGAGGGTGTTACATGATTCAGGAGCTAAGCTTTGTGGGAGGTAGGGGAGGAAGTAATGCATTTGAAAGGTCAGACCTAGGGTCTGCTTTGTAGTCAAGGTTTACTGGTGATCACGGTTGCTTGTTCAGCTAGGTCGTCTCACTCGAATATACGTATAACAGAACGTTGAGAGGTGAATAGCTTTAAATTTGTATGTTTGATACCACCATGTATAATTTAATATAAATGCAACAGCGTATGTTAAATAGAATAAATTAAGGTTTATATAGAACATTATTTAGGAAACTTATGAATAAACCGACAGTGTTGGCTCGAGCGTTAGGCACGCGACTCTGATTCGGGAGGTGCCGGGTTTGAATTCCGTCGAGACCGGTGTAATCATAACTGAAGGTTTTTTTCCGAGGTTTTCCTCAGTCGTTACTGCGAATGCAAGGGATTGAGTCCACTTAAACAGCCCTCGGACATCCCTTCATACCTATCTGCAACATGCCTTTAGTTCACCTGAAGAGGGGCATACATAGCACCGTGGACAGGCTTCCCACGAAAAATTATTAAACATTATTAAGTAATCACCTAAGTTATTATTTTAAAATTTTATTCCAATTTTTTATTTTATTATTATTGATTTAAGTGTCTCGCCGATGGTATAATTTTATTGGTCGAGATGAAAAAGAAACATGTGTCAATTCATAAACATCGGCATATTATTTCAAGTCCTGATAAAGATGAGAACTTTGTCTTTGAAACGTTGGTAGATAAATAAGTTAACACCGCAACAGAACAGCCTGATTATTTAAATCTAATTTTTGTATTTATTTATTTATTTATGGTTTCAGGTAAATTGGTAACAGCTTTTAATAAAACAACACGTTTAGACAAGTGTCGCTTTTTCCTTTGTGTATTCAGAATTGTGTTTTATAAGCTTGAATTCGAGTCGAAAGTAAATAAAGGCGAGCAAAAAAGGAAAGAATTATTTATCCTACCACAGTTAAGCCAATGTAACGACCAATAATTTTGAAAAAATAAATTTTCAAATACTTTGACAATAACGAAGGATGTTTTACATTGATAAATACGTTTTAAAAATAAGAATCGAATTTTTCATCCTAATCCAAAAATATACAACTGCATCTGAGGTACATTATGACCCTCTTCAGATATCTATAGGACTTGTACTATGAGTCTGCAGTTGAGGATATTTGGGAGCAAAATGTCCAACCGTTACCTATTACCATTATTCGTATATAGTCGAAATAATATCACTAAAAACATTGTTCGCAATTGTCCGTGTCGAGTATCGAACCGATCTCACATCAATGTCACACGTATGAACTTCTTTTGATGTATTTTCATTGACTATATATACGCTTCTAAGTTTAAGAACTGATTTTCTATGTTACATTAGTCAATTTATTATATAACCCAGTCATAAAACGGTTCACATATATTATAATAATGCGCATAACCATTCCCAATACCCTTTATAAGGTTAATATATATGTTATGCGATTTCATTTCCTAAAGTATATAATCTGAGCGAATAAATGGTTGACTTTAGTGAGATAGTGCTTGAGTTCTTTACTGCCATCTCTTGAAACACATTCAGTATATTCCACCGTTAACTGCCAATATGCGTCTGGGCTTGGAATAAAATAGATCCATGGTATTGTATTTGTCGGTGTTACGAGGCTACTCGGGGGCATATTATGCTTCTGATGGCGAGTGCATCGTTAAAAGAGGATAGATAAACTGACTTAAACTAAGAGGGTGTGAAGAAAACTTTCTTGTCTTGGTTTAGCTGCAGTAAACGTGGTCCACACAAGTGGGAGAAAGTCTTAACAGAAATGATAAAAACATTGTTTGGACTCTCAACTAATACTCGGTTTATTTTACCAGCGTTAGTTAGTAATAACGTATGAAGATCATTTACATGCACTTTGTAAATCTCAAATTTACAAATAAGTCAATAAATTCAATAATACTTTGATATAGAGTTGATATGAATTTAAACTAAGAATATATGACGCATCAAGTGGAATACGAATTTATTAATGATTATAAACCCTACATGCAATGGATAGTCTCATTTTCGTTGGTATCATTAGAGTCGATAAAGAAGTTTACCCGTTGGGGAGGTCCTCCAACTCCCTATACCACCTTTAGGTTAAATAAAAAGTCGGTTTTTTGGCGTTTGGACTTTTAACGTTCCGCGCGACTCTATGTGATAATTGAAGGAACAACTTAAAACTACGTCCCTTTCCTTCTAGAAGTTAACAGTAGTTGACGACGAAAGCCGTGAAACGTTAAAATATTAAATACGATCGAATGTTGGCGAATGTTTTGGCCTAAAAGCAAACTCTCTTTATTGATGAGGATATTTCTGACGTAAAAGCCTAGGACCTAGGCCGACAATATGTATGTCAAGGGCGTACTTACGTCTGATAACTGTATTGTGGCCTTGCCTTGCCTTGCCTTGGCTATACTTACGTCCGTAAAGCTTAAACAAGGTATATCACAGTGTAAGTTATTTAGTACAATGTACTATGTCAGTGATGCCAGCGCGACATTTTAAAGTACGATAATAAATCAAAAGTAAATCGTTTTAAAAGGCTAGAGTCCTGGGCTAATACGATTGAAATAAAATTGAATTTCGCATACGCAATCCTACGATCTTACCCTAATGACGTTTCGTCTATCTGTTTATCGCAGAGTCACTGCACATCGATAATCTACTGACCGTATTTAGATTGCAGTGCTTTTAGTAGTTTCACATTTGAGCCGCTTTCAGCGCGCTGAACGTTAAATTCCGTTTTGACTTAGGAGTTGGAGGACCACCCCAACGGGGAAACTTCTTTATCGATTCGGTATCATTTATTCCAAAAGCATTTTTAATCTAAACTCTGAAACATATTTTGTTTTACTGAAATAATTCACAAATGTAAATTGATGGAATATTTAGAAATTTAGTCAACATTGCTCTTATTAAGTGAAAAATAACATGCACAACAAATAATTTGAGCACGAATTGATTTACTGTTCATTAATGTGTTTAAATGGAATTATTCCAATTGTACCCCACGACTTAATAAAAGGTTTATAAAATTAACTTCGAAACCAATTTACCCATTTTAAGCGAATAAAGTAAAAACTAATTTCACGGTCTCTGGCCATTGGTGTGTTCATGTTAATTGGATGAGCGTAGCGAGCGTAGCGAGCGAAGCGAAGATTCCATTTCACTACACTGGAGAAAAAAATCCGGAATGTTTTTTTTTTTTTTTTTTTTTTTTTCTTTTTGTATTTTTGTCTGTTTGTCCACACGATTCCGGCTAAACCGATACTCCGATTGCGATGAAATTTTATGGAGGCCTTCGAAATCTCTGAACTTAGAACTGCCACGTTTTTGAGCGCAATCGGAAATTTTTTTCTCATGAAAATCGCAATTTTACGATTTTTTTCAATTTTTAAAAAATTTCTTCGACTTATAACACCTACATGCTTTATCCGATTTTAATGATTTTGCACAGACCCTTTATTTTATGAATTTAGATATTTTTGTGAAATTTGAGCGCAATTGAAAAAATATTTATCATAAAAATCGAAATTTTACAGGTTTTTTTTTTTTTTAAACAACTCTTTGACTTATAACACCTACATGCTTTATCCGATCGTAATCATTTTTTCGCAGAACCTTTTTTTATGAATTAATATATTAGTGTAAAATTTGAGCGCAATCGAGAAATTATTTCTTATGAAAATCGCAATTTTACGATTTTTTTAACAATTACGATTAATTAAAAAAAATTATAAAAATTAAGTTAATTTTTAATTTAATTTAATTTAATTTAATTTAAAAAAATTTCAATTAAGTAATGATTTTGCCACAGAACAACAGAAAATTCGCATAACACATGGCAGCTCAATGCACCAATTACGCTCATCCAACAACGCGGCGGGACTTAAGCGTTTTCCTAGTTAAGAATATTATTGCAGGTTGTATGCACAAGGTAGTAAAGAGAGGAGACCAAACCGCATTAGGGCACACTTGAAGCGAAGAACGGCATATTTCCGCATTATCGTCACCGCAAGGGAACAACAGCGGCGCTATAGGTTCACGTTCTGTTGGCTCTTCCCGGGTTATAGTCCTGCAGTTGCTATTGTCCATGTGTTGAACCACATTAAAACGCGGAAAATAACTAGAAGGAGTTCCACTAGTTTCTGTGCTGGTTTATTTATCCAGGAATTAATGAGTGCAGAATAAGGATCGGCATAAAAATTATTTCGAATTGTGAAAATGTTCCCTGGTTTGCAATTTTATCTATACGAAATACATTCGTAATCGTGTATTCTGGATTCAAAATATTATAACTTAACCCCTTAGGCATCGTTAGACCAGCTGTACTTATTCATTTTTCGGGGGGTGGGTGGAGGGGATTTTTACGGAAGCAAAAAATACAAAAAAAAACATTCTTATAGGCGTGCGCTACACATTGTAAATGCTTTGACTTTGATATAGTTGGAAAAAAATTGCAATGTTGGGAAGGACATTCATTGGGCTATCTTATAAAAGCCCATCCTCTTTCAATCCTTTGACTGAATGTAATCAGGAAAAGGGAAGGGAGATATTTGAGTGGCTATTGGTGTGTTCCATATTAGTGCCTTGCTGTACAAGTACTTATCTTAGCTTAGAATTATGCAATGAACGTGCATGTTGTTCTTGCTCACATATACAATACTGAGTCTGAAACCCTCAAATGTAGGATGATTTATTACCAGGGGAGAAAAAACGCGTTTTGCCATGTTGGCAGAGTGGGTTGTGAGGCATTGAGAATGTAGAGTTGACAGACATTCTGTCGTGATATAAGTACAATGCACTACAGTCAAGTACTTTGATTTGTGGGCATGATTTACAGATCGGATCGGGCTCCTACACCCATCTCTTCTTAGATAGTTTGTAGGTCCTGGAGATGATGCATTTCTTCGCTTTCCACACTAGCGAAAGGATGAAAATGGGCGACGATAGAAGACGAATGAGGTGGGATTGAAAGTCTTTGGGCACGAGCTTCAGGATGAGGGTTGCTGTCTAAAGCGGTGTAAAACCTTTTTGTTAATTTTGTGATATGTTCATTTACTATCGGGTATTCAAGAGTAACATGTAGATGAGGGCCTCTATCTGCTTAAAACATCAATCAATTGTCGAATAATTGTCGAAGAATTGATCTTATCCCCGCCTTTGTCGTAATCGTCATCATAAATACTATTTCAGCTTTCAATGATACCGATCTACTTAGTGGCGGCGCCGGGTAAACTTGCTGTGCTATAATGGTGGAGGTGCCGGGTCGTGAGTTATCAATCTCTCTGAGGTCTAGCAACTCTTCCATTACCCACATGGTTGTATAATTCTTGTTGAAAGGCAATGACAGCTCAAATCGGACGTTGTGTTTGGTTTTTCTCGTATAAACAAAAACCAAGGCAACAGCTTTATTTTTAATTACATAATTTGTTTGAAAAATTTAAACTTACATTATAAAATGTACGTTTTACATCAAAGTGTGCATATTAGTTATTTTTGCGAAACTTTATTTATTTTTTATTTATACAAAATGTATAATTGATAAATAAATTAATAATTGAGCGAGCGAAGCGAGCGTCTCCACTTGACTCTTATGGCTCGAATGTCGACCTGTTTTTTTTTTTTTTTTTTTTCTGTTACTGCTTCAATACAGGTCGCACCGTTTCTCTGATCGACCTGAAATTTTGCACACATGTACATACCACCTAGGCGGGTTGCTGTATAGTTTTTCAACAAAATCCGATCGTTGGTTATAAAAAATAAAAAATTAAATTAAAAAATAAAAATGTTCCGATCGTTATGAAATTTTGCAGGGTCAATAAGTACAACATTCTCTCCTATTTTACAAATTTTCAGCTAAATCGGTCAAGACCTTAAAGACTTATTGGTAATCATAATCCGAAAAAGGATGTTAAAAAATGAAAGAGCTGCAGTGAAGATACAAAGACACACCTTAGAAGGCAGGACGTGAATTAGTACAATGCAAAGATGTTGAAATTGTACATAGTGTACAAGGTCAATATCCAGTTAGGCCTTCACTGTGTGGTAGGACTTATGGGAATGTCGTACTCGGGTCATGTTGCACGTACCGGTGCTCGCTCAACAACGCGTCCAACTGAGCGTTTTCCTAGTTAAATATATTCATATTTAGAGTCAGCCCAATGAGTCGTAGAACTGATTTTTAGCAGGGGACATTGAATTTAAAGACTACCAAGCCATCCCGGTAGGCTCCATTGTAGGCAAAAATAATTACAAATATATTCTATAAATTTACCCAGCATATCAGTTTATACCGTTGGATAAATCGTTGCAGGTAATGGTTTCAAAGTACGCGCAGTCGGTTACATAAACCGCAGGCCACTCAACATGTCAGCAATTAATTGCAAGGTTTCTGTTAATTTCAAAACTCGTACGTCGAAGTAAAGTCCACAGCCCTCTAGTCATATACACAAAATAACTTTGAATCGAGAATGCGGTATATTTAGAACTCGCATGTTGTTAACCCATTGGCTATAATTGTTCACCACATTAAACAGCTGCCATATTGCGAAGATAAATAATTTTAAATTTGTCAATAGGGCAATAGGGCAATGCCAAGCTGGTTCGCCCGGATTCTCCGCCAGGATCGCATGATCGGGATTTGGTCACAGGACTCTTTACATTGTGTTTCCCTGTGGAACTTACACATGGCGGTGACCAAACGTCGTTCGCTCTGCACTCTGGTGGGAAATCTGTCACCCACCATAACAATAATGCCTGCCGTCAAAATATTGTAAAAATTCCTATTTTATCAACGTAAAGACAACTGTGACCATGGTCAAACTAATCTCCCACCAGAGCGCAGATCTATCGGGGTTTGGTCACAGTTGTCTGGACGTTGATAAAATAGGAATTTTTACAACATTTTGATTGCAGTGCATTATTATTATGGTGAGAGTGCAGAACGATCGACGTTTGGTCACCGCCATGTGTAATTTCTACTGGAACCACAATGTAAAGAGTCCTGTGACCAAACCCCAATCATGCGATCCTGGCGGAGAAACCGGGCGAACCAGCTTGGCAATGCCCAAAAGTCTCATATTCTCTTTAACATTTATATTATGAAATCAATAGAATATTATTGTCAAGCACATACACTGCAGTGTCCTAAAGAGAGTACCTAAGTATGGTGGTCCCAACGAAAGAATGCAGATGGCTCGAAATTGTTTTCCCAAACATAACAACTTTGTCAATTATATTAACGCTAGCTCAGCGTGGATCTTGCACACGAAGGTACTCTGTGATCTAGCACAGATAATTTTTGCTTGCGTTGGTAAAAGATATTTCTCTTTCATACACAAAGGCGACATTCCATTTATCGCGCATTCATTCTAACCACACCACTACCAAGCATCTGCATTCTTTCGTTGGAGCAAGTATACTTGATCGACAGACCGTCCAAGAAGACTTCATAAAAAAAAATTATCGTGCGTTGATCTTTTCGGTTTTGGGTAGGCTTACCGTACACTGTCAATAACTGTGTTACTTTAAAAGTTACTTTCGTAGTTAATAATTATTTGATATTTCCTAGTATTGTGGAGAAAAATAACGTCTTCAAAGTTTCAAGATTTTTCCTTCTATTTATTTGTGTTAGTTTCATTGGGTTAATTTGTTTAAAGTTGTTTTGTTGATTTTAGTTTGAAGTTACACTATTCTCAATCAACGGTGAATGTATGTGAAATCGTAAGGGAAATAAGTCACTTCTACTACAATACACTGTGCTATTAATAAACTTTACGTCTTGGGCTTGGTCTCCAAACACTTCCAATCTACTCTTCTCCTTCTACTTCTCGCGTCTCACCCTCAACATCTCCGATATATTGCAATTACGATATTAACGCCCAAAATACATAAAACACACTTTATCCTCCTATTATTTTTATCGCCTTTCGTTTTCTCCTATAAAACCAATGAATGGTTTGCTTCAAGTTCACTTAAGAAAATGTATCTTGGAATTCTTCGACAACTACCTCATAACGCATCTCTCCTCTTCAGATTGATTTTCTAGAATTGTACCACTGAATACCACTGTAATTTAAGAGAGAAAATTATCATTCAAATACGAACAAGACGAAACAGATTCGCTTCGAAGTTACCGACCTTGCATCACGGTATTATTTATTTGAATTCTCAATCTCAAAGTACAGTTTCCAGTCTTCCTCTATACTATTATCTTCAGTCCTCTCACATCTGAAAATTCATTAAATCGATCCAGATTGAAAAAACTGTTTCATTTCTTTGAGTGTCAATACAATGAGATTAAATTTATGTCACGGCGTCATTCCATCAAGTAAATAATTTAGGGGGGGGGGCGAAAAGATAATACATAATGGCTCGTTGGTCTTGTTGTTAGCGTATCTGCTTCCAATGCAGAAGGTCCAGGGTTCGATTCCCGCTAAAGTCAGAAGTTTTTAACTTCTGATTTGGACTTAAGTCCATCAGTTCTTGTCTTAGGAGTTTGTAAACGGTGACTTTGGAGCCGTCCTAGCAACGAAGCACATAATAAATTTCAGAGTTGTTCTGAATCGGCCTTGTGATTCTGGCGTTGATTCGCGGGTGTTCGCACTGTCCATACCACTGATTGCTATATTTCCTATTAAAATATTCGATCTTTGGTTGGTTATCGCTCACTCGTCGATTGCGTCGGGGCCTGCAGGGTTGGCTTGGTCGCTTTGATTTAAAGTCCCCCACTGAAAATCAGTTATATAACTGAGTGGGCAGACTCTAAATAAAATTTATTTATTTATTTATAAAAGAATATACGTTTCACTTTATGTGCATCCAGGAGCTATAATCCCAGGAAATTTAATGTACGGTACTGGATTAAATTAATATTCTGTTGATTACCCCCGTGGACAGATATAAATAAGGGTTGGGTTTAACACGTTTTTACCCAACATTTGTCTACCTTTAATATTTGTCCCTGTCAAAAATTCACTTCAACCACATCTTCTAGTACATTAATAGTGTCTCAATGACACACGCCAAACATCCTGTGAATGTACGTGTTTGAATTTAATGCTCACGCTTATAACTGCGGCAGTATTATGACGATAGAAGTACTTAGTGAGTAAATAATTGCACTATATCCAATTTGACAGCAGTTCGTATCGTATGAACGTTCTACTTAATTCTAAGGTAATACGAATGACTTGTTATACAAGTAGTCAGCGCGTTTTAAAAGATTTAAATCTTTGGCATACCATAAGACCGTATTTATTTAAAAACGATGGAGCACCCGTCTACCATCAATACTTTAAAGAATCTGCTGAACTGGAAACTGCCATGGTACTGGTATCTCCTAATGTTGACCAAGGATACTAACGAGTTTTGTTTTCCTAACAAACTTTGGGTAATGCTAAGTGCGGAACCGGATTACTTTTAATTAACTCGTCCCACTTCTACCCAAACGCAACTTATTATTATAAATTCGTATTTTCGATTTTAGGAACCAGTCACTGAACCTTTTTCAAAACAAAATGTATCTTTTTTTAAAGTTGTATTAAAAACGTAGCGCAAACCAGTCTTAACAAATCCAAAGTTAACAGATAAAAAAAGAACCTTCTTCACACATGAATTTTTTTTGTTGTTGTTGGGGGATGTGGTGCAAGTAAATTTAAAAGTAATACCGCGCCGCACTTAACATTGCCAAAGTTTGTTAGGAAAGAAATCGTAAATATCCTTAATCTACAAGAGAAGAATTTACGATACAACAGCTTGCTCATTTTACTTGCTTTCCAAATTTCTAAACCAATTTTAAGTAGTATCTTTTTGTGATTTTATATAATTGTGTATTAATTAATTATGAAGGCATCCATCATATCACTTTCCATTAATTAAGAAAGAAAATAAACAAAAAATAAATTCAATTTTCTAGAATTTAGAATCTGTCAAAATGGTCAAAAACACCCAAATAACTACGCATTTTCTGATTGATCTATGATAAATATTAAAAATTGAAAATGATAGGGGCGTACAGATGTCCTTTATTATCAAGTATGCCAAGTTGTATTAAGATGTAATTATTTATGGCTGCCGGACAAGGAATGCGCGCCGAACATCAATTTCGCAGACTCTTAGTACGTCGTGCAACCTGTTTGATCATGCGAGCTGGTAGATTAGGGTACACCGTAACCGTAGTTCTGCTTCACGTAGACCGCCCTTTCTCTGGTAAAAGGATGAAATTGGAGTGTACAGCATCTTTGTGGTTATTTGAATGAACGCGGTCCCTTTGAAGACTTCTAGATCTAAGTAGACAGGTCAGACAAAGACAACAAAGAGCTAAGGTACTCAAATATCAACCTTTGTTGCTTTTCTCAATGATTTCATCAAATGACCGGTTGTGTCTGAAGTTTTGTACCGTAAAAGAAACCAAGCTCGCCCGTTAACCCTTTGTAAAGACACCCTGAAGCCAAGCGGGACAAGTTTTCGTTTACAATATGTAAAACTAGAAGAAACGATAGAATATACACTCAGGAAAAATCTGAGGTAAATTTTTGTGTTTTTTTTTGTTATATCTGCGTCGTCACAGAAACTAGTTACAGTTCATCTTGGGAGAGGGAGATGCAGTGGCGTATCCAAGGGGAGAGGGAGAGGGGGGATAACCCCCAACGTTTTGATGGAGAATATAGAATAACTGTATTATCGCAACACTAAAGCAAATCTGACCAAAAGATGATTTTAATGGATACAAAGTTGGTTATTTGATGCTTTAAGGGGAGACACCACTGAAAATCAGTAAAAAATCAGAAAAATAGCATTCAAGTTTTCTTGCATGTTAAAATGCACAAATTTTACCAAAATGGATTTAAAAGAGAAAACTTTAAGATTGAAAACAGGATTTGAGTAGATGAAAAGTTGGTCTTTGTGATGCTTGAAAACGCACAGATTTTCACCATTATGACCTAGAAGGAGAAAAAGTTTCCAGGGGGTCCTATTTAACCTTCGGTACATCCATGAATTCATTGGTTAGACCCCCCCCCCCCCCGTTATGAATTCCTGGATACGCCACTGGGTAGATGGTGGTATATCGTGTCACATGGTGTCATTAGAGTATATACATTTGATGCTCGCACGGGGTTCACATAAGGTAAATCAGCAACCATAGGGTAGCAAACCCTTTGGCGTAGTTCTAATTGATAGCATATGATTGCGAATTTACTGTCAAAACATAATTAAACAGAAATGGGTGAATATCCTTTAGAAGTTCAGGTTATTTAACTCGAACTGTTAGCAATCTCAAAGAACGGTCTGAGTGCAGCTTTTCGTTGATGTCGGTATTAATGTAAAATATCATTGCAAATAAACGAAACGTCGAGAGGACGGACGGATTCTGAATAATTGAGTCAGGTGGGATGAAACGTGCTAGGGTAAATACCGGGCGGAGTGTTTGCTAGGCAGGCAGCAGGGCTGTCGGGGTAATGGAAGTTCGTACACGCACGGTGCGTTGCGAGAGAGAGAGAGAGAGAGAGAGAGAGAGAGAGAGAGAGATGGAGATTTGATAGTATGCATTCATGTTTTTTCGTTCAAAAGTGTTCAATACATTAAGCTAAAATACAGGGGTTTTAGAGCTTATGGTCATGTCTGAAAACCTGTATAGAAATTAAATAAAAAAAAAGATCGGTGTGTATGCACACATTAATTGGCTACAGTTGGAATTTTGAACCGCAAAATAAAAACGTTGCCTTTATATTGAAAGAACATCGGAGCATTAATGGGTATAATCAATGAGAGTGATTGATAACAAATGCGTTATGTTTTGCAATCATTTCAAATGTGTATACAATGTCATAATATTATTTAGCCACCCTCCTAAATAATTGTAATCTATGTCGATTAGTAAAGAGATGGGTGGGGGGGGGGGTGTATCGAATCGTCCTCGGGCTAGGGTATTTTCTCGTCCTAAGCATCCCTTCCCTCTCGGCTGGATCTCCGTTATGAAATGAGCTGGAAAGATCGGCATGAAGGCACATTAATAGTTTGATCGTGACCACATCTGTATTCCACAACACTTGCTTGCCTAGGGTTGGAGGTTGGGGGGGTTATGTAACGAATCGTTCTCGGTCTAGGGTCTCTTCTCGTCCTCAGTATCCCTCAGTCTCGGCTGGATCTCCTTTATGAAATGAGCTGGGAAGATCGGCATGAAGGCACATTAATAGTTTTGATCGTGAACACATCTGTATTCCACAACACTTGCTTGCCTAGGGTTGGAGGTTGGGGGGTTATGTAACGAATCGTTCTCGGTCTAGGGTCTCTTCTCGTCCTCAGCATCCCTTCCCTCTCGGCTGGATCTCCGTTATGAAATGAGCTGGGAAGATCGGCATGAAGGCACATTAATAGTTTGATCGTGAAAACATCTGTATTCCACAACACTTGCTTGCCGGTGAAAAATAGGAACATTTCACGAGAAAGTCTTTCATATGCGGGTAGTTTATAGTGTTCATCTTGCAGTGCGCGTCTAGGATTTTGAATCAAATTGAACTCCACTTTACTTGCTAGTTTAACTTGCACTTAAAATTACATTAAATAATGTTATTATAAGAGTTAAGTAATTTTTAAAGAGTCATTTTATATCCGTAACCCTTAACTTGTGGATTTCTAACTCTTTTAGACAAAACGTTGGAAAACAAGTATAACTAATAGTTGGTCTACTGATAATAAATATCACCTCAAACCACCAACATTTGAGAGTCAATATTATTTTTGATTCAGTATTCATACATTTGCACAACAGTTCTCTTGCATATAACAAATTCAAACTTTTTGTACATTCTCCTTCATTTGCATTTAGTGGTTCATGTTAACATTGAACATATCTTGAAACTATACATTGTAGGTGATGGAAATTGTCTAATATGCCTACATAAAGTTTATTTGTAATGCATCTCTAGCCTATCGTATGACTCTTGACTCTGAAACAATCAAATCTTTTTGCATTTGGTTCTTTGTGTTTATTATCCCAATGCAACAGTTTCTGTTGTTAAAGAGAATGTTGCACTCATTTTAATCCTTATTTTTTACTTAGAAAAAATTGCACATATCACGAGAATTCGTTTCAGAAAGGTAAATTTATCTCGTCCTTAGAGAAGATGAGATGCATTTTAAAGTTAATTAAGTTTGCATGTTCAATTGTTCTGTACATTTATATATGCGTTATGATGTAGTCATTTGTATTCCTATCAGAATGTACGAAATTCAATTGTTTCATGAATGGAGTTTTGTGTTTTTGTAGGTTGTGAGAAGAGTGTGTGTTGCCTAATATTGTATCTAGCTCACATCATTATTTACATAGTAAAAAGGTTTTTAGGTACCATATTAATATGAAATAGATGCACAAAGGCTTCATTCACATACGTAGTTTGTATTTGTTGGTGATTAGATTACCTTATTTCGTATCTAGCACATACCATTATTTGCATAATACTTAAGTTTTTGTATCCATTTAAATACATGAGGATGTTATACAATTTAAAGTCTTCTTCGGTATGCAAACATCGTTCAGAATAGACAAACATTGATTTTTTTAAATTAGCTCCCGAAAATCAAGACTGAAGAATATTTACTTTCCTTGTGTGAAATCTGTAATTGAGTAAAAAAACAACCCTTGGACTTTCACTTCGTTCAAAATCTACCTCGTTTAAGCACATAAAGAGAAACCATTTATGCCTCTGGGGTGTTTCCGTCATGACATTATATTAAAAAGGTATTCGTACAAAACCAAACAACAAGTAATTGACAAAGGCTAATTTGGATGAATTCACCAAGTAAAAGAAACAAATTTGGTTCACCATGACCCCGGGGAAAATATTAAAAACTTTTACATTTTCATACGTAGACCCATCGCCAAAAATCTTCCACAAGAAATAACATTGCTACGTTGTTTATGCTCGGTAAACTTAGAGGATTCTGGTCAGAACATTATTGAGGATATAGCCTTATAGTACTAGTAGTAGTAGTAGTAGTAGTAGTAGTAGTAGTAGCGTTTTTTTATACATACACGACGTTTTATTTATGTGATTTCACACTCGGTTCGATAGTAATACACAGATTAAGAAAAAGGGTTTTAGAGGAAGCAGGCGTGATCTGACGTTAGGCTCCTTCCTTGTCCTGCAGCCATGAATCATTACATCTGAATACAAATTTGCATACTTGATAGGGAAGGACTTATCTTATCACTATCATATCACATTTTCAATATTTATCATAGATCAGACAGAAAATCAGTAGATATTTGGATCAGTGGCGGCTCGTGGACATTAGAACAGGTGGTGCTAATATACAGCAAACGTAAATCATGCATATGGGTTATGTGTGACAGGGAAGGAGGGGTGTGTGCGGTTGTCACAATACCCACCTCCTCCACACAAATAAAAATAATTGAATAACAATTAAACTGCAATCAATTTAAATTAAACAACAATTACCTACAGCGACTGCTGTAGGGTTGGAGACTGACGACTGACGAGTGAAGTGATTGCAAGGGTGCGAGGCTAGCGGGCGAACCTATACAGAGCCCGAGTGCGCGAGTCCCGATAGCACCAGAAGACCGGTTTGCGTTTCGTTTTACCCGTGTTGTTCCCTGTCGTTGCGTGCTAAAAGGGCTTAAAAGTCGTCGAATTCGGTGCGGAGCACATCGCAGGTTTCTACATATATGCTTGGTTCAAAACCATCACCACCATGTACTACGCGGTATGAAAAAGTTGACCATCAGCACGGCCGCGGATACTTTTGAATACTTAATTTTACAATACCTACACATTGAACTTATCAAAAAATCAGTTTAATGGAGATGGATGATTTATGGTGGTGGTGCTACAGCACCAGCGCACAATAGCACGAGTCGCCACTGATTTGGATGTTATGAACCATTTTGACAAATTCTAAATTCTAGAAAATTGAATTTACATTCTGTTTTTTTCTATGTTAATCAATGGAAAATTGCTATGATAGATGCCTTGATAAATGATAATCAATTTTTAAACAATTATAAAAAATCACAAATCGATGTGACTAAAATTAGCTGATAAATTTGAAAGCGAGTAAAATGAGCATGCCGGCCTCCTCTTAATTGCACTATTTACGTGTTTAAATGCATATTTGTGCACAGTTTTGAGACTGATTTTCTAATAAGTTATTTTAGATCAGAGCAGAGGGGGGCAAAAATTAGCGGTTAAAGCCAATTCAATAATTTTAGTTTGCCTTGTATTTCGGAATACCTTGTGTTTAAACTTACAAATTTCATGTAAAATCACATTAAAAAAAGTCATTTCAGATAAGTACTAAGATAAAAAATGTTAGTTCTAAAACTATGATTAAACATTCACGACAAAATCAGTATGTGTGAATACGATCATTGGTCGTACAGTCTTGGGAAGGCGAATGCAACAAGGGGCACGAGGGAGCTATGAGTACATGGGAAGCACCGTTACACTCAAAGTTTCGCTGTTCGCTAACCCGTATAACCTTTGTGTTTTGACCTTGTCTTATGGGAGTGTCTCAACCACATCAGAGCCCTTTGGCATAAGGGGGTGTAGGACATGCGTTTTAAGCAAATTCATCTTCGCTCGGTCGACTGACACGTCGGTTGTTTACAATTTTGGGTAGTTGTCAAAGAAGCGGAAACATAGGGCACTACAGTAACACATTTCAAGAAATTATTTTTAATATACATATCACAGCCTTTTTTCCAACAACATTTAGTTGGGTAAAAGGGGTGTTTCCACCATTTATCTTGGGTAGCATCGAATCAGCATCGGCCTGCCAAGCTCGGCACCTCATCTTCTTCCTCATTCTCTAGTCGTAACACCAGCTCTCTCCACTTTTTTCTGTCCTCCCATCATCGTTTTCTATCTTCAACCACTATCGACTCCTTTCCTCTCTCCTCCACATTAAAATTAGTGGAATCACCGAAATTTACTCAATTTTGGTCAACTTCTATCGGGAATTTATTCCAAATTTACAGATTTTTTAACTCAAATTTGCATACTGAATATCAACGTTCAAATCAATGTGAAAGCGCAGGTTTATTTGGTTTTATCGTATGGTAAACGGTTTGGTGGGAATTTCCAGAATTGATATCCATGTTTTGTATTTCTTATTTTTTTGCGTTTTGCCTTTATGTTTTGCAATGGATATTAGAGGCTTATTTTTTGCAACCACTTGCGGATGTCAATATAAAAGTACTTTATTAATATTCATGCAATTGGTAATAATATTACCAACCGTTCAGCAGAAATCAGCAACACCTTAGTGCGCTCATTCGAGTTGGGCGAAGCTAAGCGTCTCCCCTTAAGGTCAACGTTATCAAACGGGATGGCTGCAACCTATAAAATATCTCATTGGAAATTATTGATGCACGTCATCGCATAGGTCGTTTTATGTACTCCTTGTACAATATGCTACTATACACTAAACTTTTCTAAAAATCCTATTTGCACGCTTGACAGCATTTCGTCTAAATGACATCACTTTTATATAATAGGTTTTAAATAGATAAAAAAACAGACGAAATTTTTTATGTTTTTCCATGAAATTGTCATTTATAACTTACCTTTATTCTCTTGCTGATTGTAATACACAATAGTTAGTTCTACCTGAAAGTACGCTAAGTTAGATGATCCATGGCTACCAAAACGGTACAAACCTAATTTTTACGCTGTTATGTATTGAATTTCTCCATTTCGAAAGCAACTTCAGTGCTAGTTTATTAAGTCTCTACAGTCTATGATAAAGATATATTAACTGATTCCCGTGTTGTGTTTGTAGCAGTATAAACTGTATGATTATTTAACAAAACATTGAGGATTGTGTAGAACAGTGTTACACGGGAAAACCCATTCTTCAGGCGACTAACTAGATAATTAGAGCTATAGGGTTATTGCGAAGAGAATTTCCGAAACTAAATAAACCAAGGTAAAACCTTTCAGTCAGGGAGGCTGATGGTGGGATTTGAAGCCGGGACCTCTAGGAACAGAGTCCCACGCGTTATGCTCGAGCTATCTCTGTCAGTATTCTCCATATATCCAAGAACATATCGTCCTCAGTCATGCTGGCCAGTGACGTGGGTCGAACTCATAACCTAAGCTACCTCTGTAGTAAAATTTACAATAAATTTCCACAATCCATCAAAAACGATACTCCAACATCATTTAGAATTAAAATTAAATCTTTTCTCATTCATAACCCTTTTTATTCTTTAGAGGAATTCCTTATTGCAAAAATTGAATTTAACTAACACATTTTGTGTCCCATCTTCCTTCTTGTCCATCACATAACGTATGTATGTTTATCTTATCTATTCTTATTAATTGTTCTCTTAAATATTTTATTGTATTACTATTTATATTCTAATTCTAATGACTATGCTAGTTATTCACTCCCTCTCTCTCAGGAGAGGGTATATTTTTACTATGTAAGAATCTGTGAATAAAGAGTGAAATGAAATGAAATGAAACCTCTGAAGTTGGTCGCATGCTAGTGCTATGCCACCTTCTTGCCATCTAAAGCTTGCATTTTATAACCAAGTGTGTTGCATTCATCGTTCAGTGGATTGATACTTGGTAATTCTATGGCCAGTTCAGAGCCAATCTTGCTTTATAACGGAGAGTATTTACGGAGGCAATATATTATTTATGATGGATTTCTCGATGAAAGGAAGGTGAAAAACTCTCCTAAACTGGTTCGAGGAATATTCAGCGGAGACTTTCTCGTAACTTTCTTTTTATGTTACTTTATATTCGCATTATGGAAAACATTTTCGCATTTCTCAAGATAATGTTCGTCACTACACTCTTTCATTGTTATTATTATAATACAAATTAAAGAGTTTACCTTGGATGCTCTCAACAGTTTGAAAGTTATGATTTAAAATTAAAAAAGTTATTAATGAATAACTCTTAAATCTTTAACTACAAAAAGTTAAATTTGCCATTTTTAGAAAACCTTGACTATTCGTATAATGTAACCACATAATTTATCCTCAACATGCAAAGCGGTCTAGTATAACGTGTTTGTTATTTCTAATTTTAATAATGTTTTCTAGAGAAACACAATTTCAGATTTTAAGAGGCGTCAGCTTTTTTAATAATCTTTACATTGTGACGTCAGATGATTTTATTACACAAGGTAATACGTCGAATGTGGCCAACGTTTAGCTAACGAAATTAAATTGAGATTAAATAATTAATGTACCATTAATTATTTTTATTGTCTTGATAAGCAAAGTCTAAAAATGATTTCTTCTGAGCTTATGGCACAACACTAATAATTATAACAAAGTGTTCTTTATTAATTATTAAAAATTAAATATAAAATTGGATTAAAGCAACTCCTTTGAGTTAAAGATTAGCAATTTGATAAGCCTAATATTTAAAAAAAAAATTCTTCTTTAGAATTACAATAAATGTACAATAATTCCTAAGCCACCTAGAAGTTGGTTCTTTGCTAGAAGTCGATTTATTAACTCGTGCGAAATAATTAATCGACAGTGCCAACTTTGTAAACTAGGAAAACGCTTAAGTCCCCCGCGTTGATGATGAGCGTAATTTTTTTAAACGAAAAAAGCGTAAAATTGTGATTTTTTTAATAGATCATTTTTCGATTACGCTCAAATTTCACACGAAAATATTAACTCATAAAATTAAAGTTCTGTGAAAAAATCATTACAATCGGATAAAGCATGTAGGTGTTATAAGTCGAAGAATTTTTTTAAAAATCGAAAAAAATCGTAAAATTGCGATTTTCATGAGAAATAATTTTTTGATCGATTTTTCCCCCGTGCAGTTCTTTGTTCAGAGATTTCACAGACCTCCATAAAATTTTATCGCTAAATGGAGTATTGGTTTAGCCGGAATCGTGTTCACAGACACACAAAAAAAAAAAAAAAAAAAAGAAAGAAAGAAAGAAAAAAAAAAAACATTCCGGATTTTTTCTCCAGTGTAGTGAAATGGAATCTTCGCTTCGCTCGCTCCGCTCATCCAATAAAATAACTTGTGTGGTAATTTGTCGATCGACAGTGACAATTAATTCAATAGAACCCCAGGGATAACGTTTACCTCAATGGTAGGTACTCAAAAATGTCAAGACTATTGCGCGGAGCTTAAGTCAACAAATTGTAATTTGGGTTAGTAAATAGATCCACCAGGTTTTTGTTTCCGTAAACAAAAAAGTGCCACGCCAAACTCTACAACAACATCAAAGCCACCATAAAACTAAAAACAAGCGCGTTATTAAATTTTGGTCTGAAACTTCAGTAACGAAACCGGGCAGAATCATTATTCACGTTTTTTTTATTTGATGCATTACAATAGCTAAGTTTATTTCATAGCTTGATGTATCAGGACCTAGTTATCATGTTGTTATGAAACTACTCGGCGAGCGCTGTATTATTAAATTAACATTGTGTCCACCATCCTCTCAAACAAAGGAAACTGCAAAATTGAAACACTCTTTATAAAAATATTCAGAATAGCCAACATAAAATGAAATATGAAGGTGCCTCCCACCGCGCAGTAGATTTCAGTACAAAGTTCATTTTACTAGAAGAGGTACAATATTATACTCTATTGTTTTAGAGGGGATATATTTTAGTACGAATACTCTCTATAGGAAAGTTTTTCAGCATTGCTCTAAGAAACAATGCGTATGCTTATTCAGAGCGTATTCATTTATTAAATTTACATTATTTGTCTCCTGTGCATTGATACACATGGCTCAGAGATAAGAAATATGCTGGTCTATTTTAAAACTTTAGTTTCCCTATTGAGTTGGGATATGCGTTCAATTACTTATGATGCATCCCAATTATAGTTATATTATCATTTATGATATTAAAAAATTATAAATTATTATGGAATTTCCCAAATAAGTACTTCATTCCTGTAGTGTCGAATCAACGTATATCCTTCAATAAGCCTAGTAAGCTTGTAAAAAATATCATGATAATACGCGTAAGTGATTTTTGAAGTTAAGTATAGGACCAAATGTGAGTAAATGTATTTTAACATCTTCAATGTATAAACTAAAATAAAATATGGTTACTGCTGCACATTTAGAATGTCCATTGGACGGGGTTGTACTACCATCTACCTAGCTTGGACCTAGAACGCTATCAATGAACCAATTATATAACTAGGAAGCTTCGCAAACGCTTTTTCAGGCGCGTTGTGGGATGAGCGTAATTTTTTAAAAACGAAAAAAGCGTAAAATTGCGATTTCCATAAGAAATAATTTTTCGATTACGCTCAAATTTCACATAAATATATTAATTCATAAAATGAAGGTTCTGTGAAAAAATCAATACAATCGGACAAAGCATGTCTGTGTTATAAGTCAAAGAAATTTACAAAATCGAAAAAAATCGTAAAATTGCGATTATCATGAGAAATAATTTTTCGATTCCGCTCAAAATTCACACGAATACATCAATTTAATAAATTAAGGTTCTATAAAAAAATCATTTTCATCGGATACAGCATGTAGGTGTTATAAGTCGAAGAAATTTAAAAAATCGAAAAAATCGTAAAATTGCGATGTTTATGAGAAATAATTTTTTGATTGCGCTAAAAAACGTGGCAGTTCTAAGTTCAGAGATTTTGAAGGCCACCAGAAAATTTCATTGCAATGGGAGTATCGGTTTAGCCGGAATCGTGTTAACAAACAGACAAAAATACAAGAAAAAAGATGAAAAAAAAAACATTCCGGATTTTTTTCTCCAGTGTAGTGGAATGGAATTCCCACTCGCTACGCTCGCTACGCTCATCCAACAACACGCTAGAACCAGACATCCTCATTTCGATGCTTGGTGATAAATACTTATCAACGAGCAATCATCAATCAAATTCAAGTTAAAATCACTGCATAACCATAAGGAGTTGATCATCAATCAATTCACCAGTTCCAAGTACTTTTATAAGTTATAATTTTCCGCTTAATCACACTCGCACTTGGCAACAGTGTTAAGATCTCTTACAAGACTTCATGCATTCATTCATTGGCTTGAGGCCAAGATATAAACATATTTACGTTGATAAATTGGACTAGACCACGATCTTATTTATTTTTATATTTATCAAAAAGTATATGAAGAGTGTAGAAAATCATATCCAACCAAATACAAAAATTTGTAAAAAAAAAAAACGGCAGCCAAGCTCTCCTTCAAAAGTCTCCGGCTGTGAATGCTGTGAGATATAGAAGTTGAGCCAAGCTTTTTATTCTTTCTCCCTAGTTTCGCTTTTAAAATAAGTAAGATCATTTCGCCTGTTGACGAGCGCCAAGCCAACGATTTTTGTGGTAAAAAAGTAAAATTTTAAACTCGAAATCATAAAAAAATGGCTTGGCCATGAACCAAATTCAATGGCCAAGGCAATTTTTTTATGATTTCGAGTTTATAAATTTTACTTTTTTACCACAAAAATCGTTGGCTTGGCGCTCGTCAAACAGGCGAAATGATCTTACTTATTTTAAAAGCGAAACTAGGGAGAAAGAATAAAAAGCTTGGCTCAACTTCTATATCTCACAGCATTCACAGCCGGAGACTTTTGAAGGAGAGCTTGGCTGCCGTTTTTTTTTTACAAATTTTTGTATTTGGTTGGATATTACATCTTTTTGTTGTTCGTTCGCTATCAAGGTGTGAATGATTAAATTTGTTGAGTTCAAAGTTGTTTTTTTACATTTTTGGGCCCACGGTCCCCCCAAAGATACCCCTTAAATAAATAAATAAATTTTATTTACAGACTACCCACTCAGTTATATAACTAATTTTCAGTGGGGGACTTTAAATCAAAGCGACCAAGCCAACCCTGCAGGCCCCGACGCAATCGACGAGTGAGCGATAACCAACCAAGATCGATATTTTAATAGGAAATATATCAATCAGTGGTATGGACAGTGCGAACACCCGCGGATCAACGCCAGAATCAACAAGGCCGATTCAGAACAACTCTGAAATTTATTATGTGCTTCGTTGCTAGGACGGCTCCAAAGTCACCGTTTACAAACTCCTAAGACAAGAACTGATAGACTTAAGTCCAAATCAGAAGTTAAAAAACTTCTGACTTGAGCGGGAATCGAACCCTGGCCCTTCTGCATTGGAAGAGATACGCTAACAACAAGACCAACGCACTAGCATAAGCACTAGATATATATAATGGTTAAGAGCATGTTTAATTTCAAGCTTGTATACAAATTACTACGCCTGAGTAATTACGTGTTTTGATTTTGCTAGGACGGCTCCAAAGTCACCGTTTACAAACTCCTAAGACAAGAACTGATAGACTTAAGTCCAAATCAGAAGTAAAAACTTCTGACTTTAGCGCGGACCGAACCCTGGCCCGTCTGCATTGGAAGCAGATACGCTAACAACAAGACCAACGCACGACCATAAGTTCTAGATATTTATAATGGTTAAGAGCATGTTTAATTTCAAGCTTGTATACAAATTACTACGCCTGAGTAATTACGCGTTTTGATTTTGCTAGGACGGCTCCAAAGTCACCGTTTACAAACTCCTAAGACAAGAACTGATAGACTTGAGTCCAAATCAGAAGTTAAAAAACTTCTGACTTTAGCGGGAATCGAACCCTGGCCTTCTGCATTGGAAGCAGATACGCTAACAACAAGACCAACGCACTAGCATAAGCACTTGATATTTATAATGGTTAAGAGCATGTTTAATTTCAAGCTTGTACAAATTACTACGCCTGAGTAATTACGCGTTTTGATTTTGATTTTGATTTTGATTTTGATTTTGATTTTCCCCGGTCCCAATTGCCCGGTTTTTGTTATATGAGGTACATCTGAGTGTGGCCCAAGTTTCAAAGTTCTAAGATGAACCGTTTTCTCGGTATAGCGTATTATTCATAAGAGTACGGAATTACCTACTTTTGATAATTTTGTTTTTTTTCCGGTACCCGTTAACCAATTTTGCTTTCCATATTCAAAAGTGATAAAGAATGAGAGATATCAAAATGTATTCCACGTTTGAAACATCTCAGTTGTAGCGTTTCTTTGAATGATTCATTTCTTAAAGTTCAGATATGTTTTTTGTCATTTTTGGGCCCATGGTCATCCCAAATTTAGCCCCTTGTGTTTTGGACGCAAGATATTTATAATGGTTAATAGCATGTTAAATTTCAAGTTGTACAAATTACCACGCCTTGGTAATTACGCGTTTTGATTATCATCCAAATTTTGATTTTCTCCGGTCCCTGTTACCCGATTTTGGTTTGAAAGCAAAAGGCACTGCGTCTGAAATACACCTAAGTGTGTGTCCAAGTTTCATAGTTCTAAGATTTACCGTTTCTCTGTAGGCTAAAGAACTCTCCGCGGAGAACTGCCACCCAACCACCCACCCACCCACCCACCCACCAACCACCAGCCACCAGCCACCAGCCACCAGCCACCAGCCACCAGCCACCAGCCAGCCTTAAGGAATTTGACGATGTTGAGAGCCTTTTTTAACACAGAACGAGTTGTCGGATCGGGTTGATTTTTTTTTTGGTATGTCATGGACCACATACCAGGTCATATACCGAGTTTCAAGATTGTAACTCTTTCGGGGCGGCGTGTGCAGATAGCTGAAAACCCCCCAACTCTTGTAGGTGTATATAGGGCCGGAGTTCGGTGTCGCCTAAGCATCGCATCGCTTGTCTGCCGGGCGACGACCGTCGCCCTAGATACCAAGTTAGTACTTCTAGTTTCGTATAATATCAGATGTTAAGATATAGTAAGAATAGAATGTCCAAGGACTATTTTAGAGGATTCGTTCGAGAATTTGGCTTTTTTTATTGAGGAAAACCCTGAGGAAAACCTTCTGTTAGGATTGCTAGAGGCTGGCTTCGAAACGATAACCTCCAGATTCAGCGTTATGCTACTTACTTTGATATGTTGGAGATATGATTCCCGAATTAAAAGTGACTAAGCCGCTTTAGAACAATTTTTAAGATACGCGTTGATGGATGAGTGTCTGGTGTATTGAATTATGTTTAAATATGCGTATAATGACCTAACAGTTGCCTTTCTGAACGTCGTTTTGTTTCAAAATTGTTTACACAGAAATCATTTTGAAATTGGTATCAAGTTGTTATCTCTAATGAATACTAAAAGCTGTTAAGAAATTGAGAATTTCCAACAAGAAATTTCTAAGCGAACATTGATCAGTTACGGTTAGCAACAAATCGCACGTGGTTAAAAAAATCTATGCTTGAAAGTGTGATTTTAAATTTGTAATGTTTCTTGAATTTTACTTAACTTATACAAGGTTAAGGTAAGACATTTTATGGTTCCCTGTACATTTCTTGAAGCTCGTAGCTAATAGAAAGCGAAGAAATGTTGGAAAACGTACAAAAAATATTGAGAAGTACGAGTTTTATGAGAAATATTGTTTAAATTGCATTCAAAATCATATCACGTAAAAGTAGTTAAAAGCACCCTTAAAAAATATGGTTTAGGTCGTAATAACCACGTGACCCAGAATCGTGCGAACAAAAACCCCAGAAACACAAAATAAGTTAACAATTAAAAAATCACCCAATCTTATTTTCTCATGGTAGCCATAACTATTAAATGGTATGTTTACTTTGCTCTCTAAATTAAATGCAGAATTTAACTTTTTTAAATGATGCAGTTGAGTGAATGTGACCACAGCTTAGCTATTGCCAAGACGCATTATGTCAGATCAACAGTATTGTCCCTCACAGATGACATCTCCTAAGGCCGGTCTTACTCCGTCGTTCACTTGATATGCGTAGTTGTTCTTACTCTTAGGGTCCACGTCGTAAGGTAAAGCCAGCTTAGCTGGTCAAGCCTAGTCTTAGTTAGTGTGCCCTGCCTATCAGCTGAGCTGGTCAAGCCTAGTCTTAGTGGACCCTGGCTAACAGGAGGGGATCACTTTTGTCTCCAGCTCATGCCAAACAGAATGTGAATTAGACACCTCTGGACTATAATCCCTTTACAAGAAGCGTGGACAGATGTATACATCTCATCCCTGTAGTCTTGGACAGTTGGACTCTTACATGTAATGCCCCTTTCATTCAGCAAAGTAGAGTACACGCATTTTTAGACGGAATCTAGCATAGTGTTTCAGAATTTAATTCACACAACATATCAACATACACATACAAATGTTTAATCATTTGGCCTTCATAAATATTTTTTTTACGTGTTTTCTCTGAATATTTGAAATGTTAAACTAATGTTTTATGATCAAAAGTGAGATCAAACACAACAATAATTGTTGTGTTTTAAAATAACATCATCACAAGTTAATTATTAACTTGTGATGATGTTAATTTTTTAATGATTACCTGCAATAAATTAAATCACTAATGAATATTGTGTGGTTGATTCGGCATTTAAATGTATAGAATTTATTCATGGTCCGTAATGATGTATGAAACCATTAATCAAAATGTTACCTGACTCTTTTTTTCGTCAATTTGGCCTCAATATGACTGATCAAAAACAAACATGATAACGTTTCCCTATTCTAATCTGCTTCGGTAGAGCTATGTTTAGCAATCAGCCCCTTCAACTCATTCACTTGTTTCAAGCCGAGATCGTTTAATCGGTTCCCACTCGAACATCGAAGTTTTCCCACTCGAACACCGAAGTTAAGCAGAATCGGGCGTGGTCAGGGGTAGAGAGGGTGACCGCTCTGCCCTGAAACTCACGTATACCGCTGGTTAGAGCAGATGGAGGGTTCGAGAGCTAGTGTAACGGCCCTCGTTCTACGTCGACGTCAGCTGCGGCAGTCCGGATTAGCGGAGGAACATAAATGACTGCCAAAATTACACCGTCCTTTCGGATGAGACGTTAAGCCGTTGGTTCCCTTGGAACTTTTCGAAAGGAGTAGGCTACTTGCCGGTACCGGGTTTCCTCTCCTCCCTTCTGTTCATACTTCATCCTCATCTATCACTCATCTCGAATAGCCAAAGGACATAAATATGAGACATTAAGCAATATCCAATCACTCAATCACCAATCAAGCACTCTTCCACTATGAATTTTATTTCATATAAACATACCTTTTCAGTGACAAATCGACGTACCCATAAACAAGTCATACTACTAACATTATTCTCCCACTTTCTACCCTGGCCAATAATTTGTTTTATTCCCACGAATGTATACAAATAGTATACTCAACAGCAACGCGAGTATAACACTCACTTTCCTTATGCAAATCATTATAACGGTGGGAATTTTGCACGTGAAGGGACTTTGAATCTGTCTGCTCGTTCTTCTATGAATGAATGAATTTAAATGAAATGAAACTGAATTATTTCATCATCAAGTCCCTCACGAATAACGAGTGCAATGGGCTACAGATGGTACTGTGCAAGTTGGCGAGAAAAATACCATACTATTAATTGATTTTAATAAATAAATTAATAAATAAATAAAAAAATAAACAGATAAATAAGTAAATAAATATATAACTTATAGAAAGAAGAAAGAAAGAAAGAAAGAAGGGAGCAACCCGAGTGTGACATTTAAAATAAGCGTTTTAAATAAAATAACAAACACAGGTACCCCAAATATGAAATGAAACTGAATTATTTCATCATCAAGTATTATTATTAATTATTATTATTATTAATATTAAATAAAAAGTTAATTAATGATAATGATAATGATAAATGAGTTATCGAAACTAAAAAAAAAATATCGCTAAAGAATAATAAAAGTAAAAAAAATATCGGGCGCTAATTTTGGTGGCGGTGCGGGTCAGAATTTATTTGTGGTGAGCTACACTTCTCCCTTCCCCCATTACCCCAAGGTCACCAAAACATTATTTTTCATCCTAGTTAAGGGGCAATGCCAACCACAACAAAAACAGCACGTCAATTGGACGTAGTGTCTCGTTGTGTTAATATCTAGACTGTTTTTCCTATGCAAGTGATTGGAATTAAACTTGTAACTTACAAAACACGTGAAAACGCTTTTTGACGAGTTTGCAGTTTTAAACATGTTCTGTATCACAGTTTGTAAGCTGCACCTTAAACTCAACTAATAGGGGTAATGCCAACCACAACAAAAACAGCACGTCAATCGGATGTTGTGTCTCGTTTGTTAATATCTAAACGTTTTCCTAATCAATTGATTACAATATTATACATATATCTTACAAAACACGTGAAAACGCTTTCAGACGCGTTCGCAACCAAAACATGTTCTGTATTACAGTTTGTAAGCCTGCGTCTTATACTCAACTACAAACTAATATTCCCAAAGACGTTGTGCTAAACCGCTGTGTTCTAGACTCCCACTCTCCATAGCGTCGTGATCGTTTAGTCTTCCTTTTTACAAAACTTTGCGTAGACGCGCTTAATATTTAGCCCATGCAATCTCATATTAGCGATCTAGATGTTGCGGAACAGTCTCCCAAGTTAGGCCATATCCCGAACATCGCAGAAAGCCATTCTAAGACCATCAAACCCAAAGCACTATTGGTCTACGCCTAATGGTTTTGCCGTACAATATCCGTATAAAGCGCCAAACTTTGGTTAACACCTACCATTAGCTATAAAGTGGATGGAGCGTTGTGGTTTTATTAAATATTTATGACAAAATGAACTTTTTTCATAGCTCTTATGGTATCGTTTTAGTTTTGATAGAGTTGTGAAGAAGATTACGAATAGCTTTTCCCTTTGGTGCAAGGGATACTGTTTGAGAAATTCGCTCAGCTATAATGTTATGAGAATGTGGGCCACCGTGACAAAGGAGGGTTGTGGGTAATAAAAAACACTTTTAACCGTTAGGTTTATGTGATAAAAGGGATGGGATTATATTTGATAAGAGTTAATTGCATCTCTGCTACACTTTAACGTGACCATACATCAGCGCCACTCATGAGAAATAACTCACTGAGTAACTAGAGCATGGTTTACGTCAAGGGAATGTATGAGCATATGAACCCCAGAGCATTATTTTAACTGATAAGTTTATTTTGCACTGTGAATTTTTCTTTGGATATCTTACCACGTAAAATGTTGGCTGACAAACACAGAAAACACGCAGATAGAAAACACAATGTTTTATTTAAATAGTCATGTCGGGGACCTTACCCTTCGATTTGACTTCGACCATACGAACAATGTAAAAGACTTCGCCAATTGCATGTGGCTGGATCCGTACAGCAGGGGCCTGTCTTACCTACATCTCCTAGGCTACATTGACGGTTGACGCGGCCAAATTAACAAAACAAACAAAACACTCTTCCCTGGTCTTTTCAAATCTCTCTGCGAAATATTTAATCCTCAAGTGTACAACTTGACAAAACACAGAACAAACTCTTTCGTATCTTTCTTCACTAACTAGTTTGTTAAGATCGCTTGTCCAAGTATCTTAATTAACATTAGACTCAAGTAAGCATCTTAGATTTGCGGATTGCTAAGGAATCCCCATGGCGACTTCTTGGTTGGCTTGGTTTGTTTTTTATTTCCTTGATTACAGTTAGACGAAATCCAACCCCAACCTGACCTCCCACAACCTCCCCAATTAGTGTCGTAGATTGGCACTGCGCCACATTGCGTGGGTATAGTACAAACCATATAGCGTGGGTTTCAACTTTTATTTATTGTCAGTCTTTTGCTCATGGACTATGTACTTGTCAATACAGACCAGTGCAGAAATGAGACACAACTTATTTGGTAAACTAGGAAAACGCTAAAGTCCCGCCGCGTTGATGGATGAGCTTTTTAAAGTTTTAGTTTACTTGGGATATCTTTACTTTTGCAAGTGCTTTGTTTTGCTGCCTACGCATTGTAGGTGAATGTTGTCAAGTTTCTTTTGTTTCTTGTCAATTGGTATTATTAACCGATAAAACTTATATTAAAAGCTTTATTTCTATGGATTCTGGCTAACTTTTTCAACTTTTTCTTTCAAAAGGTACTACATCACCATAACCTTAATGTCCATGTATAATATGAACGTTGAAACCCCACCCGTTTGGTCAGAATTGGCCCAAATGGCACGAAAATATCGTACAAAAAACCAAAAATCTTATATTAAAAGCTTTATTTCTATAGATTCTGGCTAATTTTTTAAACTTTTTCTTTCAAAATGTACTAAATCACCATAACCTTAATGTCCATGTATAATATGAACGTTTTAGCTTCACCCGTTTGGTCAGAATTGGCCCAAATGGCACGAAAATATCGCCCAAAAAATCGAAAAAAATCGTAAAAGTACGATATTCATGAGAAATATTTCTTCGATTGTACCCAAAAACGTGGCAAGTCTAAGTTCAGAGATTTCGAAGGTCCTGTCAAATTTTCATCCAGATCGCATATGCCGTTTGCCGGTAGAGAGCGAACAAACAGACAGAAAAAAAAAAAAAAAAAAAAAAAAAAAAAAAAAAAAAAACACCCGAGCTAAATTTTTTGGGGGGGTCGGTGAAATTGAAGTCTTCGCTTCGCTCATCCAATTAGTACTTGGAGTAGCGTTAAGGGGAAGGGGGGTCGCAAGAGACTTTTGTTCGATAACGATAATGAAGAAAAATAAAAGTGAAACTCGAAGAAATTACATTTCCACGTTATATATCTTCTAAACTGAACAAAAAACAATAAGACATTGCTAACTTTGTCTTACACATAGGAGGCTTTCCTTTAATTAAGTTATAGATGAGCACTAGGACAAACATGTGCCAAAAAGAAGTTCAAAGAAAAGAACACACGATATAGATTTCATAATTTTGTGTTTTGTGTTTTGTTCAATGGTTTGCTGTTGATGATGATAGTAATAATCTTGTGGGATACATTTGTGTTATTAAATATGTATTACTATGTAAGAAAATTCGTAACGTTATCTGCATGGCTGGCAATGTTACCTGTTTAATCAATTTAAACAATATCATATTCTATAACATTTCACAAAACTTAATCCGTCCACAGTAGTAGGACAGAACAGATTGCAGCTTTCGAGCAACTTTTATATTGGCAATTCACATCATTACTTAAAGCCAAAATATTCGTATTTAATTCATCTAGAGATTTTCTTGTCTTACACTAAGTAAACTCTAGGTAGACTTATACTGTATTGAAAACCACCCGAATTGAAATGAACGTGCATTTTACTATAAGGTGCTTGGGAGCTGTTGTATATTTTCAGTTATTTTTCGTACAAGCCCATGGAGTAAAGCAGCTGGAAATGTGGGTAATATTCTTAATTAGAAGCATAGCCTGTTCACGCACCCGCTCATAGCAACCTCAGTGTTGTGGTTTGCGAAGGGGAAAATACAGACGTTTCATTTCACGAGAACTGGAACTTTGAATAATTCAACCACATTGTGTGGAATAACTGTTTTGAAACAAATTAAAATGTTCTCTATGTGCATTAAAGCTTAATTCAATTGTGAAGATTAGGTGTGCCGTAAATTGCACTTAGCGATGACTGATGTTGTAGAGTTTTGTTGTGAGGTTTACTTAAATAATAAGTGGTTTTAAGTTTTGTGATGATAACAATAATAGAAGCAAGGAAAACAAAAGTCCAATTTCAAAACCATTATGCAGGCTAAATTGTCTTAAGTTGATGTTTTGCACAATATTTTGCAAATATTGAAATCAAATTTTAAATTAAAATTTAACACAGAAGTTATATTATTATATGTTGATTTGTTTTGGTGAGTGAGCGAAATTTATTTGGTATTTTTTGGAGCATTTATCTGATTGATATGAAACATTGCAGGCTTTTTAAATGTCAATGAAGGAGATCTTGTATAAACGTATTTGGGAACTAGACAAAAAATGTTTCCAAAATTAAATGTGGTTTCCACGAATAACAACAAAATGTTGACAATGCGGCTCACAGTAGACTGCGAAACGTCAATCTCGCAATAACAAAAGGTAGGTGTGTTATTACACTCTCATTAACGCGGTATAATGTCTCGAAAAATGTCTTATGTTACCTCGGAAGAATCCCGTCCTTAAAAAACAAACAATATAGGTTGATTCAGATAAGGTGGCGGTCGCCGAGGGATCGCAGCACTGTCGTCCACGCACTATGGTCACAGGATCGGCAAAAAGTAAATAAAATAACGGTCTCTAAAACTGCTTTCGGAGAAAAACACGACTATTTTAAAGCCAAGCCTTGCCCAATATATCCTAAAAATAAAATATTTATGAAGTGTACGAATAAAATCAAGACATTTTGATGTTCCTAAACATTGAAATCACATCTGGCGAGGTTGGCATTATAAACACCTGGAACTTTGGACACACTATTACCAACAAGGCAAAAAAAACGTGATTACTGAAAATCATTATTTCGCTAAAATTCTGACTCTGTGGGACGAACTACTTTATTCAAAGCTTATAAAATGTTGATTTATGTGATAAAATATCACGATAGCATGACCAAATACGGTAGGCCCTGCCTAATGCTAGTTGTGTGTAAATTGTCAACGTTGGCATCCGTGCTCTCGCTTGACCTTGACGGCCGCCAGCTTATCCGGTTCAACCTATACCATAAAATTAATGCCTGGACCGGCACCTCCACCAAAAATGTTTGTAAATACTGGACCGGCACCTCCACCATTTCAACGAAACTATATTTTTCACTCGAAACCCTTTTTTTCGGGTCGGCCCTCAAATACTTGACCCGTCCTTAATTTTCGGCTAGCCGCAAACCACTAAAAATTATATTTTTAAACTACAATAGGTTACAAAAGTTGCAATCTTTACATCATTCAGATCTATAATTCAACTACAACTCAGAAGTAAAATAGTTACCGTCACGGTGGTCTAGTTGGCTAAGATGCCTACCTGGAATGTGGGAGACTCTGGTTCAAACCCCGATCGGGATGGATTTTTTAACTTCTGAGTTGTATTAAATATAAAAAATTATGATATTTCAATGCCGTGTCCAGCTCTATAATTGCATGAAAAACTCCCAAAATATACTAAAACTGTAGTTGTGTTATTTTATCCCTATATCCTCAACCTATAGCTTCTTGAAATCCCTCCATGCGTCCGAACCATGCGTCTAACACACACTCACACAATATAGGCACTACTTGACTTGTGGAGTACGTTAGCCACATTGGGTTTGCCTCTTCTTGTGAGGTTATTGGAAAGACGACCAAGTCACGCGGAAGGGCCCAACATCACTAGGACGCGTGTCGAGTGGGGGGGGGGGTCTCGGGGTATGTAATAACCGACACGGTACCCCCCTCGCTTGGAAAATATATCCAACAATCAAATTCCTACGCACTTTTTACGCAAGTGGAATGCGGAATATTCTTTTCGTGATCAACTGATCGGAATCGAACGTGAACGCCATCTTGGCATGTAAAGTGCGTGAGGGGGGGGGGGGGTCCTAGTTTGATTATGAGCTTTGAAAGGGTTCACGAGAACGGAGTTAGAGCTTTCAAGAATGAGGCGGTGTAAGGGAAATATGTTTTCTGATCATTCAGAAGTTTATTTTCGGATAAAAAAGTAGATAAAGTTTCAAAACTTTAAAGCAAATATGTAATGCGAACACAGACAAAGATGGAATTTACCGACTGTGTTGGCTTGAACGTCTGACCGCGCGACACTGAGTCGGGAGGTCTCGGGTTCAAATCCCGTCGATATCGGCAATCCTGAATAAAGGTTTTTATCGTGGTTTTTCTCAGTCGTTAATGCTAATGCAAGTGATGTCCTCTAAACAGCCCTCGGACATCCCTACACGATTGTCTTATCTTAATATAGTTAGACACGTGAAGATGGGCTGCTGGACAGTTTCCACGAGAAATTACAAAATGTAAAATGGGCTTTCATCCTCTCTTTTTCTGTATTGCTTCAATAGGCATTCGCTGCTTTGGCAAGTTACTAACACTTATATAAATTTATTTTTATCAGAGATTACCCGCTAACCAAGATAGTGGTGACAAAGTAAAAAACATATGAGCTATTTTACAAAAAATCATTCAAAAATATATTTCTATATTATTTGTTTCTCATAATTAAACTATTCAGTGAAGACAATTTATTTTTCAGCCGGGACGTATGGTATACACATTCAAATACAATACATAATGTTTTGGTTGACCCTGGGGTTGATTAGGGGTAGTTAACCCTAAGAAGTTTGAAAGTTCAGTTTATTTTGAAGCTTCTCTCCCTGCTTTGCGTATGCCCATACCAATGCTTGCTAAATAAAGTTTACTAATGAATCTCACATTAACTGGGTCTCATGGGATTTTTTGGAACCCTTTTATCCCTCTCAAGTTATTTACTGTCAAACCTTTTTTAGGTAATATTTAATAGGCTAGCCGTTGCAAGCAGACGAATATACATATTTTGTTACGCACAATAGCTGCACAATATATACCGTTGTTAGAAAGAAAAAAAAGATTGTTTGTTAATTTTTTAGGACTTAGTATGTACTAACTTATTATCTTACAAATCACGCTAAAGGGTCAATGCAAATGTGTAATATTATATCATGTAAAAATGTATTAAATTATGTTATTATTTGTTTGGATATGAAACTATGAAAGTAGTACACGAAAATTTTGCACGCAGGGTTTTGTTTCCGTAACATGTTATATGGTTTTATGTGGAGATATTGTTTTTGAAACATATGTTTACTCAGATCTTTGTTGTTTTGTTATAAGGTTGGAGATATCTCATAATTGCTATGCTTTAATGTTCTATTTATTTGCTCAATAGATTCTTTATAAAACTCATAAAGCAACATCAAATAAATCTGTTTAAATGTAAATAAAATATATTTGTTTTGAAACTGATGATCTACTTTTATTATTAAACATTTTCTTTAATATCACAATAAAATCTAAACATGTACCAATATTACGTTAAACAACAAGTTTCCGATCATTAACAAATTTTTTAAAGATTTATTTATTTGATTATTGTTTTTTCAATTAAGTTATTAAAACTGATTAACAAAGGAGGACAGTTTGATAGCGACTTATCCACCGGCTCCATATATTCGGTCTTTGTATTTGTACACGCAAACAAAAATATATTTACGATCAACTACACCGTGATACCACTAATGTAATAGAATATATTCACAACAGACTCAAACTAACGAACGTATACACGGGATGATATACAAGGGACGCAATGAAGAAGTAAATATAGAAGCATGCTTCACTATCGTGAGCACATCACATAACCACCGAGCAGTTTTCAAAATAAAAACGATCAATCCATCTACAAATGCATTTTGCATTGCGAAATTTGCGTACAAAATTTGTTTTGGCAAAACGTTGAATACGAGAACGTGCAGTGATGTTTTATTTTTTAACTTTTATATAATTTAATATAAATTAAACAAATATAATAATTATCGTTTAAATGTTTTTTCTTTAAAAAAAATTTTTATTACAAATTTCGGTTTTCATTTAAATTTACATTATAAATAAACATTATAAACATATTATATTGCAGAATATATAGTCTATATGGTACTTTGTTTTAAATTTACTAGGAAGCTTCGCAAACGCTTTTTCAGGCGCGTTGTTGGATGAGCGTAATTGTTTAAAAACGATAAAAAGCATAAAATTGCAAATTTCTTAAGAAATAATTATTCGATTACGCTCAAATGGCACGCAAATATATTATTTCATAAAAGTAAGGATTTGTGAAAAAATCATTAGAATCGGATAAACCATGTAGGTGTTATAGTTCAAAGAAATTTTAAAAATCGAAAAAATCGTAACATTGCGATTTTCATGAGAAATCATTTTTTAGTGCGCTAAAAGTGGCGTTATAAGTT